>OZ034978.1:31939952-32539952 GCA_964030785.1 Siderastrea siderea
CCTCAGCATCTGCTCCGTGTTTGAACATCACGCGCGCCTTGAATCTTCTTAAGCGTTCTTCCTCTCCTACCATCTTCTTTTTACCACGAGCATCTCCTTGAATGTGGTCAGCCGCTGGACGCTCACCGACTTCCTTCACCTTCTTTACCAACGTTTTCGTCACTGTCACCGTTGCAGTTATCCTTTCTTCTTGTAGTTGTGGTACCTCTTCGAGATAGAGACAGCAGATGCTTGATACGGACGAATTTGCCACAAAGTAGCGCAGACAGGATTGTAAGTCTTTGTCGTTAACAATTGGCATGAGATAGGTTCCATCGAAGTACTTTACGCTATAGGTATTGGATGACGAAAACAAGCTCTTGAACTCGTTTAGGGCGTGACTGAGTTTCATTTCTTTGATACATTCTTTATTTACCCACCATCGTCTCAATTGATCTGGAGGATAGGTACGTGGTGGATGGGGTGGTGGCAAAGGTGGTTGTCGACAGAGCCGTGTTCCTATTTCATCCCCTGTATCAACAGACATCACCATCTGTTCATTTGACCTGTTTGTTATGAGCATGTTTTCTGCAAAAATAAAACAAAATAGAGATTGGTACGATAAACAAAAATTATTTTTTTATCTCCTCAATATTTTTATACTGGAGCGTAATGGGCAATTAGTGAACTTGGCCCTAAATACATACTTTTATTAACACTATGTTAGACTAACTAAATTTTAAGGTTCAATTAGGTTCACTTTGTAGAACTGCAAAGTTAATAACCTTGAACATTACTCACAGCTCGCTTTGGCTCCTTTGTAAAGAAACGATCCAACGTGGCGACTCTGAAATGCACATGTTAAAATATGCAATTACCTCTGAATTTACGTGTTGGGTGAAAATTTATCACTTTTACTGCATGTACTGCTCTATCGATCTAAAACCCCAGTTAAAACACACCAATAAGACTCAAAATTACCCATTGGCTTTCGTAAAACAGGATCTTTCCAAACTATTTGTAAAACATCCATAAGTACCTTTTCTTTCCCACTTCACTTGATGAGTGTTCCGCTCTTTTGCTCCTTTTCCACATTGGTTCATCTTTTGATTCATCTTCGCTTGATGAGCTAGCCAATGATCGCTTTCGTCGTTCTTCATTCCCATCCCTTAAAAGTATATGAAGTGTTTAGTACTGCTCTATCGATACTATATCCACTCACGACTTCTTAAGATCTACATAACAGTAAAAAAGGGCAAGAGGTTGGGTACTGTAATTTTTTTAAAAATAAAATTTTCAAGTGGACAGTGTCATAAGTCAATAGAGCAAATATTATGCAGAAACGCACCTACTTATAAGTATCATAAAGGCATACAATTTTTAGTGAAAATTGATCATTTTTACTGCAAGTATGCCTAAACCCTTAGTTAAACACACCAATAAGACTTGAAATCTCTCATTAACCACGTTTTTATAACATAGGTCTTTCGAAACTATTTGTAAAACATCCATAAGTACCTTTTCTTTCCCACTTCACTTGATGAGTGTTCCGCTCTTTTGTTCTTTTTCCTCATTGGTTCATATTTCAATTCATCTTCGCTTGATGAGCTAGCCAATGATCGCTTTCGTCGTTCTTCATTCCCATCCCTTAAAAGTATATGAAGTATTTAGTACTGCTCAATCGATACTATATTCATTCACGACTTCTTAAGATCTACCAGTCTCATAACAGTAAAAACGCGTAAGACGTTGGGTCCTGTAATAGTTTTGAAAAAAATAAAATTTTCAAGTGCACAATGTCACAATTCAATAGGTGAACGTTCTGCTAAAACACATACTTTGTAAGTATTATAAAGGCATACCTTTTAACGTGTTGACTATGACGACGATGATGTTCGCGATCTTTGGTTTTTTGCTTTTTATGACTTTTTCCCTTTTTCCTGGCATCTCTGGAGAACGATACACAGATTAACATTGCATGCCCAAGCAGCCAAGGTTCTAATGCGCCGCAAATTTTTATCTCATTACAAGAAGAGTATCTACAATGATACATTCCTCGAGTTCCTTCACGTGACTCATTGCTCAAAAAAGGCTAATTTTTTTCCGACCCCATCTTGACGGGTAGGCAACGCAGTTAGAAATTATAGTGTTTGTATGGGAATCTGATGGCAAATATTTTTCTCAAAAATTGAATTCTGGACAACTTATGAATCGTAAAGTAAACATACTAGGCAAAAGTTTTTATTGACCAAGTTTGGAAGATGTAGCTGGTCTAGAAAGCGTTCAGTTACGTTTTTAATTTTCCATACATTTGCCTATAATTTATTTCCCGCGAACCGCGTCAATTTACGGGAAAATATAGACAACTGGATGGAAAATTAAAAACGTAACTAAACGCTTTCTAGCCAAGCTACATCTTTCAAACTTGGTGAATAAGAACTTTTGCCTAGCATTTTAACTTTACAATTCATAAGTTGTCCAGAATTCAATTTTTGAAAAAAATATTGCCGTCGGATTTCCATACACACACTATAATTTCTAACTGCGTTGCCTACCTGTCAAGATGGCGTAGAAAACCGTGATAAGGCCAATTAAAACATTTTTTTCGTGGTGTTCTGTTTTCCAACGTGGAATCTGTGAGCTTCAATGTGAGCTAACAAACGGATAAAAATGTTTAGATTCGTTAGTTGGCAGAGTTGAAGGGCCAAAAGTTTTCAAGTTCGATTCAAGTCTACTTTGAGATCGACTTTGAGGCTTGTGAACTATCATTGTTCATTCAATTGCAGAAAAATAGTATGTTATCCTTTTCACCTTTCACTGTGACTTCTTGTCTGTAGCGTTATTTGGTTTCGCTGGCAGACTGAAGTCAACATGAGTTTCGGATGAGTTTATTAGCGGTCAAATGGCGAAGATGCATGGATCTACTTAGATTTCAAACACTACACTTAGAAATCGATTAGAAAAGAACTCTCGATTTTTATTGTTGTTGTCGTCGTTGTTGTAAGCTTATGGTTTGGAAATCTGTTCAAGTTAAAAATAGTTTAAAAGCTTTACTTACCTGTCTTTCCTGTGCTTTCCCATCTTTACAAGTCCGAACAGTTCTTAGACCGTAACCAAAGCGTCGAAATTTAAAGCGGTCAACTGGAGCATGTGCTTTGAAAGTGACGTCACAAGAAAATATCTCCCTTGGGGAGTAGTCCGCGTTGCAAATTTTGTAAGCTTAACATGAGGCAGAGCGCCTGCCAAATATCGAAAATATAGAACACCTGCGATTCTCATTTGGAGACAGAGAGGGTGAGGAGAACTTATTTTCTCTTTGCAAGTATTCAATATTCTTGATTAAAAAACTGAATATTCAATATTCCTTACAATTTTGAGCCAATATTCAATATTCCTTTACAATTTTAAGCCAGTATTCAATATTCATTATTCCGCTTCAACCCCCGAGATAGCACAATGAAGAGAATGAAAGGAATACGGTTTACTCGGAATAGACAGAATACGCGTTCTTTTGGGAAATTTTTGGCGGGAAATCCGACGCGGCCGCCCGCGCGTGTGCAGACATAGTAGTTCTCAGGTCACCTCCGCCATGGGTATTCCGTTTCCAGAATTGGCGTTCTTTTCGAAATTGAAATTCCGTGTATTCTGTTATTCCTAAACCGGAATAAGAATAACCAGAATAGTCCCAAAAGAATGCACCCTTAGAATCTGTAAGCAAGACTTCCGAGGAATCGCGTGAGTTGAAGAGCGTAAAATGTTACTTTCATTACTTGCAGTTTTGAGAAGAACTCTTTTAGTACTAAATATTTCAAAACAATTACTACACAATTCAAGTTTACTAATTCAAAAGACAGCTGTTAAGAACCATTTGTTTTAAGCACACCTATCCATCGTTAATGCAACGGAAATCATCGTTAAAAAATAATATCTATTACTGGTCAAAAACAAAATTCCTTCGTAGTCGGCAGGATTCGAACCTGCGCGGGGAGACCCCAATGAATTTCTAGTCCATCGCCTTAACCACTCGGCCACGACTACTACACTCCCTGAAAGTGAAAAACAAAATGGCTAAAAACATGGTTACAAGCCGTATGTGCATGTTACCTGGAAACAGAAACGTTTTGTAATGAAGGTACGGTAAAATAACCTGCTCTGAGAACAAAGAACAAAACAAACTAGTGAGAATTCGAACACAAAACAAACACGCACTCGGTTCCAAGCGCGGGAAAAGGTGCGACTGGCACCTCGAGGGCGGGAAAGTGCACACAAGCCAGGCCCAGATTGGTTTGGTTTTAATATTTTGAACACGTTGTACAAGTGTTTCTTATTGTTTACTCTTCGGAGTGTAGACCAACAGAACAACATTCAACGGCGAACAGCTCAAATGAAAAACTAGCACCTGTAATGATTTATTTTTACTTAAGCTTGTAACGGTATGGGACCTTTAACTTTTGCCTATGTCCTAAAAAGAGTAGACAAGTAGTCTCTCTTTTCGCTTAGGTATAGGAGAGTCAAGCAAAACGTGACGCTCGTAGAAACGTGAAACGCACGTGATGAGCCGCTAGTGTAATGAGCCGGCTCACTACACTACTCGCGTGTTCTTTTAACTCGACAATCCCTGAGCGGAAAGAGAGACTGGTTGTAGCCTTAAAAAAAGGGATTTGTCAATTCTTTGACCCGTTTGACAGATACTATGATTCCTGTTATCTTTTGTTGTGTTTTCGAACCTTTTTGACCTCAGGGTAGTCGTGGCCGAGTGGTTAAGGCGATGGACTAGAAATCCATTGGGGTCTCCCCGCGCAGGTTCGAATCCTGCCGACTACGTTCGTTACATTTCATTTTTTGTTTAAAGACTAGTTTTGCCTGATTATTTTAGGAAAACAAACTCTACTTGTAGCTTTTAATTTAATCGTAATATTTTTATTTTCCCAGTCTTGCGGAAAGGTCTCACTGTCCGGTTACGAGACAGCGAAGGTGAACACAAAGTCAAGTAAAGTTTGAAATATATTATTTTCAACAAGAAAGATTGTAATCGATAATGTTGATTATTTAGGCTATGTAACTGCAATCTGAAGATCAAGCTCAACTGAAATCCTAAATCTTTGTTTCCAAGAACTTGTAACAATTTTCTTTTAATTAAAACTGTTTCCCTTCGTCAAATTTTAGTAACCCCAAACAATTTTTAGCAAAGAAAAAAAAAAAGAAAAGAAATATAGCAGAGCGAGGTTTTGATCCTCGGACCTCTGGGTTATGGGCCCAGCACGCTTCCACTGCGCCACTCTGCTTCACATGCAATGAAGCATTGTACAACAGTTATTTATTAATATCGCCCCTTTGTAATAACGGCATGGTATTGCATCAGCTAGGACACCACACATGAATAAGGAAGCTTTTTAACAAAAACGCGAACAGAAACAGTGTAAAAAACATTTACCAGATCCTATTAAAAATCTGTTGTCTTAAAATGGTCAATAAAATATAAAACAAAAACAAACAAACAGCAAAAGAAATAAAAAGCTTAGCAGAACGAGATTTTGATCCTCGGACCTCTGGGTTATGGGCCCAGCACGCCTGCACTGCGCCACTCTGCTGCCGATGCATTTAAGAGGTAAACTCGGCACGTGTTATTTTACTAATGTCGCGCCAATGTAACAACGGTTGTTGTTGCATCAGTCAGGAAAACATGGGTTTGTAACCAGAATTGTAGAAAATTACATAAAAAGTAAAAAATTACCGAAATCTATATTTGTTTACAACTGTGGCAGTAGATAAATAAATAAAAAGTATAGCAGAGCGAGGTTCTGATCCTCGGACCTCTGAATTATGGTTCAGCACGCTTCCAGCTATTTTTCTTTGCTTGTCGGAAATTTTTGGGATGATGAGTTCGCGTTTCTTGAGATTATAAACAAAACGTCAAATTAAATGTTGTGATAACAAAAAGTGGTCGTATTTTGTTAACAAAGAAAGTATGGAAGCAAGCTACGTGTCTGATGTGTCACCCTCCAGAACTCAAACTGATTGAGAATACGAGAGAGGCACCTGCAGTTGTTTATTCGATATAATTTCAGCTTTCGTTTCCTTTATCCACAGGACTACATCGTCTTTTTACCAGAAGATTACTACAAGGCTGAACTTCTTAGAGACACATCTCCAGAAATCGCGGACATTAGAGCCCGCGCCTTTTCGGGCGTCCTACATAGACAGCTCTTTTAAATGATGCATACCGCTGATCGAAGCGGTATAGTTTGGGCTCATATTTCATGATGGTGCACGATGCAATAAGTCCCATATAAAAACCATATAAAAACCACTGACCAAACTAAGTCGCTTAACATTCGAATGTACTGAAATTTAGCTTTCGAAGGATGGCTTTTGTAGGGTATTTGAAGCCGGTTCGGCCGAAATATCGCAGTTCCAAGAAAGTGGATTTTTGGACTTTAGCGAGGACTTTCAAATGTATGGCCGAATGCAATTTTTTCGTGGTTTTCAAGTGCAAAAAGTAAACATCAAAATCAATCTGTTGGAGCTGAAAATCGTAAGGTTAGTTTGTTCCATGTATAGTTTTAGTGAATCCACTTGCACATTTTTTCGATCCCATTATGTTTACCCGTAATCGCTGTTTATAAACTATGAGTTTTCGGTTTTTCGATGAAATCCCCCTCCACGCCTTATATTTTTTGGCCGCTAAACTGCTCACAGAAAACCGTAAAAAGTAAACATAAAATTCGAAGTATCCACCTTATTTTTTGTACTATATCTTTCTTGATAGACCAGTTTACCATGAACCGGTTGCACATTTATACTTAAACAAATTGATCGAGAGATATTTCTCGAAATTTTTTAATCTCCATACATTTCTTTGTTGTTGTTGCGTTCCCTTCGATGGTCAATTTACCGCAGGATTTGTTGACCGTGGGCTCAAATGTCTGCGATTTCTGGATATGTTTCCGCAGAACCTTGTTTACTTCGGACCTCAAAACCAGAGTACTGTGATATGTACACGTATTATGAGCTTAAAGGCCCGTCATTCGTCACCATGCCAGGGGACAAGGCATATGCTCTACCACTAAGAGGACGTCCTGATATATTTATTGATCCACGGTTTGATTTAGGTGTCCATAGGCTTTCCAATATGGCGCTGTTGGGCAGAAATTAGGTATTGTATTCTGTTATAATTAGCTACTTCCTCTGGTAATGCAAGTAAGATTCAAAGAATCCAGGTAATTGTAAAAAACGCTTGGCAGTCCATGCCAAGTGTTGAGAGGCCAGTCATGACCAATACCAGGGCCCAGGGGTCCCGCTTTAATAACGGGGTGTGTGATGCGTTTGTGTGTCTACTGCGGCAGCTTGTGGGTTGGGAATTTGGGTTCTTAAGGCATTAAATCAGTCAATGCCTAACTGTTTTTGAAAACTCGCCACTTTAAGAAAATCCAAAGAGACGTTCCTTAACTTGAAGAAATTAAGCTGATACTTTTCATTTTTACTAGATTTAGAATTCGCCAAAATTTGTGCAAAATGGCCGTCAATACAAACACGTGTAGTAAAAAAATAATTGCAACCATTCTTCTTGTTTGTTATGACAATTCACAACTGAGTAATACTCTCTCGTTCTACGGGTAATATTTGTGCGGTTTTCACAAATTATAAACTCAACAAAAATAAGAGGCATTACTGAGGGAACATGTGCGGCGATCCAAGAAGAACATTCAAAGTGTTTTGTTAATCTTGAAATTTTCCACCTTTATCTTAGCCTACATTAGGTTTCGACATCTCAGTGCCAGTATCTGGGCTTAACGTTTTCATGGTAAGCTACCTGCACCCAGAGAGATTCAGCCAGCGAGTGTTTGTCCGCCTGGGTTATGAGCGAGGACAGCTGGAGATCTTACCTTGTAAATACCTGTTTGCTTGCCGTCAGTTCGTTATGGATGATAACAAGAGGCCTAAGTACTTTGAGCTGAGCTAAGACGCTAATGTGGTTAAACTGGAAAGTTCCGAGTCGGCAAAAATTGCTGTGGTAAGCATTCTTACAGCGTGCAGTGCGTAGCTTGTGAACAGACTCCTTGGACGGGGGTAGAGCGCAAGACATTTTAGCGGTGCGAGCCGTTGCGAGGCTTGCAGAGGGGGTACCCCATTCCTATTCCCAGTCTGCACTCGGCTCGCTAAGGAGCCCGTTTACACGTCTCACAGGCCTTCAGTCCACGACGCGCAAACGGTTGGTCCCCTTTTTGCTAATTTGCATACTTCCATGCGGATCGAGTTTCTGATCAAAATTTGAGGATGGTGGCCAGGGAATGAAGGAGGTGTTTTCCGAAATTTAATGGCATAGTAAATCTTGCAAACGTTTGCTTGTTTGGGATGGTTGTTGTTTTTGTTTTGTTTTAATTTTTGTGGAGGGAAAGAATTAGCTGGTTTTGATGATTTGATGAGAAGTTATGAACGTCAGTTTGTTTGTAAGACTCATCCTCACCCCTTCCTTTGTTCTACATCTCCTTCAACTATTGTTAAACTTGTAGTACAACGCTAAATTTTCGCGTGTTCTCATTGGTCGAAGTCGATCACGTGACGCGAGAGTGTCTCTTCTCAGCTGGCGCCTATCAGCGCATAGTGCCCGCCTGTGGCAATTTTCGCTCAAAATTTAGCGTTGTACAATAAAAACAATAGAGTCCTTCTGTCTCAGGTCCTGTGTGATAGGTTCCCTCGGAAATTTGATGTTCAAACTTCATATAAGACCCCGAACTACGTTCTCGGGCTAATAGCTGTTGTGAATATCAAATTTCCTCGGGCTACCTAACACACGATAGTTCCTTCGACAGAAGAACTCTATTGTTTAATTAGTGTAGCTGATGTATAGTGAACTAAGCATTCCCTCCCTTTATTGAACCCTTATCTCTACTAAGGCCCACCCCCTCCCGCTTAAAAGGCTTCGCATCGAAGAAAACTGAAAAAAAACCTCCACGAGATTACCCGGTGACATTGCATTTATTTTCGTTGGTTATCCTACATGTATTGCATCCCGATAATTTATTGAGTGGAAGTTAAATAAAATTGTCGCTTTGTGTTTTTTCCCTCGCAGATTTCAATCACCGCCATACCTCAAGCAAAATGGAACACACAGTATATTCAGCCCGAGTTGCTTTGCAGAATGTATAATAATTCCTGTATTTCGGCCAATTACCAAGTACCTTCGGACGCCATTCAGCGCATTGCGTTTTCTCGTCGAACTCAAGATAAGGTAGTTGCCACTGTTCTTATATGATAAAAGAAAACGTCCATTTCTTGATTATGCCAAACTCCTTCGATTTGTCTGTTGCGGCCTGGCTATCCCGTAGGCGCTGAATTGGTCTAAATTGGTCATTTCACGTTGCTGTTACGCCGAGATCAGTAAGAAAAATGTGCCAAACTTTAAAAAGAGCCTTTTGTATGGTGATATTTTCGATATCGTTGCCGTCGTAGTTGTTTAAGGTCCGGCTTTTAAGAACGCCGGTGGGGGCGCGGTGGTGTAGTGGTTAGCGCGTTGAACCTCAGATGTCAAGGTCGCTGGTTCGAGGCCCAGTCCTTGTCATCGTGTTGTTTTCTTAGACAAGAAACTTTACCCCACATTGTCTCTCTCCACCGAGGTGTGTAGCGCTGCTGGGGGTAACCCTGCATGCGACGGACTAGCATCCCATCCAGGGGGAAGTAGCAATACTCTCAGTTGCTTCATGCTACGGAATCCGGGTTAAGCACCGGCCGTGTGGACCTCGTTCGCTCGAGCGCGGCTTAGCCTTATAAGAACGCCGGCAGATTGTAGACCAACCCTAACCTGTGAAGTAGAAAAGGCCTAATGAGACCTATATACCTTATTATAGGAAATTAACGCTTGTGGTAACTAAGATATTTGAAATTAACGCGACTTAAATTAACGCGAAAAAGGGAAAAAGGGAGAAAGGGAAAAATCACTCCCCAATAAAGGAAATTAACGCGAAAGAGGGGGTAAAATTTCAAAATGAGGAAAATTAACGCAATTAACACAAAGAAACACTTTATGGTCACGACTGGAACAAATATATTTCACGTTAAATTCTGCCTAATTTAAATGTAGGAAGGTATCATTTTGTAGGTGTCAAGAATGTCTGGACTGGATCCAGAATTTAGAATTAAAATGATGGAAATTAAGGTCGTAGAAATTAACGCTCCACTTAATTAACAACGTGGAAATTAACGCTCACAAAATTAACGCGACTTAAAAGTAACGCGAATGTATACAATTCGCTTTCATTTCATGGAGCGCTAATTTCCTATAATAAGGTATATAACGCCTCAGTAAGACAACATTATTTGGGTGGGTCAGCAAACTTAATACCTCCTTCAATCCATTTTTACTTCACTCACTCCCGATTCGACATAAAAGGATGCCATATCTTATTTCAACTTTCATCACCAACTGAACAGTCTTTTTATCTCAAAAATAAAATAAAATGAAATAATGAAAAAACCGATCGTAGTCGGCAGGATTCGAACCTGCGCGGGGAGACCCCAATGGATTTCTAGTCCATCGCCTTAACCACTCGGCCACGACTACCTAGATGAGTAGATCCAATAGCTTACGAAATTTTTGAAGAACGAAAAGCATGTGATTTGAAAGAACAATTTTGATCAGCGTTGCTCCCGTTTATCATAGCAGTTCATTAAAGTACTTCCCTTCTTCTTCAAGAGCCCTTTTTGTAGCAACTTATTTTTTTTCGTAGAAACAGCCCGATTGCTTCTTGAAAACATTGTTTTTGTTCAAAAGCCGACGTCTCGGCAGTATAGCCTTTATCCTTCAGGTTTTGGGCACTGACCAAGTCAGACTGGTAGTGCCGAAATGTCGGCTTTTGAACTAAAACATACTAGAACAAACATACTAGAACAAACGTCTTGAAAAGCCGATTACATTTAGTGATATCTGTGTTACTCTGTTAGCTTTTTCGCTGTTGCTGTTTTTTAACACTGCTTTTTATTTCTAGATGACTTCAATTTTCACTGGTGCAGTTAACCCCGCTGGCGTGTACTACATCATTCTGCATTACAGACGGCTGCACAGTCTGTCGAAGAAAGTCGAGCATATATCGATCGCCAATCAAATAAAGTGGAACATTTCCGTGACGTTTCGTTACTGTCCGGGCAGCGGTGGCTGCAGAGTAGTCATAGGGGAGGAGGATGGTCGAAGTTTTCAGTTTAGAAAAGGAATCCTTACTGCCACCATTCAACACGAGAGGAGAACTCCTCTGGTAAGTAGAGAAAACGTTTTTGCTATTGTTTGTTCTTTTACTTAAAATTGGATACTCTAACAAATTGTGGCTTCGTGATTACTTTGGAGCTAACAAACGTTATTCAATCGAAGAACATTTAACAATTATTCATGAAATCTTGTGGCACATGAGGTACCTAAGCTCGCTATGTACTACATTTTTGAGCGGAAAAAGAGAAGAAACGTTTCTCAGATTAAATCTTTTTTCGCCACCTACTTGTACGGTATACGATATGAGCTAATAGCCCTTCAGTGTGAGCCAATCAGAGCGCTTCCTTGCTCGTATTCAAAGGGCTGCATACACACAATAATTTCATTTAATTAAATTTCAGATTTATATTACAATCTCCTTAATCATTCTAGCCAACACATGACGATCTGTGGCCTTTCCCTACACCAGGCTAACACGGAAAGCCGTAAAAATCTCTTAATTCCCGCGGTAACAACAAACGCTTTTCATTCAACTAATTTATTCTGGTTTTTCACGTTGCCATATTCCCACCAATAGCGCTGCTCCACCACTCTCTATACAAACCACGTGCAACCCACAATTCCTTGATTCACTCTGACGAAGGGCTAACCTCGAAACATCAGCTTTCAATCTCTTTAGGGTGGCCAATTTACCTTGTCAACTCAGTTGATAAATCCAAACTTTTGTGTTTCACGTCCACACCGACGCAGCACCACAGTTCCTTTAGAAACTAACCCCCTTATTTGTTTGTTGAATTTTAGATACTGTTCATTAGGCTAAAATTAAAAGAAAGTTATGGAAAATTAAGGCGAATTGATTTTCTAAGCTTGCTTCAAAAAGTATTGTGGAGAGTGGCCCTTCGTACCAGCGGAGCGAGGTTTTGATCTTCGGATCTCTGGGTTATGGGCCCAGCACGCTTCCACTGCGCCACTCTGGTTATTAACATGTAGCAAAGTGACAAGAAAAGTTGTATTACAATGCCGCTCTGGCGCAGCAACGTTTCAGTTTTGCATCAGAGAATATCACAACAATGTACTTAGATACAGAAGAACGCTTATCAAACCCCATTCAGGATCTTTATTTTAACAAAAAGAGAAGTAACAAAATAAGTAAAATGCTTAGCAGAGCGAGGTTTTGATCCTCGGACCTCTGGGTTATGGGCCCAGCACGCTTCCACTACGCCACTCTGCTTCACATGCAGCGAGTGGACCGGCGAACTGATAAACAATGGTTATTTTACAAATATCGCTCTTCGGTGTAACAACGGTTTGGTGTTGTTTTATCAAGGATACCACATAGGAACAACGAAGATTGTTACGAGAATGCGATTAGAAACAGAAGCAGTGAATAAAACATTTAAAATCAAATCTTATTACAAATTTGCTTTGTTAAAATAGATAAATAAAAACAAAACAAAAGCCAAAAAAAAATTAAATTGTTAGCAGAACGAGGTTTTGATCCTCGGACCTCTGGGTTATGGGCCCAGCACGCTTCCACTGCGCCACTCTGCTTCACATGCAATGTATTGGTAAAGATCAGTTAATTACAAATATCGCTCCGGTGTAAGAACGGTTTGGTGGATTATGTACGGAGGTATTTTGTAAATTTGCTTTTATGACAAAGTAGCCTGGGAATTCCATAGTTGAGGGAGAAAATTTTGAGCATTTATTGCTCTATAATCACCTCCACTTCTTTCTTTGGTAGGGATACATACTCCTCGTACCACAGGGCTCCTACTCCACAAGTCTCCTGGAACTCCAATCAAACGACAGAGTTACTCAGTTCGTAGAAAACTGCGGTAAAGACAATTTCCACATCGACCCCATCCAAGCGGGACGGCAGTGCCGTGAGGACGTTTTTTTCTTTGACTGTTCGTTTTAACAAGGGACCCTTACAGTGTCGATGCAATCTGCTGGGGTCTAAATCCTACTTCTGTGAACAGTTCGGTGGGCAGTGCCCGTGTCACGCGAATGTGATGGGAAGAAGGTGTGACCGTTGCAGACTTGGACACATTGGTTTTCCACGCTGCAGACGTAAGTACTTTTGACTAAGAGTGGCGCGACATAAGTATCAAAATAGTTGATATCAAGCATTTGGGTACGGTTGGAAAGTAATTCACATTTGGAAGCAGAATTGCTTTTCTCCATACTACATGTTACCAGTGACAGCCAGTGATATAGGGAATCAGAAGTGTTTTGCTCAAAGAAGTCACTTCCAGTCTCACAATGCGGACCTTGGGCGATGACGCCAAAGCATTGAAATTGTATCAATATCAGTATCGGTATTGCACCAACATTGCATCGATATCGCGGTAGACTCCCATATCGGCCAGTCCTGGCATTTAGTTAAGTGTTGGAATGCCGACCGACCATTTTACTTCAATTTGACGTCCCCTTATGTTTATCACTTTTATCACTAAATTAAGACTTTCGATTTGTCCTTCAGCTATCCCCACCCCCATGTTAGAAATGGGTACCAAGTGAATGACAAGAGAAACCTGAAAAAAATTGATGTTAACCCTGGGATGGGCAAGAATCCCATCCAGGTTGATTGGGTGTGTTTTGAGCGGGGGGTGGGGGGGATGGGCTAGTAACACCCCTAGCAAACAAGGGGATTAGTCTCTAGCGAAACTGTGGTGCTGTGTCGGTGGGATGTGAAACACAAAATGTGGATTTGTCAACTAAGTTGATAAGGTAAATTGGCGACCGTAGAAATATTGAAAGCTGACGAAGAACTAAGGCTCGAAACGCCAGCTTTCAATTTCTCTGCGGTGGCCAATTAACCTTATCAATTGCAAATCAGTTGACAAATCGAAATTTTTAGTAATGCTCCTAGTTACTTCCGTTTATGCTACAGATACCAGGTTTAAACTCCAGCCTCTTAAGCGTAATATAACTTTATCGTTTGCCATCGCTGCCATTCATTTCAATTCCTCTTTTTGAAACTCTCCTAGGCTGTGGTTGTCATGAGGTCAGATCTGTGTCACCCACCTGCACGTCAAGCGGACGGTGCCGCTGTAAGCCTGGATTCGGAGGATATAAGTGTGACAGATGTAGATCGTCTGGCTACTATGGATTCCCAGACTGCAAACGTAGGTGTCCACATTTGATAATCACTAACGGTATAAACGTTTTTCAGTTCCAGAAAAAAGACTTCGAAAACGTTTTGAGCTGTAGGGTAAAGTCAGTTATAAGGAATCCAACTTTTGCTCTAAGATTTGGCCTGTAGTTTAACAAAAGTGGATTTCCTTGCTTAGGCCCCTGCCCTAGATCTACTAAGAACTACTTCAAAAAGGTGGCGGACCCAGTTTTGCTCATGAATTGGGGTTAGGGGTAGGAGGTAGGTGGACCTGAACACTTCAGTCGTCCGCTCCCTTCATGAACTTGCTGCTCCGTTTCTTGAGGGGATAATACCAGGAAAGGAAAGTCTTTCAACACACATCCTTTGTTTTAGCTCATTTAGTACACTTGTTCGCAAAATTGCAAACAACAAAGACAACGCTAATGGTGTACTTATGTGTGTCCTGTAGCCTGTGCCTGTAAAAACCTTGGTTCTCTAAGCTCGTTTTGCCGTTCAAGAGATGGCCAGTGCGAGTGCAGAAGAAACTTCCAATGACAGAAATGCGACGAATGTAGAGTTGGTTATTATGACTTCCCGAGGTGCAAAGCGTGCAGCTGTAATCCAGCGGGTATCAAACTGCTGCCTGGGGAGAAAAATGGATGTGGATCTGTGAATGATGTAAGAGTACATTGAATATAAAAATTCCCCGTTAAGTGTGTAGCGCTGATGGTTGCCGTAAAACCAAAACTAAGTAAAAAAATATGCAAGTGACGCAAAATATCAACTAATCCGACTGAGTCAAGCGAATATATGCGACGGGTGCTAATAAGACAGTTTTTCGGTTTTTGCTCTTAGTTTGTCACAGTCTCAAGTGTGACAATTAAAATGGAAAACTAATGGGCACTTCTTTCCTGTGGTGCTGTTTATTTTGCTGTGGTATTAACTTATTCAGTGGATGAAATACCAATACTGACCACTCAAATGAAAGCTGTTATGTGCTATTGTAATGCTATATATGAGGTTCTAGCTTAAGTGTTTTGTGGTGAAATTCTAAAATTTGGCCATTCAAATGAAAGCCATTGAGCAGCACTTTACGCTCTAC
This sequence comes from Siderastrea siderea, assembly GCA_964030785.1. Taxonomy (NCBI): domain Eukaryota; kingdom Metazoa; phylum Cnidaria; class Anthozoa; order Scleractinia; family Rhizangiidae; genus Siderastrea; species Siderastrea siderea. The sequence goes on from OZ034978.1 coordinate 31,955,334, forward strand.
AAGGTGGTTACCTACTTTTGGATCGGGTGGGTAAAATTTTTAAGATAACCATTTTAGAAACGACGACCATTTAAAATAACCATTTTGGAAACGAAAGCTACTGAAAAGTACTTTCTTCTTCTTCTTCTTCTTCTTCTTCTTCTTCTTTTAATTTTGATAATGTGCGCTCGTGCAAGTTCAAACCATTTTTCTTTCCTTCCTTAGACACACTGCAGGTGCAAAGACAATGTGGTAGGTGATGACTGTGATAGCTACAAACCCTTCCACTTTAATCTTGAAATCAATAACCCACTGGGCTGCGAGTCATGTGACTGCAACACCAACGGGACCCTGGGATCAATGAAAACGTCTCAAGAGACAACTGGGCAGTGCGTTTGCAAGAGTCACGTGACAGGTCGGCAGTGTGGACGATGTAAGGAAGGATACTACGACTTGAAAGGCCCGGATGTGTTTGGGTGCAAACGTAAGTAGAACAAGGAAATTTTACAAGACAGGGTTTTATTATGCTAGCGTCAAATGCTTAGAGTAAGGTTCGCACTTGTATTTCCTGTTCAGTGTAGTGTATTTCGAAGTGAAATAAACAAACAAAAATCGAATGAAAAAGGCACGAAATTGCGTGTCCTTCGTCACATAACCGTTCAAGTTGTGCTAATGTCTCGTCGAAGTAGTCGTGGCCGAGTGGTTAAGGCGATGGACTAGGAATTGGGGTCTTCCTGCGCAGGTTCGAATCCTGCCGACTACGTTTTTTATTATAATTGTTTTTGCCCAAAACATATACTTCAGTAATGGCGCAAGAGGTTATGGGTATTTATTAATTTATTTTAATTTACTTATTCCGTGGCATGTATCTTTTGCCTTCTGGAGGAATCTCGAATTGTTCAGACATCCAAATTTTGACCAAAACTTAACTTAAGAAATGACGACGCCCATCGCAGTGAACTATTTAACTTCAGCAGTTAAACCGGAAGACCCTGGACCTGCTTTGAGCTTCTCGCCAACCAGTGAGTTACTCAAGCGAACTGGGAGCTGATCCATCACTCGTCAGTTCGTGTTGAACACGTAGTTGGTAAATAAATGAATGTAAATACACTTTATATGAAATAATTCATCATCGTGGACTGTGGAGGAAATAAGAAATGATTACAACCATCGAAGTGAACTTATAAAGTTAAGTAGTTGAAAAAAAGAACTTAAAAAACACAGGCTTCAATGTCCAAGCAAAAACCTATCAAGCATCTGAGCATTAAAATGCACATACAGTTGTAACGGAGGCCAAATGTTTTGTCGGGTGTTTCAGGTCAGGTGTTTCTGTTCGGGTGCTTCGCGGGTGTCTTCCGGGAAATCGTCTCTTCGCGCGTTGTTTTTTAATAAATCCTAGAAAACTATATCTCATTGTAAAGCTTATAAAATGTAGAATCTGAAATAGCACTTTTTAAAGACTTTTTTGTTTATGTAACAGTGTTCAACTCGTCAAACACAAAATTGACAAAGATTGCCAAAGTGAATTATGTGCCTTCGCGTAATCGCGGAAATACAAATAAACTACTGCACTATATCAATCAGGAGATAATAGGCTAACAAAGTTTGTGAGGCTTTTTCGTTACTTCCATTGGTATGAGGTCGCGTACTTCACTTATATTTAGTTTTGTTGTATTGTAAAATAGTTATTGTTGGACAGAGTTACTAGTTTATTTACCAATCTTACAAGGACTCATTTACTCTCTTTTGAAATGGGTAGTTGTAGTGATCAGGAAATAAGTCTGAAATAAAAAGGGCCGTTAAAACGCCCGAAAATCCTCTGTCCGAAGGAAAAAAGGTACGAAAATTTTCGAAGTTGAAGTTTTGTCAAAGAGGAGCAGTAACTGTTTCATTTTGACACCAAAGAAAAAAAATGCACTTAGCAGAGCGAGGTTTTGATCCTCGGACCTCTGGGTTATGGGCCCAGCACGCTTCCACTGCGCCACTCTGCTTCACATGCTATGTGTTTGCAAACGATAGGTATTTGGCAAATGTCACTCTGATGTTACAGATCTGTCTACTATTGCATCAGCCGTGCTGTGTCCCACGAGAATAACAACGCACAGAGACCAACCAATAGACACAGGAAAGATTAAAATAAAGGACGAAGTATGCTTTATAAGTATCTGCTCATGTAAACTGTTTCAAACAAAACAAAAATGGACACTATATTTAACAGAGCGAGGTTTTGATCCTGAAAACTTCCGGCCAGCACAGCGTAAGTGCGAACAACACATTCTTGTGCAATAATGGTCGTCTGTTGCTTGAGCGCAGGAAATTTTTATTTACAATAGGGGTGGTCAAATCGTTTAGAGACATAAAAATAAATAAGAAAGAAATGTGCAACAAAACAAATAGGAAATAAAACCTTGTTCTGTCATTTAAACTGTTTTTACACTTAAAAATAAATAAAATCATTTAGCAAAGCGAGGTTTTGATCCTCGGACCTCTGGGTTATGGGCCCAGCACGCTTCCACTGCGCCACTCTGCTTTCCTAGCAATAAACTGGTAAATTAGAGCTATTTTACGATCACTGCACTGGTTAGTGAAATAACGTCTTCTGTTGCGTCATTTGTGGGCGTGTCCCTATTTAAGAACAACACATCGAAAGAAAAATTGAAATCAACACCCTTATTGAAACTGATTTAAAAAGCTTTCTTTGTTATCTATAACAGTTTTGTACTAACAGAAAAAAGAACAAAACGTTTAGCAGAGCGAGGTTTTGATCCTCGGACCTCTGGGTTATGGGCCCAGCACGCTTCCACTGCGCCACTCTGCTACGACAGCAGCATTTCTCTTAACTCGAGAATTGATTCTCGGACCTCTGTTATAATTTGTATCACCAATTATAGTTTTATTATAATATATTTGACAAATTAGTTTGACTATGCCACAGTTTCAGCGTTTTAGCCTCCTGTTAACTCTTCGAGTTTAATATTATTCACCAGTGAGAAGTGTATGTGACATGCATTCTTTTGTAATTGCACAGGTTGCTCATGTAACGCAGGTGGATCTGTCAGTCCGTCGTGTAACGCAATCACCGGAGCATGTACTTGCTTACGTGGTATTGGTGGAGACCAGTTTGACAGGTTGGTTGAAAGTTCTCGATAATTCTTAGGAAATATTCGGTTGATCTTTGGCAACCTTAAACACGTTTTTTCGGAAATGCACGGGTGTTTTAGCCTCCAACGTTGTCGTTTTTAGGGGAATCGTATTTGACGATTCCCCTAAATACAAATTCCCCTAAAAAATCCACTGCGTGGGAGGCTACGGGCAAGAGCTAACAGTCTTCGTTGTAATTTACAATTTTTGTTATTTATTAAATATCAATAAAAGCTGCAGTCCATCTTAGCCGGTCGTCAAGAAAAAAGTTTTCTACGCCCTTGTTAATTTTTGACGACTTGTTCATGGTAACGAATATCCTTTTTTCACCGAGTCAAATTCTTACATTTGAGTCCTCGTGTAACTAAGCTCCCAGTTTAAATTTCATTATACTAAGAGGCCACCTCTGCTGGACGACCAGCTCTTTTTGTAAGGGGGCGCGAAATACTTAAATGATTTACAACGTTCCGTGACATTTCTTTAATGACATGTTTCTCTCGCAGGGTTGTGTCAGATGAGTACTACAATCCCACTCTTCATCAGTATAAAATAGAACTGGAGGATGGACTCACTGAGGAAGCCAGACCAGCTTACTTCAGACACAGTGAAAGGGAGTTCCCTGGCTTCTCTTGGCGAGGTTATGTCGTTTTTTCGCGTTCTCAGGTACTTGTACGATGGAGCTTGTTAGAATAGACCTTCTTTTGTTAGTTCCCATGAAGATCTTTGAGTAATTTATACGTTGAGGCATTTTAGCAACAGTGCTGAACTTTAACAATTCAAAGAACAAAGAACCAACGAAAAACGGCACACACACTTCTAACACACAAAACAGTTTGACCGCAGGAGATATGCACTAAACTGGACTAATGATGTAAATCTGCCTATGCCGTCAGGAAAAAAATTCGAGTCAAAAGTGAGCTGGAAAGAAATGCCTGGGTGTTATAATTAGGCTGGAGGTGTAAAAATGTAATTTGTTTACCCACGAAACACTTAGGAGCTCTGAAGCTCGTATAAACGTGTTCATGCGCTCTTGATCTAATTGGAATTTGGAAGTGTTGGTTTTTTGAGGGAAAACCGGAGTACCCGGAGAAAAAATTCTCGGAGCAATAACGAGAACCAACAACAAACTCAACCCACATATGATACCGGGACCTGGGGTCGAACCCGGACCACATTGGTGGGAGGCGAGCGCTCTCACCACCGCACCATCCCTGCTCCCTTCTTAGAGAGCTTTCTCTTGCGAAAAGGTTGACTGTCCTCCATATTTTATTTCCTGCAGTGTTTCATCCATGTAATGATTAACGTCCCTCGCACTAGCAAGTACCAGTTGATATTCCATTATATGCTGAGTCGATATGTCCCTGTGACTGCTTTGGTGAAATTCATTCCTACACTAGATTCTGGTAAGTGTTAACCTCTCTATTCTAGTTGTGTAACAGCACGCTGAAAATCACCAATCGAAGCTGGCCTAGTTATAGCTGGGCCTAACACCTCAACGGTAGGTCGCTTGTGGCATTATAACAAAGGTCGTGGATTCCTACTACGTTCGAGCCACATTTTATTGAAATGTTTTAAGGGCAGATTTAGATTGTACGATTTTTGTTTACGACTATCGTATGCGACTTTTGTAACGCGCGCTATTCGCCTCATGCAAAGATTAAGTCGCACACAAGTCAAGGAGGCCCACACGGCCTGAGCGTATTGCGGTTTCTGTAGCATGAAGCAACTGAGAGTATTGCTACTCCCCCCTGGATGAGATGCTAGTCCATTGCAGGGTTACTCCCAGCAGTATGTCGCTGGTACCCATTTTATACACCTGGGTGGAGAGAGACAATATAGGGTAAAGTTTCTTGTCTGAGGAAACAACACGATGGCAGGGACTGGGCGTCGAACCACCGATCTCTGAAGTCCAACGCACTAACCACTGCACCACCGCGCCCCATGTTTCAAAATCCTACGACATTTTTCGTGTAGTGTGCAACTGTCGTGAAGATGTTGTATGCCTGATTTAGACGACACGATTCGTGTTGCAGGCATGGCGTGAGCAAGTCGCATGCAACAGTTGTAAGCAAAAACCATACCGTCTAAGTCTGCCCTTAGTGGCATCACAAGGATCTTATCCTCTCTTTCAGTAGAGTCACTCCAGAGAAGTCGTAATAAGCAGTTCATTTATTATCAGACCTCGAGCGGTTACCATTCACTTTATTTATTTTGGTTGTAATAACGACGCCGTCGAATGAATTGGATGGTCGAAAGGCAATGTTTCACTGCGTTTGTATCATTGGCCCTTAAAAGTGCCTCACGGGGATTGGTCAATTAAGTAGTTGCTTCTAAATAACCGGCCGTCGCCATATGGCGACCGCCGGTTTATAAAATGGACACGGTCTTTTGGTGATGGTCAGTTGGCTTAAAATACGAACAAGGTGCTGTAAAGCTTGTGGTACGGGTACTCAAGAGCGGTACTGTGTTATATAAGACGCATGCGCATATTAGTCTGCTGAATGTTACTTTCGTGTGTTCTTGTCTTTTCATTTACAGTATTTAAGATATGAACGGCGAAGGGTTGTTAAGTATGGGTTTCAGTATTTGTCCTGTATTACGCATGCGCAACTGAGTAAAGAAGCTAATAGGATTGAATGCGAAGTTGGCTGTGTTGTCTGATCTAGTAAGTGGTTATGGAGAAAATTTTTTAGCGCAGGAGTTTCGTTATGGGGATTGACATTTTGAAGGATGTAAAAATGTGGGAGTGGAAGGATTTGCGAATGTGAGGAGCATATCACGCTTCTGTGAATGTGATTTGCTTTGAAAGTTGCGTTTTCTATAGCAGCGGTGTAATATTGTGCTGCGTGCATGGCGTGAGAGGCAGTTTCCCTTGGCGTTTTGTGGGGGACGGTTTCCGCAGTGGATTGTAAGTTTTCTCATTGGGCAACCTGTATTTCGCAGAGGAGAGAAACGACAGCTGTGTTTGCAGCTTGTTAGCGCGGTAAGGAACGGTGGCTTAGGAAAAGAAGGGATTGGCACTAGTATGTTGATGCAATTAGTGGATTGCACCATCGATACATCATAGTTCTTGAGAAGGGAGAGAGATGAGTGTTTATTTGAGGGGAGAAGTTGATTTAAATTGCATAAAGACGAAGGAATCGGTCATTAATAAGCAGATCGATTAATTGATGAGGTAGCTGTTATGAGTCTTTAAGATAGAAAATAACTGAATATTATCGAGCGATGCGTGTGGTTGCGTGTGGTGTTCGCTGTTGCCTTGGTTGGGTTTAAGGTAATTCGTTTACGTTACAAATTCTGAGTCAACTTGTTTACTTTTGCAAGGGGATTCCCGGGTTAGCAAACCGGATTTAAACATCACGTCATGAGATATGCCTTAACGTGCCCCATACTCTGACGATCTGCTCGAGCTCGTGTTTATCAAACATTATATTTTGATTCTACCGCTACGTTCACTGTTTGTATTTCTGTCTAGGCACAGCAGTAAATAATTCGTCGTCCCTGTGTAAGCATTCTCTGTTTTGGACGAATTTATACCGACATTCAACGTTTGAGTGAATCTGCGTTTTTCAGCAGAAAAAAGCGATAAGAAAGATAAGCTGAGTCATCAGAATTTAAATATTACGTCATCCAGTAACGTTCTAGTCAAAATCTTGTGTCACACAATCACACTTTTCGTCACGCCGGTTCCGATAAATAGAGGATTGCGCTAACATTTGTGAAACCTAGGGGTGGGGAGGGTCAGAACGGCCGGTTAAGATGCCCGTTGGGCTTTCTTGTTTTAAATTAGTTTTGTCGCTTCTTGTCGCTTCCTTCTATGGAAACCAAAGCCTATAAGCTCCTGCCTGTTATGCTTCTGATCAAAACTTGACTTTTTTCTCTTTAACATTTTCAGCTTCATTTCCTTCTGGTCCTGCAACAGAGCAAAGCCTGGATGTACAGTTTCGATCGACAGCCTCGTGGATCTTCACCATTTCTGATTTTCTTGTGGTCAGGGATAACTGGGGAGACACGCAGCAAATTATGCTGAGTCAGGGAAAATGGAAGCTGACAGTTGCGGCGCCTGTTTCGGATCTCTTTGTGGTATGGCGCTTGTTTGTTTGTTTTTATCTGAGAAATCGTTTAAACCCAGGAATAGCAGTAGTTTGTCTTGCTAAAACGTCTCCGTGTGAAAGCAGTCCTGTGGAAGAATAATGTAGAGTCCAAGGATACAGCAAAGCTGATACAATGTAGAGTTACAGTTTAGTTTGCAATATTTCGACAGGCCAGACCTGCCTTCTTTAGATAAAGATATGGAAAAATGGTTACGATAACTTGACTACAATTATAATTAGCAGATTACGTTCGCTCAAGTGTTCAAACTACCCCCATGCGGATAATCACACCAGACACATTTGTTTTCAGTCGAAATAGAGAACGGACTGCGTCATTGGCGTGTTATTTTTCCTTTCATTGAAGAAGGTGGCAAAGATACAACTGAAGATAAACCGTCCTTTTTTGTATATTTTAAATAGAAGGCAAAGAATAAACTGAGCCAAATAAGAGAAGTATTCTTATTTTGTGGATTAAAGGTACTGCCACCAAAGGAATTTGACGAAGAGAAGGTGGTCCAGCGTGGGATGATAAATAAAGGAAGTTGGTACAATCTTTCTTTAATTATCATCCTGCAGGGCGCTATCGGCATTGTTGATTCTAGCATTATGTATTCTCCCAGTAGCTCAGTGGTTAGAGCGTCCGACCGGTGTACGGAAGGTCATGGGTTCGATTCCCGTCAGGGGCTCAGATTTATGCTGAATATTGTATCTTTCCTTTTTCCCTTTTCTTGGTTCAGCGTAGTTGTGAAGCAAATTATGCTGCTGCCCTGTTGTACTCACTAAGCAACTTGACTTAACTAGAAAAAAGGAAAGAGAAAAAGTGGCTCAGCTTTAGACTGTACACATTTTTACTGACGGCCAGCCAAACTCTTCGAGAAAATTACCTACAAAAGCGTCAAAAACTGACCAGAACTCAAATGTATTGGCTGCTTCTTCTTTTGACTTACAGGATTACTTAGTGCTTCTACCACAAGAATACTACAGACCGAGAAACCTCGCAGTGCAAGTTTCCAATCCTTGTACACTGAGCAGAGATGATAAATACTGTGTTCACTACACCTACCCCACCCTCAAGCAGGCCGGATTTGTCACCATCCAGGCTGAAGACAATTCTGTGGTTGGTGGAATACGTCGAAACCAGCGGGCAGGAGACATTCCGTTTCAAGGGCTGCTGCTGACTGGTTCTCGAGTGAGTGACGTTTATTGAAACGCAAGGACGGGTGGAGATCTTTATCTTCTCCTGTTTAAAAGTGAATTTATGAAAGGGTGGTGTAGGTGAATGCAACATTTTACGTGTGAAGACCCAAGCAATTTTCGTTTATAGAAAATTGCATAAAATGCTCCTTGTTCCCCTACTACTTCTTTTTGCCGTATAAGGACAAGAGAACACGTAAAATACGAGAGCGCGTTGCAGCGTAGTATCCTAGTTGGGAACGGATTGGTGTATTTGTCAGGGAAAATAAGGACATATTACATTGTCCTTTTCCTGATATAAGAACGGCACCTATGCACCCAGTCTGTGGGCCTCTCTATGACAGTGTTAAGTAAAAAGACAAAAAAACATAGCCTATTTATGAATTAAGATCGAAAAACCATACCCTATTGGGCGGCACGTCCCCGTATAGTCTGTGTGTGGGAGTATCCACGGATAAAATGACAGGGAGATAACAGAGGAGAAAATGTATAAGGATAATGAATCCTTTCTTGGATGGTTTTGCAGATAATACCAGCGGACATTTTACTTATTGCTCACAGCTTTCCTTACTCTTGCAGGACTCGAAAATACTATGCAGCTCGTAAAATATTCACAAGCATTATCTGTAAGACCATCAGATAATATGTTAATATCCGCAGTTAGTAGGTGGGAAATTTTAAATGGTAAAAGCCGTAAAATTTGAAATAAAATTGACATAGAGGTTTTGGGACAGCTATCTCTTCATCACTGGTACTTCTTTTTGTAACCTTAATTCTCTTTGTAGTGATATCATTTTTTGGTTGACTCTATTGGTGTGTTTTTGTATTTAGAATGTTATGTCCGTACGACTCCCGTCCACCGTTCGAGGCCAGTTTGTGTTGGTAGCGAGCTACTTCCATAACGCCGACGATCAACGGTTACACGTTGTTGTTAGAACTGGCGATGAGAATTTTATAGCCAAAATGAGCATTCTCTCGTGCAGGTAAATTTTACGTTGTTAATTATATTGACTATTTTTTCACCGAGCCAGGTTTTTTAATAGTCAGTCAGTCAGTCAGTCAGTCAGTCAGTCAGTCAGTCAGTCAGTCAGTCAGTCAGTCAGTCAGTCAGTCAGTCAGTCAGTCAGTCAGTCAGTCGCTTTATCATTTAGTCAGTCCGTCAGGAAGTAGTCAGATTGTCTATCAGTCAGTCACCGATTCAGCCAGCCAGTTAGTCAGCCATTCAATCAGTCAGTCAGTCAGTCAGTCAGTCAGTCAGTCATTCGATTAGTTAGTCAGTCAGTCAGTCAGTCAGTCAGTCAGTCAGCCATTCAGTCAGTCATTCATTCAGTCAGTCAGTCAGTCAGCCAGATCAGTCAGTCAGTCAGTCAGTCGGTCAGTCAGTAAGTCGGTCAGTCAGTCGGTCAGTCAGTCAGTCATTCAGTTAGTCAGTCAGTCGGTCAGTCAGTCCGTCAGTCAGTCAGTCAGTCAGTTCGTCAGTTGGTTATATTACTCTTAATTTAAGAGAGACGACAAACTGTAAAACTAATGTGAAATCATTTTTTGTATTTTACTTTTAAAAGGTATCGTTTTGGTTGCCGTCAAGTGGCCATTAACGAGAAACATGAAGTTAGCGTATTTACTGCAAATCCAAACGATGTCACAACTGTCAGCATAAGCACGAAACCTACTGTGGCTTTGGTGAAACCAGTTTTTTTTAACAGATTAACCTACTGTCCATGTGTTAGCGACCCGAAACACACCGAAAACCGGTATTTGTCAAAAACGCCGCCCAAAGCTAATGTACCGCGTCAAATTGAAGCTTCAGCATCCCCAGGGCATACCTATATACCATGTGATTTGAACCAGATTTATCTTTTGTTTTAGCGTAATACGCCCGTGAGTTTTGTCGGTTTTTGCAGGGTTTGACGTATTTCCAAGATAGAATTTCGCCTTTGTACGTGAATAACCCTTTCAAAAGGGTCTTTAAAGTAGTTTCAAGGTGTCATTACAGCATATCTCTCTTTCAAAAGCGTGAACAGTGTTTGATTGAACACGATATTTGTCTTTGAGGAAAGGTATTTCAGTACTAATTGGTGGGGCATTTGAACGGCTTTTTTGCCCCGAGGGGAGGGAATTTGAACAAGCCAATGCCCGGGGCGCATGTTGAAGCTTCAATTTGACTGGTACATAAGTTTTTTCTTGAAATAATTGTTTACTTGTCAACGAGGAAAAATTAGTGAAAACACGTTTGTGGACAGAAAGCGTTTTGACCAAGCGTTTTCAAACGACTTCGTTTTCGGGGACTAAAGCAAATAACGTGACGATAATTTATCGCTCTTCTTTTCAGGATTTCATCACTGCTATTCCCCTCTCTAAGTGGGATCAGAAGCTTCTGATACCAGCGGAACAGTGCGCCAGTAATGGCTATTCTTGTATCCAGACGTCTTACACTGTTCCTACGGATGCCGTGAAAATCGAAATTGAAAATCGGTACAAAGCGGGCGATGGAGCGCCGTACTATATACTGGATCGCAGGGCGAGCTTAAAGCATCTTAAAGTAGGCGAGGTATGCGTTGGTCAACAGCTTTATTTGGATGGACAGTGTAGGATTTTGTGCGCAGGCGTGAAAGTTGTAGTTACTTTGCATAGTATAATAAAGGGCAAGTATTGCTTGAAAAAGTTTGATTTCATCCAGGGACCAAAAAGTTAGAACTACCTTCTACGAGAGAAAAGACCACAAAGTAGTTACCCACATTGCGTGGTTAAGGCTTGACGCTGGAAACGAAGAGCGAACCACTAGAGAGGTTTGCCTTTACATTAATTAACTACAGATATGACAATCCCGCTTACGAGAATAATATTTCTCTCTTGATGTTTTCAGAAAAGTGTGCACGTTTCAGGAAACGCTCCTTCCGGGCGCTATTACGTCATCGTGCATTTCTACCAACCCAATTTCCCCTCTTTCCTGGGGAAGGTTGTCGTCAGTGGGCAGTCTGCCGCCTCGACCCTGATAACGTTCCGTTACTGCCCTTACGTGACAGGCTGTAGAGTCATAGGAACCTCGCAGTTTAGGGAAGGAATGAGCGAATCAATCTACATTGGGCGACAAAACAACATACTCGTCAGCATCGTGATTCCAGGAGATAAGGAAGTTTGGATTGTAAGGAAGTTTGGATTGTAAGTAGTCTGCTTTCAGTTCTCAGTAGGATCACACTGATTAAACAATAGATCTCTTCTGTCGAAGGCACTATCGTGTGATAGGTTGCCCGAGGAAATATGATGTCCACAACAAATATTAGCCCGAGAACGAAGTTCGAGGGCTTATATGAAGTTTGAACATCAAATTTCCGAGGGAACCTGTCACATATAGGGCCTGAGACAGAAGGACTCTATCTTGTTTATTGTACAACGCTAAATTTTGAGCAAAAATTCCAAAAAACGGGCACTATGCGCCGATAGGCGCCCGCTGAGAAGAGACACGAACTCGTCACGTGATCGATTTCGACCATTGGGAGCACGCCAAAATTTAATGTTGTACTATAAAGACGGATATAGGGGTGGGGAAAGGGCATCAGGAGCCCCTTTTGCCCTCTTCAAATCTGAAGTTGTTTTTTTTTATTTCCGTGTAACTTCATTACAAGAGATCTTTCTTCACAAAAGCTTAGGAGGGGAATATTTCGTGACACAAATGAGCGACTATCAAATCTGGAGCTTCCAAATTCAGTTTTAACATCAGCTTTTAGAAATCAAAGTCGTGAAATCATTTCTATAATTAGGTAACATCGAAGTTTTCAAGCTGAAAAAACATACAAACCAACAAACAAAACAAGACAAAGCGAAACATCGTGCAACAAATTTACAAGGAAAACGTATCAAAATTTTCATTTAAGTGAAAAGAAGTAGAATCAAAACTTAGGAGCAAAACGAAATACTGCTCAGCAACTTTCAGTTGAATGGTAACACTTTACGATTCCATCCACAAGCTTTAAAGCTAGTAACACCTATTTATTTACGCGGTAAAGTCTGTACAATGCAAGAGTATCCTCGACCACATTGTATGTCTTAATCTATTGTTTTCTGAATTGAGAGAGTCAAAGTTCAAAAATTGAAAAAAGCTATTCCGTTATTTCAATTACGAGCCTCTGTTGCCAGCTCTTTCCAAGCCTTGTTATCCAACTCTATTGAGCTTTCTCTTTCCTTTGCATTTAAGGATTACGTGCACTTGGTACCGCTGTCGTCGTTCTCTCCGTCTCTTCTCGACATAAAACCCATCGATGTAACACAAGACTTCATTCAAGATTGTGGTCAACACGATTTTTACCTCAAAGAATCGTCGTCAAAATTCTGCCTTCAATCCGCCTTCACTATTACGTCACGATTCAACAACGGCGCCTTAGCCTGCAACTGCGATACACTGGGCTCTACTAAAATAAGCTGTCAATCATTTGGTGGACAATGTGCTTGCCGACCGAACGTGATTGGTCGAGCGTGTGACAGATGTACAAGTGGCTATGGCGGGTTTCCAAACTGTCGAAAACTAGCTTCTTGAAGATTAGGAGTATATGTAAAGAACTGAGATTCAGAAAAAGGCCATTATACTTGCACTTCATAACGTTATCTTAACAGTTTCTCATAACGCATAAATGTTTGCCATTTTAACTTACGGTATTGTATTTAAGAAATAAAGAACGCTCTCACTTAGCCTGATACCTTCCCCCCCCCGGGGGAGGGGGAGATGGTGTACCTGAAATTTCGGGTAGAAGATCCGCCGCCATTTCAGACCAAACTTTTTGCTTTTTCGTCAGTGTCCAGTTTCAGACTTAAACAGTAATATCCATCCCACTTTTTCTTTCCAAAACGGCAAAAATTAGACCAGAAGGCAAACCCCAGCCTAGTTAAGATCAAAATGGTTTAAATAAATACCACATTTAAAAGCAATATGGCTAAAACACCATTACCCTTTGGGCGGCACATACCCGTATAGCTTATATAGAAGAGGTTACCCTCTCCCTATTGGGGACGACGAGAACATGAGAGTGAGTTGGGAACCTTTTGAAAGGATGGTGAACCCGAGTTGCTAATGGGAGTTTATACAGTTGCTTTTAATTCTTCCAAAGTAACTCGAGTGTTTAAATCAGACTATACAAACAGTGGTAGCTTTCATTTTCCTTCACAACATAAAGCAAAAAATATTATGTAACACAACGCGTATTTACTAAGACTGCAGTGAACCCGTGATCGTTATTTGGAGTTGTACTGTATACATGACATATTAAAAATAAACAAGTAAGCTGTGTGCAAAAAGACTTGTTACTTTGTGATGCTCGCTAAAAATTGTTTTCTCACCATTGTGGGTTATGGGACTTAAAAAAAAATTCCGTGTCTGGATTACTACACGACCAAGCAAACTTGCATTATTTATTCCTTTCAGCGCCAACTTATACTTTGTGAAGGATCAAAGGTTGTGTCGAGCAAAGGAAACATGTTGCAAGCGGAAATAAAGGAGAAAAGACTGCGGTAACCTTTTCTTCTCCTATACAGCTTGCGTGCAGACGTCTCCTGTGGGAGGCCTTTTCTCTGACAAGGGACTCGCCCAAGTCTTCTTTCTTTTGCGCATGCATTCTGGCCCGAAGGCTTTGGGTCGAGAATGGACGAGGGTCCGAAATAGGAGACGAATGCCCACAGGATACCCAAGCCCGTTCCAGGCTCTCAGATAGTATCCCTGTCCCCTTTCTCATTCAGTCTTTACGCGTTTTAGGGGGTGGGTCGCCCAACGCTAGTATCCCTTGAGTGTCATTCAGTAATGCTGAATGCAACCTTGTTGTACCACGTTGAAGGAGGCGGCCAAACTAATTCAACATTGTAAACAAAACTTGAACCAACATCACTCAACAGGGTGGCCAAACACGTTCAACATGATTACTCCAATAATGACAAAAGAACAGTTGAATCAACATCATTCAACGGGGTGGCCAAACACGTTCAACATGATTAATTCAATAATGACAAAAGAACAGTTGAACCAACATCACTCAACGGGATGGCCAAACACGTTCAACATCATTAATCCAATAATGACAAAAGAACAGTTCAATCAACATCACTCAACAGGGTGGCCACACACGTTCAAAATGATTACTCCAATAATGACAAAAGAACAGTTGAATCAACATTATTCAACGGGGTGGCCAAACGCGTTCAACATACTGAATTCAACAATGTTGAATGGTGCTAAATGGAAATGTTTATCCCCTTAGTCAGACGCCTTACACTAATTCAGACCAAAACATACAACAACATCAGGCTTCTGCCCTAACACCTATCATGTACACTTTTATTGTTACCCAATCGGCGGTCTTCAAGAGGGTGACGTCTTTCTACATTGTACAACTACAAAAATTTATTTCCTTTGTCCTTCTTATTTCAAGTTTGTACTGCCAGTGAGGTTTTACCGAAAATTGCCCAGATTTGCACCAGAAACACCTAACTGACGGGTTTCTGTAAATTTTTATTTTTATTTTTCGTCATGCTCTACGTACCAGGACAGCTTTAATAATAGAAACACTGTTCATCGCGACGAAGCAGTGTCCTAAACAAAAGTCACTTGAAGCTTCCCCACATTAACTGAACATAAAATTGGTGACAAATCTGAAAATGAACTACAACGTTGGGGACTACAAAATGATTAAATGAGCAAATCTGTACTGCTGAGTAGAAGGGCCTCGTACAAGCACGACAGTTTCTCCAAGGGCACTTGTAAATGACAGCAACTTCACAAGGCCCGGAAGGGCACAAAACGCCACCCCAAACCCACATCCACGCGAAAGAGAGTAATGACCCGAAGAAACAAAACCCATGATTTCCCTGGTGCAAGAGTTTCTCAAAGATTTATCAGCAAACTTTGCCTTTGGACCTTTGTGCAGCGGCTCTACAGGTCCGGCAAAATCCCTGCATTTACCGAGACATGTTGTGTCCTCTGTTGAAGGAATGGCCACAGCAGAGTTGGGTACGGGGACACTGCGGTTCACCATTCGTAACTGTACGCATACAAGAGAATTCGGGTCACTTTTTACGATGGAAGACAAATTAAAATCGTCCAATGCTGCTGGAAGTTTGCTCATCGTCTTGTGGAGCTTTGAACCTCCCATCTTCCTCTGTTTGTAATGTGCAGCATAGCTCCGTAAAGCGTTCAGCTTAGAGCGTGACCGCAAGACATAAAATGACTGGAATATCGAACCGATCGCTTGAGCGGATTCACTTGTTTTAATATTAATTTTAGTGGAATCACCAGTCTTATCCATGGGTGCGTCTCTCGCAGCACCTGGCAAAGAACAGGGCTGCACAATCGAGACATCCATTTGAGAAGAGCCGCTTGCAATAACCCCAGTTTTAGTTTGAGCTACTGAATCACTGGTTATCTTGGAAGCTATGTTTGCTGCACTACTGGACACTTCTTCGTAAGAATTCCAGTCCTCAACAAGCTCTTTCCACGGTGGACTAAACGGAGATTTTACACCTAATTTTTCATAGTTTGGTCTTTTTGCCGGTGGGTATCGCTTGTATTGGGCCTCTCCGTCCTCTTTCAACTTGGCATTGTATGCTTTTCCTGCTGGAGTATCCGGGAAATCATTTGGAAAGAAAGGCACTCCCTGCTCAAGGGCTAACGTTTGACTCTCCTGCAGTCCCCCGCTTCTCGCACCTCGGTAGACAAGAGCTATCCAAAAGGCCATCGCCCATCCACTTGGTAGTATGATGTCCCAACCACTACCGTAGCCGGCACCAACGCCAGTATCTCTGCTGTTGTCTACAATTTTGAGGAAATGAGAGAGAAACGGTCAGGTATTTCAAGTCGTTTGTGCCAATCCTATAGCAGTATACAGAAAACTAAAAGGCAAAATTCACCTTTCACCTCGTTTGAAAAACAACCTTCATTCAGAAATCGCGTTCTCACATTTGGTTCGAGTTTGTACTTTGCAGTGATAGCAAGACAATTATACTATGTTCGCACGGTTTGTTACAGTTGTCCCCATTCATTGCTTTCACTTTTATGGGCCTTTGAATTTTGGCAATCTACTCTTTGGCATAAGTAATCAAAAAGTTTCGTGAAAAAAACAAAACAAAGCAATAAAGAAAACAAATCAAAACCAAAAAAAAAAGAGACAAATATAAACACTGAAAATACAGTGGAACCGCACCGTAAGAGCGCCGACCAAACTCTCACGTAGTACACGTAGTCACTTTATCAAAAACAGTCTGTTTCAGGTTCCAAGATAGGAGGAACGGCGGGAATAGAACGCGTGGGGTAAACTCAGTTTTCGCGCGCTTTATTTTCGCGTTTGCTTTAACAGGCTGATCTGAAAAATAACATGCTAAACCAGCAACCCGATTTATACCGACCAAGGGACATATTAACGGGATCCTAGTGGATAATTTTCTAGTGTCGCATACCTTTTACGTGCGTAACAACGTAAACTTAACTACCTTTATGTGCGTTAATAAAATTTTTAAAAAATGGGTAAAAGGCTTATTCAAACGAGGAAAAGCGTTCGACTTTTTACGTTTACCCAATCCTTTCATTCATCATCTCAATTTTATTTACGCACGTGAAGCCACCTAAATTTATGTCGCGTACGCACGTTATCCACTCACCTGAGCAGCCTGGTTGCTGTATGAGTAGCAAGGGAATATGGGAAATTTCCTCCTCACTCAATTCCAGCCGGGAGCCTGGCACTAGGAGCTTAGACCTCTTTCGGTTCAACTCGTGCTCGGGTATTTTGGTTTCTTTCACTTCAAGACGAACCGATTCATCCCAGATATGCGAGCCCGCGACATCTGTTGGCCAGTGGGTTAGTATGTGCTGAAAAGAGGGATTTCTGTCTTTCAATTCGAGTGTGTCAGCAGTTTCATCTTCACCACAGGAGCCCGCTTCTTCTATAGTGCAACAACATAATTAATAACGTGCAACAGTATGTACCATATGAATGTTTTGTAGCGGAAGAGAGCATAACAGGGAGGCTGGGGTTCGCTTGCATCCTGGGGGTGGTCCTGGGGCGAGTTGCATAAAGCTTAACGTCCGGCGTAACTGCTCACGTCAGACGTTAATATAGTGACTTTGCCTTGACTGAACGTCTGACGTTAGAAGTTACGCCGAACGTTAAATTTTATGCAACTCGCCCCTGGTGAAGTTTTACTCGACATAAGTGTGTTAGCTGCTGAATTAACTATTAGTTTAGTGCAGCTCTGACATAAAACGCCCAAACCATAGCCCCTTAAAAGCATTGAACAACAAGAATATTGAGCTACATGTACATGTAGCTTCTGGTTGCCAGAACTTTGCCTACTTGCCGCCAACTGGGATTTGTAGTTGAGAGGCTCCACACCTCAGCCTATTTTCAAAAGCTTGCTCTGTGTTGCCCATCCGACAGCAACATAACTTTTTCAGTTTACTGCAAACTATAACAAATGTTTGTCACCAAATGATCTAAGAAAGGTATATTCATTAAAAATTTACCCCCCTAACTACACGCTATATGTGACCACCCAAAGAAACTTTTTTAACCTTTTCTCTTGTGGTTTGAAACATACCCCACGTACTTCTATGCACTGAGAGCTGCAAAATAAAGTATGGTAAAGGTGTAAGCATTCTACTGCATACCCTTATCAAAACCCTCACTTCATTCGTTTTCTTTGATATGAGTTATCGATACAACTCGTCAAAATGGTCATTGAGATTGTAATACTTACAATGTAGTTTGCAAAAGAATGCAATCTGCCTTGGCTGGGAAAGAATTAAAGGGAGAACTTAGAAAAAAAAAGGTGAATTGTAATACACTGCATACAATTACCAGAGCTGATTCCTTCAGTAGCACTTGCAATGCTCATCTTCTTTACAGGAAGATCCAGGCGTGGATCAAGTACCGTAAGGCCAATCACACACCCAGGGGGGAGGACTGAGGGGGAGCTGGCCTGGTTTAGTCTTTCCCATAACACATTTTGTGGTCGTGAATCATCTGTCTTCCACCACTTAGAAGAACTGCTGATGGCTTTGTCATTACAAAACGTTCTTGATTCTTTCACATTGGTTTTGCCTGAAGGATCTTCGTGTTTTAAAGTGGAAGGTAGTGTCAAAGTGTTTGCAAGAAGGGGATGTGATTGTGGTCCTGTAAGACGGAATCGAAGCAAATCAAATCGACGAGAGCTGACCTTTAACTCTGAGTGCTCAATGCCATTTACTGATGGAATGTACAAACTATTTCCTAACTCAGGTTGTTCCACCTTGACACCCTTGGGAAATTTGTTGTCCTTTTCCACAGATGTTCTCCCTACAGAATTGCAAGCTTCAGTTATTGCATCAAAAACTACACAGAAACTTGCAGGATGAGCCCAGATCCACAACTGAGAAATTGCAGCTCCTTCAGGAACATCACAGTTTACATCAGAGTTAGGCTCTTGAGCGCCTTTGCTGTTTTCAACATTTTGGTTTTCTCTTTCTGATTGCCATACATGTATGTTCTTTGTGACAGCTGTAGTGTCTGTTTTTATTGGCTGTCTCCAGAGGAAGGACACAGGGCTGATTGCTCCAAGAGGGTATTGATCAAACTTGTACATAATCACATTTCCTTGTCGTGTGCCATTTAAATAGCATTTGGCAGCAATAGTTAAACCTGAAAGTACAAAAACAGATGACGTCACCTGTGTGATCAAGGCATAGGCTTTTCAAACCCTACCTGCAACCAGTGATCTTAAAGCTTACTATACACTGTACTTCACCAAGACCCCCTTGCATGGAAATGGAACCAAACATTCCTGGTTACTAATCCTGGCCCTGTTGTGCTTCCTATGGAGTAATGCAAACGTTTTGAGAAGGCTGCTTTCCATCTTCTGTCAGAATGGTTGTCAGTGTAGTGTTAGGCCCGGCATTCTTAGATTCCCTGATGGTTATATACATGAGCTGGGTGGAGAGGGACAATGTGGGACTGGTAAAAGTGTGGCTATGTGTCATTAAGGCCATAACTAGACAAAGGGACCAGGATTCAAAGTAATGAAAGTATCAACCTAAAGAATCTCCAGACTGATTGCCAATCTAAGAACAAAACCACCAATTCACTGCTGATCTCACTATTACACCCCATTTCACTGATATTTGCAGACCTGGTCTTTTGGAAACATGATTTGCTCAAGATACCTTGCCCGTAAGCACAAACTGGTGAAAGGAATTGTAAAGTCTTTTGCTTCTTTATGATTGTTTATATTTTGGAAGTAGTATTATTTTCTTCTGTAAACTCACTTCATGCACAAATTTCCCCAATATCATTTTGTGGCAACAGGCGAACCATGTTAGGGAAATCACAGCAACCAAATCACCATTCACCAGTCATGATTCGTTCAAGACATTGACGAAAATTTGTACATGAAATAAGTTTACCAAGGAAGACCAGAAGATGTGCTAATGCCATTCACTGCTTTTATAATTGAAGGGGCACTTAGTCAGGCTGGTTTTCAGGGCGATGTAGCAGCTGTCGTAAGGTCTTCCACGATTAGTCTGCCAAACGATAGAACAAACAAAAGAAACAAAGAACAAGGCGTAAAAACAATAGAGCTGCTACATATAGCGGTCCAATGAAAATACAAGCTTTTGAGAGGTGCTACACTACTGAGTTTTCATGAAAAGAACATTGTTGTACATTTATTTCTTGACCTGAGATCTTAAATTCAAAGAATTAGCGTATTACTTTTGCTTATAAATTCTCATTGAACTGAACTTGCTCAAGTGAAACATGAATGATTTCTTTTGTTCCCTGCCTGAACTAAAACAAAGGAATTCAACCTACAATCAGCTGACCTGTTGTTTTCTTTGCATCAGTTTTAAGCAAAATTAATACGCTAATTCTTCGAAATATTATTGAAGCTCTCAGGTCAATGCACAACAATGTTCCTTACATGCACAACAATGTTCCCTACATGAAAGCCAGCCTGTGTGCCAATGTTCAGCTAAATAGCACCAATTTGGATTTCAACCTCAAATCATCACTTACATCGTATTTCCACTGAGCGCTTCAATTGTGGGTGAACCACAACTGCTGAGTTATAGCCAGTAAAGCATGCTAAAAAAAAACAGGTCTGCACACACTGCAATCAGCAGTGAAATTAGCTGTAACTTAGAAATTTGATTGACACTGTTGACAACAAACCTGCTTCTTGACTAGACAAGTGACTCATGGCTTGAATGATCAGTTTCTGAACACCACTTACTTCAATACAACCATAATAGGAAATGTCCTATGACACAAAGGTAAAGCAAATTTCAAATTGTGAAAAAATGAAGGGAAGCATAATAATGAAATAAGTCTAAGATAATTCCTACTTCCCAAGGATGGGATGTGCCAGTCCAGTACAGGATTATCCAAGCATTTTTTTTAGGTTTTTCCACCTGGTTCAAACTGGCACCCATTTATACACCTGCATGAAGTTAAAGTGCTACTATGATCAAAAAATCACTTTTATTTTTTCTTCGGATTTCGAAACTATGTTTATTAAACACTCCCCAAGCGAAATTATAAGCCTTAATTTTGAGAAGAAGACCGTTAATTTAAACTGCAATTTTCCGTTTTAATGGTCCGCCATTATTACACCAGAAAGGATACAATGACGTCATACACTCATGAGATGTAGAATGCAGTGTGTGTGAAAGTGCCTTATTTAGTATGCAGCACGGGAGTTTTGAGCTTTCACACTCTCAAACTCGTGTTTTGCATAATTTGTAAGCCGCGTTCACACACTACATTTTACAGCTCTTGAGTGTATGACGTCATTGTATCCTTTCTGGTGTAATAATGGTGACCATTAAACCGGAAAATTGCAGTTTAAATTAACGGTCTTCTTCTCAAAATTAACGCTTATAATTTCGCTTGGGGAGTGTTTAACAAACATAGTTTCGAAATCCGAAGAAAAAATAAAAGCGATTTTTTGATCATAGTAGCACTTTAAGATTGATATCTACGGAATTAATAACACAACAGAAATCGGGTTTAAGCCAGTAACCTCTGGATAGCTGAGTGATTAGTTAAGAATTAGTTTATATAATTATATGATGACCCTCCCAGATCAACTTAAGCTGTTGACAAAAGAACAACCTGAAAAAATTCAGGCTTGAAGAGATTTGAACCCATGACTTTTGCGACCTCCTCTTATTTTATCCCCAGTTCACATATATGATTATGTCATATACCGCTATTCACTCTTGTTTGTTTTGGAATGCTATCTATGGGATCATTATGAATTTGCAAATGACCACTCTCATTTTATTAATTTATTGCAATTATTATTATTATCAAAAGTCTTACACACTCACCAAGAAGATCACACTTATAATTCCAAAGAAATCATCTTTTGTAGTTTGATAATAATACCCATGTTATAAATTACCAGACATTTCTCACTGTTCAGTCTTGTCTACAGCTGATCAAACAAACCATTGACATAATAATTATTTTGATGAACGTGTATACCTGTAATGTGCAGTTGTTCTTCACAGCCCTGTATGCTGCCCTAAATCCTTTATCATTAGGGTGATCTGCCAGCCTGTAGCCCCACGCATCCACCATCTTCATCCTCTTCGCATGCCAGATGTGAGTCTCAAGCCACACATGCTCACGCTGTCGACGTGTGTACTCATCTAGCAGGTTTCTGGGTTTACGACGATGGTGCCTGCTTTTCTTCTTAGGTTGTTCAGAAGGATTGTTCATCTGAATAGGAGGAAGGTTGCATTTTAACTTGAATTCTTAAGCCCTAAGCCCTGATGAAAATGAGATAATTTTCTCTATACACGATCACTACTTGTTTGAACAATTAAGTGACAACAACAAAGGATGTGATCACTGAGGATAAGATGTCTTGATATTTAGGCTTACCGTACCCAAATTGTGAATTAGCCAATCAGAAGCCTTGTTTACCGTCATGATTTTCTACGATATCAAGTCACTGACCTGATATCCTACGATATCATGGACAGTTTGTGAAACTCGCATTTTTTTTGCAGACTTTAGAGGCGAAAATTACGACAGAAATACAACGAAACGTAAAACTATTACATTTGTTAAACGAGAAAGTAATTTGTTTAACGGTAAGAGAGGGGAAAAATGATTTTGCGCCAAAATTGGAAGCGGCTACACTGGCGGGCGCTCGCGTGACTTTACGGACAGCGCTGAAACATTTTTGGTTTCAAAATGGAGCCGGATTTTCCAAATTTCTTTCTTAACTTGGACTTCCAAGATTCAGAAAATAAAACTCCAAACAAAAGAATTAAATAAAATGCCAGATGAGTAGTCAGAGAAGAGTATTGACGACCAGAAAAGTGTAAATACGTGTCGCTCTACAACGCCTGACTGATCACGGTAACTGAAAAAGAAAAGCGCTGGATTTTAGGACGAATTTGGGTACGGTAAATACCTAATCGCACCGTTTTTGGTACGTTTCGGCAGCATATCAAACTCCTTTGGTCTCACCATGGGTAGTTTGGCTCGACTGCGTCTCGCCAAAATACGAACCATGGCTTGACCAAACTCGCCTGATATGCCGCCGAAGCGCACCAAAAAGGTGCGATTAGGTATAATAATTCTCCTTACTAGTTCCATAAGAAATGTGCGGAGATCAGTAATGAGAATATACATTTTTGTACCAGGGCTTAAAGTGTTAACACTGTATACTGCTACAAAAGTAACTTTATGCAACATCACCATCACTTTATGCAACATCACCTTCACTTTCCATGTCCAGAAAATGAAGGCATGCAAATATAAATTGTTTTTCTTTGCTGTTTCATATAATATGCTCTCTGTTCAATTCCCTCTCCTTTCCTTGGCAGCTGTAGTTTGTTTGCAGGCCTTTTCCCATAAGATCATTGGGTGTGTCAAGCAAATGAACATGGAGGATAATAATAATGCACATAAATGGGTGGGTTAGAGAGAAAACAGAATATCTGTGGACTTCTTTTGAGCAGCTGAATTCTCCATTTTTTCCAGAAATGAAACTTCCCGTTAGCTGAAAGGCAATTAACTTGTCATGGCCATGTCAACAGACCATCATGCATACAACATGGGAAATGCAGCAGTTGTCACTTAATACCACAACACGCAGCCGTTTTTAGTGGCATGACGCCACTTAAAACGGCTGCGTAGGAGACCAGCCAAAGTTTGACCTAGTTCCTTTCCAAGGACTCCGCTACACCCTTTGACTCTTGGGAAGAGGACAGACAAGGGGAACAAGGTTGAGGTTAAACAGTTCCCTTTTCATCGTCTCTTTCTCTTCTCCCTGGTTACACCCATGAGTCATTGCACAAGTTTAGCCATTACCAGTAACAGGTTTTTTGAGTCATTTTCAAATTTTTCAAATTATCCCACAGATCCTTCACCCTGCCCACCCCCCCCCCCCCATACCAATGTTGGATATTCAACAGACAATTACGCTTAACAAAACTACATTGAAACCCAAGATCATAAGACATATGCCAACCCTCCCAACATATTTAGCAACAACTGTAGGCTGCAAAATTGCGAGGGCAAACCTGCAATGGGCTACCATCCCATTCATAGATGTGCACTCCAGACTCCCGAGTTCAGGGCAGGAAGGAGTAGGGATATATTTCCTACCACGTGGTATACCCTAGCCTCGTTATATTTATAGGATCCTCTTTCCATAATTCTACATACTTCCAACGAAGCACGATGCCGAAGACGGACGGGCATTCTTTTAACATTATGGCTCATTGCTCGTCTTCTCATGTGCCTGGGAAGTGTTTGAAACAAGCGCTTCCCGCTTGATCTATCGGCTTCCTTGATGGCCTCCACCATGTTGTTAATTTCCAGAGCGCGAGCCTCAGCGAATTCAGCAGCATTTATTCCTCTCGGTGCTTGAGAGGAGACTGTAGGTGTAGAAGCTCCAGAGTGTGTAAAACCAGGAATGTCAGGCCTTTTCCTTTTTCGACTAACTTTCTCTGTCCCCGTTTGCCCTTTCGCTGAGGACGCCATCTTGGTTTTTGACTTTCTGAAGCTGCAAGCATGTAGCTCAGAGATCTTACTACTGACACTATGCGCAGAACGCATCAGAAGTGAGGTGTTGTTCGCGCACTTGGTTTTCGGTCCTTATGCTGTTGGTTTTCCGGCAGTTTTTTCTTCGAATTTTTGCCTTATTTCTGCTCTTGTACAGCTTCCTTCTGTTTTCTTGCGTTCGGGGCAATGAGATGTCGGTCCTACCACCTGTGATAGTGAATGCGACATCTAAACACACGGCTTCGGTAAGTGATGACCGACATGTTTCTTTTAATTTGAGTGTGTTTTCTGTTATTTACAAGTGTTTATGAGCAGTTATGAGGGCAATTTACCAGTTCTTCCGGGCCTTTTATTTCCTGTTTTCTCTGTTTGCTTCCAGCCTATTGTTTTCGGGAATTAGCAGAGTTCTCATTCGAGGATGTTGAAATATTCGTGCACTTTTTCAGTCAGTTTTGTTTCCTACATTTTTTGGAGAACGAAACGCCGCAACCAGATATTTGCTAAGAAAATCGTAACCTCACTTCCACCAGGCCGGCTATTTTTCCTCCTATGTGTACTTCAAATTGCCAAATTTAGTTGAATTATTTACATTGCTCTTACGTATAAAATAATGTCGTTGCAACGTTAATACATGTAAGAACCTTGTACATTTTTGAAAAAAATTCGAATTCTGTAAGCTTATGTCATGAAGAGAAGAAAATCAAAATTGCTGCGAAATGGAAAACATGGTGAGAATAAATTATTTTCGTACAGGTGTCAAATCATTGTTTTAGTATGACTTAAATATTTCGAAACCATTTTTTGAATGAGAGTCAACAAGTTGTGTGTTTTGTAAACATCCCATATTGCCCAAGGTCGAGGGACATAGAACACAGATAAAAGAGTATAATAATTGTTGACAAACAAATATTAAGGTATAAAGCCTTTAATATTAGGTTTCTTCCTTCCCTTGGAAAAGAAGAAGAGCAGCTGCATGCACATTATAATGTTTTGACTTCTTCGTGTTTTTGTTATTACGGATTCTGATGGCTTTGTCATGTCTACATGATTGTATTTGAATAAAAACATTGACCACAAAGGATCCCGCCTATTGAAACGTAACACATTGGATGCGTGTTTGTGCTAAATAAAATTGAATTATAAATAGCCCTTCATGATCATGCATAATTAAACTTTCCAAAATGGATATTAAAAAATTGGCAACAAAAGTGTAACAGGATTTTCATGCAATGAAGTTGTGGTGAATACTTTTCTTGAGCCATCGTGAAAGCATCTATTTTTCCCAAGCTGACAAGTGAGTCACAGATAAGTTGTTTTCCTTTTAGGAGGTATAATATTGGACCAAGAAAATTTGATAGAAAAGTTGACGGAATAAAGAAATTGTATGACAAAGTGAATCCCAGTCGTCCCTGGCTGGAACATAAAAGAAAAACTGAAAATATCTAACAGTTTCTTGCACAGGATCCACAGTAACTTTTTTTGTCAACCATTATAATTATTTATGTATATGTTGTAGTTTAAAATGAATTTCAGGTCAAAATGATTTCAAACTAGTTTGATTTGTATTTTCCTTTGTTTCAGTTTGATGATAACGACTATAAAACAAAGGAAATACAAAATAATTAATAAAACTAGTTTGAAATCATTTTGACCTGAAATTCATTTTAACCTACGACATATACACAGTCACAACAAGGTGACATGAATGGCCAGCAGATATCCTTACTTATTGCACAGAGACATTCATCAACCCTTACAGGTGTAACAAGTTACAGGTTTAAATGAGAGTTTAAATGAGAAATTAACCCTTTCGCCACTGGGCATTTTGAGAAAAAAGTGCCGTTAACACTGGCAGTTTTGAAAATGGTGTTTCTGTGCACAAAATGGCAGAAGATGATTTTCAAACAAAGCTAGCGCAAATGGGAGATAAACAATTTTCACAACAATAGTCATGGAACTTTCGAAGCGAATTTCATGAAGAACAATAAAAACTAAAATTTTATTTCATTCAAAAAATGGGCAAAAAGATGTACAAATGTGGTACAACTCTTACCACGATGTGAAGTGAACACTCCTGCGCATCATTTGCACAGAACAGCAAATATTTTTGTCCAAATGTTTGTTTATTAACTTCAAACTTCAGCTGTTTCTTCAGTAGGCATTAACTGAATAATCGCAAAGATATTTCTTCTCAAAGCGTAAAAACAAAGCCAAAAAACTCCTTTGAAGTTAGTCATCCCTTATGGTTATTGCTCAAAATGGCGAAAAGGTACTTGGAAAGTTTTATTTTCTGTTTGTGCGTGCCTTCTTCTCCCTTCTACTCGTTGAAACTGGTGACCATTTTAATTGAATTTCAGACATTTGCTTTCTAGTTTTCCATATAAGGAAAGTAGAGGAGAGAAAAATATAGGTTCTAATAGTGTAGTCAGTTTAGCTGGTTTACCGGCCCACTGGGTTTGGCAGACTTCTGAATTTTGGCCGGTAAACTGGCCAGTGGTGGTGAAGGGGTTAAGGGAAAGAACAGTTTAGGCCTTTTACAAAGTAATTTTGACTCATGATAAATTATATGTGGCTGCTTCGTTTGGTTTAGGTGCAACTGCATTAAAAGAATTTCAGAGGACTTCTGCTGTTTTGAGAACCCATTCAAAACAGCTTACTAGGACCAAAATAATAATTATTGGCAAACAACCTTTCATGTATTTAGACTAACCTGCACTATGATCTCTTTCTTGTCATACAGTTGATATTTCTTCATGGTCTCGGAGATACTGGGTAAGGCACTTTAATATGAAGCAACCTGTTTTCTTCTGTGCTTAATTGTATTCTGTATTGGATAGTGTAAGAACCACAGTGTACATTATGGGCATCTAAACAATATTTGAAAATCTAAACAATTATGATGTAGCTAAATGGAGGCTCTAAGCCTAGGAGTGAGAAAATCATGAGCATTCAAAACAATGTGCATAGATATCGACGTTCTTCAAGAGAAACAAAAAAGAAACTTTCAGGAATCAAACCTTGCCACCCCATTAGCTACAAGCAGTTGCAAAATTGTTGAGACACTCTCCTAAAAAGTGGATTTCCATCTAAAAATGCACTCTTGAAAGCAAATCGAAAACTTAGACATTTCTGACCCCCCTCCCCCTTTCAATGTTGTTGCTTGTTACTTTGAAGGTCATAACTAAAACCATAACAACATTGATAAGGAGGGAGGAGGGTAAATGTGTATTGACTATAAGAATGTCTGAAATGACCAGAAATGTAGCGAGTGTCTCAAATCTTTTTGCAATTGCTTGTAGCTACACGACTTTGCACTACTGCAAAAGTAGAGCGCCAGTGCATCATGTGGGTGATTTGCTCAATATACATGCATTTGACTGGGGTGAAGTATTTGTACATATGTATGCCTTGACCATACAAAGTAGTCCACTTACTGTATGCAAGTACAGAGCATGAGATGAGTGAGGGAGCACCTGCTACCACACTTCTGTTTTTTGTCATTGCCATTCCCTAATTAGTATCCAAAAGCAATTTATCTGGAAATGTGTGGCTGTCAAACTCGTCCACAGTATTGCCGACTTTACACTTTACCTGACAGCAACATGTGTTTCTTGCCTGCTTGCCAGAAATTGTCGAGACTTTTTATGTGGTCATTGATTCTCCTGACATTTCACTACTCTTGTACTGTACATGTACGATGTGGTTCAATTTTATCCTTGGTTCAATATTTATTTTCCTTTGTTTTTAACTCGTTATCATACATTACCATACACAAAAACAAAGGAAAATAAAAATTGAACCAAGGATAAAATTGAACCACAACATGTACATGTATATAATTACCGGTATGTCCTTACCATGGATGCTGCACAAAATTGTAGTTAAGAAATCTAAGTATATAAATTTATTTTGTCAGAATTATACCAAAACACTTCTCATAATTTAAAAAGAGAGTGACTGCTGGCAGTCTCAGCTCAGAACTTGGTAGCCAGACTTAAAAGAAAGGAAAGATCTCAAGAGCAGAAAATCTCTCTATGTGTGAGTTGTATGTGCATACACTAAGCCAGTAAACCTCAAGTAACAGCCAGTTGGAAAAAATTTTATGGCTTCTGCATATTTTCTAGCTGATACAAACATGGTATTAAAAATTTTTGTCCTGATACCCTGTTTTGTTACAGCATTAATTTTTAATAAGTAATTGACTGACAAAATTAATTATAGTTTCTAACTAAATCCTGAATTAACGACAGCCAGATAGAATAAATGATGTATAAAACCAAGATTTTTTCAAAACAACAACATGGTAGCAGACAGTACCTTTTCTCTTCTTTTGTCTGCCGTCTCTGGTCTACTCACGTCTTATAATCACTAATTTGCCCTCTCTCTCCTCTTTTGATGCCTGCCATGCAGCCTATCCAAAGCAACTCACCTACAGATTTATACTGTACCCAGCTCATTAGTATGGGGTTCTGTAGACTCACTCAGGTTCTCTGCCTTTACAAGACCTCTGCTATTAAAGTGCATTGTGTCATTATTAATAAAATACACATTTTTTTGTTAGACATGGCTGGAGTGCTGGATTTGAGTCTTTGGGAATAAGTCACCTGAAATCAATATGTCCTAATGCGTAAGTCCTTAACAGTGAATCTGTGTTTTTTTCCAAAGTTGAAAGTAAACATTAGGAAAGTTTGGAGCATTCTTTCATTTTTGTCCATTATAAGTGGTCACTTTCAATCCTTTTGCACTGAGACTTTCAATCATTACGAACAGCATTAGGTAATAGAGTGGTTTTCAACTGAGTGTCACAAAACCAAAACCGATGTAACTACTCTTTTGACTAACTGATCACAACAGGAATAGACAAGAAAATGGACCCATCAGAACTTGAAGTAATTAGCATCAAGTGTGGAAAAGTGCTTGCAAGCAAATCACAATTCAGCTTGGTTAAATTACATGTATGTCTGATTGGCTGAGAATGTGGCACAGGTAATTTTATGGAATCAGAGAGTTTACAGTAATAAAGCAAAACCAAAGCAAATGCAAAATACTTTAGCTGCTCAGTTGAAAACTGTGCCCTGTTTGAGTACTAACATTGTACCATTGATTGCAAATTTGTGAATGTGATGCCTGCCGTGATTATTATCTTTTGATAATTTTTCCAGACCAGTCAATGCAGTGACATTAAATGGAGGTTTTAGAATGCCATCGTGGTGAGTCTAGTTTTACTCTTGCTTTAGTTCGGTATTTTGTGGAAAATAGAAATTACAGGTACACGTAATGCAGGTTCTTTGTGTGAGTGCTTGTTGCCAGCTTTTTGTGGAAATTTTAGTCCATTTGAAATGTTCAAATATGCACAATGTAGGTTGACAGCAAAGCTAAGAAGAGCACAACATTGTAGTTTCATTCGATCACAAAAATAATGTTGCAAATTGCCACATGCCATGTGTAACTTGCATAATAATTATTTTATTTATACTGTTAACAAATAACTTAGAAGACTGTGTTTGAAGAGATGTACAGTATGATTAATTCTGAAGAAATAGTAGCAATTTTTTGTTGTTGTTGTTGTTGTTGTTGTTGTCAGTAATCCCTTTAAGTTTCTTTCTAAAATTCTTAAGATACCCTGTTTACAGTGTATTTCTTGCAAGACCCTGTCCATTTCTCACATGATCTACACATGTACACTGTACATGTACATGTATACATGTACACATGTACACTAGCTTGACTTTTGTTAAACACATTGACTGAGGTCAAGGCTTAGTGTTGTAGTGGCCAGCACATCACACTTTTAGTTGGAAGACTGGAAGGTCAGTTGTTCGAAGCTGGCCTAATGCATTGTGTTGTGCTGTTGCCCTTTTTGCCACATTAGTGACCTTCAGATCAGACAACGACTATGAGATTGAGTACAACTACGACTTTCGAATGTCAAACCAATGACGTTCTTAGAGCCATAGCTCCTCCCTGTTGCTGACCAGTACAGAAGGAAGTTTTAGGAACAAGTTTGGTGTAACATGCGATAATCTAAAGCAAGCCATACTCGTACTCAATCTCATACACGTACTCCGATCTGAAGGTCGTTATTGTCTCTTTACATTTGTGTGCA
Organism: Siderastrea siderea; assembly: GCA_964030785.1. Lineage (NCBI taxonomy): Eukaryota > Metazoa > Cnidaria > Anthozoa > Scleractinia > Rhizangiidae > Siderastrea > Siderastrea siderea. Next base: position 31,985,876 of record OZ034978.1, read on the forward strand.
TAAATGGGTACCACATGATGTTGTGGGTAACCCTTTGATGGACTAGCAAACCGTCCAGGGGGATGGGAACACTGCTGCATATTAACTGGTGCTGTGTTATACATATTAACTCATTACAGGTTTGACATCACATCATTAAGCTTCTCAGGGCCTGAGGATGAACAAGGAATAAAGGATGCTGCTGTTCAAAGTTGGTATCCAGTGACACCTTAGGGCCATTTATACGGGAGAAAATAAGACGCGACTTATATAAGATGCGAACTAATCGTATAAATAGTACAAAATAAGCGTTTGTCTTATTTAAATAAGACGCATCTTATCTTAGAACAGGGTTTTCAGCTGTTCTTATTTGTCCATGTCTTAACTAAGACGTGAACTTTCTCGTATAAACGCTCTCTTCCTAAATAAGACGTGAGCTACAAGTGCACGTGCGTAACAGCAACAACATATTTTTTTAGAGAGCCCAAAAGTTTGCAATATATGAATTCTGTAACATGTCATGATTGCACCAATCTGTTGATCACTTTCTGCTGACTTTTTTCGTACATGTATTTTGTTGTATTCTTTGTACATGTATGCAACACCGAGTTTATGAATTTTCTTTAACAGCATGGTCTTAAAATGGTCTTCTTAAAATGACAGCACACTTTTGTTTCTTGCTACAGCGTGCCACTTTTGTTTCTCGCTACAGCGCGGATTGTTGCTAGTGGTAACATTGTATATAAACAAGGCCGTATCAAGAATAAGGTGCGAACCATTTATGCGTGATCTTCGTCTCTTATGTAGGACATGAACATATAAACAGTTCAGTTCGCGTCTTATTTAAGTCGCGTCTTAGATAAGAGGTGTCTTATTTTCTCTCGTATAAATGGCCCTATTGTTTTGTACCTTGTTATTTATGCAGTGTTGCTAAACATTAGTTTAATTGTTTCTTTGCAGTAAGATCATTAGTTGAACAGGAGATCAAAAATGGGATACCATCAGAGAGAATAGTCTTAGGTATGGCCATTTCATGTGTGTACCTTGTTAAGTGTACTATTGACTTATCCAGTATATTGTGGAAAAATAAAACCCTTTACATTCAAATACAATTTCTGCAAATGAATTTGATCAAACCTTTTAAAGTTAGTAAAGTTAGGATGGAGGGAGATTCGTCTGTGCCTTGTGTTTGAAACACTGTAAGCTTGACTGTGTTTTTAGTAAACTTATTGAAGTGGCTTGGATGTTACATGTACGTAGCTACTCTCACATAGCTACTCCTGAGAGTGTACCATAGAGAGATTGAAGACTCTGATGGAAACAAGTATTGGCCTGACATGTAAACATTCTATCCTCTGTAACTGAATGTCTTGTCTCTCAGGTGGCTTTTCACAGGGAGGTGCTCTTGCACTGTACACAGCGTTGACCATGGATAAGCCTCTTGGTGGCATCTTGGCATTGAGTTCATGGCTTCCTCTTCACAAGTCCTTTCCAGGGGTACTTAAAATTCTAGTTGTTACCCTTTACCTTTTTAATTTCGTCTTGGAAAATGTCACTTACCTACAGATTCTGAAGTTATAATTCATCCGACATATATGATGTTTGTGACAATGCTATGCTAGTAGTGCTTGCCCAAAACCGTTTTGGATATTTTCGAATTTCCATCTAGTTTTGAAATTGTTGCCAGCCTGTAACATGTAGCACTTTGAGCAGAAAATACAGATGAAGTCAGTAAGCTTCATGTTTTTTTTTTATTTTCATACACAAAATTCCTGACATGGTTTTGAGGTCACTACTTGCTTACAGTGACATATCATGCAGCTACAACTGTATCAGTTTTAATTCACATTTACTTAATAATTGCAGTCAGATTGTGTTTCAAAAGCTAGAATGGCTTCATTTCATTTTTCTATTGCTGAGAATTTTTTTTTATAGGTTGCTCCATTTTATAAGCTTAAAAAAGTTACATGCATACTTGTAGATTTCGGTACTCTACCCTAAACCTGAGACTTGACGTGGCTCTAAGTATGACATGGTAGACCTGCAAAGCTATTGGTGGGTACTAGTAGTTATGGTAGGTACCAGTAAAAGAGAGATACATCATAAAACCATGTATCCCTTAACAACCTTTAAAGGGAAACAGTCATTGCTCGTTCTTGTTTAACAAATTTGTCCTGAAATGATTGTCTTCTTGTTTATTTTCAGTGTATTAAAGGAAATCGTGATACTCCCATTCTACAATGTCATGGTAGGTTCTAAGGAATGGTGTTTAACTATTGCCACTGTCTGTCTGTTTGTCTGTCTGTCTGTCTGTCTGTCTGTCTGTCTGTCTGTCTGTCTCATTGCCTGCCTGTCTGTCTGTTTGTGATCTCTTTAATGTAGATTAAGCTACTCCATCCACCCCCTTTTCTCAATTGTAGAAGTACAAATTATTTCAATACATGAAGGAAATCATAATGCTGCAAAAATGTCTGAAACAGAGCTAAGTTTGCAAACTTTGACTGTTTCAGTTAATGCTGTAGTGAAATTGTTTATCTGCATGTGTTGTTTTCATGTAACTGATATACTTGCCAAGAAGCTAGGAAGTGTCCATCTTCCTTTAAGGTTAGCACACTCAAGGGGACTAGTCGCAAATAGTCTCTGTGACTAGTCCTTTAGGCCCAGTCCAATCGTGTGAGATACCTATTTCTGTAAAAAAAAAAAAAATAGTTGTGGGGAACACAATTTGGCTCCTGTGACATGTCCCGTGAATTCAAACTTGTCTGAAGTCGTGGGAGAAGTCCCTTCAGATTGTACTTGTGCACTTGTGTCTACTACAGTTTGTGCATCTGGGCTTCATGACCAAATATAAATTTCTACCAATGAAAACCTGAACTGGATTCTCTTTCTGATCAGTTCTCTTGTGTGTCATGCTGGTGATAGCCACTGCAACTGGTCCCCTCATGTTTGCTGACCTTTAATTTCTTAAAATTAATGTACTTTTAATAAACAAGATTGTGCCTTAAAATTTTATTCGTAATTAATGGAGGTGTGTTTTTGTATTTCAGGAGGAAGTGACCCTGTTGTAAATATAACCTATGGAGAAATGACAAAACGTGTCTTAGCTTCATTTTGCTCAAAACACACATTTAACAAGTACCCTCATTTGGCTCACAGTTCCGATCCACAGGTGAGTTCAGACTAGGTCTGACTTTCTAAAATTTGTTTGCAATAAAATCATGTTAAAATAGCAGACCTGTCGTAAGCCATAAGAATGATCTTGATGCATGACAATTTTCTCCACACAGAATCATAGACCAATAATTTTTGGCTATTATTATCACTGAAGTGGAGATAAATATCCACCACCATTCACCACTGTTCACCAACACTGTTTTAGTGTAAAAATTACACTATGCCACACAAGCGTTATTTCGTTTTCTGATAAATGGGTAAAAACTTGTACAAGGCAACCAGTGCCTTGCGTGGAGGTTAATAGCAAATGCTACTTGTATCTTAAGTCTGAGTAACCGATTGGAAAGCCAAAATAGTTTTACAATGTAACTTGAGGTGTGTGGTATAGTTTGGATCTGTCATAAATAGACTATTCAGGTCCTCCAAGGTCCATTTTAATGTTACAACCTTGTTGCATTGCACCATGCGAAATGAAATCTACAAGTTGCTTACAATTGTTGTGTATGGCACTAAAAAATGTTGTCAGAACTGTATTTGGCAAGTCATGTGACCAAAACCTCTCAATTCAAAGGGTGTATTGATTTTCACATGTCAGTCAGTGCCAGAAGTTAAAAAAAATTTACAGATGCAAAAACAACTTACTGTTATCTTGAACATTTTTGACATTATTAAATGAATGTAATGATGTCATAAACGCATCAATTTACACATACAACTTCTATTTTTTGTATAAATGGTAATTACTCATGTGAGTTGATAAACAAGGTTGGACTATTTAGGACTCCTTTACTTAGGGATTTGTTATTCTAAAGTGGTTTGGGACTAGTACTGGCTACGCACACACAAGAGCAATGTTTTAAAACCCCAATACATTCCACCACTTTAGCGACATAAAACTTTCCTTAATGGTTTATGGCAAAAGACCTCCCTTAGCAATCACTTACCATTGACTCTGCATCTGAAGGTAAGATTGCTCTTGCCCCCCCCCCCCCCCCCCCCCCACAACTGCACACACACACAAACACACACACACAGACTTAACCAGCTGGATCTTTTTTCTCCAGTTACAAAGCAGAAAACTAATAAAAGAGATTGAATGATTTCTTTCTCTTTTTCAGGAAATGAGTGATGTCAAGGAGTGGCTTCAAAAAGTGTTACCTCCAACAAACTAGCATCTTTTAATTTAGCCCTCCTATTCTATATCTCGCTACTGTTAAAAGGGGAATGCTGTTGTTTGATCATTGGTATTGTTACTAGATTTATCGTCAATCTTATAATATCATTTAGGTGGGATTATTTTGCTTAAAAGAAATCAGAGCAAAGTTCCAGCTAAGCCAACTGTGTTGTGTGCAAAATACAGTGCAATCTTGCAATTGAATTAAGGGTTCAAATTACTTAGCCTGGAAGCAACAAAGGATGATCCTGAGGTCAAAGGACGGAATTGGAACAAACTGCAAAAAAAAAAAACACTTGTATTCTTATAGCACTGATATACATAAATAATAATAATAATAATAATAATAATAATAATAATAATAATAATAATAATATTATTATTATTATTATTATTATTATTATTATTAGAGTGGCTTTCAATTGAGTGTCAAAAGTAATTCACGTTTTGGTTTGGTTTTGTTTTACGTTGCTCTCTGATTGGTTAAAAGTCTTGCAGCACTTTCTTGACCAATCAGAAATAAAACCCAATGAATTGTGACTCACTTGCATCCGTTTTCCCACGCTTGGCACCAGTTACATGTCTATACTTTCAGTTCTGATTGGTACATTGGGTAATTTGGTTTCGTGGTCTCATGACGCTCATCTCAAAAGTTCTTCTTCTTTATTATTATTATTATTATTATTATTATTATTATTATTATTATTATTATTATTATTATTATTACCGGTATTATTATTAGCCCATTAAGCTACCAAAGGTCCCTCATCTTTGTGGACAAGGAGGATGCAGAGCATGCAAATCCATATGAAAATTCCCCCCTACTTCACAGTGAGAAGAAAATAGGTAGTACTGTCTTTACTCGGAAGAGCGCCGCCCTCGAATAAGCACCAAACTTAGGAGCAAAATATTAATAAGCAGCGCATCTTCCCAGCAACAATTATTGATTTTGGCATGGTTAATGCTGAAATGCTAATACGGCTGATAATATTATTGCTGGAAAGGGACATAGATCTTTTGAACTAACTTTACGTTCTTTCTATTCTATTGTTATCGTTTTTGGACAAAGCAGAGAAAAAGAAAGAATGATTACGTACTACTGTGTTATTTCAGTGCAAATAGGAATTTTTAAATAAGCGCCGCACCAACTAGTCGAAAAATTTAATAAGTGCTGCAGCGTTCTTTGAAGTAAATACGGTATAGCCAGTGGTAAACAGATTTCCATTGGCTTCTGCTGGTTGACTATGGGGCGGCAATTGTGGTCATTGTGTGGGCTCTTACGTTTTAGTCATCTTCTTACAGTAGTAGAGATTAAATGACAACTTGTACATTGTAGTCTTTTTTCACCAATCTCTGAATAAATATCTCATTTCCTTTACTTTTATGTTTGAAGTGCTTTTATGTTTGTATGGCTGGCAAGAATCAGATAGCCTCTTTTAAGTTATCCATTTCCAGCCTGGAAGTGCCCAAGCTCCAAAGTAGAAGAAATTTCACACACTTCACGTTGCAAAATTTAATAATGCACAACAAAGGAGCATAGTGAGATTTGTCAGCTTATCCTCTGGCTATTATTTTCTCATATTTTGGGATTTGAACCATAGTCTCCTGTGGCATAATAAACAGTAGATTTTATTTGAAAAGGATTTAATCCAGAATTATATTACGTGGGTCAAGATGTGTCTCAAGGAGTGAAAGGTTTAAAATTACCAATGCAACGTAACTGATTATTATATTTGTATGATTTTACTTTTATCGAGAGAATCTTAAAGTGCTATTATGAGCAAAAAATCACTTTTATTTTTTCTTCGGATTTCGAAACTATGTTTATTAAACACTCCCCAAGCGAAATTATAAGCCTTAATTTTGAGAAGAAGACCGTTAATTTAAACTGCAATTTTCCGTTTTAATGGTCCGCCATTATTATGCACCTATCAATTTAAAGCCGGCGGGGGGGGGGGGGGGGAGGCAGGGCATGGGGTGGGGATTTGACATTTTTCAAAAATTTGCCGTCAAATTCCCTGCCCACGGGCAAACCATTCCAGTCAAATCCACAAAAATTTCCCCACCCCGGGTGGCATATTGCTGTCGATCATTCCCAGGCTGGATGCAAGAAAGACGCAAGGAAAACAGGAAAACTCTATAATTTTCACTTCTCAACGTTACTACGTCTCCAAAGGTACTATTTAGTAAAAATTCAATCTGCGTTTAATACACTGTGTATATCGAATTACAAAATCAACAGAGTCTTTAAGAAACAGTTCGTGTTTTCTGCAAAGGCTGCAGAAAGCATAGCATTTGAAAAGAGCAGTCATTGCAGCGACTGGCCCGTACACTGATCATTTGCATTGCCAAAAAATTGACTTGGTTTCTCTTTATCTGTTTACTTCGATACTGCAATGTCTAAAAACGTTCAAATCAACAAAAAAAAAACTCTAAATTAATCGAAAATATGGAGATTAAAACGGTCAAATTCTTTGATTATCTGATTCTCGATCTCGTGGACATCAATTATGATTTCAAGGACGTAGAGCGCATGCGTGACGTGGGAAAAGTAATTTTGGTCCCAGTTTCTTTCGTTCAAGTTGACGTTCAAACAGATCCACGTTGGGCGAAGACATATTCAAATATCCCCTCCCCCGGGATGGCAAGATCAGTCAAAAGCCCCACCCCAGGGCCAACAATAACGATCAAATCCCCACCCCATGCCCTGCCTCCCCCCCCCCCGCCGGCTTTAAATTGATAGGTGCATTACACCAGAAAGGATACAATGACGTCATACACTCATGAGATGTAGAATGCAGTGTGTGTGAAAGTGCCTTATTTAGTATGCAGCACGGGAGTTTTGAGCTTTCACACTCTCAAACTCGTGTTTTGCATAATTTGTAAGCCGCGTTCACACACTACATTTTACAGCTCTTGAGTGTATGACGTCATTGTATCCTTTCTGGTGTAATAATGGCGGACCATTAAACCGGAAAATTGCAGTTTAAATTAACGGTCTTCTTCTCAAAATTAACGCTTATAATTTCGCTTGGGGAGTGTTTAACAAACATAGTTTCGAAATCCGAAGAAAAAATAAAAGTGATTTTTTGATCATAGTAGCACTTTAAAGAGGTAAATTTACTTACAGAGGTGTATTACCTTATGCTTACTAATTTTCGCGCGTACATAATTCGGCAATTTTCGCGTTTTGGAAAAATCGCAAAATTAATACTTGCTAAAAAAAGAGCTCGCGAAATTAAACGCGCAATTTAATACCGAGTTGTATAGAAAAACAATATATGATTTTTTAATGTTGTGAGTGACGAACGTGTTGGTAATTGTTCTGAATTAAAACTGCTGCTTTCTGCCCTTTAAGGTGGCTCGAAAGGGTTCTTGTTTTTTTCGATGCATTATATTTGGGAGTTAAAATATTTAGGTCAGAGTTGGCCAATCATGATCAAATTTTGCCACAAAATAACGATAATAACAAAGTGTCAATTTTTTGTAGCTTCCTTAAGAAATTTGTTGTCATGGCAACGCAGTTGGGTTTTGAAGTATGACCATAAAATAGAGATATCCTGAGTTTGCTTGAAAAGTTGACGGTGAAATTTCTTTAAATTTTGCATACGGCCTTTGATTCTAGTAAGCTACCTAAGGATTAAGTTAAAGAAAATTCTGTCGAAAACTTTCAGCAAAAAACACTTTTATACGAATTTACCTTTAACTTTTCTCCCGTACGACAGAATTTTTTTAATCTCGCTTGAAAAACTCGTTGGGCATATAAGAGTTAACATGCAAAAAATCAAAGACATTTACCGAGCGGAAGCGAAATTATGTTCTTCCTAAGTTACAAAATGTTGAAAATTTCGACACGACAAGATAGGTAATTGCGCATGCGCAGAAATTGTCACGCCACTCTCGGCACGCGGTTTCAAGTCTGTTTATTCCAGGTTTATTTCGTTGGGCATTTCTTTCGCCCTGATGACTTTCTTTACGTTTGAAAAGGTGACGTTTTGGGTGGATCGGTGCTTGTCGAAGAACATTACATCGTTTGTTTTCAAATCACACGATCATTGGCACCAATTTCCTCCTCGTGCAGATTGATTCTATCTCAAGTGAATTCATCGGCACTTCGCTCAGAATGGCGACTAATGCTACTCCTTGGGAACAAAGATTGTCTTAATCCTCCTAAGACAGGCTGCTTTCTGTACTTGTTTTGATTTATCGTCTGCCTGAAGAGCCTATTTGAACTCCGTGAAAACTGAACTTATCTCTAAATGTTTGCAAACGTTCGCAGCGTTCGTTCACAAATATCATGTTTTCGAAAGCGGTGGTGGACTTTAGCTTACTGTTTATACAACACTGTACAATTATTTACATGTCAACGATTCTTAACCTAAATGAGGATTGGAAACGTATGCGATGGAGAGCAAGTACTTCTACCAAAGTGGAATGTGCTTGAAAATCTTAAAAACAACGGAGTTTCGAAAATACTGCAATCAGGCAAGGTTGTCCTTCAAACGGAGTTCAGGATTGAGCGACGCGTACATGGACACCACTTCGGGATTATATGTCTTAAAGGAGCACAAGGACAGAATTAGAACTGTTTTCGCCCCAGGAAAAACCAATAACAGTCAAATTATCAATATTACCAGTTCGGCAAGATAGAAACCATTTTTTTAATCCGAACATTTGGAGTATTTCGTACCAAACGAATTTACAAAGATAGCGCACGGTAATGTTTTGAAGTTATTCTACAGGTCGGTTTTTCTTATTGCATTACGGAAAAAAAAAGTATTACCACTAAACTATCGCACTATCACTTAATTAAACAAATAAGAGAGCACTTCTTTTATCCGGAAATGTGGAGTATTTCCCAGAAAACTAACTTGAAAAAACTAACTTGTGTTTTTAGCGAGCCGACTGCTGATAAAAATATAGCGCGCGATGAATTGTTTTGAAATTCTCTTTTACGCTTTTTAATTTTGCTTCGCAAGTAAACAGATTTACGGTGAAACTGAGATTGAAACTACCACTTCAGCAAAATAGAAAGCGAATCTTTCACCTCATTGTTTGTAATATTTTCTTTGTAGCGGCTGGTTTGTCAACATTTCGACATGAATAAGTCTCTTTATTGAGTCAAAATCTGTCTGTTTCACAAGGTATTTTTTCGCTCACTGCAAGTTTAATTTTGTTACACTAATTTTTTCTTTTAGTTTTAAATTCTTGCCCTGTTATTTCATGATGTGAAGACAATAAAAACCTTTTCCTGTAGTCTACATTGTTTTTGCTAACAACACCGTAAACGTGTGTGTGTGCCTGTTTTTTTGTTTTTTGTTTTTGTCTTTTTTCTAAATAGGAATGTTTTCTCAGAAATACGAATCGAACTTCGCGAAAAATTGGCCCTGGCACGGAAACGGTGCCAGACTTTTTTCCTGCGACCTGGACATCGAAAAGGCTTCCGTGGTCAAAACAGCCAGTGAAAGAAACTAATGGTAAAAAGGCGACTATTCTAGGGCCTTTATACGATTTCACTTGAGATGAGAGAGTTTTGAAGTCACCGTCCTCTCTAGCACAGTTCAGTTGCACTCTGAATATAAGCTTACTGCGCTTCATGTGCGGCTGAGTTGACGATCGCGTTGATAACATTGAAGAGGACATGATTCAAGTGAATTGACACCTAAGTTCCAGTCGTTTTCAACCTTGCCTACACGCAGCTTTTAAAAGACCGGCGCAAAATATTAAATCCAGACGAGAGCGCGACGCCATTTTTGTTTGTTTGTTTGTTTTAATTTTTGAGTCTCACGGGAAAATTGGAACCCAGTCTGCGCGCGCCCAACAAAACTGTTTCGAACCTCCTTAAACTATATCTTTCTGGTCTTGTTTTTAACTAGTAATCTTTCACCAATTGAATGCTTTTCCGGGCGTTTTTCAACTTTTTTTGGTAGTTTGCAGATTCTAGTACCTTCCAATTTTGAATTCCTTTTTATTATGTCTACTTAATTTGTGAAAATTTCAGTTTTGCGAACTGATAGCCTCAGAAAAGGGTTTGGAAGACTAAAGCATGCCAAAATCTCGAAATTAGACACCTGTTCACTTTTTTCCGGGAATCGCGAAAATTAATTCTCGCGAAATACAGCTCTCGAATTTTCGCAAAATTAAGTATGCGCGAAAATTAGTAAGAATAAGGTAGATACAAAAGTTGTGGAAGGGATTGTTCAAATTTGGTTCCTGTTTTTAAGGCTTAGTACCAAGGCACTACTGTGTAATTTGGTTCACACAGTGGTAACTTTTTCTAGGGCATTGAGAGAAAGGCCTGTGTATTGTACTCCAGCTGACCATTTTGTTTACAGGGAACTTGAGCCATGAGCAAAATCCCAGCGCTCTTGGTGGTATGTGCCCACACCTAGGAATGGTACCGGAAACAGTATCCCTAGTGCTAACGTTGGAGGTCCCTGTGCCTGAGATTCCTCAGAGAACCAAGGCAGATAATGCCCAGTTCCCTCTCCGCAACTCGCCTGCGGTGAATCATGGGAATTGTATTCTTAATGACGTGTGAGGTTGTCTTCTGCTTCTCAAATAAATTAAGTGAAGTATTTTAGGTGAGGCGATGTAGAAAAATCAAACTATTTGATCAATAAAACGAACTTTGGAACAAGATTCACGCGTAGACTCATCTTGTACTTCTTATGTTGTATACAACGACCATTATTCCCTACAGGCGTGTTACATAGGGGATAGGACGAAGATTTCAAGCGTGTGAATTCAGGAAAAGTGTCGTGAAAACATAAGTCATTCTTGTAACACTTTTAATGCATGTGAAATCTTTGTCCCATCCTATTTAAGTGCCCATGGTTCACCGAAGATGGTGCCTGAGGAACAATTGCTGAATGTACTTATAATTTACCCACAAAACAGTATGTTCATCAGCGTGCCCAGGTTCCCCAGCACTGTTCCAGGACACCGAGCCCGAATGGAGTGTAACAAATAAATGCAGCTGTCTAGTGATTATTTATCTTTCTCGGGGGAATCTTGGCAAATGCCGTTCTTGGGTTAATGTTAGCCATTGATTAGGGCCTTCTCAGTCAGTGACATTTTGTCATGTGACAAAATGGTTATTTCCATTTCAGTGACAGTGTAACACTTAAAGAAAAGGTTTGACGCAAAGCAGAATCGAGCTGTCACTGAGTGTAATACACTATTGCGTTGACGTTGGTATGGGATCAAAGTTATAAGCGTAGAAGAAGGTTTATTTGGCATCAGTTTATCACATAATTAATGACTGACCATTTGACTTGTAATTGGAAATGCCAATAAGCTATATTGGATTGCAGTAGAGGTCAATAGTGGACGACATGTTAAGGATATCAACTTAAGCAGCTGACAAAAGAACAAGCTGAAAAAATTCAGGCCTTGAACGGGATTCGTACCCATGCCTCTACGATACCGGTGCAGCGCACTAACCAACTGAACAAATGACCATCTCCCAGTTGGCTTGGTAGCTCAGTTGGTTAGAGCGCTGCACTGAAATCGCATTGGTCTTAGTTCGAATCCCGTTTAAGCCTGAAATTGTTTAGTCTCCAGAAAATTTCCAGGTTCATCGTCATCTCTTATTTCACCCGCAGTTCACATAGACGATTATTTCATATTATTTTAATACTATTGTTAAGTCCAAAGAACGATGGATCCTCATTTGTTTTCTTTCTCCTCCACTCACAGTTGAGTTGAACTGCAGTGCCTTAGCAGTCTTAATTTTTCATCTGGAATGATAACTCGAAAAGGTGTTTTCTATATCCTGTTGTCCATGCTTATAGTCCACACCTTTGCAAATTTCAAGTTCCCTGTCTACTCCATTTCTGCGGCTGCAGAGAAGGCCAAGCTTGGAAATGAAAAAGCATTTGTATGTACACACCTCGCACGTGAAGTGTCTCAGCGAAATTGAAAAGTATACCCACTGAAGAACAGAGCGAGCTTTCTAAAGCCCCATGCACGCGAGCAAATTTTCTATGAGACATGATTTGACTGTGTACATGGGTGAACAAATTAGCTCTCACAAATGTCCTTGTTTGTGTGCCGGCAATGGGTTTTGGACAGCGGAATAGCAAGCGCGCAAGGAGTGAAGGCCGAAAATTGAAAAGGTTATCGAAAAATAAAAGGCTCAGTTAAATAACATCACGTGGCTCTGTAGCAGTACCTTTTTTGTGACATGCAGCTGAAACTGGGGAGCAGGACAACTGAGATAGTGAACTCGCATAGGCCATAGAAAGTGGAGGCTCCTAGTGTTTAAATGCTCCTAAAAGAAGAGAAATTGCCTGAAACGGCTAAATCACTTGGCTAGGCTCGATAAAAGCTAAAAAAATACGGGTGCGAAGAATCTGGGAAATAATCTTTCACAAATCTTCGACAAATTTTCTTTGAAAATCCATCTACACGAACAAATTTCACATTTGACAAACTTTCTTTGCCAAATGAAATATGGTATACCAGTTATCATTTGTTAAAAACTTAAATAGAAAAATAAATTAATTAATAATAGAACTTGTTTCTGACAGTAAACCACGCCAACGGTACCCTTAATTGTTAATTCTTCACTTATGTGCTGGTCGCGAGCCCACTAGTTTCTCCAGTGGGTCAGCGTATACCGCAGCCTCCAGCCTCGTTACCTATTTAGACGTACTCAAAATTGATAATGGGCACAGACGACCGCCTGAGATGACACTCCAGAGCCGTTACAAATATTGCAAAAATAGGACACCAGTGGTCACAGGAGAATTGCTTTAGCTTTCTCCAAATAAAAGGGAGGCCTTAAGTAGAGAGCACACTCCAGCACTAGTACACTTGAATTGGTGCACTTGAACGAGATTGATGTATTTTTGTCACGAATGCTGAAATAACATTTCAGAGCTTTCAAAAGCTCATTTCTGAATGAAACTGTGGAAATTTTCAAAAGAAGAAGTGATAACAAACATAAATGCTGTATAAGATATTTTGGGTTTTGATTATGTCTAGGGAAAGATACCACCACGAAAACGCTAAAAATGGCACTTCCGAGCATTTACATTAAGACATTATCTGGGGGAACATGCCCCCATACCCCGCTAAAAGCTCGCGCCTTTGGCACTTTCGCAATTGTCTCGTTTATCAGAAAAGTCTGGCTACGGCCCTGTTTGTTATATGAAAATTTCCCATTTTTTTCATGTACAGGAGCACATGAGAATTTGCTCGTGTGCATGGTGCTTAAACTATAGAGACAAGTTAAGCCCCCGTAACATATTAGCTGGTGATGTGTATTACGCATTTTAATTAAGACCTACTTGTTTTCGCGATTAGCTGCAAACAATAATATTAACGGATGGTACTGGTTCAGTAGCTGTCATTTAAGAAATTTGCCCAAAATAAGAAAATACCTTCAAACTGGTTACGTGCTTTGAAGTGAAATTAAGTTTGAAACACGACATTAAAATCTGGATGAAACCTCATAGCACGTAGATAAAAAGTTGAAATAATTAATCAAACGTGTAACATCCATGTCTTAATTTTCCCTTTTATCACAGAATGTAAAGGACCAGTAAACAAATTGATCTGTTAAAATTAAGACAATTGACCACACTAGAGATAAGTAGAGGGTTGGAAAATCAATTAACTGAGAAAGATTAAGACCGCAAAAATGTCATGCTACTGAGAAACGGAGCTGAATAACGGCTTCTAAATACTGGTCAGTTTACAGAATTTGACTCAGGATTGGATTTGATCAGTTTCCTAAAGTGTGTGCCGTGAAAACTTCATTCAAATTTGCCCCCAAGGTACTAAGTGTAATAGCTATGATATGCTTTTTTTTATGTGACAGACCGTCTCTTTGTGAACGTTTCCGCAATAATTTTGATTTGGTCGCAGGCCTCTGCTCCTTTTTAAGCAGCAAGTATCCATGGAAGGAAAGTTGCTTAAAATGGCCGCCAGCTCTATGTTTGTCAACATTTCTTCCTTGATGTACTCACATAATTCCTGAGTTGGTGTGACATTTCACATGAATTGCAAGTACAGTAACAAGATCTCAAATGCTTATGTATTCGAAATCATACACTGAGTACCACAACAACGAACAGAGGGAGTGATATAAACGCTTTTATTTTTTATCTTGGCAAATAACAACAGAACACAAACAACAGTAACCGAACTTATCAATCTCCCCCATTGCAGTTTAGCTAAAAGTAACAAACATAACCAATTTCAAACAAATACCATTTACAAGGGTAAAACGTAAAAGGAAAAAAACCGAACGTTTTCTACTAATGAATTCATCTTCAAGGTCCTGTAAATAGTATTTTAAATATTAAGCGAATAACAAATAACAAATTTACTTATATTGTGGAAATTTCAATCTGTGAGATTTTCGTTTACGAAGTTGTGATTATGTGAATAACATTTAAATAATTTTAACAATAATATGGACACAACCAATTTCAAAGCAACAAAACTTACGAAATTATTGAAATAGTCAATTAATAAAATTATTTAAAAGTTATTCACATAATCACAACTTCATAAACGAAAGGACTTACCTCACAGGGTACATCTAGCCTGCGAGTAGGCTCACTTGGTTGGTTTACACACAACTTGAATACTTAGAAGCCTGTGTGCAAAGGAAAATGGGGTGAAGGAAAACGACAGGTCACATTTCTCCTCCCCTCTACTCGTAAATGGTGGCTCCGCTGCTGAGCCATACAACCAAGTAAGCCCGCTTACACACTAGGCAAATCAATAATAGAAAATAGAACAACAGATAAAAACCTGATTGACACAAAGCCTATTGATGCGTGCACTTACACAGATATCAACAATTGGACTTAAACAATTATTTTTCTTTTTAAACATTTAAAGGATCGTGCATCGACAAAAGAATGGATTCACAGGAGTCATGAATGAAGTTCCGAATAAATACTTAAACGCAAGCCTAGCAGATAAGTAAGACCTGTGTGGTGAGAAAATAAGAAAACTCTCTGGGTTGCATTCAATTTATCCATTCTAAGGGGCTGTTTACATGGAGGGAGGAAGATCCTAGCACTAGGAAGATCCTAGAAGGCGAAACAACTTTTCGTTTGGTTTACATGCAGAAATTTTTGGTCGGGCTGGTTGCTGAAAATCAAATAAAACTGTCGGCCTTAAGCAGCTGAATGCCTGGCCGCCGCCATGTTTGTTTTTCTGTCCCTAGTACTAGGATCTTCCGAGCGAAGTTAGTTTACATGGTGCTAGGATCTTCCTAGAGCTAGGATCTTCCTATCTCTCAGCTAGGAAGATCCTAGCGCTAGAAAGATCCTAGCGCTAAGGCCAAGTACAACATTTTGCATGTAAATAGAATACAGAAAACATATGATGGTAGGATGATCCGCCTTCTAGGATCTTTCTAGCGCTAGGATCTTCCTCCCTCCATGTAAACAGCCCCTAACTAGGGGCTCGAGATGCTTCTGCCGGAAGTATCACAAACTCACTAGTTTCGGTGACAATAACGACCTTTTATCTTCCGAATTTGCCTCTTAATACCTTAAGGTAACTATTTATCGCAACATCAAATTTCAGCGATTTTGGCGGGTGTTTGGCAGATCACAACGTCAACTGCCAAAGTAATTTGTACTCACAAAATTTACCCTATTGTACAGATAGGACAAGAAAACTAAAGAATTTTATATCCTAATTTATTTCCTATCCTATCTCCCTTGGCCTCTGTTTACTCCTGACATGATATTGAAGCTTGGTAAAGTTTTATTGTTTAGTTTACCCTACATACATTAGCCTACAAAAAACATCGATAAGGCATTACGTTACCCAACAATGTGAATGCCGCTCAATAATGGAAACGAAACTCAATCTTTGCAAAATCGCAAACCGCAAATCCTAGTATTTTGCATCTTGAAACGTTTCGTCCTTAGAAATTTGGTGAGTGAAAACATAAGAATATATTTCTATTCATGTGATTATAAAGGATTTATCCACCCATTTACCGAGGTATCACTAATAATTTATCTTGTACATCGGCCAACAATCGTCTAAGTAAATGCGCCAACCTGAACATGTCAGCCTCCTTATAGAGGCTTACTCCATGTTTCATTGTTCATTTTAGCCTTTATACAAAAAAAAAGCCATCTTAGAAAAAGCGAAAACAACTTCAAAGAAAATAAGGCAGTTATGCTGCCAGCCCTTTGGTTGTAGAAAAATACCTACCGTTTAAACATATGCAACACACCAAAATAAAAAAATTGTTGAATATAAAACCGATTGGCTTATAAGATGTGCAGTTATATGTCTCTCATATGATCCTCATAATGTTCAAGAAGTAGAGACTCACTCAGATGTTCTTTCTGGCAAATCCAACAGGATAAAACCTTAAAATTTTCTGGCTTAGATTCTGGTAAAGAGGAGACTGGTAATGATTTGACTCTGTTATCATTGGTATTATTCTTGTCAGCTGTGTTAGGATTACTGGATTGTTTTATATGCAGCTTGTATTTGTAAGGCTTCTGTCTTGTGTGGGATCTTCGATGTCTGTCCAATGCTTCTGATGAGCTAAAACACTTTTCAAAGGCTTTGCATTTGTACGGCTTTTCACCAGAGTGGGATCTCTCGTGAGTCCTCAAAGTTCCTGCTTGGCTGAAACATTTGTCACAGGTTTTGCATTTGTAAGGCTTTTTACCAGAGTGGGATCTCTCATGAATCCTCAAATATCCTGCTTGGCTGAAACTCTTGTCACAGATTTTGCATTTGTAAGGCTTTTCACCAGAGTGGGATCTCTCATGAATCCTCAAATTTCCTGAAGTGCTGAAACTTTTGTCACAGATTTTGCATTTGTAAGGCTTGTCTCTAGAGTGAGATCTCTCATGAATCCTCAGTTTTCCTGAAGTTTTAAAATACTTGCCACATGTTTTGCACTTGTAAGGTTTCTCTCCAGAGTGGCTTCTGATATGAATTTGTATCTCCTGTTTTGAAAGAAAACGCTTGGTGCAGGTTTCACAATAGTAAGGTTTCCCTCCAGAGTGGTGTCTAACATATGCCCTTAAATAACTTGATGTGGTAAAACACTTGTTGCCGTTTTTGCACTTGTAAAGTTCTTCTTTAGTGTGAAATGTTTTTTGGGTCTCCATTATCTAGCATTCCTAGAATACAAACATACAAAGAATTTTTTTAGCTTATGCTTCTGCTCACTTATTTGGCCTAGCTTCTCGACCTCAACTCAAACCAAATACAAAAATAGGATAAGGTGAATCAACGAGGAAAACCCAACCTTTTTGCTGCTATTGTTACCTTAACAAACACCTGAAAAATCAAACTATTTGATCAATAAAACGAACTTTGGAATAAGATGTACGCGTAAACTCATCTTGGGTTTTCTTATGTTGTATCCAACAACTATGATTCCCTGCAAGCGTGTTACATGGGGGATAGGACGAAGATTTTACGCGTGTGAAATCAGCAGCAGTGTCTTGAAAACATCGGTCATGCTGGTGACCTTTTAATGCATGTAAAATCTTTGACCCATCAGGATTAAGTGCCCGTGGTTCACCGAAGATGGTGCCTGAGGAACAATTGCTGAATTTACTTATAATTTACCCACAAAACAGTATGTTCATCAGAGTGCCCAGGTTCCCGAGAACTGTTCCAGGTCACCGAGCCCGAATGGGGTGTAACAAATAAATGCAGCTGTCTAGTGATTATTTATCTTTCTCGGGGGAATCTTGGCAAATGCCGTTCTTGGGTTAATGTTAGCCATTGATTAGGGCCTTCTCAGTCAGTGACATTTTGTCATGTGACAAAATGGTTAGTTTCATTTCAGTGAGAGTGTAACACTTAAGAGCGGCCTTCCCTAAATATGGCCTGGAGGTGTGCAAAATGAAAACAATGAAAATTCCCAAAACTTTGTCAGAATATAGGTCTAGGTAAACTATTTCTGGAAAAATAACTTTTAGTTCGATTAGATTTTTATTTTACGCGAATGGCGACAAAGTCGGTTCGGCGGCTCTCACGGCGGGTTTCACGGGGTCTACACTACGTATCACTTGAACGTCGCCTAAGAAGAAACAAACGAGTAAATCTAAACAGTGAATATCTTGCTGAAATGAACACATACTTCTTAACAGTTTGAGCAGTCATTTGTTCAATTCAACTACGAACTAAATGTTTGGGCGATTTTTGAATTTTTCCTTATTTCACCGTATTTGGCAACACAGAATATGACAAAATTGAGAGGCCAAAAAAGCACATTGGTACATGGAATGGAGTTATATCAAGCCGACCCAGCGAAACAACAAAGTTTCTTCTAAAAATAAATGCAAAAAACTTTTGGGGCTACTCAATCTACGAAATTTTTCGAGCGCCGAACACAGGTGACACAAAGGTCAAAACAGGACATTTCTTGTCACGGCATTCAGTAGCGTTGAATCCAAAATGGGGTTTTCAAAAGATAACATGCCAACTTTTCTTCAATTATCTTTGCTTTTACGAAAGGCAATACGATACAGCTTAGAGTAGTTTTGTCTTAATTGCCGCTTACGTGGTCTAACTTTAGCAGTTAATTTTCAACACACAAAATTCAAATTCTGAGCCGAACCGGCTGTCGGTCGAGAACAATTTACGCTACTTTGTACTATTTCTACAAAAATCTAATCATGTAAATCCTTATTTGTTTTCTGTTACTAAGTTAAAAGAATTTAATGTAATGGTGTAACAAAGAATTACCTTTGAACTGCGGAGAAACAGGTTCGTAGTCTTGATAGATATGTCAACTTTGCAGAGAATGCGTTACTCAACACAGAAAGGTGTCGGGGTGGGGTTGGGAAATGTGCTTTTGTTGACAGGGTAGGAATAAACAATAAAAGGAAGTGGAGGGGAGGAAATGCTTTAAAGAGCCAGTGTCACCCAAGGCGCTTTGCGCGCTTGTGTTTTTGTTTTGAAACAGTTTTTTGCGTTTGGCTGGCGCGTTTGCCAGACTTTTCGCAAATTATACCTTGCAAACTGGCCTTTCAGCGAGCTGAAATGTACAATAGTAACCTCTAAAAATAGAAATATCTTCATCGCTAGATGTTACTGGAGAAAACAACTCAAGATCTGAATTTGTAGTCAACGCGTATGGAGCTATTATAACAACCGATCGATTGATCGATTGATCTCGATGTACGTAAAACCAGAGCAGCCACTTCCACTCGATATAACAATAAAACAAAAACAAGTAGTAAGAATATTGACGTCTTCATCGCTAGATGTCACTGGAGAAAAGTAATCAAGATCTGACTTCGCAGTCAATGCGTGCACATGAATATATTACAGTCCGATCGATTGATCGCGCGATCGATCGCATCGATCGCAAAACCAGAATAGTTACTTACACATTTTGTAAACATAAAACATAAACAGAGAGTGAACACAAGGAATAATTAAGCAAAACGCCACAAGCTCATGACCATAAGCATTATTTTGGAGCAGGCCCGTAGCTACTGTTATTTTGTGTCCACGATGTAAATTTAAACGTTCCTGCTGTTTTCATCTGGCAACGAACGTAGCACTATTTCGGCGAACGCAGTGTCAGCACGGTTGCTGAAACCCACCGTTGTTTTTCTTTCTCTCCGCTACTGATAGACGGACTCCTTCAGCCGTACAACTTTGGCAGAGCGCGAAAGACTCGGCCTTCGCCTCAGCTTTCTTGAACCCTACCAAGCATCCAATTTAAAGATCTCCTTCGCCACCGCCAAAACACTTCAGAATTCGGAAATATGCAATGAAATCGATACGACGGCACTTAAATGTCAAGTCAAAATTCACACTAGTGCTTTCGGATCGCTAACGGCAGCGATGGAAGAAGATACAAATCAGACTTCACAACAATCAAGAAAATGGCAGATTTTTCATATATGAAAATTGTACCTTGGGGCGCAAAGCACTTTGGGTGACACTGGCTCTTTAAAATTTAGAATTGAACGTTAGTATGTTGCTTGCAAATAAGACAAGTACTCGTAGTGCTGGTAAATCTTGTAAATGATGTATACCTTGTCGGTCGTGAATAGTAAGTATGTTGCTCGTATGTAAGGATCGTGAATAAAATTTGTTTAAAAAAACGAATTGTGAATATCCTTGGATATACTCAATTCAGCACATTCCATAAAAGTTGATAGCTTTTTCTTGTGCGTCCTTGGTGCATATACCGCCACCTAATGCAATTCCCAAGGATATTGCTCAAGCAGTATCTACTGGTCGCGCACTGAATCCTGTGACAATGTAAAACTGACATTTTTTTAGCAAACTACCGAGACTTTTAATAAAAGCAAACAAAGTTAAAAAGTGAAAAAAAGTAAACAAACTGCAGTTTTCGCAGAGCTTCGTTCTTTGGCTTGTACACGCAGTTATGACTGAAGCTTCAAAACCTTGTTGGAAGTTTATCCACAGTAAAAGACGTATGGAAGATAATTACCCGCGTGTTACTCATCGTTTTCATTGCCTTCTCGATTTAAGTTTGCTTATGCATGGCGAAGGTGGGGTAGGGGAAGGGGGATGTTTCAGGATGAAGATTCTCCAGCCCCAGAAATCTCAATATATGCATCAGAGACGATAAAGAGATTCCGGGATAAACAACAAAGAAACATGTTAAACAAAAAAACAGAAAACGTCAAACTAAGAGTCATTAAAGTGTTTCACTTTCTGGGATGATACTTTAGTATTAGAAATGTGTGTAGCTAGATACATAGGAAATCTGGAACTGGGCAATAAAAAGCAGTATTCTTTGAACAAGTCAGTGATCAGGAGCACGCCTGCACTGTTTTTTAGAACACTTTTGGTGCTGAATATGTTTATGTGTGACGTGTCCCGTCAACGCCGATTCACTATTAAACTCACTGCGGAACGCTTCACAAAATGCTCACGCAATGCTTGCGGGCAGAGAAATCGTGGCAATTGACGTTGATGTTTTATGTCAGCTAAGACACTTGTTACCGCCGGTAAGCAAGGATGAGTGAGATGGGTCAGAGGTTACACTTTTTGGCTGACGTTAATGGCCTAGAGCTTGAAACCCTTACCCTGCTTGGGATAACATGATATGATTTGCTATTAACTTTTTCAAACCTAAACATATAAAAGTGGCGTGGGTGTTTATCATATCTTTTAGGGGTGAAAATACGCGCTTATTTTGGGGAAAAAGGCAACATTACACAACGTCACACCTTGGTTTCCATTCTGGGCTTCATCCACCAAATTCTAGAACAGGCTGTTCTAGGTAGTAAAGTCTGCTTGAAAACTTTCCAGTGTCGCCGAAACTTTGTGCGCTTTCCATTCGAAATGTTCTGCCAAAAATCTCGGAACGCCAAGTGAATGATGGGAAATTCAAGTTTTCTGTAGATAAGTAAATGAAGGGTTCAGCGCACAGCCTCTTATTGTCAATCCAAACTTTCGTTTGGCTCAAGTAAACTGACCAAGCTCGGTTTCCCTGTTTTGCGCTCCAGCCATTTTGAAGTATTAGGTATTCACACTCTTACAGCAATGAAACATTCAATTCCATTAGATCCAATTTATTTGTTCAGTCGTAATCCCAGGGGTGGTTCAGACATTTTCACTGCCTCTCCAGATTTGATAACTTCATGTTTTCAAAACAGTTTTGACTTCACAGAATCGTAGTCTCGTTGCAGTGACGGGTTCCTGACTGGAGAGGGAAACGTCTTGTCTCAGTCGTGCACTGATTGTAAGATTTTGCTATGGGTATTTTCCTATATCGATCAGCCTCCGTCTCCGGTTGAAGGTTTCCAGATGAGAGAAATTCTGGCATCTTTTAGGGGCTCCTTCTAAAATTTTCGAAGAGCAACCTTTACCTGGTTGTGAATGACTGGCCTCACCCCGAGCCATCAGATAACAGCTAGGCCTTTGGCCGAGGACTGCTCTATGAGCAAACAAACACGAAAGAAAACACTGGTACTAGTGGTACCATCACTTTGCTACTCTTGACCTCTGCACTTTATTTCTGTAACCTTTAAATCCATACGATCTCTGCTACTTCCTTCTCCTCACTACGGGAATTACCCTTTAAAAAATACATTTGGCTTATAGAAGTCAAATTTGCCCGTGATGGTTTTCGCGACTGTGATATTCCCGACCACTCCTAGTTTGAAGAAATGGCTTTCCAGGGCGTAGGTCATAGGTGGTGGGTCTCCTGCATGTTCGCAATAAAACCACTGCTGCCAAGCCAGATGGTATAAGTCAACTTGCCTTTACTTGAAAAGCAACCTGTTTATTTTTGGATAGCGTTTTTCAATTACTTAGCGTGCTTGCTGTTTGGCTGTCCGACTGAGCCATTGTGGGCACACAAATGAGGACATTTGTAAAAGAAAATTTGTTCACACATGTACAGGTCGAACCATTTGCCATAGAAAATTTTCTCATGCGCATGGGGTTTTATTTCAATAGGTAGGCAATTCCCATTGTTCCTTTATGTAACATTTAAAGCCAAAAAGGATATAGCTTGGTATGGTCAATTTCTCACGCAATCTTTTCTGCGTGAACATGAAGACATGACGCACATTAGGTTCCCGCATTTTGTAATTCTGGTTCATAGTATGGCATGTACAGATATGTTATCTTAGAATGTAATAAAAGATAGTAAATTGTTAGATTTAAGGTAAAATTAAAAATAATTAAATAAATAGATAAATAAATAAATAAATAAAGAAATAAAGAAATAAAGAAATAAATAAATAAATAAATAAATAAATAAATAAATAAATAATACAGTTCCGGTAAAGTGACTGTGTAGACCAAGGGCGCACAAGAGAAAATTATCAAAGTTTGATGGATTATCTTTAAAAGGTATGTATACTAAATTTCCAAGCATTTCCCCCTCCCCTCCCTTTATCCCTTTATTGTTTATTTCCCACCTCCGTTAACAACACACATTTCCCCACCCCTCCCCTAAACCCTTTTGTGCTGAGCAACGCATTCTCTGTAGTGTTCAGACGCAGTTCAAATTCCTCGAAGGCGGAAAGCATAAAGACTATGAAATTATTTGTCTCAGGTAATTTACAGGGGCGTAGCTACCTGTACGCACGGACGTACGTGCGTACCTGAAAAAAGTCGAAAATAAAAAACAAAATAACATGAATAAAAAAAAGAAAATAGATAACAAATAATTATTTTAAAAAGCACAATTTTCCTTAAGTCATTTTTCACCGCTTGTTTCTTTGACACGTTGTTTATAAAACTACGGACGGCGTTTTTCCACACCCGTATTTCGGTTTTCAAGGAGAAGCGACATGATTCATTGGTGGACCGAGTGGTCCAAACAATTTGCGGGAAAGTAGCGTGCAGAAACCAAGCGGGATGGTAAACAGTGAACGGGTTGTGGTCACCTCCTTTTATAGCCTTGGATCGGCCTGTCTTCGCATGAGACTCTTGATTTGCTAGGCTTACCATGGCCAAAAAACCAATAACAGATTATTTTTTGCCATCGGCACTGATAAAATGACAGAGCAGCATGAAGAAACCGAAGAGCCATGTGAGTGTAAATTTTGTGTTATGATTACACTTTGCCATGTGTTTCTGGTCATTAGAATTTCAGGACGGCTTATGAACCATTTTAAATGACAGTGAGTTAAAGCAAGACAACATTCTGTTTTGAGTGGATGAGTGCAGCCTCAGTTTAATAGCGAGATAGCTATGCTTATTTTCATAAAACATGGCATGCATATGTCCCTTGACGAATTCAAACGAGAAGTGACTAGGTGGTGTCAAACGTGGCTGTTGGTTGAAGGTGGCATCCCCCAGACCTTGGTGGAAACGCTGGACTTTGCCAACCGAGAACTTTACCCTGGAATTTATGTAGCCGTCAAGACGCTATGTCAGATGCGAGGTTGTCCTCGCTATCCGTGATACATGTACATGAACATAACTAAAGGAAATAGACTTAAAGAGGTCATTTCTGAGTTTGCTGGGAAGAAAGACAGAAGATTAGCCTTGTGCTTGTAATGGAAAACCATTACATTTTCTTTGTTATATTAATTTTACATAGCCTCAGGATTTCGGTTTGGGTGTTTTTTTTTTGTAGATTTGTAAAAAGCGTGGACCTAAATGAAACTTAACTAGCATAGATGCCGCACCCATTCACACCAACATAACATGTTTCAGGGTATGGAAGGAGGGGGGGGGGGCGCCTGATCCCGCATTCCCACTCCTTTTTCACGAGAATCCCGCATCCCGCACTTTTTTCATCGCCATCCCGAATTCCGTTTTTTCTTTCCCACAAATACGTTTAAAAAGACTTATTTCTGCAAAAGCTAACAAATTTAAGTTGTAGATTGGTTCTGTCGATTGACATTCTGCGCTCGCCTGGTTGATTCGCTTTTGCCGCTAGAACGTTTACTTGGGTCGTGGCAATTTCCCGAATTCCCGACAGACAAGCCAAAAAATCTCGCATCCTGTGCCCAAATTTTGGCGAATTTTGCTTCCCTGGTAGCAGTCAAATCCCGAATCCCGTTAAGATCCTTTGCGTTTTCCCAAATCCCGCACGGTATTTTGGCCAAATCCCGGATCCCTAGAATACCCTTCCAGACCCTGATGTTTAATTAAACAAAATGAAAATCAGTAACAGAAAAATGAAACACTGGCTTCTACACGTGATTCAAGTAAGTTTTAACTTGTGCTTTCATTTGCGGTAAATTTGTAGTCGGCAAAAATCAGTAAATAGTATTTATGAAGAAAACAATTTTAAACTGTGTTTGACTAAACAGCAGTTTCAACGTGTTAAAGCTTTCGTGTGAATGGGGCATAGAGGGCACAATAACGGTGCTTTTACAAGGCAAACAATGCCTTGCGGGAAAAAATCACTCATTTGTGAAATAAACTCTGAGATACGGCTAACATGTTCACCTTATTAATGATAAGCGATCGGAGCGCTTCAAGGATCCCCCAAAAAGCAACTTACAAAGAATTTTACGACTTAGTTGTCATTTCATATCAAGTAAGAACGCTTACGCTTAAAACATAACTTCGTCATAGTGGTAATAAAGAAAATTTAATCAAGGCTGGTGGAAAAAAATTTAGGACTTGAGTAGGGGGGGGGGGAATTGGAAAATTGTGCGTACCTCTGGAAAAATCCTGGCTACGCCCCTGATTTATGTTGCACAAGCACACTAATTTTCTTCTTTGTTATCGAGAGAAAAAAATTTAGGTTTAACATGATTAGATTTATGTAGAAATAATACAAAGTAGCGTAAATTGTTCTCGACCGACAGCCGCTTCGACTCAGAATTTGAATTTTGTGTGTTGAAAGTAACCGCTAAAAGTTACGATTCAAGACCACGCAAGCGGCAATTAAGACAAATTTACTCTAAGCTGTTTTGTCTCTCGTAAAAGGAAAGATAATTGAAGAAAAGTTGGCGCGTTATCTTTTGAAAACCGCATTTTGGATTCAACGCTACTGAATGCCGTGACAAGAATTGTCGTGTTTTGACCTTTGTGTCACCTGTGTTCGGCGCTCGAAAAAATTTCGTAGATTGAGTAGCCCCAAAATTTTTTTGCATTTATTTTAGAAGACACTTTGTTGTTTTGCTGGGTTGGCTTGATATAACTCCACTCCATGTACCAATGTGCTTTTTTGGCCTCTCAATTTTGCCATATTTTTGTGTTGCCAAAAACGGTGAAATAAGGAAAAAATTCAAAAAACGTCCAAATATTTATTCGTAGTTGAATTGAACAAATGACTGCTCAAACTGTTAAGAATTATTTGTTCTTTTTAGCAAGATATTCACTGTTCAGATTTACTTGTTTGTTTCTTCTTAGGCGACGTTCAAGTGATGCGTAGTGTAGACCCCGTGAAACCCGACCTGAGAGCCGCCGAACCGACTTTGTCGCCGTTCGCGTAAAATAAAAATGTCATCGAACTTAAAGTTATTTTTCCCGAAATAGTTTACCTAGACCTATATCCTGACAAAGTTTGGGAATTTTCGATTTTTTCATTTTGCACACCTCTAGGTGATATTTAGGGACAGCCGCTCTTAGGAAAGGTTTGACGCAAAGCAGAATCGAGCTGTCACTGAGTGTAATACACTATTACATTGACGTTGGTATGGGATCATAGCTAGAAGCGTAGAAGAAGGTTTATTTGGCATCAGTTTATAATGACTGACCATTTGACTTGTTCTTGGAAATGCCAGTAAGTTATATTGGATTGCAATAGGGGTCAATAGTGGACGACATGTTAAGGATATCAACTTAAGCAGCTGATAAAAGAACAAGCTGAAAAAATTCAGGCTTGAACGGGATTCGTACCCATGCATCTGCGATACCGGTGCAGCGCTCTAACCAACTGAACAAATGACCATCTCCCAGTTGGCTTGGTAGCTCAGTTGGTTAGAGCGCTGCGCTGAATTCGCAGAGGTCTTGGGTTCGAATCCCGTAAAAGCCTGAAATTTTTTAGTCTCCAGAAATTTTTCAGGTTCATCGTCATCTCTTGTTTCACCCGCAGTTCACATAGACGATTATTTCATATTATTTTAATACTATTGTTAAGTCCAAAGAACGATGGATCCTCATTTGTTAGCTTTCTGCTCCACTCACAGTCGAGTTGAACTGAAGTGCCTGAGCAGTCTTAATTTTCATCTGGAATGATAACTCGAAAAGGTGTTTTCTATATCCTGTTGTCCATGCTTATAGTCCACACCTTTGCAAATTTCAAGTTCCCTGTCTATTCCATTTCTGCGGCTGAAGAGAAGGCCAAGTTTGGAAATGATTATGGAAAAAGCATTCGTATGTACACACCTCGCACGCGAAGTGTCTCAGCGACTGAAAAGTATACCGCCACTGAAGAACAGAGCGAGCTTTCTAAAGCCCCATGCACGCGAGCAAATTTTCTATGAGAAATGATTTGACTGTGTACATGGGTGAACAAATTAGCGTTCACAAATATCCTTGTTTGTGTGCCGGCAATGGGTTTTGGACAGCGGAATAGCAAGCACGCAAGGAGTGAAGGCCGAAAATTGAAAAAGGTTATCCAAATATAAAAGGCTCATTTTTTAAGTAAAAGCAAGTTAAATAACATCACGTGGCTCTGTAGCAGTACCTTTTTTGTTACATGCAGCTGAGACGGGAGCAGGACAAGATAGTGAGCTCGCGTAGGCCATAGAAAATGGAGGCTCCTAGTGTTTAAATGCTCCTAAAAGAAGAGAAATTGCCTGAAACGGCTATATCACTTGGCTAGGTTCGATAAAAGCTCAAAAAAACACGCGTGCGAAGAATCTGGGAAATAATCTTTCACAAATCTTCGACAAATTTTCTTTGAAAATCCATCTACACGAACAAATTTCACATTCGACAAACTTTCTTTACCAAATGAAATATGGCATACCAGTTATTATTTGTCAGGCCCGTAGCCAGTATTGAGGCAACCGAGGCAGTTGCCTCGACAAAACTTTTCCCTTGTTTGTTAAAAACTTAAATAGAAAAATAAATTATTTAATAATAGAACGTGTTTCTGGCAGTAAACCACGCCAACGGTACCCTTAATTGTTAATACTTCACTTATGTGCTGGTCGCGAGCCCACTAGTTTCTCCAGTGGGTCAGCGTATAACGCAGCCTCCAGCCTCGTTACCTATTTAGAAGTAGTCAAAATCGATAATAGGCACAGACGACCGCCTGAGACGTCACTCCAGAGCCGTTACAAATATTGCAAAAAAAGGGCACCAGTGGTCACAGGAGAATTGCTTTAACTTTCTCCAAATAAAAGGGAGGCCTTAAGTAGAGAGCACACTCCAGTACTAGTACACTTGAATTGGTGCACTTGAACGAGATTGATGTATTTTCGTCACGAATGCTGACATAACATTTCAGAGCTTCCAAAAGCTCATTTCTGAATGAAATTGTGGAAATTTTCAAGAGAAGAACTGATAACAAGCATAAATGCTGTATAAGTTATTTTGGATTTTGATAATGTTTAGGGAAAAATACCACTATGAAAACGCTAAAAATGGCATTTCCGAGCGTCTACATTAAGACATTTTCTGGCGGAGCATGCCCCCAGACCCCCTAAAAGCTCGCGCCTTCGGCGCTTTCGCAACTGTCTCTGTTGTCAGAAAAGTCTGGCTACGGCCCTTTTTGTATATGAAAATTTGACATTTCTTTCATGTGCAGGGGCAAACAACATTTGTCATAGAAAATATGCTCGTGTGCATGGTGCTTAAACCATAGAGACAAGCTCCGATAACATATTAGCTGGTGATGTGTATTACGCATTTCAATTAAGACCTACTTGTTTTCGCGATTAGCTGCAAACAATAATATTAACGGATGGCACTGGTTCAGTAGCTGTCATTTAAGAAATTTACCCAAAATAAAAAAATATCTTCAAACTGGTTACGTGCTTTGAAGTAAAATTATGTTTGAAAACACGACATTAAAATCTGGATGAAACCTCATAGCACGTACTAGATAAAAAGTTGAAATAATTAATCAAACGTGTAACATCCATGTCTTAATTTTCCCTTTTGTCACAGAATGTAAAGGACCAGTAAACAAATTGATCTGTTAAAATTAAGACAATTGACCACACTAGAGATAAGTAGAGGGTTGGAAAATCAATTAACCGAGAAAGATTAAGACTGCAAAAATGTCACGCTACTGAGAAACGGAGCTGAATAACGGCTTCTAAATACTGGGCAATTTACAGAATTTGACTCACAATTGGATTTGATCAGTTTCCTAAAGTGTGTACCGTGAAAACTTCATTCAAATTTGCCCCAAGGTAGTAAATGTAATAGCTATGATATGCTCTTTCCGCAATAATTTTGATTTGGTCGCAGGCCTCTGCTCCTTTTTAAGCAGCAAGTATCCATGGAAGGAAAGTTGCTTAAAATGGCCGCCAGCTCTATGTTTGTCAACATTTCTTCCTCGATGTACTCACATAATTCCTGAGGTGGTGTGACATTTAACATGAATTGCAAGTACAGTAACAAGATCTCAAATGCTTATGAGATAGATAGCTGAGATAGCTTTATTAAGAAGTAAAATCATTGCAGCCCCCGGGCCGGCTGAAATGTGACCTACTTTACAGTGTAAATATGTATTCGAAATCATACACTGAGTACCACAACAATGAACAGGGGGAGTGATATAAACGCTTTTATTTTTGATCTTGGCAAATAACAACAGAACACAAACAACAGTAACCGCACTTATCAATCTCCCCCATTGCAGTTTAGCTAAAAGTAACAAACATAACCAATTTCAAACAAATACCATTTACAAGGCTAAAAAGTAAAAGGAAAAACTGAACGTTTTCTACTAATGAATTCATCTTCAAGGTCCTGTAAATAGTATTTTAAATATTAAGCGAATAACAAATAACAAATAACATATTTATTTATATTGCGGAAATTTCAATCTGTGAGATTTTCGTTTACGAAGTTGTGTTTATGTGAATAACATTTAAATAATTTTAACAATAATATTATGGACACAACCAATTTCAATGCAACAAAACTTACGAAATTATTGATATAGCCAATTAATAAAAATTATTTGAAAGTTATTCACATAATCACAACTTCACAAACGAAAGGACTTACCTCACAGGGCACATCTAGCCTGCGAGTAGGCTCACTTGGCTGGTTTACACACAACTTGGCTTCGGAGGCAATACGTAGAAGCCTGTGCGCAAAGGAAAATGGGGTGGAGGAAAACGACAGGTCACATTTCTCCTCGCCTTTAGTCGTAAATGGTGGCTCCGCTGCTGAGCCATACAACCAAGTAAGCCCGCTTACACGCTAGGCAAATCGAACAGGTTAAAATACAGCACATAATAGAAAATAGAACAACAGATAAAAACCTGATTGACACAAAGCCTATTGATGCGTGCACTTACACAGATATCAACAATTGGAATTAAACAGTTACTTTTCTTTTTAAACATTTAAAGGATCGTGCATCGGCAAAAGAATAGTTTCACAGGAGTCATGAATGAAGTTCCGAATAAATACTTAAACGCAAGCCTAGCAGATAAGTAAGACGTGTGTGGTGAGAAAATAAGAAAACTCTCTGGATTACATACAATGGATTCATTCTAACTAGAAGCTCAAGATGCTTCTGCCGGAAGTATCACAAACTCACTAGTTTCGGTGACAATAATGACCTTTTATCTTCCGACTTTGCCTCTTAATACAATGCATATGTCACATGACTTGCATCCAGGACACGAATAAAGTTGTTGTTTACCACGTGCTCGAGTGAGTTAGTCGCCTAGAACATAACATGGTGTTTTGAAGCGGGATTTTCAGCCGTATAACGCCCAAGCCGGAATTAAAGGCGCTGAAAAACCAACGAAAACTACTAAAGGTATCGCACAAGTAGGCTGTGAAGACCTCGTTCAACGCACGCTCGCCTTTCAGTCGACGTTTGACTCGCTTACCGAAACCAGGCGTAAACGAAGCAAACATGTCGCAATTCTTGATTCCTCCACCGTCCAAGATGGATATGACGGGTGATTTAGTAAGCAACTGGGAGTTCTTCAGAGATAGTTGGAAGAAATATGCTACCGCTACGAAACTGGCTGATAAGGATAAGAAAATTGTCGCCGCCACGTTGTTGTCGATTATGGGAAAAGAATGTCTCCACGTATGCAGAAATCTTCCCATGGCAGCTGATGAAAGACAAGACACCGATGTTATCCTTACGAAGCTCAGCGAATATTTCATACCAAAGCGAAATAAGATCTACGAACGCTATGTGTTTAACTCTCGTTCCCAGAAAGCCGATGAAAGTTTCGATCAATTCTTCACAGCGCTTCGCAAACTCGCCGCTACATGTGAGTTCGGTAGGTTTGAGGACGAAATGCTCCGCGATCGTATCGTCACTGGCTTACGAGACCATGGACACCGCGAACGCCTTCTTCAAGAATCTACGCTAACCCTGCAAAAGGCTATTGACATTTGTCGAACCAACGAAATGGCACTAGTCAGCGACACAAAATGGCGTAATTTGGTACTATTCACTTCGCTCGCGAAGAGAAGAAACGTGGTCCACGCGAGAACCCACGAAGACGTTCACGTCCCACGCGCCCGTGCAAATATTGTGGTGACACTCATGCAGCCGGAAACTGCCACGCTTATGGCAAAACGTGCGCAAAATGCAACAAGAAAAATTACCTAGCCAAAGTCTGTCAGTCCATCTCCAGACAAGACGGCAAGAAGTCTAAACCTGAAGGAAAGAAGCCCGGGAAACATCAGCGAGTAAACCAGTTGCAACAAGACCAGCCTCCTGATGAGCTAAGCAGCGACGAGAGCATCTTCACGCTCCACGCACCCAAAAGGGACAAGAAACAGTATGTCGCTTCAGTCCTCGGGTCAGCAAACAAGGAAGAAAAGGCCGTTCCAACCAAGTTTCAAGTGGACACTGGAGTCTCGTGTAGTATCCTAACGCTCAGAGACTACAAGAGAATTACCAACACAATACCTGATTAATCTGACACCAAACTCAAGCTCTATGATCAGTCTGTGATACACCCAGTAGGCAGCACGAAACTCTACTGCACAGTCAACGGCTTAACTAAGAAAGTCCATTTCGAGATTGTTGAGCATGCGTCTACGTCACTACTATCTGGAAGAGCATCTGAAGCTTTGCAGGTCATCCACTTCAATCAAGAGTATCTCATGCAAGTAAACCCCAGCAGTCATCCACCACCCCTTAATCAAGAACAGGTCCTGCACGAATACCACGATGTATTCTCTGGTCTTGGAAAGCTACCTGGTACCTACCATATTGATATGGATCCAAATGCCAAAGCAGTGCAAGAAAACCCCCGACGTGTACCAATTCCAGTTAAAGATGAGCTTAAGCGTAAGATCAATGAACTTGAGGCCATGAGTGTTATCGCAAAGGTTACGAAGCCTACCCCTTGGATCAGTAACATGGTTGTTGTGAGAAAGCCCAACAAACTCAGATTGTGCCTCGATCCGATGATGCCCTAAACAAGGGCATCATCAGAAATCATTACCCTGCACCCACAGTAGAAGATATCGCACCCAAGCTCACCAAAGCCAAGGTCTTTTCTGTTGTAGATGCCAAGGACGGATTCCTACAAGTCGTTCTTGATGTACCCTCCAGCTATTTGACAACGTTTTGGACCCCCTTTGGAAGATATCGTTGGTTACGCATGCCCTTCGGAATCAAGTCCGCACCTGAGGAGTTTCAAAGGCGCCTCGATGAATCTCTTGAAGGCTTTGAAAACATTGCCGTTATCCATGACGACATTGTTATCTTCGGATCTGGTGATTCCATAGAAGAAGCAAACTCTTCACATGACCTGGCCTTTAGAGCACACCTGGACAGATGCAGAGAGCGTGGATTAAAGCTTAACAAGAAGAAACTTCGCTTCAAGTTCCGCAAGGTAGGTTACATGGGTCACATCCTAGGCACTGATGGTCTCCAAGCTGATCCTGAAAATATCACAGCCATCCGTGAGATGCCACGCCCCACAGATGTACAAGGAGTTCAACGCCTTATTGGAGTCGTCACCTACCTCTCCAACTTTCTGCCACAGCTCAGCACTGTTTGTGAACCCCTCCGTCGTTTGACAGACAGTCAAGCCGTCTTTGATTGGCTACCTCAACACGAAGAAGCCTTCATCAAGATTAAGGAGCTGATTACCCAAGCACCTGTCCTTCGTTATTTTGATGTTAACAAAGAAGTCACTATCGAATGCGACAGCTCTGATGTTGGCTTAGGCGCAGTCCTTACCCAAGATGGTTGCCCAGTAGCTTACGCCTCACGAGCGCTAACACAAACTGAGTGCAACTACGCCCAGATAGAAAAGAATGCCTAGCTATCGTCTTTGCAGCTGAGAGATTTGAACACTACATTTTGGGCAAAGACATTGTTCAAGTGCTATCAGACCACAAGCCACTGATGTCTATCTTTGCCAAACCAATCTTGACAAGCCCCAAACGACTTCAGCGAATGCACCTCAGACTCCAGAAGTACCTTTTGAAAGTGGTGTACAAGCCTGGTCTTCAAATGTTCATCAGTGACACGTTGTCTCGAGCCGCACTTCCCCTGCGTCGAACTCAAACAGATACGCCTGATTACCTGATCTTTCAAGTGCATGAAGAAGAAAGATTCCGACAGGAAGTCGAAGAAACAAATCTGGAAGAAGCAACCTTCGTCACAGACCAACGTCTCGAGCAAATTCGCCAAGAAACTAACAAGGATGGCTCCTTGCAAACGCTGATGACATTGATCTCAGCTGGTTGGCCTAATGACAAACTGCAGAGCCCCCTTTGTGTATGCGAGTACTGGCCCTACAGGGATGAATTGTCCACTCAAAATGGCCTAGTCTTTCGTGGTACAAGAATCATTATTCCCCACTCCATGAGAACCGAGATGACAGCTCGAGCCCATCGCTCCCACCTTGGAATTCAGTACACAATAAACACTGCAAGAGACATCATGTATTGGCCAAGAATGACTGCAGACTCAACAGAAGCAGTGCAAAGGTGTGAAACCTGTCAGCAAATGAAACCTGCACTCCCAAAGGAGCCTATGATGACGTATCCAGCTCCAACCTTACCCTGGCAAATTGTTGCTAGTGACTGTTTCGAGTGTGACAACCAACACTATCTAGTCGTTGTTGACCTCTACTCTGATTTCATTGAAATAAGGAAGCTGGATACCTTAGCTACACCTACCTTAGTCGAGCAGCTGAAACAAGTGTTTGCCATCCACGGAGCTCCAGTCACTCTGGTCTCGGACAATGGTCCTAACTATGCGTCCGCAGAATTTCACCAGTTCACCCAAGCCTGGGATTTTCAGCACCTCACGTCCAGCCCCCATTACCCGAAATCAAATGGAAAAGCTGAGTCAGCAGTAAAGATTATGGAATCCATCATCATTAAAGCTAACAAAGATGGAGCAGATGTGTGGAAAGCTATCTTAGAATGGAGAAACTCACCTACACCTTCCTAAGGCAGCTCTCCAGTTCAACGCCTTATTTCCCGAAGAACAAGATCCTTCCTCCCTTGTAAAGCGTCCATGTACCAACCTGAAGTGCAGCGCGCCGTTCCTGCTCAAGTAGTACGTAAACGACGAGTCGCCAAGTCTTACCATGACACCAGTGCCAAACCTCTACCCCCTTTGGTCATTGGGCAACCTATACGAGTCAAAGCCCATCCTCAGCAAGCACACAGTAATTGGAAACCCGGAGTTATTGTAGACAGTGTAGCCCCACGCAGCTACATAGTTGAAGTTGATGGCCGCAAATATCGCCGAAATCGAGTTCACCTGCGTGACACCATTCAGTCCAGTCAAGCCCAGCCAAATGCGCAACAAACCAGTACTGCCGAGACTGCAGACTCCTCAACTAACCACAATGCTAGTCAAGATGATAATTCCAGCACCCCACCATTGCCTGAACAGAGCCCTAGGATGCCCAGTTCTGTTGATCCTGTGACACCACCCACAAGCAGTCCTGTAACCCGTACCCGTTCCGGACGTGTTGTCAAACCAAACACACTCCTGAGAGACTTTGTTCAATAAGAGACTTTATTATTCGTCACAGTTGCTTTTTCCTTTAAGAATAAGGTTTCCAGACTTTTCGAACTTAGTAAATTACGAAGACATAAATTTTGGTCTTATCCTTTCAGGATTTATATCTAGTTTTGCCTTTCACAGTTACAGATCTTTTACTCTAGAAGGGAGATGTTATGTAATGCATATGTCACATGACTTGCATCCGGGACACGAATAAAGTTGTTGTTTACCATGTACTCGAGTGAGTTAGTCGCCTAGAACATAACAGTAACTATTTATCGCAGCATCAAATTTTAGCGATTTTGGCGAGTGTTTGGCAGATCACAACGTCAATTGCTAAAGTAATTTGTACTCAAAATTTACCCTATTGTAAAGATAGGAGAAGAAAACTAAAGAATTTTATATCCTAGTTTATTTCCTATCCTATCTCCCTTCCTATCCTCTCTCCTATCCTATCTATCTGTTTACTCCTGACATAATACTGAAGTTTGGTAGAGTTTTATTGTTTACACTACATACATTAGCCTACATAAAACATCGATAAGGCATTACGTTACCCAACAATGTGAATGCCGTTCAATAATGGAAACGAAACTCAATCTTTGCAAAATCGCAAATCGCAAAATCGCAAACCGCAAATCCTAGTTTCGTCTTTAGAAATTTGGTGAGTGAAAATATAAGAATATATTTCTATTCATGTGATTATAAAGGATTTATCCACCCATTTACCGAGGTATAACTAATAATTGTTTAAAAATCAATCATTGGCCAACAATCGTCTAAGTAAATGCGCCCACCTGAACATGTCAGCCTCCTTATAGAGGCTTACTCCATGTTTCATTGTTCATTTTAGCCTTTATGCAAAAAAAAAAAAACATCTTAGTAAAAGCGAAAACAACTTCAAAGAAAATAAGGCAATTATGCTCCCAGCCCTTTGGTTGTAGAAAAATACCTACCGTTTAAACATATGCAACACAACAAAATAAAAAAATAGTTGAATATAAAACCGAGTGGCTTATAAGATGTGCAGTTATACGTCTCTCATATGATCCTCATAATGTTCAAGAAGTAGAGACTCACTCACATGTTCTTTCTGGCCAATCCAACAGGATAAAACCTTAACATTTTCTGGCTTAGGTTCTGGTAAAGAGGATACTGGTAATGATTTGACTCTGTTATCATTGGTATTATTCTTGTCAGCTGTGTTAGGATTACTGGATTTTTTTTATGCACCTTGTATTTGTAAGGCTTCTGTCTTGTGTGGGATCTTCCATGTCTGTCCAATGCTTCTGATGAGCTAAAACACTTTTCACAGGCTTTGCATTTGTATGGCTTTTCACCAGAGTGGGATCTCTCGTGAGTCCTCAACGTTCCTGCTTGGCTGAAACACTTGTCACAGGTTTTGCATTTGTATGGCTTTTCACCAGAGTGGGATTCCTCATGAGTCCTCAAATTTCCTGCTAGGCTGAAACACTTGTCACAGATTTTCCATTTGTAAGGCTTTTCACCAGAGTGGGATCTCTCATGAATTCTCAGACGGTCTGCTTGGCTGAAACACTTGTCACAGATTTTGCATTTGTAAGGCTTTTCACCAGTGTGGGATCTCTTATGAATACTCAGATTTCCTGTTTGACTGTAACACTTTTCACAGGTTTTACATTTGTAGGGCTTTTCACCAGAGTGGGATCTCTCATGAATCCTCAAACTTCCTGAGGTGCTGAAACACTTGTCACAGATTTTGCATTTGTAAGGCTTTTCACCAGAGTGGGATCTCTCGTGAGTCCTCAGATTTCCTGAGGTGCTAAAACACTTTTTACAGGCTTTGCATTTCGAAGGCTTTTTACCAGAGTGGGATCTCTCATGAGTCCTCAAATTTCCTGCTTGGCTGAAACACTTTTCACAGGTTTTGCATTTGTAAGGCTTTTCACCAGAGTGGGATCTCTCATGAGTCCTCAAAGTTCCTGCTTGGCTGAAACACTTGTCACAGGTTTTACATTTGTAAGGCTTCTCACCAGAGTGGGATCTCTCATGAGTTCTCAAACTTCCTGAAGTGCTGAAACTTTTGTCACAGATTTTGCATTTGTAAGGTTTGTCTCCAGAGTGAGATCTCTCATGAATCCTCAGTTTTTCTGAAGTTTTAAAATACTTGCCACATGTTTTGCACTTGTACGGTTTCTCTCCAGAGTGGCTTCTGATATGTATTGGTATCTCCTGTTTTGAAAGAAAACGCTTGGCGCAGGTTTCACAATAATAAGGTTTCCCTCCAGAGCGGCGTCTTACATTGGATAACTTGATGTGGGAAAACACTTGTTGCGTTTTTGCACTTGTAAAGATCTTCTTTAGTGTGAAATCTTTTATGGGTCTCCATTATCTAGCATTCCTAGAATACAAATACGCTTATGCTTCTGCGCACTTATTTGGCCTAGCTTCTCGACCTCATCCCAAACCAAATACAAAAATAAGATAAATTCAATCAACGAGGCAAACCCAACCTTTTTGCTGCTAGTGTTATCTTAACAAACACCTGATGGTCACAGAGAAGTACAATTTTAAGAGGTACGCATTCATGATTGTTGCCTTTTTTGTGTTAAGGGTGGAGGGGTGTCTTGATTTCCACTGGTTTCATGAATGTATGGCCTAACAAGGCACCTGGTTTGATCAGTTGGTAGGGTGAAGGACAGTAGAGTGGTCTACGGTTTGACTCCCAGCTGGACCACTAACCAAGGTCTTAAAATAACTTCTAAGACCGTGTTGCTCAAGACTTGCCATAGTTCAATGTGCAAATAAATATTTGAGTAAAGCCTTTGCATTTCTGTCATTAATGCTACTATATCACAATTTTCTTTGGAAATTCAACTTTAAAGCAGTGCCCTTAATCGTCACTCCTTGATTATGATTTCTACCCACATAAAAATAACCCCAGACATGCCAGCAGTGCAGGGCGCTTATTTGTTGTTTGTTTCTGCTGATCTGATACTGATGACATTCCTGTTATAACCATGTTTAGTTGCATGACCTAATCCTGTTGTCAGGATTACATCACATAATTGAAACCGGAAGTGATGTTTTATTCCGCCCATTGAAAACTGAAAGTCTGGAGTGAATAACCCACAAATAAACAAGCAAATTGACTGTCAAGAGAAAACCGGAAGTTTACATAGCCTGGTTGGGTGAGACAAAACTGGATGACTAGGCAAGTTACCCCCCAACAAACCAGCCAAATTTATAAACTGGCTGTTGCCAGCCAGTTAAAAAGCAAATAAATAGTAAATCAGAGTATGCTTTTTTGAACAGTCACTCCACCTTTATTTAATATGGTGAGAAAATTCATAGTTGTGCTTAAGATGGTATTATTATACTTATCATAGTAACTGCCAAGGTAAATAAATCTAAATCATGTCAACTCACACTAACATTACTACTTATGTGTCATCATTTCAACCTTGCATGTACACATTATGGACAAACCGCTGTTAATCTTGTGGTAGCTGTGCATGTTTTACATACAACACATGCGCAATTAAGTTAAAAAAATAATTCAACTCAATGCTACCTTATATAATTATTCAACTTTGCCTTGAGCAAAATATGAATAAATGTTTTACCGTGTGATAGAGATGCACTCGCCACATTGTGACCTGAAAGGAAATGAATTTAACTAATTTTACGTGCTAATCCTCAGAAGTATTTAACTTGTTTCTGCTCACGTTTTTGACTTACAATCCGAATTTTGGGACTAAAATATGCCAAATAAATATAACCCAATACTTAAAGTTTACTTGAGTTAATTCAACCTTAAGTGCTCTCAGACCACAGAAGAAATTGGAAAACCTAATTTTAAAGTATCCTGAACAAACATCGCACTTCACTAATTTCACCAATTCTTGCACATGTTTAGTTTGTTTCATATTATCCTTTTTTTCATTTCCAAACCTAATTGTACGTTCTTAGAAAAGAACATTTCCATTTTCAGTTTGTCCAAATTATTATGAATTTCAAGTCAGCTAGTTTTACTTTTCCAAGGGGATTCCCATAAACTGGATTTAACCATTTTTCATGAGGCATGCTTTAACTTGAGTGTGGAGTTAAGATTTCCCTTTTCACCAATTTCCCCAAACTGTGACAATGTGTTTGTCTTTACCGAGCACTATATTTTGATTGTACTGCAACACCTTACTGTTTGTATTCATGGTTTAGGCACAGTAAATACTTCTTTGTGTAAATGTTGTTACCTGTGGGCGAATTTTTACCTCAGATGACTTTGCATTTTTCAGGAAAATTAAATATTCAAAGCAAAAAAGGGGATACATCATTACATCATCCAGTAGTGCTATAGTAAAAATGTTGTGTCATACAGTTACACTTTTTGTCACCCCAGTTTGTATGCTTAGAGGCATAAAAATACAGGGTTGAACTAAAATGTTGAGTTTTGCTATGTTTGTTCACCTGGAAGGGGGGGGGGGGGGAATTGCCGCTTGAAATGCCACTTGGTTGTTATTGTTGTTGTACCTCTTCAGGGTCATCAGCTGGTATTGTTTTCATACCTCCCATACCTTACAAAAGGAAACCTTTGTTACTTTTTCCTTCAAAGCTACCAACGTACAGAACATTTGCATTGGCTGACATGGTACCCAGCCCCCTACAGTCTATGCATTAGAATAGCTTATTTTAGTAGGCATGCAATTTGCCTCACTTTTACTGCAGGGACGTTTTTGCATGAAGCCAAAATGATTAGAACTAGATGTACCAAGAAAAACAATTTAAATTAAATGCATTAAGGTTAGTTTCCTCCACAAATTTGTTGTTTGGGCATTTATTTTGACAGGAGTCTTGTTGGGTGTTACTTTCCAGTGGGAGAAAGTCATGTTGACTAATGCTTGAAACAGCTGCATGTGGAAACATCTGGGAATTGGGAATTGGGAATTGGGAATTGGGAATTGGGAATTGGGAATTGGGAATTGGGAATTGGGAATTGAAGGTCATGGGAATCGAACACATGACACGTGAATATTACACATCTCTTATTTCATTAAACTCAGTTACCCTGGTACTGAAATTATGTGGTGTCTTACAAAAATGGCTACCACAAAGAAAGCAGCTATTTTGTCTTGAGTAATAAATAACATATGCTTTGATGTCCAACTTACCCTCGTGGAGACAGAGAAAAGAAGATGTTCTTTAGTTTTGCTGATAACCATGTTTTATTATATTGTTGCTTTGCTCAAGCCAACAAAGGTTGTCAGGGCGGAGGATTATATTAGCTCGCTAAACAGGCGTTCACACTAGAAACACCGAACCACTTTTAGAGCAAACATGTGTGAACAAAGCAAACATATTTTCACTTGTATTGTTCAGCATTAGCAGAACCGGCATTTCAAACATTTTTCATCTCTCCGCGGTTTATGGAACACAAATTAAAAAATCTTCGGAATTCGACTGTCTGTTGGACCTTCTATGCTGCTGTTTGCCCCCGGGTGTTTGCCCCACCTCCAATTGCAGCCAAAGAAACCTTTTAAACGTACTGTTTTTAAACTATGATTTCTTTATCGAAGTTATTAAAGTTTTGCTTACCTTCAATAAGGGCAACTGAAACAATACTACACGGTTAACAGATGTCTATCCTCCTCGATAGAGCTTCCACATATTAAAGCGATCAGCGCCATAATGTGACACAGCAAGAATAGTACCCAGTCTTTTGCAGTCTGTTACTTTCCTCGAGTGGCAAGACGACAATAGGTCCCCAATGCGTAGAGACATATTTTAATGAACCGTGAAAATTTTACACACTATACGGAAGTAACAAAATATGTGCAGTGTTCCTCGGGAACTAGGGAACTGCCGTTAACTTAAAGCGCTAGCCTACAAAGTAGGTGATAATGTTTGAAGGCAATGTTTGCGTCCCCCCTATTCTCCATAAGCTTGCGGCTCACATTCATCCACGACACTCTAGCTATATTCGCAGCTTTACTCTCCCTTTCACCACTTCCTTGGAGTGGCCTGCGAGCAGTCTCTCGTATTTCCTCCCTCTCCCCCAATCCCTCCTCGTTTTTACCGTTATTTTGCATAATTTATTCATTTCCACTCACACGTAGGATCTGAGGAAAATAGTACGACTGCTCGGAGACATTATCTCAGTGCTTAGTTGCTGCTGGCATTGAGAGACTGAACCTGCTGAAAATGAGCAGCCTGATTCTGAAACGGTCTAAGATCGCTCGCTCTCACTCCTTTTAGTCGTTGACTAAGAACAGTGTCTCTATCCACTTAGGTATAGTCGAGCAGAAAGAAAACGCAAGAAAAGACGAAAATCGCCTGCCACGTAGAAACATGACGCGCGCGTGATTAGCCGCTATGGTGGAGAGCCGGCTCACTACACACACGCGTCAAGTTTCCATGGAACAGGGGATTTTCGCGTTCACTCGCGGGTTCTTGTTGCCCGACTATTTCTAAGCGGATAGACAGACTGTTTGTAGGCAAGTCTCACTGAGTATCAGTGAGTATCAGGCTAACGGCTCAGGGGAAAGATTTCCGTAAAATCCGCTTATAAGCCTTGGGCTTATACAAGCCTATACAAGTTCGTAATGTGGGCTTATAAACGGAGGGGCTTACATTAGCGGCTTAAAAGAGGTGTAAGAAAATTGTTCCGGAATGAGCAGATAAGAAATGAATTAAGACCAATATATATAGCGCTATCTAAATACGTTTTCCATTTACTCACGGCCTTAGGCTTTGAGGCGTCACAATAAATCGGGAATTTAGTTCAATACCGCTATTTGGAACAAATTTACTGTACTACTATAGCTATTTGGAACATCAGTATAATTAAAAGTATTGTACTGCTCTCTACTTGCATTATACATTCCTAATTTTCATTTTGAAGTTGTACTTTGTTCTGTAAATGTAATTATGTTAAAGTAACAAGGATAAAGTGGAGGTGGCTTATATCCGGGGGGGTGGCTTATAATCGGAAAATAATTTTTGTTAATAGGTAGAAGGCCTATAACTGGGTGGGCTCTGTGTAATTCTAGTTTACCCTGTCTAAATAAAGTGTTGCTGTTGTTGTTGTAACTGGGGGGAAGGCTTAAAACTGGAATTTAACGGTACTTAACTATTCATTCAAAACTGCCAGTTCTGGGATGAGAATGCAGCCAGCCTTTTCCTATGAATCTTAGCGGGCTATTCTAGGAATCTGTGGTAGGAGCCATGCTGTGTAGAGCTTGACAACCTAACCCTGTCTTAGGCCAAAATAAATGTTTCAAGCCCATAAAATCTTTTCCCCTATCGGACGGAAACGGTAAAATCTACACCCAGTTTATGAGTAGTATTGGACTTCAGCTAAAACCATACCTACTTTTGGACCGCACAAACCTAAACAGCGGGCGAGAAGAGGCGGAGCATCGAGTTGTCTATGAACTTCTGTGTGAAGAGACTGACTGGAAATATTGTTGTATTATGTAGACAGCCCTGGATCATGAGAAATGTCATTAACTTACCAAAACAATATTCTCTGTTTAAAGAACCCTTTTCCTCTTCTTTTTCACCCCACTACTCCACTCGTAAGACATATAAACAATAACTTGTTAGTTGACGCGGACATGTGCATTTATCCACGGAGATTATCGAAGCTTACACTGAGTTGTGAGCGTGGAACGAATCTTTTTTTGTCAAACTGTGAGCTTTGAGGAACAGTTAATTAATGTCCAAGGAAAAATTTTAGAGCATATTTTGGAAGCTGCACGCAAGCGAAAAAATGTTTGGATTGTACGGCGTGATAGCCCGTCAGAAGAGAGCAAATAAAAATATTCGTGCATATTTTTAAAGCCAAATAAAGGTTATTCTGTTTATTATCCTCAATATATTTTCGCTGATGATTTATTTTTGCACCGTTTTACCGACGGATATGTTGATGTCCTCATCTGTCACATTCAGGAGCTTTGGGCTCAAGTCACATTATAACAAAAAGCACTTCCATCTTGAACTTCTAAAAGAATGTCTTAAACTCAAAGTTTGGAAAACTGAGGGATATGTCTTGGAGCACGTCATATTTCCTACTTTTAGCTGAAACATATTGCGTCAAATGCCGCAATGTGCTTCATAATTGACCATCACAAGCAAGTGAAAATATTTCATGGAGTATACGAGCTAATAGCTTGTCAGTTAAAAGCTATTAAGAGCGCACACTTCTTCATGTCCAGGGGCTGCCTAGAGCGTCACCTAGTAGAGAGTACCACCCTCCTTCGTGCACCGTAATAAGAATGTAAAAAACTTTAAATTGACAAAGCAAGCAGGAACTTAAAGAGAAAGGCGAAATCTGTCCCCTTGTGATTACAATGTCTTCCCATTAAATGGAATGGTTGATCAACAAAGGAATGAGCTATTGTCAGTGCCACGTATTTGTGGTTAAATGTTTATTTTCTCTTTTGAAAGTATTGTCTGTTTAATACGTACATTATGAGTACAGTGTGTGATAACTGATATCCAGTATGCAATTTTGAAGCCTTCTTTTTCAGAGAACAACCTTAATCAGAATTGAATCACCATTAATATTAAGCGGTTCGAATATTTTTTTCTGTACTAAGTAGTCCTATTTACAGTTGGATCGAAACAAATTTGTGAATTTATTAATTTTTTTAAATTAATTTTTTTCTGTGTAGCCTGTTCCAAGCGAATACGAAAACGAGCGCAAAAAACGCGTGAGGGCTTGGGGGAGAGGAGGCCCCTACTATCTGAGAGCCTCCAACAGGCTAGGTTCTGTGCGACAGAAACATTATTTGCGATAAAGTTTAGCTTACAACGATCTATGAAAGAACCAAGGAGTTGCTCGTTTTAAATCTTCACCTCTAACATTTCGAAGAGCAGATCAGCCTACCCACACTACATAGCATATAATTTTTATCCCCAACCTAACGCATCAATAGCTGTTACGAATTGTTTTCAAAGGAAAGGTACAAAAGCAACTGAATATATTTATATTTAAAAGAGGAACGAGAACAAACGCGCCACGACTGTTCAGTTTTCCCGCGATTCCTTTCTTTCCTTCCCTTTCCCACGCGTCGTGAACAGGCTAAGTGTTTTAGTCGGCTGTAAATCTTAGCTGCTGCTTTTTCCCGCGTTTTTGGTAATACTCAAATCGTCAGAGTATCCAACGTCAGCGAGTCCCCGGCCAGCCACCAACGGGGTTTGAAAACCTGGCCTGATTTACATGGTAGTTTGAATAAAAAGGGTTAAAAATGACAGAGGAAGCAGTAATTTAATTGGGCCAAAAAAAGGGGCCGTAATTATAATGTGAGATGGTGGCCTTAGGGCCTGCTTCCAGTTAACAACTTGCAGACGCTCACCAGCTTAAAACCTAGCACCCGCTTATTTAAAAACCGAAACGCCAACCCTGGGATAAAAGGGCCTACATCCACGTGACAATTTGCAAGCAGCCAAAGTCAAATTGCACAGCGAGAATAATTTACAGGAGACCACGTCGTCAGCAACAAGAGAGAATTGAACAAAATTGACGCTAATCCTGGGTTAGCTTAACCCTGCTTTAAACAGCCAGGCCAGGCTAACAAACGATACTCAATTGTGAAAAAGCGCGCGTGCCTTAAGTACCCTTCTTCTCCAGGGGTGACTCTATTTTCCATAAAGCGATATTTTCATGCGCGCACAGGGGCGTTTTATCACATCATCCATGAGGTTAAGAGGCAGTGACCTTGGTCT
This sequence comes from Siderastrea siderea, assembly GCA_964030785.1. Classification (NCBI taxonomy): domain Eukaryota; kingdom Metazoa; phylum Cnidaria; class Anthozoa; order Scleractinia; family Rhizangiidae; genus Siderastrea; species Siderastrea siderea. The sequence continues at coordinate 32,030,419 of OZ034978.1, forward strand.
AACAGTTTTCAGTTTATGGTTACTGTTTACTGGTTACGGTTTAATGAACAATGAGAGTGATCAGCTAAATTGAAATTCTTTAAAACCAACAAAAATAAACTAAATGTAAGCAAACATTTTTATTGGCAAGATCCTCAATTTTCCTTGGTTTTCATAAAACAGCAACTTACACCACGTAGTTTAGAACAACAACAGCTGGGTCCGGTTGTTAGAAAGCCGATTAAGGTCTCTGATTCTCTTATTGAAAAGTGTTGCTGCTGCAAATTTTATGTGACAATTCAAATTGTTCATTAATACTGGATTCCATGTCGTTACGAATCAAAAATGAATTTAAAATTGACACCGGGCCCAGAAGGGTAAAATAACACAAGAAGCTAATCATTAATTATGTAATGTAATCTAAATCTAAATGTTAAAGCCGCAAGTAATGATCCAAGCAAAGGAAGCCAAGGTTACCTTCCATTGTAATTTGCCATGTTGCGAGGACATATTAGAAATAGAAACTTTATTAACGTGTCTAAAGTGCCTAGCAGGGGGAATCCCCCTACTAATAGGGGACACCTAACTAACAGTTAAAGGTAACTACAAGATAACTTTAATAACAATGAAAAATATAAAAATCAATGGTTACACTCAGACTCCCATCTCCCTTATCCCAAAACCATTGTCGGCCACATAACATACTCGTGTGACAGCCAAGTAGGGGAGCCTACTAACAGGCACCTGTGTAAGTTAGCAAGATTTACAGTAATGACAAATTAACAAGGTACATTAAAATCCTTGAAGGTATGTGGTACATAAGGATATCGAATTGATATGTATGCAACAAATAATAAACATGGAAAAAGCATCTCATGAATTATTAAAAGTAACAAATAACATATCCTACTCTTATCAACCTCTACTTCTGCAAGACATGCACCTACAAATACAAACTACCAGGAGTGTCTCTGATATGCAACAAAAACAAACTTCAGCGATGAAAATGTCACATCTCATCAAATTCAACTTGTCAAATATGCACTCAAACCTTTCCTCATCGACACCCTCATAACAACAAACCTGCTTCTTAGAGAAAATCTCTGGAGATCAAAACTCATATCATCTCTACCTATGTAAAACAGACACAGACACCTCTATAAAGGAGAAACAGTGTTCTGGCACTGTCCTTTTGGCATTCAAAATAAAGTAGTTGAAATGTAATATATAATATACAGTTCAAATGTAACACACCAAAAACAAGAACCAAACTTACTGTATGGGCCTTCGTTAAGTTAGTAACGGCTACTTATTAACCAAATCAAACACAACAAAACCGCAATCCTGATTGACAGAAAATCTCATGATAGGTACGTTTACAAAAATGTCAACAATTAGACCGCAAAACAGTTGCTTTTCTTTTGAAACATTTGAAAGGATTGTGAATTGGCAAAAGGATGGATACACAGGAAACAGCAACCTCAAAATGACTGCATACATAGACATTATTGCATGTAGAGTCCGTACGAACATTATTTGATGACAGATCATGACATGCCTCACAAACACGAATAGGAACCTTCCAAAATGTTTTTGCTTTCTTTTTCAAACCGAAGCCTTGTTGCTCAGCCTTTCATAAGAAAATAACTTCCCGTTATCATGCAAATGAAATTACTTTATATGAAATGTTGTGCACCAGGTCTGGCTTTGAAAGAGAGGCTACAAGCAATTCAGAAATGGTCTATTTTCCTTCGCTTGTGGAACAGAAAATTCAGAGCGAACTCACTGTGCAAAAAGCTGAGAATCGTATTTTTGTTTCACTTCTCCTGAGTCCCACACCCACACACTTAGCCCAGTCCTTTTGTTTTAAAACTATGTAGGTTTGTATGTTGGGCCTGTCCATGCTGAAATTCTGAAAAAATTACTGACTGTCTTGCAGTCTATGGCAAATTATTCAGGGTGCTCAACAAGAAGGGAGGGCTGATCTCGATCACGTTCCTTTTAGTACATTCAACAGTTGAAATCAGGTGACAATGCTATGATTGAGGGGCTAGATGCATAGCTGTCTTATGTTGATTTTGAAAACTTTTTTGAAGGGAAGGATTGCTTCAGTTTTGCTCAGATTTGGGCACTCTTTTTTAACTTTTTCTTATTTTATTTTTTTCTCAACATAACGACATATGCAGCACTTAAACATTTGTCCATTTTTGTTGGCCTCTGTTTGTGCTAAATTCTATATATGGTTTCCTTAAGAAAAGCGTTCTGGTAACCCCATGCATAACAGAGACAAAATAAAACAACAGAAAGGGAGCAAAGTTTAATTAATGAATTCAAGACTGCATGCAAAAAACACCATCTGAGAAAAAAGAAAAAAATTCAAATAAAAATAAAGCAGTTATGCTCCCAGTTCTTTAGTTGAAGGAAAAAACGGTACCCTTCAAAGAAATTTAATCCAACAAAACGGAAGAATAGATCAATGGAACCCTTGTGTCAGTGGTTATAGTTAAAAAATATTTCTCATATGATCTTCATAATGTTGAGTAAGTAGAGACTCACTTATATTCTCTTCCTGGCAAATCCAACAGGATGAAACCTTGGCATTTTCTGGCTTGGGTTCTGGCAAAGAGGATGCTGGTAATGATGTGACTCTGTTATCATTGGTATTATTCTTGTCAGCTGTGTTAGGATTACTGGATTTTTTGAGAAGCAGCTTGTATTTGTAAGGCTTCTGTCTTGTGTGGGATCTTCCATGTCTGTGCAATGCTCCTGATGTGCTACAACACTTTTCACAGGCTTTGCATTTGTAAGGCCTTTCTTCGGAGTTAAATCTCTCATAAGTCCTCAAATTTCCTGAAGTGCTGAAACACTTGTCACAGGTTTTGCATTTGTAAGGTTTTTCACCAGAGTGAGATCTCTCGTGAGTCCTCAAATTTCCTGAAGTGCTGAAACTCTTGTCACAGGTTTTGCATTTGTAAGGCCTTTCACCAGAGTGGGTTCTCTCATGAGTCCTCAAATGTCCTGCTTGGCTGAAACACTTGTCACAGGTTTTGCATTTGTAAGGCTTTTCACCAGAGTGGGATCTCTCATGAGTCCTCAGATGACTTGATGTGTTAAAACACTTGTCACAGATTTTGCATTTGTAAGGCTTTTCACCAGAGTGGGATCTCTCATGAGTCCTCAAATTTCCTGAGGTGCTAAAACACTTTTTGCAGGCTTTGCATTTGTAAGGCTTTTCGCCAGAGTGGTATCTCTCATGAGTCCTGAAAGTTCCGGCTTGGCTGAAACACTTGTCACAGGTTTTACATTTGTAAGGCTTCTCACCAGAGTGGGATCTCTCATGAGTCCTCAAATTTCCTGAAGTGCTGAAACTCTTGTCACAGGTTTTGCATTTGTAAGGCCTTTCACCAGAGTGGGTTCTCTCATGAGTCCTCAAAGTTCCTGCTTGGCTGAAACACTTGTCACAGGTTTTACATTTGTAAGGCTTCTCACCAGAGTGGGATCTCTCATGAGTCCTCAAATTTCCTGCTTGGCTGAAACTCTTGTCACAGGTTTTGCATTTGTAAGGCCTTTCACCAGAGTGGGTTCTCTCATGAGTCCTCAAATGTCCTGAAGTGCTGAAACTCTTGTCACAGGTTTTGCATTTGTAAGGCTTTTCACCAGAGTGGGATCTCTCACGAGTCCTCAAAGTTCCTGCTTGGCTGAAACACTTGTCACAGGTTTTACATTTGTAAGGCTTCTCACCAGAGTGGGATCTCTCATGAGTCCTCAAACTTCCTGAAGTGCTGAAACTTTGGTCACAGATTTTGCATTTGTAAGGCTTGTCTCCAGAGTGAGATCTCTCATGAATCCTCAGTTTTCCTGAAGTGTTAAAATACTTGCCACATGTTTTGCACTTGTAAGGTTTCTCTCCAGAGTGCCGTCTTACATGTGCCCTGAAATGACTTGATGTGGTAAAACGCTTAAAGCAGGTTTTGCACTTGAAAAGATTTTCTTTAGTGTGAGATCCTTTGTGGGTCTTCATCATCTAGCATTCCTAGAATACAAATATACAAAGAGTTTTAGATTATGTTTCTGCTCATATATGTGGCCTAGCTTCCCCACCTCGAGCCAAACCAAGCTACAGAAAATAAGGATAAAATAGATCATCAAGGCAAACCCAAACACCTGATGGAATTAATGGTCCGGCATTATTATACCATTCACTCACAAGCTTTAGAATGCAGTGTGTGTAAAAGTGACTGATTTAGTATGCATGAAGGGAGTTTTGAGCTTTCGGACTCTCCAACTCGTGTTTTGTATACTTAAAAATCTATGTTCACAAACTGCATTCTAAAGCTCATGTGTCAATGATGTCATTTTGTCCTTTCTGGTGTAATGATGTTGGACCATTAAATCAGAAAATTGCAGTTTAAATAAACAGTCTTCTCAAAATCAAGGCTTAAAATTTCGCTTGGCGAATGTTTCATAAACATAGTTTCAAAATTCAAAGAAAAAATAAAAGTGATTTTTTGATCGTAGTACCACTTTAAAGCAGCGCCCTTAGTTGTCACTTGCTGATTATGATTTCTACCCACATGAAACTAGATGCAGACATGGCAGCATTGAAGGGCAGTTATTTGTTGTTTCTGTTGATCTGATGCTGATGACATTCCTGCTACATTCATGTTACTGTGATAATTAATAATACTATCTCAAGCACAACCATGAATTTTTTGACCAGATGAAATAAAGCTAGAGTGCCCTTTCTAAAAAGCATACTCTAATACACTATTTGTTATTTTCTTTTTAACCGGCCGGTGATCTGACAGCCAGTTTATAAATTGGGCTGTTTTTTTGGCGGGGTCACTTCCCTAGTCATCCGGTTTTTTTCACGGCCAGCACAGTCCCTGGAGACTTCCAGTTTTCTCTTGATTATTTATTTGGTTGTTTATTCATGGGTAATTCACCCCAGACTTCCAGTTTTCAATCGGCCAAAAAAATAATCAGCTTAAACTTCTAGTTTCGATTATCGTATGATGTAGTCGTGACATCAGGATTCCGTCATGCAAGGTAAACAAGGTATAAGTCATAGACAAACCACTGTTAATCTTGTAGTAGCCGTAAGTGTTTCAGATACAATGCATGTGCAACTAAAGAAAATAAATAATTTGACTCAATGCTCCCTAATACCTAATTTCCAAAACTAATTGTATGTTTCTAGAGAACATTGTTTCAATTTTTCAATTTTTCCAAATCACTACGAATTCCGAGTCAACTAGTTTAGTTTTGCAAGGGGATTCCCATTAACAGGATTTAACCATTATGTCATGAGACATGCTTTAACTTGTTTAGCATGGGGGGATGATTTCGCGTTTCACCAATTTCCCCAAACTCTGACGATACACTCGTCTCTATCGAGCATTTCATTTTGATTTTACTGCTACACCATACTATTTGTATTCATGGTTTAGCCACAACATTAAATACATCTTTGTCTCTGTGTAAACATTCTTAGATGTGGGCAAATTAATATCTCACTTGAATTTGTTTTTTTCAGGAAAATTAAATATTCAAAGTGATGAAGCAGATAAGCTGAGTCAACAGAGTTTAAACATTTCATCATCCAGTTGCGCTAAAGTGAAAATACTGTGTCACACACTCACACTTTTCGTCACCCTGGTCCGTATGTTTAATGTTGATTTGTGCTATTTTTGTTAACCTGGGGGTGGATGGATCAGAACAGCTGTTTAAATGCTACTTGGGCTTTCTTGTTTCTGTTTATTATTGTTGTTCCTCTTGAGGGTCGTCAGCTGATGAGCACTCCCTAGTGCTCTTGAGTTGGAGTTCATATTATTACTTTTCATACCTTACAAGAAGAATCCTTTTGTCACTTTTTCCTATAAAATTACCGATGCAAACAACATTCACATTGGCCAACATGGCACCCAGTCCCCTAGAGTATATGTATTAGAATAACTATAAAGTTTAATAAGCATACAATTTGCCATACTTTTACTGCATAAGAGTTTTATGAAGCCAAAATGATTAGAACTAAATGGGATGAGGAAAAAGGTTAAAATTAAAATACCATTTAAACTGTGTGGTGAACTTAAGAACTACTTGTTTCGTGAAGTTCTAACAGGAGAGGTGGGGGCTTCTTATTCACTTGAACGGGACCACACTTGTAGAAATGAATTGTCAACTTAGATAATTAGCATGTTTTCCAAGAGGCTCCATGGTTGTGACTGCCATTTTGAAAGTAGGGCAAACATGGTGTTAAATGCACTCTAATATTTTGAGTCAACCAATAATCACAAACCAGGTACACCCAAGATTCTACTGATCAAACCTGAGGGATGTAGCTGTATTGCGAAGCATGTAGTTTAATGAAATTCTATAACGCTTCAAGGTTGGTTTTATCACAAATTAGTTGTTTGTGCATTTATCTGGACCCAAGAGGGAGTCTTGTTGTGTGATGCTTTAATGTGGGAGAAAGTGATGTTGACCGAGACTAATGCTTGAAACAGCTGTACGCGGAAACATCTAGGAATTGAAAAGCTGAGCTGCAATTGTAGCTTTTTGGATTATCTTGTATAGAATTCTGTAACTCAAAGCCATGACTATAATAGTCATTTAAAGAGAATAAAATCACTGCTTTTAAAAAGTCTAATATTTATTTAGCTGGGAAAAATGCCTCAGTTGTTGTTTTCAGGCATGGTGGAAAACATAGAATGGAGGATACTTAATGGGCAAAGGTTATTGACAATAAGGGCTATTTTAGCTGGCATTAATTTGAGTAACTCTGAACTGTTTTCATTGTCAAACTCTCATAACACACCTAGTATGACACCTTTCTTATTTTATGATCTATCTTAGAATGTTTCTTTCTTTATCACCACACAGGATTCTTTTGACATAGCTCACCCTAGCAGTATGCAGTATGTGTGTCACAATAAACCTAGTAAATATGACCTAATTTGCCATGAGTCTCCCAGCAGGTCAGTTGTTAGAGCATCCCACCAATGTGCAGAAGGTCATGGGAATCCCACACATGACACGTGAACATTACACATCTCTTATTTCATTTAACTCAGTTACCCCTGTACTCAATGTTATGTTCTAGAAAAAAAGGCTACCACAAAGCCGGGGGGGGGGGGGTTCTCCCGTTAGTTTAGGATAGGTGTGTGCCGCCAAGGTTCTCAAACCCTGACCCTATTTAAGGGTAGAAAATCGAGAATTGTTACCCTTTTAAAGGCCCAAAACCAAGAAATGGCACCCTATTTAAGGGAAACAAGATAACTCATAATTGTGTAACTGATAGGTCGTTTTATTTCTTTTCCTCTGTACACGGACGTTTAAAATTGCTTTGTTAAACTTTATAATGTGTATTCGTTACAACAGACCATATCTTTTTTGTTTTGTGCATTGAGGTGGATACTGCAATTTAGTGACCCTATCTAAGAAACATCTAAGGATCAGAATACCAAAAAGTACCAAAAAGGATACCCTATTTAAGGACTGAGCACATCAAACACCCTACCCTACCGGGCGGCACATACCTATATAGCGTATATAAGGGAGAACCCCCCCACCCCCCGCCAGGCCACAAAGGAAGCAGCTATTTTTTTCTCGACTAAAAACATATGGTTTGATGTCCAAGCTACCCGAATGGAGACAGATGAAAGAAGATGTTCTTTAGTTTTGCTTGTTTTGTTACATTGTTGCTTTGCTTAAGCCAACACAGGATGTCAGAGGCGGGCATTATATTAGCTCGCCAAACAACAGATGTTTACATAATGTTTGCACTTGCATTGTTCAGGTTTTTCAGGTGTACATTTCAAACATGTTCAACGTTTGGTTCTTTAATTTACATGGTTTACGGTACAGACATAAAACTCTTCAGATTTTCAAACTGTGGTGTTGTGTGTTGTTTGTGTTTTTTGTTGACGTACCTTTGCATGTTCCAGGTTGTGATTTCTGTTCCATGCACCAGGGTGCATTTTGTGCCATGTCTGCCCCACTTTTATTAGATTTATGCCTATTCTGCAATCTTATCACCCATCGCTGTTCGCCCCAACGGTTTTATGCAAGATAACTGTTAACGTATGAGTTCCTTATCGACGACATTCAGAGTTTTACTAACCTTAAGTAAGGGCAACTTACACAGAATTATACAGTTCACAGATGTCTCGACCTTCGGTGATCGACGCCATTGGGATCCGCCATTGGCAATAACACTGCGAATAGGTAGAACCCAGTCCTTTGCAGTCTGATACCGTTGACGACAATAGGTCCGCAATGCGTTGTGGCATATTTTAACGAACCGTTTAAGAGTTTTGCGCAGTGTTCCTGGGGAACTATGAAGCTGCGTTAATCGAAAGTGCTAGCCTGCATAGGAGGCGGTACTGTGGAAAGGCAATGTTTGTGTCTTCCCCATTCTCCAGCTTGCGGCTCATTTCTCACTCCACTCTAGCTCTTCGCAGCTTTGCTCTCCCCTCTACCAATCCATTGAATCAAAATTGTCTCACACTCGTGCTCAGTTACCGCTGGCAAGGATGGACTGTCGGCTCATGATCAAGAGCCTCATTCTCAGAGGATCCGAGAATTATTCCCGCGGCTTCGGGGAAAGATTTCGTACACAACCACCATCTCATTAATAGAACCAGATAGCAAAAATGTTTATAAATAATAAAGAATGAGGTATAGGGCTCTGTGGCAAAGTCAGTGGAGTCTGGGATGAGAATGTAGCCAGCCTATTCGTATGAGTCCTAAATGGGGGTACCCCTGAGAATCTGTGTCTGGGGCCGTGCAATGTAGAGTTCGACACCCTAACCCTGTCTCACACCATATAATGTTTCTAGCCCACAAACTCTTTGCCTTTATCAGACTAAAACGGTAAAATCTACACCCAATTTCAGACAAGTACTAGACTTCTTTGGGTTGCAGAAACCTAAATAGCAGGCGAGAGGAGGCACATCACCGAGTCGGTTATGAGCTACTGTATGACGAGATTGAATGGAAAAAATGTTTTATTATAGAGACAACCTGCATCATAAGAAGTGTTATTACCTTATCAAAACATTTTTCTGTTAAAAGAAGTTGTTTTCCTATTCTATTTCGCTCTTCTCCTCCATTCTTTAGATTCCTAAGATCAGGATAAACAACAACTTTTATTTGGCGCGAAAATATTCATTTGACCGCGAACTTTACCGAAGCTAACTGTTGTGAACTTTGAACAAACTTTCTACGGTCAAACTGCGATCTTTGACGAACAGGTAATGTCCAAAGACAAATATTTGGCATATGTTTAAAGCCAAATGAAGTTTATTTTGTCCTGATTATCCCGTTAAAATATTTTTGCTGGTGGTTAATTTTTGCATCGTTTTAGCAACAACGATGTTGATGTCCTGTTCTGTCACATTATAACAAGACGCTCCCATCTTGAACTTCAAGTTTGGAAAACTGGGGGATATATCTTGGGACATATCATTTGATATTTCCCAGTTTTTAAACATATTAGGTGACAAACGAAAATATTTCATGGAGGATACGAGCTGTTAACCTGTCAGCAAGAAGCGAGTGAGAGCACGCGCTTGCTCATACCAGGGTGCTGACTATATAACAACCAGAGCGCGCCCTTGGTCATATCCAGGAACTGCCTGAAAAATCACCTCGTAGAAACTACCTCCCTTATTCGAGCTCCATGATAAGAATGCAAAACTCTTTCAAATTAAGAAGGCAATTAGGAGCGATAGTAATCTTGGTTAAGCAGCCCTTTATTCACCCGGACTTCAGGTTTGAATTTATTACATGAATCGAAACCAATTTGTTAAATTTATTAATTTTTTTGTTTACTTTTTTATCCTCGGACTCCGACACAGTAGAAACCCCGAATAAGAAAACGAACGTGAAAAACGCAGGTGGGCTGAGGAAAGAGTTAGCCTCTACTATCTGACAGTCTTGAAAATCAAAAAAATATCTAACTATTTTTCTAAGAAACGCACAATGGTAACTGGAGCAATTTGAATGACTATTGGAGACCCCCTTTTCTACAAAGGCTTAACATGTTCCATGTTTTTGAACGGGGGGAATAGTAAAACATATTTATAAAAGGAACGCGAACTAAAACGCGTATGAAACTGTGTCACCTACCCGACGATCAGCACGTTCAATTTTGGCGCTTCCTTTTTTCGCTCGTTACCACATGTCTTGAACAGGCTAAAAGGTAGTTTGTAGTGGATTTCTGTAAATGTGTGCTGTGGACTTCACTCAACTTTTCCCAAAGATTCTAAGTGTAATGATATGCGCCTTCATGTGGCAGACCGTTTCTTTGTAATTGACTGATGATTCGATCACAGGCCTCTGCTCCTTTTTCAAGCAGCACGTAGCCACTGAGGGGAAAATCCTTTTTAAAATTGCTTTATATGGCCACCAGCTCTATGTTTGTCAACGTTTCTTCCTCGGTGTACTCACTTTATTCGCGAGGGGGTATAACATTTTAAATTAATTGCATCTACGGTAACGGAATCTGTATGAAAAGCGCCAATGTTCTAACTAAGCGCGTACCACATAAATAAACAGAGGGAGTGATATAAACACTTCTATTTTTAATCTCGGCAAAGAGTTTCGCGCATAACAAGAGAACAAAAACAACAGGAACCGAACCTATCAATCTCCTCCATTGTAGTTTAGCTAAAAGAAGTAACAAACATAACCAATTTCAATGCAAGAAAACATTGGAAATTATTGATACATAGTCAATTTATAAAAACCCATTTTAAATGTTATTCACATAGTCATAACTTCACAAATGAAAGGACTTACTTTATAGGGCACATTTAAACTGCAAGTAGGCTCACTTGCTTAGGTGTACACGCAATTTGGCGGCGGAGGAACCACTTGCAAGCCTCTGTGCAAAGGAAAATGAGGTGGAGGTAAGCGAAAAGTCACCTTTTTCCTCGTCTCTACCCGTAAATGGTGGCTCGGCCGCCGAGCCATACATCCAAGTGAGCCCGCTTGCACGCCAGGCAAATCAAACAGGTTAAAACACAATAATTAATAGAAAATGGAACAACAGATAAAATCCTATAGACACAAAGCCTATTGGTGAGTGCATTTACACAAATATCAAATATCAAACATTCAAAGGAATTGTGCATCGGCAAAAGAATGGATTCACAGAAGTCATGAATGAACTTCTGAATAAATACTCAAACACATACCTAGCAGATAAGTAAGACGTGTGCGGTGAGAAAAAAGAAAACTCTCTGAATTGCATACAATGGATTCACTCTAACTAAGGCCTTGCGATGCCTCAGCTGGAAGTGTCACAAACTCACCAGTTTCCGTGACAATAATGACCTTTTATCCTCTGAATTCGCCTCTTAATACCTTAAGGCAACTATTCATCGTAGCTTCTCAAACTTATTTATAATTCATAAAGAGAAAACAAAGGAAATCACTACCGTGACGGCGGTTTGGATACCGAATCTTAATTAGCATAAAATTTTGCAAACTTTTGCTTTGAATTTCTCCAAGAATTATGAATAGTTTGAGAAGCCATATCAAAACTCGAAAGAGTGTTTCATCAGGTATCCAAACTCCTCGAACTCGGTTAAAAAAAACTCGGCTGTTCCTCGTTTTTCCAACCCACTTCTCGGTGTTTGGATATCCTGATCAAACACTCTTTCTCGTGTTTGATATATTACATCAAATTTCAGTGACTTTGGCAAATCATAACGTCAGTTGCCAAAGTAATTTGTATTCACAAAATTTACCTTATTGTACAGATAGGACAAGAAACCAAAAGAATTTTATATCCTATTTTATATCCTATCCTATTTCCCTTGGCCACCGTTTACTACTGACATGATATTGAAGTTTGGTAAAGTTTTATTGTTTACACTACGAACATTAGCCGACATAAAACACTGATAAGGCACTACGTTTCCCAACAAATGCGAATGCCGTTCAATAATGGAAACGAAACTCGATCTTTGCAAAATTGCAAACCGCAAATCCCAGTATTTTGCCTCTTGAAACGTTGCATCTTTAGAAATTTGGGGAGTAAAAACACATTAAAGTATATTTCTATTCAATTAGATGTGATTATAAAGAATTTATCCACCCATTTTCCGAGGTATAACAAATTATTTATCTTGTTCATCGGCCAACATATCGTGCAACTAAATGCACCCGGCTGAACATGTCAGCCGCCTTATAGAGGCCTGCTCCATGCATGTTTGACTGTTGATTTTAGCCTTTATGCAAAAACACCCATCTTAGAAAAAGCGAAAACAACTTGAAAATGAAAGTGAGGCAGTTTTCCTCCCAGTCCTTTGGTTGTAGAAAAACACCTACCCTTTAAACATATGCAACACAAAGAAATAAAAAATAGTTTAATATGAAACCGATTGGCGTATAATATGTGCAGTTACAAACTATTTCTTATATGATACTCATAATGGTCAACATGTTGAGACTCACTGGGACGTTCCTCTTGGCAAGTCCAGCAGGATAAAGCCTTAGCACTGTCATGCCTAGGTTCTGGCAAAGTTGATGCTGGCAAAGATATAATTGTGTCGTCACTGGTATCGTTCTCGTGAACTGTGTAAGGACTACCGGACTTTTTGACAAACAGCTTTTGTTTGCAACGCTTCTGTGGCATGTGGGATCTCTCACGAGTCCTCAAAACGCTAAAACGCACAAAGCTCTTCTCAAGGGTTTTGCATTTGTCAGGCTTCTCGGCAGAGCAGGATCTCTCTGTTGATTGGCTAAAACACTTGACACATATTTTGGGTAAAACAACAGAAAGGAAGAACAGTTTAACTAATGACTTCAAGACCGAATGCAAAATACAGCCATCTGAGAAAAATTTAATAAAAATACAAATTAAAACAGAGCAGTTATGGTAAGTACCCTTCAAACAAATTTAAGGTATCATGGTACCCCAAAATTGACCATGTTTTCGAAAAATACACTTCTGTCATTTTTAGATAGATATTATTCAAACCTCTCTTTTACAGAAAGTTTCAGAAAAAAAGATTGTTTCTACGCAAAGCTATGGAGGAAAAAAGATTTGTGGCATTAGTTTTCTCTAATCATGTGTTGACAGTCATCTGTCAACAACGCTGAAAATAGCATGTGACATAACAGGGCCCCGATGTTTTGACACGCGATCGATTGCGTAGCAGCTCCCGCTTATTTCGAGTGTGTCTACAAAGTGGCTTCGATCATATCTGTGAAAGAGAGAGAGAGAGAAAAGATCGAGCGTTGAGGAATTACTTGCGCTTCCTGACTCCTCGCTTGTCAGTGTGATAAGCTTCGACTGCCAGCTCGCTTTTCGTAACGCGAACGGCGAAAAACAATCCATCCATTCAAATTCCATAACATTTCTACAAAGCCAGATGTATCAAAGAATCAACTTGGCGCAAAAGACGGCATTTGTCTCCAGTAATAAAGAAGTTTTTTTTTTTCCCAATTGCTCGCATTTCTGACAGGATGTTCTCTCTTAGATCTTGAGCCGAACACGTGGCGGCTTCTTCGCAGATTTCAATGTGCTTTCCTTTCGTCTTTCAGGTCCTGGCAGCTTGGGTAGTCTTACCCAGCTCAAATGATGATGCCTTCGGCATTTTACAGCCGACGTGATATTATGACTTTAAAATTTCCGTTTATTGCGTTTGAAGACCCTTTGAACGGCACTCGTACTCAACGAAAGTCGCTTTCCAACATAAAAACACGCACAATTTGACACCATCCTTGTCGGCATGTTAGTGCTATTGTTGTAAGGCGGTAAGTTGAGCCTCCCCTCTGTCAACCGCAGGTAATTATCCTGACACCTAGGTGTTTTAATCTCCTCAGACCGGAAAAAGTTTCCAAATCATATTTTGGCTTTTTTTCTCGAAACTAATTTTTCAAGAAATTGGGTGCACATTTTAAGTTCGCGTTCAGCGAGTTTTCAACCATTTTAGCTGAAATTTGGCGACAATGTTGCCACATAATTTGACACCAAAACCGTGTCTCCGAATTTTAATTTTGCTTTCACTCAAAAGTTATGATCCGTAAAAGAAAGAGGAGAGGTGTTTCTATCGAACTTCAAAGTTAAACTGAGTGCAGAAAATAAACCAGGCCAGATACAAAACTTCGGAGACACGGTTTTTGAGACAAAGGTGTGAAGAATTCGGTGCGATGTTCGTCTTTCTCTCCAGATCATTCTCGACTGGAGCGGAACCGATTTTGTGAACGATGTACTTTTTAAAAACGTAGTCTCTATTTTCGACACAGTTGTCTTTTTTCTTTATCTAAATACGTTTTCGTAATTTTCAATTATTAAGCTTTCAGAAAATATATAGTTTGTTAGGGTCCTTGTGAAACGCCTGACGCTAAGACGGTGAAAACGCAATGTTGTCATTTGGGGTACCCTGATACCTTAATCCACCAAAACAGAACAAGACGTAAACGAACGCCCCAGTAGCCATTATATGTGTTGTTAATCAATGTCTCTCATATGATCCTTGTAATGTTTAACAAGTAGAAACTCACTCGCATGTTCCTCCTGGCAAATCCAACAGGATAAAACCTTAACATTTTCTGGCTTGGGTCCTGGCAAAGAGGATGCTGGCAGTGATGTGACTCTGTTATCACTGAAATTATTCTTGTCAGCTGTGTTTTAAGGCTTGTAATTTGTGTGGGATCTTCCATGTCTGTCCAATGCTCCTGATGAGCTAAAACACTTTTCACAGGCTTTGCATTTGTAAGCCTTTCCACCAGAGTGGGATCTCTCATGAGTCCTGAGATTTCCTGCTTGGCTGAAAAACTTGTTACGGGTTTTACATTTGTAAGGTTGTTCACCAGAGTGGGTTCTCTCACGAATCCTCAAAGTTCCCGCTTGGCTGGAACACTTGTCACAGGTTTTGCATTTGTGAGGTTTTTCACCAGAGTGGGTTCTGTCATGAATCCTCAGGCTTCCTGCTTTGGCTGAAACACTTGTCACAGGTTTACATTTGTTAGGCTTTTCATCAGAGTGGGGTCTCCCATGAGTCCTCAAATCTCCTGCTCGGCTGAAACACTTGTCACAGATTTTGCATTTCTAAAGGTTTTTCACCAGAGTGGAATCTCTGATGAGTCCTCAAATTTCCTAAAGTGCTGAAACTCTTGTCACAGGTTTTACATTTGCAAGGCTTTCCACCAGAGTGGGTTCTCTCATGAGTCCTCAAATTTCCTGCTTGGCTGAAACACTTGTCACAGGTTTTGCATTGGTAAGGCTTTTCACCAGAGTGGGATCTCTCATGAGTCCTCAAATTTCCTGAAATGCTGAAACTCTTGTCGCAGGTTTTGCATTTGTAAGGCTTTTCACGAGAGTGGAATCTCTCATGAGTTCTCAAATTTCCTGAAATACTGAAACTTTTGTCACAGATTTTGCATTTGTAAGGCTTTTCACCAGAGTGGGTTCTCTCATGAGTCCTCAAACCATCTGCTTGGCTAAAACACTTGTCACACGTTTTGCATTTGTAAGGCTTTTCATCAGAGTGGGTTCTCCCATGAGTCCTCAAATTTCCTGCTTGGCTGAAACAATTGTCACAGGTTTTGCATTTGTAAGGCTTGTCTCCAGAGTGAGATCTCTCATGAATCCTTAGTTCTCCTGAAGTTTTAAAACACTTCCCACATGTTTTGCACTTGTAAGGTTTCTCTCCAGAGTGGCTTCTGATATGTGTTTGTAACTCCTGTTTTGAAAGAAAACTCCCGGTGCAGGTTTCACATTTGTAAGGTTCTTCTCCAGAGTGCAGTCTTACATGTGCCCTTAAATAACTTGATGTGGTAAAACACTTGCTGCAGGTTTTGCACTTGTAAGATTTTCTTTAGTGTGAGATCCTATGTTGGTCTCCATTATCTAGCATTCGTAGAATACAAATACACAAAGGGTTTTAGCTTATGTTTCTGAGCGTGTATTTGGCCGACTTTCCCCACCAGGAGCCAAACCAAACCGTGAAATTTAGGATAAACTGAACCATCAAGGCAAACCCAACCTCTTTTGCTGTCATTGCTTACCGTAACAAGCATCTGATGGAATTAATGGTCTGGCATTATTACACCAAAAAGGATACAACGACACCATTCACTCACAAGCTTAAGAATGCAGTGTGTGTGAAAGTGGCTTATTTAGTATGCAGTACGGGAGTTTTGAGCTTTCAGGCTCTCCAACTCGTGTTTTGCATAGTTAATAATCTTTGTTCACACAATGCATTCTAGAGCTTGTGTGTGAACGATGTCATTGTATCCTTTCTGGTGTAATGATTTTGGACCATTAAATCAGAAAATTGCAGTTTAAAGAAACAGTCTTCTTCTCAAAGTTAAGGCTTAAAATTTTGTTTGGGGAGTGTTTCGTAAAACATAGCTTCAAAATTTGAAGAAACAATAGAAGGATTTTTTGATCGTAGTACGACTTTAAAGCAGTGCCCTTAGTCACCACTCGCTGATTATGATTTCTGCCCACATGAAAATAGATGCAGACACGACTGCATTGCAGGGCAGTTATTTGTTGTTTCTGTTGATCTGATGCTGATGACATTCCTGCTGTTATTATGTTACTGTGATAAATAATAATACTATCTTGAGCACAACCATGAATTCTTTGACCAAATGAAATAAAGCTGGAGTGACCCTTCTAAAAAGCATACTCTAATTTACTATTTATTACTTGCTTTTTAACCACCCGGCGACCTGAAAGCTGGTTTTTTGGAGGTCGCTTCCCTAGTCATCCCATTTTGTCACGGCCAACACAGTCCCTGTAAACTTCCGGGTTTGCTCGTGTTCATTTATTTCATTGTTGATTCGTGGGTTACTCACCCTAGACTTCCAGTTTTCAACCAGCCAATAAATATTCTTCTTAAACTTCTGGTTCCTATTATGATGTGATGTAGTCGTGACTTCAGGATTTAGTCATGCAAGGTAAACAAAACTAAATCATGTCACCTTACACAGGCCTTACACTAATATTACTACTTACGTGTCAACATTTCATACTTACAGGGATACGCCATAGACAAACCGCTGTTAATCTTGTGGTAATTGTAAGTGTTGTTGATACAACGCATGCGCAAAGAAAGTAACTAAATAATTCTACTCAATGCTACCTAACACATTCAACTTTGCCTTGAGCAAATATGAATAATTATTATATTTCACTGCTGATAAAGACGAACTCGTCACATTGTGACCTGAAAAGAACAGAGTTAAACTAATTTAAAATGTTCCCGTTGAACGGGCCACGCTACTACGGCGATTGATGAGGAAAACAACCTCGTGTAAGAAGACATGAGACAAAGCTACAATTGAACACTCAGTACACTTTAGGTCCTTTAGTGTGGCTTGTTTAGTTGTGCAACAGTTTCTTGTATATCTTCCAAAACGCTCTAGCTCTTGCTTTAAACTTGAAAGAACCATGTTGTTTTCCGTAGTAAAAAATAACAAGTTTAACATTTCAATTTTCCCCTTTACATTCAACAAAAAGAAGCCATTTTCCACTTCTGTAAGTTTTGTGGAAAAGTTCTCGCATTTGTTTGGACTTACGCGAGCACCGCTCGCCGATGGTGTGATTGAATCAACCAATCACATTGCCCCATTAACACAACGGCGGGAGTCAAGACGGGATTTTTTGGCGCGACTTTACAGTATCAGGAAAGCTCATGGCCGGCAAGCAGCGAAAAAAGTCAAATTCATAACGACAACAAATTAGTCACAGGTATCTGCCTTTAAAACCCTTGCCTAACTCTTCCGTAGTGGCTTATAAAGAAAGTTCAACGAAGAGATGACGGACATGACAAACGAAGTCCTCTGCATACATGGTAAGTGACAACAAATAGACGTCAGTGGTCTGATGAAATCAAATGACTTCACATGTAAAACAGCGTTTCTGATCGTTGTTATTTTGCTCGTTGCTGGTTGTTGTTATTTTGATCTCAAAGCTCCGTAGTGGCTTATAAAGAAAGTTCAACGAAGAGATGACGGACCTGACAAACGAAGTCCTCTGCATACATGGAAAGTGACAACAAATAGACGTCAGTGGTCTGATGAAATCAAATGACTTCACATGTAAAACAGCGTTTCTGATCGTTGTTATTTTGCTCGTTGCTGGTTGTTGTTATTTTGATCTCAAAAGCCGGTAAATTAATTTGTGAGCTGATTTATTTCAGATTCTTGCTGACCCTCGAAATAGATCGCTGGTTGCGCTTGTTTGAAACTATGGGTACAGGGTCAGGAGATTTGCACAAATACAATGGCAGTTGCAGCAGTAAAACCGGAGAGAAATCTTACCGATATCGAGATTCTATGGAGATAAATCTCGCAAAGATCGAGACAGTCTCTGCGCTGCAACAGTAGAAATCTCGACATGAAATCGCCGAGATCGCGGCTATCCGCGCCGAGATTGTGACTATCTCGCCGCGAACTAGTTTGTCTCGGCGAGATCGTGTTGCAATCTCACTTCTCGCTAGATATCTCGGCGCGATATTTGAAATCGCGCCGAGATAGCGGTTATCTCGCCACGAACGGGTTTGGCGCGCGAGATCGCGTTACGATCTCGCCGCGGGGTAGATATCTCGACGCGATATTTCGAAATCTCGCCAAGATGGTGGTTATCTCGGCGAGATTGCCGCGATCTCACCACGGGCTACTTTTCTCGGCGCGATATTTTGAAATCTCGCTGAGATCGTGGCTATCTCACCGAGATCTCGCCGATCTCGGCGAGATTGCCGCGATCTCGCCGAGATCTCGGTCAAATTTTTACAAGGGATTAGGTGTACATTTCAAACATGTTTCATAGTTTCATCTCTGGTTCTATAATGTATACGGTTGATGGAACACATAAAAATTATAGAATTATACTTAAAATTATACTTAAGCTTAAACTGTGATGTTGTGTGTTGTTTTGTTCTTGTACTTCTGCATGTTTGAGGTTGTGATTTCTGTTTTTCAATATGCACCAGCTTGCATTTTGTGCCATGTTTGCCTACGTTCATCAAGGCAGTCACAAGATCACTTCTCTGCAGCAATGTTTGCCCCATCTCCAAAATTGCGGCCACAAAACGTTAACTGTGTTAACTGTTTCATGCAAGATAACTGTTTACGTATGATTTCCTTATCGAAGTCATTAAACGTTTTGCTTACCTTAAATAAAGACATCTATAACAATACTATACAGTTAAGAGAGGAGTCTTCCACAAAAAAATACACATCAGGTCCCAGTTGTTCAAAAGTTGGATAGCGCTATCCACCGGATAAATCTCTATCCAGTGGATACCACAATTGGTTTCCCTAACACTTATCCACTGGATAGAGATTTATCCGGTGGATAGCGCCATCTAACTTTGGAACAACTGGGGCCAGACAGCGATGGGCGCAATTAATGAAAACGCTACAAGAATAGTACCCAGCCCTTTGCAGTTTTTCGTCACATGGCATGACGACACTAGGCCCGCAATGCGTAGTGAGTAAAAGTATTACCGACTATACGGGAGTAAGAAAATTTGTGCAGTGTACCTCAGGAACTAGGGAACTGCCGTTAATCGAAAGCGCTAGCCTGCGTAGGGGGCGGTACCGTGCAAAGGCAATGATTGCTTGCAGTTCATTTTCACCACACTCTAGCTATTACCAGCTTTCAGCCAGGGTGCATTCCGTGTACGTCCTACGCCGAAGATATGCCAAAAATTTGGAAGCTGTACGCCAAGCGGCCGCTAAGGCGCCAACGCCAGGAACCTGCTGCTCCAACCTCGTCCCCAGCCCCCGGTATTTTCACTCACTCGGCTACACGCCAACGTACAATATCGTTAATATGAGGTAAGCTTTAGGCTTGGATAAATTCTGCCGGCAGAATTTAGAGTAGAATAAGCGATATTTGAGACGAGCATTCTACCGGCAGAATAAGGCATTTTAGAGCAAAATGTGACGAGAAATAACGGAAAATCAGTGACACTAATGAATATGGTATGCATAACAGTTGTAAGAAAAATTGAAAACTAAATACATAACAAATGGCAAATACCTTGTGATTAATGTGATTATTAGCTAAAACGCACTCTCACGATCCCCTGTTTCGTCTAATATCAGTGATATAAAGTAAGATGAATTACAATTTTGCTTGGGGTTAGGCCCAGGTTCCTTTCCATATTTGCGTAAAATATATAAGGCCCGAAGGGCCGAAAATTTTTCGGGTAACGAGCAGAATTCGAGCAGAATAAGGGTGTCCGAGCAGAATTTCGAGCAGAATAAGCGATTTTTACGAGCACTGCCGGCAGACAGACTAAGCTATTTTGTGAGTAGACTTTACCCAAGCCTTACACCCTCCTGCGCCGCGCTGGCTCAGTCTTACCCGCTTTACGCCAAAGACCACGATCGTACGCCGAGCGATTTGGAAACCCACGCCGAAGATCTTCCGGGAAACCCACACAAAATGTAGCCTGGCAGCTTTGCTCTCTCCTGGCCTCCACCACTTCCTTGGAGTGGGCACAGGCAGCCCAAGCTTACATTGAGAACTGCGCATAAATTAGACTGTTTTTTCCACGCTAAGCATAATAATGACATTGGCACGCTATGCATAATAATGACATCGGTAACATTTAAGAGTTTGTATGGAAACGCTACAAAACGTCTCAAATTGCCACAAATCAGAAAGAAGTCGAAACAAAAATAATTTGCCTTATGTCATTGTTGCATTCGTCATTATTTGAGGGCTTCCTGGGCTGGTTTGAAGCCTTTTAGGCAAGAAATTGAGGTTTTTA
This sequence comes from Siderastrea siderea, assembly GCA_964030785.1. Lineage (NCBI taxonomy): Eukaryota > Metazoa > Cnidaria > Anthozoa > Scleractinia > Rhizangiidae > Siderastrea > Siderastrea siderea. The sequence continues at coordinate 32,051,151 of OZ034978.1, forward strand.
TTTTTCATATTTGCTGAATCTTTAGAATTAATTAAAGGCAGGAAACAGTTTCACACTGCACCTCGCTTGAGGCTCGATAAATTCCAACACAATAAACGAATCGCCCTTAAACTTCAAAGGTGTATTCTTGGGTCATGTACATACCTCTGTTCTTTCTCATAGGTTCCAGATCCTATTTTAAGTCGTCGAAAATCCGTCTTAAATACGAAACTCGCCTTTCCTGGTATGCGTTTTCACTTGAAGTGCACACATGAATCTTTGCGAGCCTTGTTTCAACGACAAAATTGCCCTCAAACGGGGAGAGCCTGAGTGAGATTGTCCACAACCAAAAGGTGACACTGCGGAGTCCAGAGAGGTCGGTTTGACGAAAATAGAGAACTATCAGCTCGCCCGTGAAATTTAGTCGCCTCACTTGACGCCACGAGCACGTTTTAATGCCTTCGTGCGACAATATATTAGCATAGTGATTTGTTCCGTCACATTTACCTGTTTTACCACAAAAAAATGTTGACGAAATTTAGAAGCAGAGACGAGGAGCAGTTTCCACCTAGAAAAAAAATTGCACCGCTTTTCAAAGGAATGGAAATTGTTGTGGGTATTTTTCCACAGTCACAGCAATATTTTTTTTTCGGGAAGACAACCCTATATATCGGAATTAAATAATGAGGTTGATTTGCGGGCAGTGAGCAGGGTCACTTGCGCCAAATACTCGGCATAAAATCATCGAGTGGATTGATTAGAGCGCAGCAAAAGATAGTTCTTCAGTCGTCCCCAAAACAAAATTATGGTTTTCCAAGTCAAGTGAGGCGAGTGAATTTCACGGCCGTTCTAATATTTCTCTATTTCCGGTTAAACCGACCTCTCTGGACTCCGCAGTGTCGCCTTTTGCTTGTGGACAATCTCACTCAGCCTCTCCCCGGCTAGGGGCCATTCTGTCGTCGAAACGCTTCTCGCAATGATTCATGTGTGCACTTCAAATGAAAACGCATACCAGGAAAGGCGAGTTTCGTATTTAAGACGGATTTTCGACGGGTTAAAATAGGATCTGGAACCTATGAGAAAGAACAGAGGTATGCACAAGACCCAAGAATACACCTTTGACGTTTTAGGGCGATTCGTTTATTGTGATGGAATTTATCGAACCTCAAGCGAGGTGCAGCGTGAAACTGTTTCCTGCCTTTAATTAATTCTAAACATTCAGCAAACATGAAAAATAAAAACCTCAATTTGTCGCCTAAAAGGCTTCACACCAGCCCAGGAAGCCCTCAAATAATGACCAATACAGTAATGTAATAAGGCAAATCATTTTTATTTGGACTTTTTTCTGGTTTGTGGCAACTTGAGATGTTTTGTAGCGTTTCCATACAAACTCTTAAATGTTGCCGAAGTCATCATTATGCATAGCGTGCCGATGTCATTATTATGCATAGTGTGCAACAACAGTCTAATTTATGCGCAGTTCTCAACGTTAGCTTGGGCTACCTGTGGAGTGGACTGCGAACACTCTCTTTCATTTCCTCCTTCTCCCCCAATCCCTCCGTTATTTTGCATAATGGCCCGTAGCGAATTTGTATTATTTTATCACTATTTTTATCACTATTTTGTTCTTTCTTATTGATTTTTTAAAAATAGTTTTACTGTAGTTTCAGTTATCACTTTTCTAATTTGTTTTTGCAATCTCCTTTCGATTGTCACTGAAAAGCCTCTTTGGGTTGGTTCAATTAAGTTTGTATTGTATTGTATTGTATTGTATTGTATTGTATTGTACAATTTATTCATTTCCATTCGCGCGTAGGATCTGAGGAAAATAGGACGACTGCTCGCAGACATTATCTCAGACTCGTGCTTAGTTACTGCTTGCATTGAGAGACTGTACTGACTTACGATAAGCAGCCTGATTCTGAGACGGTCTAAGGTCGCTCGCTCTAATTCCGTAGAAACATGGTGCGCGCGTGATTAGTTGGTAGTGTAGTTCTACACAAACGCGTCACGTTTCCACGCGGCAGGCCATTATCGCGCTCGCTCGAGTGTTGTTTTTGCCCGACTATTGCTAAGCAGAAAGATGGATTGCTTGTAGTCCAGTCTCACTGAGAATCAGGTCAACGGCTCAGGGAAAAGATTTTCGTAAAACCCATACTTAACTATAAATTCAAAACTGGCAGTTCTGGGATGAAAATGCAGCCAGCCATTTCGTATGAATCCTAGAGGGCTATCTTAGAAATCTGTGGTAGGAGCCGTGCTGTGCAGAGCTCGACACCCTTAACCTGTCTTAGGCCAATATAAGTAATGTTTCAAGCCCATGAAATCTTTCTCCCTGTCACAATAAACGGTGACATCTAAATCCAATTGCCGACATGTACTAGACTTAGGGTGGATTGATTTGCAGCACACACGTATACTTGTCGCATTTTAAACGCATATGCAAATAAACGTGTCGATATACCCCAGAAAAATTATCCGTGCGAAACCTAGATTGCTTTTAGCGTGATTAAAATGTACAGCAACATGGCAGAAAGTAAGAAAAGCGTCAGAGAATTATTTCTTGGGTGGTTAATTTGCCGTTAAACGCTGTCGGGAACGTAATAACTGATTGCAAATTAAAGACTAGAGGTGGGAGTAGCAGTACAACAAACAACAACATTGAACATGAATATATGAAATGATCATATATTTGAACTGCGGATAAAGATAGAATTAAATGAAGATCATCGCAGTGAAGGTGTTTCAACTTAAGCAGTTGAAAAGAAGAAACCTGAAAAAATTCAGGGTTGAACGGGAATCGAACCCATGACCTCTGCGATACCGGTGCAGCGCTCTAACCAACTGAGCTATCAAGCCAACTGCACAGGTATCACAGAGGTCATGGGTTCGATTCCCGTTCAAGCCTGAATTTTTTCAGGTTTCTTCTTGTCAACCGCTTAAGTTGAAACACCTTCACTGCGATGATCTTCATATAATGGTAAGTAATCAAGTGATGACAAGCTACAAGCTACCCAGAGCACGCATGTGCGGGACTTGTGACTTTTTGTCTTTTTAGCCACATCCCACAAGTGTCTCTCTTTGTCATCACTTGATTACTTTTGGTGGGACCCCTGAGCATGAGTGTTAGCTATGCCGTGCTGACGAGACCTAATAAGGGCGAAACAGCTGTCCACGGCTGCTAACACTCAGGTTCACTATTTGTCTTTTTTTTTGGTAGATCAAGGGGTAATGTCCGCTACCTACGTGGCCATAGTGCCCATTTGTGGCTACAAGCTTACCCAGAGCACTCATGTGCGGGACTTGTGACTTTTTGAATTTTTTCAGGTTTCTTCTTTTCAACTGCTTAAGTTGAAACACCTTCACGGCGATGATCTTCATATAATTCAAGCAACAACAAAATGATTGTTTATTTATTACAACAGCAACAGGTTTCTTTACAAGTTTGGTTAATTAGCTTGGGCTATTCGAGGCGGGTTAAAACTATAACTATAACTATAACTATAAACTATAACTATCGTATACATATTATGCAAAGTAGGTAAAGTGCAGTTCCGAGAATATGGCAGGCGCAGGCAGAGGGGAAGATGGGATAATTATGTAAAGGGAAGATGATTACGCACTTTCTTCATTTTTCTAAGGGGAAATAGTTCAACTGATAGGGTAGTTCAGATTTACCAGAGGTACAAGCAAACGTATTTACGTTGTGTGCAATTCGATGATAATTAAAACGCAGAGGAGGGTGGGAAATTGGACAGCAAGTTTATTTGCATCTCAGGGTAAGCGTATAGGCTATGCGATTAATCAATGGTGTATCGATTTATCGAATTCATTCATCGACAAATTTTCATCACAGCAACACGGAAAAATGCAAACCTTTTGCAAGTATTTGAGCAGACATTTCCCTCCTTTGGGAGAATTAATCTGGGTCGACAGCGTGAAAATAGCCAGTGAAATGCGAGTGAACGCTGGAACGCGCTTTTGATTTATTGCTTACCCCGTACGCGTAACCTGAACGCGCTGCAAACAAACGGGTTCTCGCATTTTGCGCTATACGCGTAAGCTGCAAATGAATCCACCTTTAAGAACCATACCTACTAACGCCGCGCAAACCTAAATAGGAACAGCACCAAGTTGTCTATCAGCCACTGTTATAAGATATCGAGTGGAAAAATTGTTTTATTGTGTAGACAACCCTGGATCTTGAGAAATGTTATTAACTTACGAAAACAATCTTTTCTGTTAAAGGAAGCTTTTTTCCTCTTCTATTTCATCCGACTACTCCACTCGTAAGACATAAACAAAAACTTCTTAGTTGACACGGAAATGTGCATTTGTCCACGGAGGTTATCGAAGCTTACACTGAGTTGTTTGCTTGGATGGAACCTTTCTTTGGTCAAACTGTGAGCTTTGAGGAAAAGGTAATGTCCAAGGATTAATTTAAGTGCACATTTTGGAAGCCAAATGAAGGGTATCGTGATTGTTAACCTTGAAATATTTCTGCTGATGTTAAAACATGACCAATCATACGCAAGTGAAAAATTTGTTTCGATTTTACGGCCTGATAGCCCGTCAGTAGAGAGCAAAGACAAATATTCGCGTCATATGACGAAATATGTCTCATAATTAAACACCACAAGCAAGTGAAAATATTTCATGGAGTATACGAGCTGCTAGCCTGACAGTAAGGAGCTATTCAGAGTGCGAACTTGTTCATATCCAGGGGCTGTCTATAATTACCTAGCATAGAGTACCACTCTTCTTAGGGCTCCTGATAAGAATGCAAAAACTTTAAAATTGAAAAGGCAAGCAGAAACTTAGAGAAGGCGAAATCTGTCTCCTTATGATTACAATTTCTTCCCATTAAATGGAACGGTTGATCAACAAAGGAATGAGCTATGGTCAGTGGCCACGTATTTGTGGTTAAATTTGTTTGTTTTCTAATATGTACATCATGAGTAGAGTGAGTAATTAAGATATCCAGTATGCAGTCTAACTCCTAATATAGCGGTTCCAATATTTTTTTCTGTATTTTTTCCTAAATTGATTTTTTCTGTGTAGCCTGCTCCAAGCGAATAAGAAAACGAGCGAGAAAAACGCGTGGGCACTGGGGCCTCACTATCTGAGAGCCTGGAACAGGCTAGGTTCTGTGCGAGACAAAATTTTGTGTGCGATCAAGTTTTGTTAAAGATCTATGAGAGAACGAAGGGTCTGCTCGTTCTTAATCTTCACCTCTAACATTTCGAAGAACAGACCAGTCTACCCACACTACATAGTGTATAATTTTTATCCTAAAATTAACGCATCAAAAAATATTATGAATTGTTTTCTAAGGAAAGGTACAAAAGGAACTGAAGAGATCAATCTTTTCTTTAAGGGCTTAACACTGTCGATGTTTTTAGAAAGAGGGAACAAGAAAACAAATATATTTGAAAAAGGAACAAGAAGATCAAACGCGTGAGGACTGTTCAGTTTTCCCGCGATTCCTTTCTTTCCCTCCCTTTCCAACGTACCTTAAACAGGCTGGTGTTGTAGTGTTATAGTCGGCTTCAAATCTAAACTGCTGCTTTTTGCCGCTTTTTCTGAAATACTCAAATCGTCAGAGCATCGAACGTCAGCGAAAACCCAGCCACCAACGGACTTGAAAATCTGGCCTGATTTACATGGTGGTCTGCTTAAAAATGGTTTCAACTGAGAGAGGAAGCAGTAATTTAATTGGGCCAAAATAAAGTGGCCGTAATAATAATGCCTGGTTTCAGTTGACAACTTGCACGGGCTCACCAGTTTAAAACCTAGCACTCGGTTATTTAAAAGCCGAAACGCCAACTCTGGGCAAGAGAAGATAAAGCATCCTCTCTTGCTGTGGGTTAAAAGTGCTATATCCACGTGACAATTTTCAAGCAGCCAAAGTCAGATTGTACAACGAAAATAATTTACAGGAGACCACGTCGTCAACAACAAGAGTAAATTGAACAAAATTGACACTAATCCTGGGTTAGCTTAACCCCGCTTTAAACAACCAGGCGCAGGATTACAAAGGATAGTCAATTGTGAAAAAGCGCACATGCCGTAAGAATATTTCTTCTCCCGAGATTACTCTATATTCCATAAAGCGACATTTCTATGCAGGCCTTTTTTATATGCGCGCGCGAGATTTTCATACACACACATGGGCGTTGTATTTTACATCATCCATGAGGTTAAGAGGACGTAACCTTAGTCTAACAGTTAAAAGTTTTCAGTTTATGGTTACTGTGTACTGGTTACGGTTTAGTGAATAATGAGTGTAATCAGGTAAATTGAAATTCTTTGAAATTGAGGCTGTAGAAAAAACCAACAAAAATAATCTGAATGTAAACAAACATTTTTATTGCCAAGATCCTCAATTTTCCTTGGTTTTCATAAAATAGTAACTTGCACTACGTAGTTTAGAACAATAACAGGGCCCGGTTGTCCGAAAGCCGATTGGCACTAACCTTGGGTTAAATGTTGTCTCAGGTCTCTGATTCTCTCATTTAAAAGTGTTACCGCCGCTAATTTTATGCGACAATTTAAAAGCAGCTAAATTCAAATTGTTCAGTTATAATCGTTTAATTCAAATTGTTCAGTAATACTGGATTCCACGTCGTTACGGATCAAAAATGAATTTAAAATTGACACTAATCCTAGAACAGGATTAGCTTAACCCTGATTTGAACAACTGGGCCCAGGAGGGTAAAATAACAAAAGTAGGTAATCATTAATTATGTAATGTTTAAAACGGAAATGATTTAAACCTAATGCTATTTGGATGTCACACGAGTGATTTGCAAGTGTCAAAGCCGTGAATAATGATCCAAGCAAAGGAAACCAAGGCTACCTTTCCATTGTAATTTACCATGTTGCAAGGACACGATACAAAAGTCAATGGTTATAATCAGACTCCCATCTTCCTTATCCCAAACCCACTGAAGGCTACATAACATACTCGTGTGAAAGCCAAATAGGGAAGCCTACTAACAGGTACCTGTGTAAAATAAATTAGCAAGATTTACAGTGACGACAAATTTATAAGGTACAGTAAAATCCTTGAAGGTAAGTTGTGCATAAGGATATCGAATTAATGTGTATGCAACAAATAATAAACATGGAAAAAACACCTCATGAATTACAGAAAGTAACAAAATAATTAATAACATTTCTTGTCTTATCAATCTCTACTTTTGCAAGACATGCACCTACAAATACAAACTATCAGGAGTGTCTCTAATATGCAACAAAAACAAACCTTAGCGATGAAAATGTCACATGTCATCAAATTCAACCTGTCAAACATGAACTCAAACCTTTCCTCATCGACACCCTCATAACAACAAACCTGCTTCTCAGAGATAATCTCTGGAGATCAAACTCATATCATCTCTACCTACGTAAAACAGACACAGACACCTCAGTAAAGCAACAGCTGTGTTCTGGGGCTGTCCTTTTGGAATTCAAACTAAAGTAAGTTAAATGTAATGTATAATATACAGTTCAAATGTAAAACACCAAGAACAAGAACCAAACTTTTGTGCTTTGGTTAGTAATGGCTACTAATTAACCAAATCAAACGCAACAAAACCGTAAACCTGATTGACACAAAATCTCATGATACATACGTTTACAAAAATGTCAACAATTAGACTGCAAAACAGTTGCTTCTCTTTCAAAACATTTGAAGGGATTGCGAATTGGCAAAAGGATGGATACACAGAAAACCAGGAACCTCAAGATGACTGCATACATAAAGGTTATGGCATGTAGAGTCCGTATGAACATTATTTGATGACAGATAGTGACATACCGTAAACTGCCGCTTCTAAGCCCTGGGCTTATACAACTTTGTAAGGGTTTTTGGGTGGGCTTACAAACGGAGGGGCTTATATCCGGGGGGGGGGGGTGGCTTATAAGTGAACGTTTCGAAATGAGCCACAGCAGTGTTGATGAAATACGTTTTCAATTAACCAGTTTTTAATTCACCTTCGAAACGCCATAATAAATCGAATTCGTTTCAATTTTAACAACAAAATCAAAGCTGTAACAGCTTACTTTACTTACTAACTTTACTTACACGAGTAACCACAACGTAACAAAACAGCTCAGAGTTCATCTTCGTAGTGTTCTGTGAGAGTGCTTAATATTAAGGAAACAAGGAAAACTAGAGGGGGGCTTATATCCGGGGGGTCTTATAACCAGATGAATTTTTTTGTTTACAGGTAAATGGGCCTATAACCGGGGGGGGGTTATAAGCGGCAGTTTACGGTACCTTACAAACACGAATAAGAACCTTACAAAATGTTTTTGCTTTCTTTTTCAAACTGAAGCCATGTGCTCAGCCTTTCATAGGAAAATAACTTCCCGTTATCATGCAAATGAAACTAACTTATATGAAATGTTGTGTACCAAGTCTGGCTTTGAAAGAGAGGCTAGAAGCAATTCAGAAATGGTCTATTTTCCTTTCCTTGTGGAACATAAAATTCACAGCAAACTCATTTTGTAAAAAGCTGAGAATCGCATTTTTTTTCACTTCTCTTGAGTCCCACAACCACACACTTAGCCCAGTCCTTTTGTTTTAAGACTATGAAGGTTTGTATGTTGGGCCTGGCCATGCTGAAATCCTGAACAAATTACTGACTGTCTTGCAGTCTATGGTAAACTATTCAGAGTGCTCAACAAGAAGAGAGGGCTGATCTCTATCACGTTCTTGGTACATTCAACAGTTGAAATCCGGTGACACTGCTATGATTGAAGGGCTAAAAGCATAACTGTCTTATGTTGATTTTGAAAACTTTTTTCAAGGGAAGGATTATTTCAGTTTTGCTCAGATTTGTCTACTCTTTTTTATATTTTTTCTTATTTTATTTTTTCCTCAACCTAAAGATATATGCAGCACTTAAACATTTGTCCACTTTTGTTGGCCTCTGTTTGTGCTAAATTCCGTATATGGTTTGTTTAAAAAAGTGTTCTGGTAATCCCACGCACAACAGAGACAAAATAAAACAACAGAAAGGGAGCAAAGTTTAACTAATTAATTCGAGACTGTATGCAAGAAACAGCCATCTGTGAAAAAGTAAAAAAAAAAATTAAATAAAAATGAAGCAGTTATGCTCCCAGTCCTTTAGTTGTAAAAAACAATCGGTACCCTTCAAAGAAATTCAATCCAGTGGTTATAGTTATAAAATGTTTCTCATATGATCTTCATAATGTTGAATAAGTAGAGACTCACTCACATGTTCTTCCTGGCAAATCCAACAGGATAAAGCCTTAGAATTTTCTGGCTTGGGTTCTGGCAAAGAGGATGCTGGTAATGATGTGACTCTGTTATCACTGGTATTATTCTTGTCAGCTGTGTAAGGATTGATAGATTTCTTGAGAGGCAGCCTGTATTTGTAAGGCTTCTGTCCTGTGTGGGATCTTCCACGTCTGTGCAATGCTCCTGATGTGCTAAAACTCTTGTCACAGGTTTTGCATTTGTAAAGCTTTTCACCAGAGTGGGTTCTCTTATGAGTCCCAAAAGTTCCTGCTTGGCTGAAACACTTGTCACAGGTTTTGCATTTGTAAGGCTTTTCACTAGAGTGGGATCTCTCACGAGTTGTCAAATTTTCTGAAGTGCTGAGACTCTTGTCACAGGTTTTGCATTTGTAAGGCTTTTCACCAGAGTGGGTTCTCTCATGAGTCCTCAAATATCCTTTTTCACTGAAACACTTGTCACAGGTTTTGCATTTGTAAGGCTTTTCACCAGAGTGGGCTCTCTCATGAGTCCTCAAAGCTCCTGAAGTGCTGAAACTCTTGTCACAGATTTTGCATTTGTAAGGCTTTTCACCAGAGTGTAATCTCTCATGAGACCTCAAATTTCCTTTTTCACTGAAACACTTGTCACAGGTTTTGCATTTGTAAGGCTTTTCACCAGAGTGGGTTCTCTCATGAGTACTCAAACATCCTGAAGTGCTGAAACTCTCGTCACAGGTTTTGCATTTGTAAGGCTTTTCACCAGAGTGGGTTCTCCCATGACTCCTCAAATTTCCTGCTTGGCTGAAACACCTGTCACAGATTTTGCATTTGTAAGGCTTTTCACCAGAGTGGGTTCTCTCATGAGTCCTCAAATATCCTGAAGTGCTAAAACTCTTGTCACAGGTTTTGCATTTGTAAGGCTTTTCACCAGAGTGGGTTCTCTCATGATTCCTCAAATATCCTGAAGTGTTGAAACTCTTGTCACAGGTTTTGCATTTGTAAGGCTTTTCACCAGAGTGGGTTCTCTCATGAGTCCTCAAATGTCCTGAAGTGCTGAAACTCTTGTCACAGGTTTTGCATTTGTAAGGCTTTTCACCAGAGTGGGTTCTCTCATGAGTCCTCAAACATCCTGAAGTGCTGAAAGTCTTGTCACAGGTTTTGCATTTGTAAGGCTTTTCACCAGAGTGGGTTCTCCCATGACTCCTCAAATTTCCTGCTTGGCTGAAACATTTGTCACAGATTTTGCATTTGTAAGGCTTTTCACCAGAGTGGGTTCTCTCATGAGTCCTCAAATATCCTGAAGTGCTGAAACTCTTGTCACAGGTTTTGCATTTGTAAGGCTTTTCACCAGAGTGGGTTCTCTCATGAGTCCTCAAATATCCTGAAGTGCTGAAACTCTTGTCACAGGTTTTGCATTTGTAAGGCTTTTCACCAGAGTGGGTTCTCTCATGAGTCCTCAAATGTCCTGAAGTGCTGAAACTCTTGTCACAGGTTTTGCATTTGTAAGGCTTTTCACCAGAGTGGGTTCTCTCATGAGTCCTCAAACATCCTGAAGTGCTGAAAGTCTTGTCACAGGTTTTGCATTTGTAAGGCTTTTCACCAGAGTGGGTTCTCCCATGACTCCTCAAATTTCCTGCTTGGCTGAAACACTCGTCACAGATTTTGCATTTGTAAGGCTTTTCACCAGAGTGGGTTCTCTCATGAGTCCTCAGATGTCCTGAAGTGCTGAAACTCTTGTCACAGGTTTTGCATTTGTAAGGCTTTTCACCAGAGTGGGTTCTCTCATGAGTCTTCAAATATCCTTTTTCACTGAAACACTTGTCACAGGTTTTGCATTTGTAAGGCTTTTCACCAGAGTGGGTTCTCTCATGACACCTAAAATTTCCTGAGGTACTGAAACTCTTGTCGCAGATTTTGCATTTGTAAGGCTTGTCTCCACAGTGAGATCTCTCATGAATCCTCAGTTCTCCTGAAGTTTTAAAACACTTGCCACATGTTTTGCACTTGTAAAGTTTCTCTGCAGAGTGGTTTCTGATATGTATTTGTAACTCCTGTTTTGAAAGAAAACTCTTGGTGCAGGTTTCACATTTGTAAGGTTTCTCTCCAGAGTGCCATCTTACATGTGCCCTTAAATAACTTGATGTGGTAAAACACTTGTTGCAAGTTCTGCACTTGTAAAGATTTTCTTTAGTGCGAGATACTTTGTGGGTCGCCATTATCATTACTGTTACTATTATCTAGCATTCCTAGAATACAAATACAAAAAGTGTTTAAGCGTATGTTTCTGCTCATATATTGGGCCTAGCCTCCCCACCTCAAGCCAAACCAAACTATGAAAAAATAAGGATGAACTGAATCATCAAGGCAAACCTGACCTCTTTTGCAGCCATTGCTTACCATAACAAACACCTGATGGAAGTAATAGGCCAGCATTATTATACCAGAAAGGATACAATGACGCCATTGACTCACAAGCTTTAGAATGAAGTGTGTGTTAAAGTGGCTTATTTAGTGTGCAGTATGGGAGTTTTGAGTTTTCAGACTCTCAAACTCGTGTTTTGCATAGTTAATAATCTATGTTCACACAATGCATTCTAAAGCTCGTCTGTGAACGATGTCATTGTATCCTTTCTGGTGTAATTATGTTGGACCATTAAATCAGAAAATTGCAGTTTAAATAAACAGTCTTCTTCTCAAAATAAGGGCTTGAAATTTCGCTTGGGGAGTGTTTCGCAAACATAGTTTCAAAATGTGGAGAAAAATAAAAGTGATTTTTTTGATTGTAGTACCACTTTAAAGCAGTGCCCTTAGTCATCACTCGCTGATTATGATTTCTGCCCACATGAAAATGGATGCAGACATGACTGCATTGCAGGGCAGTTATTTGTTGTTTCTGTTGATCTGATGCTGATGACATTCCTGCTGTTATTTTGTTACTGTGATAAGTAATAATACTATCTTGAACTCAACCATGAATTCTTTGACCAGATGAAATAAAGCTAGAGTGACCCTTCTAAAAAGCGTACTCTAATTTACATTTTATTTGCTTTTTAACTGGCCAGCGACCTGACAGCCACTTTATAAATTGGGCTGGTTTTTTTGCGGGGTCACTTCCCTAGTCATCTGGTTTTGTCACGGTCAACACAGTCCCTGTAAACTTCCAGTTTTCTCTTGATCATTTTTTTGGTTGTTTATCCGTGGGTTACTCACCCCAGACTTCCAGTTTTCAATCGGCTGAATAAATAATCACCTTAAAGTTCTGGTTTAAATTATGATGTGATGCAGTCCTGACATCAGTATTCAGTCATGCAAGGTAGACAAAACTAAATGACGTCACCTCACATGGGCCTCACACTAACATTACTACTTATGTGTCAAAATTTTCACTTACATGTATACGTCATAGACAAACCGCTGTTAATCTTGTGGTAGGCATAAGTGTTTTAGATACATCACATGTGCAACTAAAGAAAAAAATTTGACTCAATGCTACCTAATACCTAATTTCCAAACCTAATTGTATTTTCCAGAGAACATCGTTTAGATTTTCAATTTGTCTAAATCATTAAGAACTCCAAGTCAACTAGTTTACTTTTGCAAGGGGATTCCCATTAACTGGATTTATCCATTATGTCATGAGACATGCTTTGTCTTGTTTAGCATGGAGGGGCGATTTTGCTTTTCACCAGTTTCCCCAGACTCTGACGATATGCTCGTCTTTAACATGCATTATATTTTTGATTTTACTGCTACACCTTACTGTTTGTATTCATGTTTTAGCCACAACAGTAAATACTTCTTTTTCTCTGTGTAAACATTCTTAGATGTGGGCGAATTAATATGTCAGTTGAATTTGCTTTTTTCAGGAAAATTAAATATTCAAAGCAATAAAGCAGATAAGCTGAGTCAACAGAGTTTAAAACTACATCATCCAGTAGCGCTATAGTAAAAATATTGTGTCACAGACTCACTCTCTTCCTCACCCTGGTTAGTATGTTTAGTGACGAAAACATACAGGGTTGAATTTATATGTTGAATTGTGCTAACTTTGTCAAGCTGTGGGTGGATGGATCAAAACAGCTGTTTAAAATGCCACTTAGGCTTACTTGTTTCTGTTTATTACTGTTGTTCCTCTTCAGGGTCGTTAGCTGATGAGAATTCCCTCCTGCTCTGGAGTTGTAGTTAATATTGTTACTTTTCATACCTTACAAAAAAAAACCTTTGTCACTTTATTCTATAAAATTACCGATGTAAACAACATTTACATTGACCAACATGGTACCCAGTCTCCTACATTAACTAATTTTAGTATGAATGGAATTGGCCACACGTTTTTCGCAGAGAAAATTTTTTTATGAAGCCAAAATGATTAGAGCTAAATGGGATGGGGAAAAAGATTTAAATTAAAATACCACATAAACTGTGTGCTGATCTTAAGAACTGCTTATGACAAAAAGGTTCCAACAGGAGAGGGTGAAGGCTTCATATTCACTTGGGTGGGACCACACTTGTCAAGACAAATTGTCAACTTAGCATGTTTTCCAATAGGTTTCATGGTTGTGACTGCTGTTTTGAAAGTAGGGCAAACATGGTGTTAAATGCACTGTAATAAAATGTATTTCGAGTCAACCAATAATCACAATCCAAGTACAGCCAAGATTCTTCTGATCAAACCTGAGGGATGTAGCTGTATTGGGAAGCATGTAGTTAAATGAAATTCTATGATGCTTCAAGGTTGGTTTTCTTCATAAATTTGTTGTTTGGACATTTATTTGGACAGGAGTCTTGTTGTGTGTTGCTTTACGGTGGGAGAAAGTCATGTTGACTGATTCTTGAAACGGCTATCTGCAGAAACATCTGAGAATTGACAAAATGAGTTGCAACTGTTGCTTTTTGGATTACTTTGTACAGAATTTTGTACCTCAAAGTCATGACTATAATAGTAATTTAAATAGAATGAAATCACTGCTTAAAGTCGAGTTTTTCTTTAGCAGGAAAAATGTCTCAGTTGTTGTTTTCTGGTATGGTGAAAAACATAGAATGGAGGAATGTGTGGTTCCAGAAAATATCCCTACCCCCACCACGGAGGGAATTGGAAATTCCGGAGGGGTGGGGGGTCAAAAGCCTAGGAAAATCCAGAGGAGAGGGGGGGTGAACGGATAAATTACTTTCCAGAGGGTCAACTTCGATTCATTCCGATGTAAGCTGCAGATAAAGTTCGAAAATTACTACTTACCGAATTTGTAGATCTTTATTGTGGAATTAAATTAGTTTAACTGCTAAGTAAACACTTTTGTTAAACGTAAAACAGGCATTCTTTCTCCCAAAGGCGCTTTGGAAGCGATATTGGGGCGGAAACGAAATAAACATCGTCGTCGCGTAGAAGTAGCCGCCATTACTCGTTACCAGTCTTCAAGAAGACAGCAACGCGTACCAGGAGTGGTTACATTTACTTATTGAGACGAAGATCCTTCGACGAAATGCCTGCGTCGTCTAAAGAACCTACATTTTAAGCTTGCCTTCACGATTGACATTAATTATAAGCGTTGTTTACGAACAATCAGTTCGTCCTTTTTAACTTCCCTATGTGGCAACTGGCAAGCGAAGCGCGATCTCATTGACTCGTAGAAGTCGTGTTTTGCTAAGCTCAGCAACAAGAATATTCATTGCAAAGTACAAGTGTCGCCAAATACGTTTACGGGCTTTCTTGCTACTCTTGCACCTTCATGTAACGGGCTCTAAAGTGGGGGCTGGTATGCAGGGTAACGACTTTAGAGAACTCAGTATTCGTTATTCTTTCTATTTTGATCATTTCCCCTCAATTTTGTTTGTGCGTTTTCTTTGTTCATGATCGCGTTCATGTTGAAGTAACGTTTATCAGCAACACTGCGACTTTTCAAGTGAATTCTTCAATGAAAACGAACGTTTTACATGCTTTTGTCAAGGTTTTTTTACAGATACCTAGTAGATCTGTTTGACGTAGAGAAGTACAGTTGGTATTGGTAAGATAATATGTTATGAGTAAGCTATGACTATGTACGTTATTATTTTAAACGCTAATAAATAGTATAAACGCGTCCTACGATAATCGGAACGGCTTAGCTTCACTTAAATTTGGATCAGTTGCTTCAGTTTTAACACTCTCCCTTCTTGAATGAAATTTTCCAGAGGGGTTGGGGGGGTGTTTGACAAACTGTGGAAAATCCGGAGGGATGGGGGGGTTATAGCTTACTTAAAAAAATGGAAAATCCGGGGAGGAGGGGGGTCCTAAGTGAAATTCCCTCCGTGGTGGGGGTATGGATATTTTCTGGAACCACACAATATTGCTTAATGGGCAAAGCTTACCGACAATAAGGGCTATTGTAGCTGGCATTAATTTGAGTAACTCATTGAACTTTTTTCATTGTCAAACACTCATAACACACTTAGTATTACACCTTCCTCTTAGAATGTTTCTTTCTTTATTACCACACAGGATGCTTTTGACATAGCTCACCCTAGCAGTATGCAGGATGTGTGTCACAATAAACCTATTAAATATGACCTAACTCGCCATGTGTCTCCCAGTAGGTCAGTGGTTAGAGCATCCCACCAATGTGCGGAAGGTCATAGGAAACCAACACATGACACGTGAACATTACACATCTCTTATTTCATTAAACTCAGCTACCCCTGTACTGAATGTGATGTTCTAAAAAAAATGGCTACCACAAAGGAAGCAGCTAATTTTTTCTTCACTTAAAACATATGGTTTGATGGCCAAGCTACCCGAATGGAGACAGAGGAACATGTTCTTTAGTTTTGCTTATAACTATATGTTTTTATACATTGTTGCTTTGCTCATTAGCCAACACAGGATGTCAGGGGTGAGCATTATATTAGCTCGCCAAACAACAGATGTTTACATAATGTTTGCACTTGCATTGTTCAGGTTTTTCAGGTGTACATTTCAAACATGTTCAACGTTTGGTTCTTTAATTTACATGGTTTACAGTACAGACATAAAATTCTTCAGAATTTATAAACTGTGGTGTTGTGTGTTGTTTGTGTTTTTTGTTGACGAACCTTTGCATGTTCCAGGTTGTGATTTCTGTTCCATGCACCAGGGTGCATTTTGTGCCATGTTTTCCCACTTTCATTATGGCAGTCACCACCGTATAACCTTCTATTTATGTCTATTCTGCAATCTTATCACCCATGCAGGCATATCGCTTCAATACTGCTGTTTACCCCACTTCCAACGAAGACGAAACGTCATTTGCAGGCACTGCTTTATGCAAGATAACTGTTAACGTATGCGTTCCTTATCGAAGACATTCAGAGTTTTACTTACCTTCAATAAAGGCAACTTAAACAGTATTATACAGTTGACAGATGTCTCCACCTTTAGCCATCGACGCCATAATGAAAACACTGCGAATAGCTAGAACCCAGTCCTTTGCAGTCTGCGTGGTTATGACGACAGTAGGTCCGCAATGCGTTGTGACATATTTTAAAGAACCGTTTCAGAGTTTTGCGCAGTGTTCCTGAGGCCTTCCAAGGGGTAAAAGCGACAAGCGACACGGCCCTGAAAACTGGCGACATGGGACTTTCTAAACACTGACAAACGACTCAACTGAACTGGCAAAATACGACAGCGACACAATAAGCACTATAGATAGACAACGACGTAAGGAAATTGTGTATTTGAAAAAATTAAGATACTAACCACCTTAACCGCTGGCATGACTTTGAATTTGCAGCAATTAAACCACTTTGACTTGCCCATCAGAATGCTTAAAATCGCATTCCCGAAGTACAAAATTTCAAAATTTTCCGGGGGGAGAATGCCCCCGAACCCCCCTAGAGACTCCAGCCTCCCACGGGCGTTTATCTCTTGGCGAACTCTTCCTTTCAAACGCACTATCTCTACACTCTACAGGGTCTTGTGTTTTAGAGTTTCTAGGTGTTAGAAGAATATCCGTCGTCCCAAAAGATCGAATTTGTAAATTGATTTTCTTTTGAGAGACATTAAGACATAAAGATCTTGAGTGTTTCTTGCTCCTAAGGGCTAAGATATGGAGGCGTGTTCGTTTCTATGGCTATCGTTACTTTTACATGTTTAGGGGACTCGCGCTACATAGGAAAAAAAAACAGTGAAAAACTGTTTGAATGCACGCGCAAAAATGACGAGTAACAAATTCGATGACGAGCGTTTATTAGCGAGAAAAACAAATGAAACCAAAATGAAAAACGGTTAAACACTCATCTACAGTATTTAGGGTTAAGCACTGATCGATAGTGATTAGGCCTAAGAACTCATCTATACTTCTGTTTAGGGTTAAGCACTGATTCTACGACGGTTAGCTTTGTTATTATTATTATTTTTTTTAATATACTCAACTTAGCAAAAGAGCTAGTTTACAAGACTAATACAATGCATAAACACAGGAGCTAATTTACAGAACTAATACTACACTTACAAAAGAAGGACTTAATTACAACTGAACTAATATAACACCTAACTTTGACAACAGGGCAAGTAGGAATATACAGCCAAAGTAAAATGACAAAGATAAATATAACTTTACAGTAGGCTCAAATGAAAAGGATAAATAAAACAGACAAAAAAGTGTTGGGAAAAAAAAAGCACCTTAACCTGGTTCCATTATTTTGATAGTGGTGCAAAAGCTACCGCATCGCTTATGCAGAGAGTGGTCCACTTTGCTTCATATTTTTTAAAGCTAGAGTTTTTAATAGCCATTTGTCTTTCACATTTGACTCTACTTTCCAGTAAGACAAGAAAGACCTTTATGCTAGGAGTCTCTGACAGATTTCTTGTGAGGTATACATGATATTTAGCAATAAGAAGATAGGGATTAAAAGCGTGAAGGCTGGTGTTCTCAGGTCTGTATCCATAAAGGATTTCCGACCAAGTAGGATTGAAATTTTCAGAGCGATTTGTATTCCACCATTCTATGACGTCTTCCCAAAAAAGTTTAACTTCGGGGCACTCGCAAAACCTATGAAGAAGTGTTTCATTTTGACAGCGGCAGTGTTCGCACTGTGGTGACTCTTTTATTTTCATTTTATACAGTAAAGAGTTGGTAGGTATGATGTTGTGCACGAGTTTATACTGAAAGCTTCTTCATTTATTTTCAACAGTGACTCTAAAAGGAAGTTCGTAGACATCCTTTACGTTTGACACTAGATTTCTTAGTGTGATTTCGACAATTGGGGGAGAGAAGGACCTTTCCGTAAGCATCAATCGGGCTTTTTTTGTGGAAACCATGTCATCGCTATTAGAAACAGCCTTTGAGAGTTCGCTAACACCACAGACAATGTTGCTCGTGATTTCATTTTTCCACGCTTTAGGGATAGCAGCGAGAACGCCAGCGTAGTCGAGGAAAGTGCATCGAACGCTGAATTTGCGTTTAAAACTTTCGAAAGAAAGGAATTGATCGTGATTGTCGAGGAGATCACTTATTTTTAAAATGTCTTTATTAACCCATGTTTTGTAATATATCGTCTTACCATTTGTTTTTATAAACCGGTTGTTCCATAAAAATTCTTGTTTGAATTCGTTTGCATTTAGCGGTTCTTTGAAATTCAGTTCTTGCCACACCTTTAGAATATTTTTATAGAAAGGTGGTAAATTATTGAGGTTCAGTAATTTTAGGTCGAAATTACATTGAAATAGGAAAGCTCCTCCGACTTTGCTTAATAAGGAATCAAGGCGGGCACACCAGTGACTGCCGGCCGATTCGCAATAACGATTTACCCAGGTAAACTTGAGAGATTTTACGACATCCTCGAAGTTAATCATATTTAAACCGCCTTTGCAGACTGGGCCAATCAACATTTTTCTTTTAATTTTATCAGGTTTGAAATTCCAGATAAAGGAGAAGATGGTGCTGTTGACCTCTTTAACGAATTCGGCAGGAACGTTTAAGACGGAGCAGCAGTAAACAAGTTTGGCGATTGCTAAATTCTTTACGATGGCTATTCTGCCTAGGATGGTTAGATGTCTTTTGCACCAGATGTTAAGAACTTTTTTAAGTTTCGCAAGCTTTTCTTCAAAGTTTAATTTGAATCCAACATTAGCATTGTAAGGGAAAGTTATTCCAAGTGCAGTGACATATTCTTTCGGCCACGAAATACCAAAAGGATCGTCTTTTCCTAATCTGCTTTTCCAACGACCTAGCCACAGACCCTCAGTTTTTGATCTATTAACCCTTTACCGTCAGCGTTTTTCCCTTAGAAAAACGCATTTTTTACCGCTAAAGCGGTTTTTGAAGTGCTATGGTGCCAACTGCCACTAAACTTTGCTACAAAAGCGTTTTCTTGCATTTTAGCTCAATTTTGAGCCAGCTTCTGTTGAAAATTGTACATTATTTTGGTTTCAGGTATGCGCATAAGCCAAAATTTGGACGTATTTTTTTTTTGTTTTTTTTTTTTGGCTGATTCATTTCTAATTTTTTCTCGCTTCTTTTGCTTTCCTTTTTTCTCTCCCTTTCTTTTCTCTTTATCTTCTACCCTTTATCACCTTTCTATCCACTGGAAAAGTTTTGGCCTCAGTCCTTCTAAAAACCTGGAAATGGAACATTGATCAACTAGGTGACTTGGCCTATTTTACCACCAACTTTGCAGCCAAAATTGGACACGTTTCTCTGGTATAGCTTTGCCAGGATTTGGTCGATATTCAAAATGGACACACGTATGGATGGATCTGTCCTTGCTGTGCTAGCTGCTTATCAAAACAATCTGGTGACGTCAAAAATGATGACGTCACAAGTGGCTGAATGGTTCCCGACTTCGACGTCGGGAAAATACAACTCTTGACGGAAAAGAGTTAACTAAACTATCGAAAATCGTTGATCATGACAAATCTTACTCGTTTGAGACTGATTTTGGTTGATTTATCAGGTTAAATGCAAAAAAAGAACACATTTGAAACAAAATGTCCTTTTCTTTAACCCTTTACCGTCAGCGTTTTTCCCTTAGAAAAACGCATTTTTTACCGCTAAAGCGGTTTTTGAAGTGCTATGGTGCCAAATGCCACTAAACTTTGCTACAAAAGCGTTTTCTTGCATTTTAGCTCAATTTTGAGCCAGCTTCTGTTGAAAATTGTACATTATTTTGGTTTCAGGCATGCGCATAAGCCAAAATTTGGACTTGTTTTTTTTTTTGTTTTTTTTTTTTGCTGATTCATTGCTAATTTTTTCTCGCTTCTTTTGCTTTCCTTTTTCTCTCCCTTTCTTTTCTCTTTATCTTCTACCCTTTATCACCTTTCTATCCACTGGAAAAGTTTTGGCCTCAGTCCTTCTAAAAACCTGGAAATGGAACATTGATCAACTAGGTGACTTGGCCTATTTTACCACCAACTTTGCAGCCAAAATTGGACACGTTTCTCTGGTATAGCTTTGCCAGGATTTGGTCGATATTCAAAATGGACACACGTATGGATGGATCTGTCCTTGCTGTGCTAGCTGCTTATCAAAACAATCTGGTGACGTCAAAAATGATGACGTCACAAGTGGCTGAATGGTTCCCGACTTCGACGTCGGGAAAATACAACTCTTGACGGAAAAGAGTTAATTTTCAGACCTGATAGATTGCTAAACTGATCAAGGAGAGCAAATAGAGACACTGCAGAAGGGTCGTCGCGGATAAAGGCGGTGGTGTCGTCTGCATACAAACTAAGTTTAGTGATCTTATTCCCGTTTTCAAGACCTTTAATGGAATCGGTGATTCTTATTTGGTGTGCAAGTGGTTCTAAAGCGAGAACGAAGAGCAATCCTGAAAGAGGACACCCCTGTCTCACTCCTCTTTGTAAAGAAAAAAACTCAGAAGAGTGACCATTGTTAGTAACGCAGCTAGAAATATTGCTGTAGAATGTGCGAATCCAGTTGAGAAAGCTTGGGCCAAAGTTCATAGTGTCGAGAACCTTAAAAAGGTAGTCCCACTCTAAGGAGTCGAAGGCCTTTTCAAAATCTAGAAAGAGTATCATACCTTCCTTATTTTCATATTGTTCAATTATGCCTGTAATTAGGCGGATGTTTTCACCGATGTATCTGCCTTTAACGTACCCTGTTTGGTCCCGCTCTATTAACAGAGGGAGTACCTTTTCTAAACGCCTTGCAATACATTTCGTTGCTAATTTATAGTCGGTATTTAAGATAGAGAGGGGGCGCCAGTTTTTAAGCAGTAAAGGATCTTTGTTCTTTTTTGGGATGAGGGAGATGATTCCTTGTCTCTGCGAGATAGAAAGCTCCCCCAGTAAGGCGCCATGGTTGAGACACTCAATCAGAGGGCCCGACAGCTCCTTCCAGAAGCGTAGATAGAACTCTGCGGATAAACCGTCCGTGCCCGGCGACTTATTATGTTGAAAAGTTTTTAAAGCGACGAGGCATTCTTCTGCGGTTATTAAACCTTCGCAAAGGCTTTGTTTCTCGTCGTCCAGTCTAGGTAGAGATTCATATTCACAGAAAGATAATGGGTCTGCAGCTGCTAGCGGTTTTTGAGAGGTATAAAGCTGGTTGTAAAAGTTTTTCATGGTGCTTAAAATGGACGTTGGGTCCTTAACAGTAATACCCTCCAGCGTCTTTAATTTTGTGATATGTCTTTTTTCATAACGTCTTTTTTCTAGGTTAAAGAAGTATTTGTTACATTTCTCACCCAACCCGTACCATCTTGCTCTGCTTCTAATTATGGAGCCTTTGGTTTTCTGCACAGCAATATCGTCTAATTCAATTTTGAGTTTCTTGGCCTCGTTTGCAAGGGAAATGTTTTCTGGGAATGCGTCGATACGTGAGTTTATTTCGTCTAATTTTTGGGAAAGATTTTTTTCCGTTTTTCTTTCTGCGTTAGCTTTCCTTTTGGCAAAACGGATGGCGAACATCCGAATCTCCATTTCTAACATTTCCCAATAAAGCCTTTTGTCAGCAGTACCTTTGTGTTTTTCACAAGCATGTTTGATAATAAAGCTCATTTTTGTGGCAAATTCTTCGTTCTCCAGAAGAGAATTGTTAAACTTCCAGTAACCTGGTCCTCTTTTTTCCTGTGTTTCCTCTGGTTTAATTGAAATGATGACGGGGGAATGATCTGAGTCGTAGTACGCGCCGATGTCGGTTTTTGAAACCCGATCTAATAACTGTTTTGAGATGAGCCAAAGTCTAGCCTACATCTGATCTTCCCTGAGCAGTCTTTCCAGGTATATCGTGTTTCAGGTGGGTGTTGTTTTCGCCAAGAATCGACAAGGTCGTAGTTGTTGCAGAGATCCTCTACCGTTTTGATAACATTTTTTTTAACCTGAACGTCCTTACCTCCAAATTTATCTAAAGCGGACAACGGACAATTGAAGTCTCCGCCAATCAAGACTCTGTCGGTTTGGCATTCACGGATGGAATCGGTTATCTTTCTAAAGAAAGCGATTTGCTGGGTTTGGTCATTTGGGGCGTAAATGTTAACAAAGCAAAATTCGTCCATGCCAATAGTTGTGTTTACAACCAAGAACCTACCATTTTTATCTCGTGTAACATTTGTCACCTCTTTACATAAGGAGGGTCTGAAAAGGATCATAACACCTCTGCTATGTTTCGAACCGTGTGCAAAAAAGATTCCACCGCCCCACTCAGCTCGCCAGAATGCCTCCAAACTAGCGTCGCTGTATGTCTCTTGAAGGAAAATTACGTCAATTTTTTTAAGATGGAGCCACCGAAAAAGCTTTCTTCTTTTGATGGATTTGTTAAGGCCTCTTGCGTTAAAGGAAACTGCATTTAGGTCCATGTTGAGGTTAGATTTATGAATTTCATTCCCGAGAGATATTCGTGTACCGCACTCTGCAACACTTGGCTGGCGTTTAGCTTTGCAATCGGAGTCTTTATAAGAATGGTATGTACATTGCAATTAACAGAAGGAAAAAGTTAGGTGAAAATGGGTTGTAAATAAAAACAAAAGTACGCTACAACTGACACTTAACATAAAAGGAACACTAATTAAGCTGCGAAGCAGCTTATTGTATAGGAGGGAAAAACGAAAAACATTATTGAATAGCAATCGGTTGCTATGTCAAGACATACAACACCCTCTCACAAAAACTCTCCGCAAAGATTAGATTAATAAGTGAAAGCAAAGGATGGCGAGGCGTCGAAAAAAGAGAAAGCTTACATATTAGCATAATTGGCGAGGGAGAAAAGAAGGCTTTATGATAACAAATTAGAGGCAATTTCTTAGGTCTTCGGCATTGTAGATTCTAATAGCAGGATCGCTTTGAGACTTTCTAATAAAAATTTTTACCGTCCACAGTCCATGCGTTCTGCCAGTTATGATCTTTTTTGAACTTTCTTGCTTTAGCAAAAAGATCGCGCCTGTAGTTTGTTAGATTTTCGTTGATATAAACAGCATCTGTGTTATTGAAGAAGTTTTTCAGACTTACTGATTTAAGATGTTTTCTTGCTTTGTAAAGTTCGCTTTTCGCTCTGTAGGACCTGAAGCGAACTATGATTGGTTTGGGGGCGTCTGGTCTTCGTGAAGACATCCTGTGGCATATGTCTATGTCGTTCTCGGTGATGTGAACGTTGACCACTTTGGCAAGCTTGATGACTTTCTCAGCGGCATTTTCTTCCGGTGACTCGGAAATTCCGTGGATTTCAAGGTTGTGTTTTCGAGTATATTGTTCTAGGTCATCAAATTGATTGATAGCTGTTCCGAGATCGCTGGTGAGATCATCAATTTCTTGATAAAGGCCATCAATTTCGTCTTCGGCCGTTCGAACTGCTCGTTTGAGCGAGTTCACCTCAGTCATCAAAGCTTCGTTCTTCGTCTCTAAGCTTTCGACTTTGCTGACATGAAATTCAAGTGACTTTTGTAGCTCGTTGTAAAGGTTGCGAAGTGCTCGGTTCTCTTTGAGAAGCTCGTCCGTATTTCTTTGTATTTTGTTAAGGGCGCTCCAGATACCTGCCAGATCGTTCTGTTCGGACATCAAGTACTCTGAGGTCTTTGCGGATTTGTTTTGTGGTATTTCGGGCGAGCTGCTGCTGCTCGATCTTTCACCTCGCTTCCCTCCGATAGAACGAGGTGTTTCCTCACATACAACTAGTTTTTCTGCCATTAGTTGAAAAGCGGAGAGTTCAGGCAGCCTACTCGAAAAAGACGCTGCCGTCCATCTTGACTCGCTTGCGCATGTCGATCGGTTTGTTATTGTTGAGTTTAGTTATTTCTAAACTTTGTACAATTAATTGAATTCGTCATTTTTGCGAGTGAATTAAATTCATCATTTTTGGGCGTGCATTCAGACAATTTTTTCCCCATATAGCGCGAGTCCCCTAAAAGTAACGAAAGCCGTTTCTATTATGAAATAGTAATAATTTTATCTTGGGATGCCGACGTCACCGTAAAGTGATTTACAGAATGATTTCAGATTGATTTACATAATGATGTCACTTCCAGTTCAAGGTTTTTCTTGCCAAGCACTCTTCCAGATCGCATCGCCTGTTGAAGAAGACATTTAAGAATATATATTCGAGATCTGCATGCCAAGTGACTTCAGGCCTCACGGTGAGGCAAACTTTTTACTGACCTTTACTTAACTAGTACCTATAATCTTGATTTGTGTCATTTGGGGGTAAACTGGCCAATAATTTGACAGTTCCTCTTGACGATCACATGATATTGAAGACACTAAATGCATGTTTTAATGCTCTTCTTGACGATCTGCCGATATGTGCCAAAAACTCCAAAACAAAACTCATTTGAGGGCATTGACAATGACACAACCAGCAATTCCATTATTTTAGAGAATTTATAAGGCGACAGCGACATTTGCACGTGCTACAAAAACGCCAGCGACATTCACAACCATTAGTGCAGCGACATCGTTCCTGAGAAAGACGCAACAAAGCGACAAGGCTACCCCCTTTGAAGGCCTCGTTCCTCGGAAACTATGAAGCTGCGTTAATCGAAAGCGCTAACCTGCATAGGAGGCGGTACTGTGGAAAGGTAATGTTTGTTTCTTTCCCATTCTCCATGAGCTTGCGGCTCATTTCCATCTACTTCACTCTAGCTCGTCGCAGCTTTGCTCTCCCCTCTACCAATCCCTTGTACCAAAATTGTCTCAAACTCGTGCTCAGCTACTGCTGGCATGGAAGGACTGTGGGCTCATGATCAAGAGCCTCATTCTCAGGGCCGTGCAATGTATAGTTCGACATTATAACCCTGTCTCACACCAAATTTTATTTCTAGCCCACAAAATCTTTCCCTTTATCAGACTAAAACGGTAAAATCTACACCCAATTTCAGACAAGTACTAGACTTCTTTGGGCTGCAGAAACCTAAATAGCAGGCAAGAGGAGGCACATCACCGAGTCGGTTATGAGCTACTGTATGACGAGATTGAATGGAAAAAATATTTTATTATAGAGACAACCTGCATCATAACAAGTGTTATATATTACATTATCAAAACATTTTTCTGTTAAAAGAAGTTGTTTTCCTATTCTATTTCGCCCTTCTCCTCCATTCGTTAGATTCGTAAGATCAGTATAAAGAACAACTTTTACTTGGCCCGAAAATATTCATTTGACCGCGAACTTTATCAAAGCTAACTGTTGTGAACTTTGAACAAACTTTCTACGGTCAAACTGCGATCTTTGACGAACAGGTAATGTCCAAAGACAAATATTTGGCAGGTGTTAAAAGCCAAATGAGGTTTATTTTGTCCTGATTATCCCGTTAAAATATTTTTGCTGGTGGTTAATTTTTGCATCGTTTTAGCGACAAGGATGTTGATGTCCTGTTCTGTCACATTATAACAAGACGCTCCCATCTTGAACTTCAAGTTTGGAAAACTAGGGGATATATCTTGGGACATATCATTTGATATTTCCCAGTTTTTAAACATATTAGGTGACAAGCGAAAATATTTCATGGAGCATACGAGCTGTTAACCTATCAGTAAGAAGCAAGTGAAAGCACGTGCTTGCTCATACCCGGGTGCTGACTATATAACAATCAGAGCGCGCCCTTGGTCATATCCAGGAACTGCCTGAAAAATCACCTCGTAGAAAATACCTCCCTCATTCGAGCTCCGTGATAAGAATGCAAAAATCTTTCAAATTAAGAAGGCAATTAGGAGCGATAGTAATCTTGGTTAAGCAGCCCTTTATTCAGCTGGACTTCAGGTTTGAATTTATTACATGAATCGAAACCAATTTGTAAATTAATTAATCTTTTTGTTTACTTTTTTATCCTCGGACTCCGACACAGTAGAAACCCCGAATAAGAAAACGAACGTGAAAAACGCATGTGGGCTGAGGAAAGAGTGAGCCTCTACTATCTGACAGCCTTGAAAATAAAAAAAAATATGCAGCTCTTTTTCTAAAGAAAAGCACAAAAGTAACTGAAGCAATTTGAATGACTACTGGAGACCCCCTTTTCTACAAAGGCTTAACATGTTCCATGTTTTAGAACGGAGGCAACAGTAAAACAGATTTATAAAAGGAACGCGAACTGAAACGCGTATGAAACTGTGTCACCTACCCGACTATCAGCACGTTCAATTTTGGCGCTTGCTTGTTTTTTGCTGGTTACCACGTGTCTTGAACAGGCTAAAAGGTAGTTTGTAGTGGATTTCTGTAAATGTGTGCTGTGGACTTCACTCAACTTTTCCCAAAAATTCTAAGTGTAATGATATGCGCCTTCATGTGGTAGACCGTTTCTTTGTAATTGACTGATGAATCGGTCACAGGCCTCTGCTCCCTTTTCAAGCAGCACGTAGCCATGAGGGGAAAATCCTTTTAAAAGTGCTTTAAATGGCCACTAGCTCTACGTTTGTCAACGTTTCTTCCTCGGTGTACTCACTTTATTCGCGAGGTGGTATAACATTTTAAATTAATTGCATCTACGGTAACGGAATCTGTATGAAAAGTGCCAATGTTCTAACTAAGCGCGTGCCACATAAATAAACAGAGGGAGTGATATAAACACTTTTATTTTTAATCTCGATAAATAGTTTCACGCATGACAAGAGAACAAAAACAACAGGAACCGACCCTATCAATCTCCTCCATTGCAGTTTAGCTAAAAGAAGTAACAAACATAACCAATTTCAATGCAAGAAAACATTGGAAATTATTGATACATAGTCAATTTATAAAAAGCTATTGTAAATGTTATTCGCATAGTCATAACTTCACAAATGAAAGGACTTACATTATAGGGCAAATCTAAATTGCAAGTAGGCTCACTTGCTTAGGTGTACACGCAATTTGGCAGCGGAGGAACCACTTGCAAGCCTCTGCAGAAAGGGAAATGAGGTGGAGGTAAGCGAAAAGTCACCTTTTTCCTCGTCTCTACCCGTAAATGGTGGCTCGGCCGCTGAGCCATACATCCAAGTAAGCCCACTTGCACGCCAGGCAAATCAAACAGCTTAAAACACAATAATTAAAATAATTAACAGAAAAAATCCGATAGACACAAAGCCTATTGATGAGTGCATTTACACAAATATCAAATATCAAACATTCAAAGGAATTGTGCATCTGCAAAAGAATGGATTCACAACAGGCATGAATGAACGTCTGAATAAATACTTAAACGCAAGCCTAGCAGATAGGCAAGACGTGTGCAGTGGGAAAAAGAAAACTCTCTGGATTGCATACAATGGATTCATTGTACCTAAGGGCTTGAGATGCCTCAGCTGGAAGTGTCACAAGACACACCAGTTTCGGCGACAATAATGACCCTTTATTTTCTGAATTTGCCTCTTAATACCTTTAGGCAACTATTTATCACGGCATCAAATTTCAGCGATTTTGGCAAATGTTTGGCAAATCACAACGGCAGTTGCCAAAGTAATTTGTACTCACAAAATTTACCATTGTACAGATAGGACAAGAAAACAAAAGAATTTTATATCCTATTTTATATCCTATCCATCTCCCTTGGCCACTGTTTACTACTGACATGATATTGAAGTTTGGTAAAGTTTTAGTGTTTAGACTACGTACATTAGCCTACATAAAACATTGATAAGGCACTACGTTACCTAACAATGCGAACGCCGTTCAATAATGGAAACGAAACTCAATCTTTGCAAAATTGCAAACCGCGAATCCCGTATAAAAAGCCTCTTGAAACGTTTCGTCTTTAGAAATTTGGTGAGTGAAAACGTAACAGTATATTTCTATTCATGTGATTATAAAGAATTTATCCACCCATTTGCTGTATAACAAATTATTTGTCTTGTTCATCGGCCAACATATCGTGCAAGTAAATGCGCTCGCCTGAACATGTCAGCCTCCTTATAGAGGCCTGCTCCATGTGTGACTGTTGATTTTAGCCTTGATGCAAAAACACCCGTCTTAGAAAAAGCGAAAACAACTTCAAAATGAAACTGAGGCAGTTATCCTCCCAGCCCTTTGGTTGTAGAAAAACACCTACCCTTTAAACATATGCAACACAAAGAAATAAAAAAATAGTTGAATATGAAACCGATTGGCGTATAATATGTGCAGTTACAAAATACTTATTATACGATTCTCATAATGCTAAACAAGTTGAGACTCACTGGGACGTTCTTCTTGGCAAGTCCAGCAGGATAAAACCTTAGCACTGTCTTGTCTAGGTTCTGGCAAAGTTGATGCTGGCAAAGATATAATTGTGTCATAACTGGTATCGTTCTCGTGAACTGTGTAAGGACTGCCGGACTTTTTAACAAACAGCTTTTGTTTGCAACGCTTCTATGACGTGTGGGATCTCTAACGAGTCTTTAAAACGCCGAAACGCACAAAGCACTTCTCACAGGTTTTGCATTTGTCAGGCTTTTCGCCAGAGCAGGATCTCTCATGAGACTAGCCTGCGTAGCAAGCGTTTTGGTAAGGCTTTCCACTTTTCTGGCCGCGGGAAAATTGGGGCGGGCGCAAAAAAGTGCGTGGGGGGTTGCGCTCGCCTCAATTTTTGCGCAGCCAAACAGCGAAAAGCGCCTCCAACGGGCAGAAAGCCCTACGGAAACGCTTGCTACGCAGGCTATCATGAGACTTAAAAATGTGTTGATTGGCTAAAACAGTTGTCACATATTTTGCATAAAACAGCAAAAAGGGAGTACAGTTTAACCAATGAATTCAAGACCGCATGCAAAAAACACCCATCTGAGAAAAATTTTAAAAATACAAATTAAAACAGGGCAGTTATGGTAGGTAGCCTTCGAACAAATTTAACCCACCAAAACAGAACAATACTTAAACAAACGCCCCAGTAGCCACAATATGTGTTGTTAATCAATGTCTCTCATATGGTCCTTGTAACGTTCAACAAGTAGGGACTCACTTAGGTGTTCTTCCAGGCAAATCCAACGGGATAAAACCTTAACATTTTCCGGCTAGGGTTCTGGCAAAGATGATGCTGGTGGTGATGTGACTCTGTTATCACTGGTATTAGATCTTGTCAGCTGTGTTAGGATTACCGATTTTTTTATATAAAGCTCGTATTTGTGAGGCTTGTAATTCGTGTGGGATCTTCCATGTATGTCCAATGCTCCTGACAAGCCAAAGCACTATTATTTTCACAGGCTTTACATTTGTAAACCTTTCCACCAGAGTGGGATCTCTCATGATTCCTGAAATTTCCTGCTTGGCTGAAACACTTGCCACAGGTTTTACATTTGTAAGGTTTTTCACCAGAGTGGGTTCTCTCATGAATCCTCAACGTTCCTGCTTGGTTGAAACACTTGCCACAGGTTTTACATTTGTAACGTTTTTCACCAGAGTGGGTTCTCTCATGAGTCCTCAAATCTCCTGCTCTGCTGAAACAATTGTCACAGATTTTGCATTTGTATGGCTTTTCACCAGAGTGGAATCTCTCATGATGCCTCAGATTTCCTGAAGTGCTGAAACTCGTCACAGGTTTTGCATTTGTAAGGCTTTTCACCAGAGTGAGTTCTCTAATGAATCCTCAGGTGTCCTGCTTGGCTAAAACACTTGTCACAGGTTTTGCATTTGTAAGGCTTTTCACCAGAGTGTAATCTCTTATGAGTCCTCAGATTTCCTGCTTGGCTGAAACACTTGTCACAGGTTTTACATTTGTAAGGCTTTTCACCAGAGTGGGTTCTCCAATGAGTCCTCAAATGTCCTGCTTGGCTGAAACACTTGTCACAGGTTTTGCATTTGTAAGCCTTTTCACCAGAGTGGGATCTCTCATGAGTACTCAAAGCTCCTGAAGTGCTGAAACACCTGTCACAGATTTTGCATTTGTAAGGCTTGTCTCCAGAGTGAGATCTCTCATGAATCCTCAGTTCTTCTGAAGTTTTAAAACACTTGCTACATGTTTTGCACTTGTAAGGTTTCTCTCCAGAGTGCCATCTTACATGTGCCCTTAAATAACTTGATGTGGTAAAACACTTGTTGCAGGTTCTGCACTTGTAAAGATTTTCTTTAGTGTGAGATCCTTTGTGGGTATGCATTATCTAGCATTCCTAGAATACAAATGCACAGAGTCTTCGCTTATGTTTCTGCTCATATATTTGGCCTAGCTTCCCCACCTCGAGCCAAACCAAACTATGAAAAAATAAGGATAAACTGAATCATCAAGGCAAACTTGACCTCTTTTGCAGCCATTGCTTAGCGTAACAAACACCTGATGGAATTAATGGTCCAGCATTATTACACAAGAAAGGATACAATGACGCTATTCACTCACGAGCTTCAGAATGCAGTGTGTGTGAAAGTGGCTTATTTAGTATGCAGTAAGGGAGTTTTGAGCTTTCAGACTCTCAAACTCGTGTTTTGCACAGTTAGTAATCTATGCTCACACACTGCATTCTAAAGCTCGTGTGTGAACGATGTCACTGTATCCTTTCTGGTGTAATGATGTCGGACCATTAAATCAGAAAATTGCAGTTTCAGTTTAAATAAACAGTCTTCTTCTCAAAATTAAGGCTTGAAATTTCACTTGGGCAGTGTTTCGTAAACATAGCTTCAAAATTCGAAGAAAAAATAAAACTGATTTTTTGATCGTAGTACCAATTTAAAGAAGTGCCCTTAGTCATCACTCGCTGATTATGGTTTCTACCCACATGAAAATAGGTGCAGACACGACTGCATTGTAGGGTGGTTATTTGTTGTTTCTGTTGATCTGATGCTGGTGACATTCCTGGTATATTCATGTTACTGTGATAATACATAATACTATCTTAAGCACAACCATGAATTTTTTGACCAGATGAAATAAAGCTAGAGTGACCCTTCTAAAAAGCGTACTCTAATTTACTATTTATTATTTGCTTTTTAACCGGCCAGCGACCTGATAGCCAATTTATAAATTGGGCTGCTTTTTTTGCGGGTTTCCCTAGTCATCCGGTTTTGTCACGGTCAACACAGTCCCTGTAAACTTCCGGTTTTCTCTTGATCATTTATTTGGTTGTTTATTCGTGGGTTACTCACCTCGGACTTCCAGTTTTCAACCGGCTGAATAAATAATCACATTAAACTTCTGGTTTCAATTATGATGTGATGTAGTCGTGACATCAGAATTCAGTCATGCAATGTAAACAAAACTAAATGACGCCACCTTACAAGGGCCTCACACTAACATTACTACTTATGTGTCAACATTTCATACTTACATGTATACAACACAGACAAACCACTGTTAATCTTGTGGTAGCCGCAAGTGTTTGAGATACTACACGTGTGCAACTTAAGAAAATAAATAATTTGACTCAATGCTACCTAATACCTAATTTCCAAACCTAATTGTATGTTTCTAGAGAACACTGTTTCGATTTTCAATTTGTCCAAGTCATTATGAGTTCCGCATCAACTAGTTTACTTTTGCAAGCAACTGGATTTAACCACTAAGTCATGAGACATGCTTTAACTTGTTTAGCATGGAGGGACGATTTCGCTTTTTACCAATTTCCCCAGACTCTGACGATGTGCTCGTCTTTATCGAGCATTATATTTTTGATTTTACTGCTACACCTTACTGTTTGTATTCATGGTTTAGGCACAACAGTAAATACGTCTTTGTCTCTGAGTAAACATTCTTAGATGTGGGCGAATATCTCAGTTAAACTTGCTTCTTTTAGGAAAATTAAATATTCAAAGCGACAAAGCAGATAAGCTGAGTCAACAAGGTTTAAACATTACATCATCAACAAGGTTTAAACATTACATCATCCAGTAGCGCTATAGTAAAAATATTGTCACACATTTACACTTTTTGTCACCCTGGTTCATATGTTTAGTGACGTAAAAATACAGGGTTGAATTCATATGTTGATTTGTGCTATTTTCATTAACCTGGGGGTCGATGGATTAGAACAGCTGTTTAAAATGCTACTTGGGCTTTCTTGTTTCTTTTTATTATTGTTGTTCCTCTTTAGGGTCGTCAGCTGATGAGCACTACCTAGTGCTCTTGAGGTGGAGTTAATGTTAATACTTTTCATACCTTACAAGAGGAAACCTTTGTCACTTTTTTCTATAAAATTACCAATGTAAACAACATTCACATTGGCCAACATGGTACCCAGTCACCCATGGCCTATGTACTTTAGAATAACTATAAATTTTACTAGGCATACACTTTGCCACACCTTTTCTGCAGGAAAGTTTTTTTATGAAGCCAAAGTGGTTAGAACTAAATATAAGTTAAATTAAAATACCATTTAAACTGTGTGCTGAACTTAAGAACTGCTTGCGATAAAAAGTTCCAACAGGAGAGGTGGGGGCTTTTTATTCACTTGGGTGGGACCACACTTGTAGAAACAAATTGTCAACTTAGCATGTTTTCCAATAGGTTCCATGGTTGTCGCTGCTATTTTAAAAGTAGGGCAAACATGGTGTTAAATGCCCTCTACTATTTCGAATCAACCAATAATCACAAACCAGGTACAGCCAAGATTCTGCTGATCGAACCTGAAGGATGTAGCTCTATTGGGGAGCATGTATCCCTTGCCAAAAAAAGCCAAGAAAAGCGCGGAAACCCCGGAAAAGCCTGGAGACCCTGGCTTTCTTGGCTTTTCCCTGCTTTTTTGGACGCTGGAAAGCCTGGAAAAGCCAGGAAAGCATGGAAATTCCTGGCTTTCTTGGAAAGACCGGAATGTTTTTCCAAGAAAAGCCTGGAAAGCCAGGAGAGGGCTCTGGGCTTTTGCGGAAAGCGTGGATTTAGTCCATACAAACCAAACCCAAGAAAAGCCAGGAAAGGCAGGAATGACTGTGCCAGGTGTGGAAATTCCTGGCTTTCATGGAAAAGCAGGACATGCTAACTCCTGGAAAGCCAAGAAACCCAGGAATTCTTGGCTTTCATGTAAAGCCCAGGTATGTTCTTTCCTGAAAAGCTTTGAAAGCCAGTAAAAACTCTGACCTTGATTTACCACCATATTTCCAATCTTTAAAAAGTTACTATATTTTTACCAGTCTTACTGTATTGTCATTTCAGTTACAAGTACTTTGAAAGTGTGATTTTTTAAAGGTTAGGAAATCTGGATATTATTTTGCCTCTGAAAAGTTTGGAGAGGAACTTGAACTTAGTTTGGTACATGTAACCTTATACCTACAAAACCTAGAACTTCCTGACTTTCATATTAATATACTTAGTATATCTAATGTTTCTTCGCCGTGCGAGTATTTTGCTAATTAAGTTTTGAATTAATAAAATGCCTCCTATAGGGAGTGAGTACTTAAAAAAACTCACTTTGTAATAAATGTGCCTGGTGTTACAGGCATTTAATTTCTTATCTTAGCATCACTCTATGTACTTGATCAAACATACAGGAAATGAGAATAATGGAACTAGCACCAAAGATAAAATGTTTTGATGTTTAAACTTTTCCAAACATGCTTCATAGGAAATACAGAAGGCTAGTAAGGAAAATATGAATTTTGATTTTGGGGCATAAATGACTAAGTAAATAAGGTATTACTAGGAATCCTTGAAAAACCAGGAGTTGAACCTGAGGCCTTAGAATTCGTGGCATGACTGTTTTCTTTCTTATGAAAACTTGGAAATCCAGAAAGTGGTCTACTAAAGTTCTCAGTTAAAACCAGAGATTATTGTTGTTTTAGCTTTTCCTTGAAAACCTGGGAACCCTAAAAATGGTAGACCTGAGCATTATACTTATGTATATATTTTTTTACAAATATGAATACGTCTTGATAACATAAAAAAAGTTTGAAAGAAAAGCAGGCAGGGATTGTTAATTTTGAGGACCATTAACGCAATTTTTAGTTTCAGTGCT
Organism: Siderastrea siderea; assembly: GCA_964030785.1. NCBI lineage: Eukaryota > Metazoa > Cnidaria > Anthozoa > Scleractinia > Rhizangiidae > Siderastrea > Siderastrea siderea. Next base: position 32,085,592 of record OZ034978.1, read on the forward strand.
ACATGTACCACAGTTCAACTGGACTTTATGGTGGGTGTTCTGTTCAACCTTGATTTATAACTATTTTTGTAATGCTGTGCAAAAGATACAGACAAAACACTGTGTGACCAATGAAAACTGTTTTGATATGACTGTGAGTGTAAAAAGCAATTTCTAGCGCATTAACACCTACATGTATGGAGCTTATGCTAGGAAAACTGTGTGAGACTGAGAATTTGTAAAAGAGCCAACAAACAAACTGAAGGAAGTAATTTGATTGGTTTACTGAACAAAGGGAAATGTGCATGGCTTTCGGTTGGTTTATCTAACAGGCAAAGCAAAGCGAATGGATTGTGAACTGAAAAGTAGCTTATCTCTTTCAATGTCACTGGTTTAAACTCAAATAGGTCACTGATTAAGCAAAGCTCTTCCCACCTCATGGACATTTTTAGTAAAATGTAGGAAAATGAGAAAAGCTTGTTTTGATCCTTTCAACTACATGTATTGATGAATGAAACCGCTGAAGCTGTGAAAATGCAGGCAAACCATTTTAGTGAATCATTACAAGCTACATGTAACCAACCAAAAGGTGTGAATTGTTATACAATACAATACACGTTTATTCAAGATGTAGCAAGTTAAGAGTCATTTGGATTAGGTCTGATAAATTTAATAAGTCGAAACCATGCAACCATGAAACTCTGGTCCCGGCTGCTGCTTTTTCCTTAGTTACAAGTCAAGAGTCATTTGGATTAGGTCTGGTAAATTTAATATAGTTAAAACCATGCGAGCATGAAATTTCGGTCCTGTTCATTTATGTGAGAAACTGTTTTAGTGCTTGATAACAAACTAAGAGTCTAATACCAAGAAAAGGCCTGGAATGTTTTCCCCAATTACAGAGGGCTACAATATGAAATTCTGGCCAGGTAAACACTTGTTGCTTTATGGCAGCTCCCAGACTTCCACTCCCCAATTCATTTAATACCAAACTTGTACCTGATAATAAAATCTTAAGTGTTCCAAGTAGATGTATTTCACAATACGTCCACCTTCAGTGCAATTTGTACTGTATTTATTGAAATGAAATTGTTGTTGTTGTTGTTAAAGATCTCAAATGCAATAATACAGCAAACTCCAGAAAAAACAACAAGGACAGGTAAAATTATTTTAACTGCAGGGGTTTCAATAAAATTTGAAGTAGGCAGCTGGTTTGAGTAGAGTAACCGACTGTAGTAACAGGGGCTTTGAAAGAATCTTCCTGTAATTACTTCAATTTAGGGGAAAGTAGCTGATTTCTCTGAACGAAATAGCCGACACTTTTCGTCGGCCGTCGGTGCTTATTGAAAGCACTGTAACTGTCTTTATTTTGGTAGCAGCAATCTGCATTTTTATAAGAAAACATAAGTTTAAGCTGTTTGTGAATGTAATGACTTAATAGTACATATTTCATACAGATGTAAATGCATTGAACAAACACCCTTTATCAAGAGGACAGAACTACGGAAAGCCCCAAAATTCATTTTTACCTGTACATATTTCCTGTGAAGAATAATTTATCTCTACTACACTGTACATGTACATGTACACCCAGTAGCAAGCAGTGAGGGTGTTCACTGAATACAAGTTTGTCTTAATTTATTAAAGAAATACCAGTGAGATGAAGTCCATGTCTTGGTCATTTGAAGCAGCAAGCCTGTTGTGAATTGCAAGGTCATGAAGATCTCCTTAAAAAAGAAAATGGTTTTACTTTCCTAAGCAATTTGTATTTCAGTTAAAGTTTCATCTAAATATCTCATTAAACTGACAGCTTTTATATTACTTGGTGTCATGCGGTGTGGACGGTCAAGAAACTAGGAGAGTTTTGAACAAAAATAGGAAGCGAAGTGGGAAAAATTTTCAAGAAGATACATGTAATTACAATGTATATGAGCAAAATTAAAAGTTCTAGAATTAGCAATAGAATGAACAAAATAATTAGCCCTTTAAGGCTTTAATTTCTTTTTTAGTTCCACCAAATTACAGACATCATTAAAATAATTTTTCGCTCACTATCAGAAGGCCTGCATAATACAGGTTGAAAGATCAACATTGCCAAAGTACCAATGAGGGACCTAGTATGAATTTAAATGTTTAGAAGCTGTTTAGAAGCTGCTTCATTTCGCCCAGTCTTGGGCAAAATGAATGATGGGGGGGGGGGGGGGTTAATTTCACTCAGTAAAGTATTCATGCAGAGTTTAATATCTCTGGAATAATGTTTTTTAAGTCTGCATGTTCAGATCCGAATCGGATGCAAGATGCACAATGTTGACAAATGTGCATGTACGAAGGCTTTCTGACATCACATACCTGACTTTGATACATGAGCAGCTTACACGTGGGCCTTTTCAGGATTCAGTGGGAGTTCTTCTGCTTGACATCTGTTAACATCATGTGATAACTGCATTGCGGTAAAAAAAATATATATTTCAGGAATTTCCTGCTGGATATGTCTAGTATCAGAAAACGATAATTACCTTAGAGACCCTATTTCTGTCAACAATGACACCATTTTTTAAAGCTAATATATAACAAAGCACCCGTGATAGGAGAAATCCCTCCACTCTGTGTAATTCTGCAACATTTTGGCATACGATTATAGTGAAAGGAAACTTTTTCAACTCAACTGCCTTTAAGAGCCCTCTACAGTGTTAGCAGAAAAAGTAGCTGAAGTTCTTTACATTTTTTTTGTGGTAAGGTGAGATTTCCCCCAACAATATATCTGGTAAGTCACTCAATAAAATATTATATTTTAATCTTTCTGGCACGATAAAATGAAATTCTACAAATGGCAAAGCATGGAGAGCAGAACCCAGTGGGCTTTTACAGCAAAGTTTAAACACTATTATGACAAAGGTTTAAGGTGTAACGAGTTTATTGTGATCTACATGTGCGGCATAATTTGGAGCAGAAAACATATTGGTTGGATAACAGTTTTTGCTACAAAGTAGGAAAATACATTCTGGTGGGCATTATGGAAGAAATTATACTGATTTTATGGTTTACACCGGTTAATGTAAACCTCAACTGAGATGTACTAGCTCAGTCTTGTATGCACAATTGCAAGTAATGAATAATATTTGCATTGCTTAATAGACACAAATAAAACCCATATAACTCTAGAGTCAAAATGGCAGATTTTCTTTGCCAAAGAAAGGCTTCAGTGTTGTCCAGTAATTTATCTGTTAACTCCTTGGGTAAAATTTCCCTGGGTTTAACAGATGGACCAGGGCATTAGTTTGCCTGTTCTTTACTGTTCAATAATTTCCTTGTGCACGAGCCAAAAACAAATTAATTTTATTTCCTCACCAGTCTAAGAAAGGTTTATTGTGCAGTAATTTATCTGTTACATGTATGCGCCGATCAATTTGAAACTTCAACATCCACCCCCGGGCATACCCCAGGCAGGGTTCTATCTAGGGTATTTGAGGGGTAGAAGCATTGCAGTAAAAAATATATATATATTTCAGGAATTTCCTGCTGGATATGTCTAGTATCAGAAAACAATAATTACCTTAGAGACCCTATTTCTGTCAACATGACACCATTTTTTAAAGCTAATATATAACAAAGCACCCGTGATAGGAGAAATCCCTCCACTCTGTGTAATTCTGCAATATTTTGGCATACAATTATAGTGAAAGGAAAATTTTTCAACTCAACTGCCTTTAAGAGCCCTCTACAGTGTTAGCAGAAAAAGTAGCTGAAGTTCTTTACATTTTTTTTTGTGGTAAAGTGAGATTTCCCCCAACAATATCTGGTAAGTCACTCAATAAAATATTATATTCTAATCTTTCTGGCACGATAAAATGAAATTCTACAAATGGCAAAGCATGGAGAGCAGAACCCAGTGGGCTTTTACAGCAAAGTTTAAACACTATTATGACAAAGGTTTAAGGTGTAACGAGTTTATTGTGATCTACATGTGCGGCATAATTTGGAGCAGAAAACATCTTGGTTGGATAACAGTTTTTGCTACAAAGTAGGAAAATACATTCTGGTGGGCATTATGGAAGAAATTATACTGATTTTATGGTTTACACTGGTTAATATAAACCTCAACTGAGATGTACTAGCTCAGTCTTGTATGCACAATTGCAAGTAATGAATAATATTTGCATTGCTTAATAGACACAAATAAAACCCACATAACTCTAGAGTCAAAATGGCAGATTTTCTTTGCCAAAGAAAGGCTTCAGTGTTGTCCAGTAATTTATCTGTTAACTCCTTGGGTAAAATTTCCCTGGGTTTAACAGATGGACCAGGGCATTAGTTTGCCTGTTCTTTACTGTTCAATAATTTCCTTGTGCACGAGCCAAAAACAAATTAATTTTATTTCCACACCAGTCTAAGAAAGGTTTATTGTGCAGTAATTTATCTGTTACATGTATGCGCCGATCAATTTGAAACTTCAACATCCACCCCCGGGCATACCCCAGGCAGGGTTCTATCTAGGGTATTTGAGGGGTAGAAGCTTCCCCCCCCCCAAAATGCCCAGCTTTCCCCCCCAAAATATTGTTATCATTACAGTATATAAGTAACTATATCGGGAAAATCAACCAGACGCGACGAGGTCAGTGCACATGAAGTAAGTATTCCCTGTCTAAGGACACTATATGACAACGAACATAGAGTATTACAAACATTATCTCAAAATTGTGTCTCAAAATGCTCCGGATTGCATCTCAGTGCACATTCATTTCCCAAAATTTCTGGGGGGCATACCCCTGGACCCCCTAGGAAGCTCGTGGCCTTCAGCCACTCGGGACTTCGCCGCCAAAACAGTAAATCCTAGATAGAACCCTGCCAGGCATTTGACTATTTTCCTTGCCAAGGAAGTAGGGAATTTGACACGAAAGGCCTTTCCGGATGGGGGGGGGGGGGGGGGGATTTGGTATGGTAAGGAATTTGAACTGGGAGTGCCAAGTTTAAAATCTTTTTGTCCGACGCCTAACGCACGTGGTTGTTTAATACAGACCAATTTATAGGCAAAGACCTCGCTTTTACGAGCGAATGGCTGGCAAAAAAGGGGCTTAACAAGCTCTGCAGTATTTTTGAAGGTACACTGCATTTATGAAAAGTACATGTACAGTCTGTTTAGTATTAATTTTGTGCTAATATTTACCACCTCAAGCTAAACACTATCAGTGGTAAAAAGGGCAACATCATATAAAGTCACAAGAATTATGTTATACATGTACCATGATCCTTGCATTAATCACTACCTTAATACACAAAATTTATGACTACATTTTTAGTATCGTATTGACCTGACTCACTCTAAAACAACCGGAACATTCAGTAAAGGCAACTGCAATGCCATATAGAAGTGAGATTTATATTAAAAACCATACATCATAATAAATTCAAAATGTCTGTATTCCTCCTATTAAAAACATTTTGTTCTTTGGGAGGGGCATTTCACAATCAAACCTGGCACTTAAGGGTAGGGCATTTGAACACAATTTTGGTCCTGGTCAGGGGGGGGAAGGATTTAAAGGAGCCAATGTTCAAAAGTTGTTAAATGCCTGGGGGGTCGCCCGGGGGGATATGTTGAAGTTTCGAATTGATCAGCGCATTAAAGGGACAACATCACCTAAGCAAATGCGGCAGTTACTAGAATCGAAAGTTGAAAAATTCAGGCAGACTTTTCAAGTTTGAAGTGCCAAATTTAAAATGGCATGGACAAGTGGTGCCAGTCATGGTAGAAAATGCAGAAACTCTGGATGAAAACAAATATTTGATTCCCCCAAAAGAGAAAAAAAGAGAGTGGTCAATGTTTTGAAGTCAATCAGCGTGACCGGAAGTGGGTGTTGTTCGCGCACGCCAATCCGTGACAACCTTTAACTCCTTGAGTAAAATATTATTTACCTGGATTTAACGGATGGACCAGGACATTAGTTGGCCTGTTCTTTACTGTTCAGTAATTTCTTTGCATGCTAACTAAAAACTTCCACGAAAGATTAATATTCGGCCTTAAGCAAAGGACATGTGAGAAGAATATGTGGCCGAAAATACGTGCTCGGATTAAGTGGGCATTGACACCTTTCTCTTAAGATTGATGTTTCTGATCTGCTTTTTAACATAGGGTGGTTCTTGTTGTAACTCCTACAGAGATTTAGGTTAAAAAAATACCTAAACAGCGGGTATTTATTTTCCTAATCCAGCTTAAGCCTCTCATGATTCGTGGAAAGGTAAAAACGAAAAACAAAATGGTTAAAAACATGTTTCTGACACGGTCAGTATAAAAGCCGGACTGCGGACTGCGGACTGCGGACTGCGGACTGCGGACTGCGGACTGCGGACTGCGGACTGCGGACTGCGGACCGGACTGGGTATAAAATGCGGACTGAGTTTAAAAATTGCTGTACTGTCCTATAAATCTCAAAAAATGCTACTTTTTCAGTTTTCTCCTGTGCTTTTGAGTTGGGTGTCTTTTATTTACAGTATTTCATTCAGTAATTTAAAATATGACTTTGAAAATTCTGAAAATTACTTCCAAATCAGACAACAACAAGGAACTTTGAATTCAAAGGAGGGAGATTAGGTTTAAACACAGTTTTTGTACAGAGAGGTTGAGAGTGGGATTGTCACACGGCTTAGGTAAGATAAATTACACATTTAAGCTTGGGAGTTCTGGAGTTGCACGTTGAATCAGCTAGAGTACTTTTGAAGCCGACAGCGACTTGACCTGATGTCACGCAACAGAGCAACATTTGCGGAAACCCGAAGTCCATTTGTGGACTGTGAAATTAACTTAATCAAGAAACTGAATGTTCATTCGCAGACAGATTTTTATTCTCTCTACAGAGCCGATCCAGATAAAATTTTGAGCTCTTTCTCGACTGGTTTCGTATTCATTTTGTACTTTTGGTCATGATTAACCTGAGGTCACGAAATAAAAAGTATATACATGTAAACCACGTTCTAAATTTTGCAATTTGAGATTAAATAGGAAAACCAAAGACGTGGCTCGAAAGTCATCTCCAAAGCAGAAGTGCTAAATGTTAGCGATTTTTATTGCACAGTTGATTTTATGCACGCACTTTGAATTTGCAATGTTTATGTTTGACGGTTTGTTGGCGTTCGACTCAGACCGGCTTAAACAGCTTAAACGGCCGGGGAAGCAAGATTCTTCGACAACTCAAAAGCGCTCGTGAAAACTGAAAAAGTAGCAATTTTTTACATTTATCGGTCAGTGCGGCAATTTTTAAACTCAGTCAGCATTTTATTTTCAGTCCGCGTTTTATACCCAGTCCGTGTTTTACACCCAGTCCGGTCCGCAGTCCGCAGTCCGCAGTCCGCAGTCCGCAGTCCGCAGTCCATGTTTTATACTGACCGGTTTCTGACATGTGTCTGTGACACTGTTGATACATGTACTCACCTTTGGTATCGTTCTTTCCAGTTGCTTACTTGTCTTGTTCAAAAACAACCACGGTACTGGGTCGACTTGGTGGTTCAGCGATGTTTTTTAAACACTTAGTAAGCTGGAAGTTCGCTCGAGTTCACTTACAAAACGCAGGATGGCATTCGATATTCACCTTGCTCCGAAGCTCAGCCAATGTCAGACACGATATTTTTATCCTTCATGTTTGTTCCTTACGATCAGTTCTTTTTAGGGCAGATACCAGTTCTATGCACTGCTCAGATGAACAAAAATTCACAAGATCCCCAAAGATCAGCTTGTAACTTTTCAAAAACGTCACTGATCCTGACCGCAGCAAACAAAATGGCTGCCTGCTTAACGCCCGGACGAAAAGAGACTGGAGCAGAGGTAGCCAGTTTCCCGCCGTTTTCGCCGCTTGCCGGGGATGCCTCTCTTTGGCCAATCACAACCAAGATAGAACTGACGCGTACAAAGTGAGTCGGGAGGGAAAAGATACCGCTTGTTTCGCTTGCGTTTAGAAGACCTTTCGGAGAATAATTTTTCTACTTTTTGACTTAACTAAGGCTTACATGGATATTACAAAGGTAAGTCTCTTTGACATTTACCATTGAAAGCGCCATAAACAAGGGTACTAAAGCGTTTCTAATCAGGGTTTTTCATTTCTCGTCCCTTCTTACTTTATTAAAACGGGCTCTAAACGTACCGGTAAACATAAGCTTAAGCATTAAGTCTTCCTGAAACTCCATTTTGAGCTTCTTTTTGGTTTTAAAATATTAGTGTGTCAATGATGCTAGCTTGTCATAAGGAAACCGACGATGAAGCTGGGGCTTGTTACATGCATTCTGACCGCTCCTTGGATATGTTTATGCACTATTTATCCGTACTTAACTCGAATTTGCGATTGGGAGGTGGCTTTCCAACCTTTTTCAACGATCAGATTCGTTCATTCATCTATACACAATTTTTTTACTAAGAAAATAATCAGCTCTTGCAGCAAGGAATGTTGAAGTCCCAATTTGTTCTAACTTATTTTTCTGATTTCTTTTGGGTGGTGTACCACAGTGACAGAGACCAAATAATGTGTTCTCAGACACCATGCAACAATTTTCAAGCTTTGCAAATGGTGAGTTCTGTGTTCTATGTTCAGTTTTAATAATATTCTAAGCGACAGTACCAGAAGCTGTATATATGATGATGGCCAGTACAAGAAAGGCAATCATATTAGAACTCCATTTGATTCCTGTTTTTCGACGTATGCCTTTAAATTTCTCTTCATATAGCTTTGAACTAGTTTACCCTTTTACTCCCAGGAGTTCCCAGAATGAGAATTCAAGCAGTTCAAGACAAGTCAGAAATTCCTGATATAGCATTATGTTAAAGTAATGCTAAAGCAGTTTCATTTGTGTGGTCACACCATACGATTTCATCCTCAGACTCAAAAGTTAGAACCACTTTAAATGTGTCCATAACTGACTCTGGGAGTGAAAGGGATAAAACATTGTTAGTTCCCTTAGCAGTATGACTGTGATAAATGGTGTTGTACCTGAGGGTCAAAACCTAACCAGCTTCCAGAAGGCTGCAGTTATCAAAGAAGGCCCTTTTTGGCTTTGTGTTTCAAAATTACAGTAACTTCTGTTCTCCCTCAGACTCTGGGTTTCAAATACAATTTTGACTGCCCTTCTCTTTGCTTTAATCTTTTAATAGTTTATCACCTAAAGTTCTCTTTATATAGCTTTGAACTAGTTTACCCTTTTACTCCCAGGAGTTCCCAGAATGAGAATTCAAGCAGTTCAAGACAAGTCAGAAATTCCTGATATAGCATATGTTAAAGTAATGCTAAAGTGGTTTCATTTGTGTGGTCACACCATACGATTTCAGCCTCAGACTCAAAAGTTAGAACCACTTTAAATGTGTCCATAACTGACTCTGGGAGTGAAAGGGATAAAACATTGTTAGTTCCCTCTGCTTTAGCAGTATGGCTGTGATAATTGGTGTTGTACCTGAGGGTGATAACCTCATCAGCTCTCAAAAAGGCTGTTTTTAAAAAGGCCCTGTTTGGCTCTGTGTTTAAAAATTACAGCAACTTCTGTTCTCCCTCAGACCCTGGGTTTCAAATACAATTTTGGCAGCCTTTCTCTTTTTGAGGGGGACATTGGGGGACTGTCAACACCGCAACACCGCGGAAAAAAAATAACGAACACCGCATCACCGCAAAAAAAGTTGACGAAACACCGACACCGCAATTCAATTTTTGTCCTACGATTTAAATGATCTGAAAAGCTTCTTGGAAAAAGGAAAACGTCCGCACGTGATGTAATATTTTTCATTTAAACAAATGTTATTACCTCAGCAATTTTCCACTCAACAGATACAAAACACAAAGCCATACTGTTTTCACCTTGTGGTCTGCACGTAAATCACGCGGATACTGATGATGTCTGTATTCTTGCTGTAGCCAACATTTTGTAGTATGTACATGACGACAAAGATAAACAGGTAACGTTCCCGCTGACCAGCGCGGTCGTGGTTGCCACGAGCTCACTTGCTTTACAGTTTCGCGTTTTAATGTTTTCTGGGATGATAGCGCTCCTTTATCGTCTATTAAACAAATAGACGGCGTCTCTGCTTCGTCTTTTCTTCTTTATCTTACTTGAATACAGTTTCTCCGAAAAGCTTTTCAACGCCTTCACTTGGCTTTCTTCCCGAATTCATGTATCAACTGCGACACTCTCGTAGCGATGACACAAGATGTCACTGCTGTGAAGATTTCTTCCGCTTAAGGCATTTTCAAGCCGTCAAGAACTCTTTTTGTACCGGTTTCTCCGTTTTTCCTACTTGTAAACTTAAACAGCTCCTGCTAAACATTTTTCGGGCCCTTCACTCGCTTAATCCGAAATAATCTCGCAACCATTTTCAAAACCGCGCGCCATGTTCGACAAAACAAATAAAACAAGTTTCCCATCACGGCATCCATGTGTCTGTACTCTAATAAATCTTGGGCAACGACCAATCACAGCACGCGTAATATATACTACATTGTATAACTAACGATAGTCACTTAGGACGGGAAGCGATTGTTGAATCGAATGGCTCTTCCAAAGTGTGACCTTGCGCCTAGCAGAAAGGTGGTTGAACTGCCTATTTCTCCTAAGAACTCTATTTTCAGTCGTGCAGATATAAAGAATGGAAGGTAGCGTGTTACGAACTTACCAAATAGATTCCCTGAGCTTCGTCAGGCACTTTTCGCTTCTGTTCATCCGACACCTAAATTTGTTTTTATGCTGGTAGTCCCCCCCCCCCCCCCCCCCTTTTCCCTCTTCATAGAAAAAAGCGACACGGTCGATTACGCACTATGTTGTAGGCTCAATGACCTCTTCGACCTCTTCCATGTTGCAGCCGTTTGACCACGCGCCGTGAAACACAAGGAGGCTGACAGGATCCCTGACAGTCCGCCTAGCAAAGGTCAAGTTATTTATAAATAAAAACGAAAATGGTCTGGCATTCACTGCTTGACACAGATTTGATACCGCCTTTGTTTCCAAAAAAGGGTGATAATCGACGGTTTGACGAATATAAACAGGTTTTGACAGTTACTCGACAAGGAGTAAGTCGGTCAAATGTGTCAAACAATAAACCACAACACCGCAAAGGGTCCGCAAGAAACTTTTTTTCACCGAACATCGCAGGTTTAAAAACAAAAACACCGCACACCGTACGATTTGAGATCACCGCAACACCGCGAGATGGGATTTTATTCACCGCAACACCGCACAAAAAAATTAGCGGCACCGCAACACCGCAAATCCCCATGTCCCCCTCCTTTTTGGTTTTAAAATATTAGTGTGTCAATGATGCTGGCTTGTCATAAGGAAAGCACTGAATAAGCTAGGGCTTGTTACGTGCATTCTGACCGACCAGCCAACCTTTTTCAATGATTGAATTCGTTCGTAGAAAATTGAGTAGTTTGTTCTACACCTGAACTGATTCTTCATTCATAATACCCAATTTTGTTCCCAGGAAATTAATCAGCTCTTGCAGCAAGGAATGTTGAAGTCCCAATTTGTTCTAACTTATTTGTCTGATTTCTTTTGGGTGGTGTACCACAGTGACAGAGACCAAATAATGTGTTCTCAGACACCATGCAACAATTTTCAAGCTTTGCAAATGGTGAGTTCTGTGTCCTATGTTCAGTTTTAATAATATTCTAAGCGACAGTACCAGAAGCTGTATGTATGAGGATGGCCAGTGCAAGAAGCAATCATCTTAGAACTCATTTATTTGATTCCTGTTTTTCGACGTATGGCTTTAAAGTTCTCTTCATATAGCTTTGAACTAGTTTACCCTTTTACTCCCAGGAGCGCCCAGAATGAGAATTCAAGCAGCTCAAGACAAGTCAGAAATTCCTGATATAGCACTATCTTAAAGTACTGCTAAAGAGGTTTCATTTGAAAGGTCAAACCATACGATTTCATCCTCAGACTCAAAAGTTAGAACCCTTTTAAATGTGTCCATAACTGACTCTGGGAGTGAAAGGGATAAAACATTGTTAGTTCCCTTAGCAGTATGACTGTGATAAATGGTGTTGTACCTGAGAGTCAAAACCTAACCAGCTTCCAGAAGGCTGCAGTTATCAAAGAAGGCCCTTTTTGGCTTTGTGTTTCAAAATTACAGTAACTTCTGTTCTCCCTCAGACCCTGGGTTTCAAATACAATTTTGACAGCCCTTCTCGTTGCTTTAATCTTTTAATAGTTTATCACCTAAAGTTCTCCCCAATTAAGCTAGCTGTTGAGAGGCCATGGCTACATCACTATAATCAGGATTCATTGTTAATTCCCATGTACCTGACAAATCAAGTTGAATCTTGGTTGAACTTAATGAAAATCATTAAGATGGAATCCATCAGGAAATCGAGTAATCAGTGGACAAAAATCTTGTACCAGAATAATTTAAGGTATATCGCATTCTTTTTTACATTTTTTAAGAGCTATAGACGTAATAAGTTACCTGTAATAACACCAAAGACAATTTCTTATGGAAGCCCGTGAAATTAAATTTCACAGGAATTGTGTAAACACACTGGTAAAATAGGTAAATTCTTATGCGTAACATTTCATTTTGTGAAATTTGAAATTTGTTTTCTCAGGCTCCCATAAGAAATTGTCTTTGGGGTTATTACAGATAACAAATTACATCCATAGCTCTCAAAAAAGGTAAAAAAGAGTGCGATATGCCTTAAATTATTCTGGTACGAGGTTTTTGTCCTCTGAAAATTAAAAGTACTCAATTTCCTAATGGATTCCGTCTTAATTTTCTTCTTCAACATGCAGGTATTCATGTTTGAAAAGAAAAGATCACTGTCATGCTGGGCATGGGGTTGTGCAAGTGCTCATTGGTAGCTTTCAGTCCAGTTCATCTATCAAAGAGTGTGATGATCAGAAGACTGCAGAAGTAAATACATATGTATTTCTCTATAATTCCAAGAGTAGAGAGCCACGGAGAACAGAATGGTGATCAGGCTTCATAATGAAACCAGAAACATAAGTTACAAGAAAGCGGTAGGCAGCATATATTAGATTTAATATTATATCAAACTTTTATAGTTATTAGTTCATGAAAATGATTCGCCAAGTTGAGAGAATTGCTTGGGTTGTATGTATGTCACTGTGTGCACGATTGCATCAAGCATACACATACCATATTTACTCCAACAAGCGCCGCGGCGCTTATTAAATTTTTCGCGCCTCAAATGCGGTGCTTATTCGAGGGCGCCTCTTATTTGAGGGCGGCGCTTATTCAAAAATTGGACGCGGCAAAGAAAAAAACGCTGAAAACAGACTACTTGCACTTACTAACTTTTTTGTCGCAAATGCGGCGCTTATTCGAGGGCGGCGCTTGTTCGGGGGCGGCGCTTATTCGAGTAAATACGGTAAATCACTCAAAAACATGACCTTAATTTGGGACAAAACATGCAATGCATATGATCATTCACATATTTGAATTTTGACAACCTGCATCATTGGTATGACAGAAAACAAGAAATATATAATATTAAGGTCCAATAAGCGAGGGATAACCTTGAGAGCTTTCACTCACTGCAAATCATGTGTCGGTATTAGAGTAAGCCAAACTCGTTTTTTTTTTCAGTCTTCACCTTCATACTTGAACTGATGAAACAAACATTACTCTTTTCTTGAAATATTACATTTAACTGTTAGTCCATCATGTGCAATACGTATTGATCACAATGACTGAAGTGGAACATCAAAACACTTTGTTTTCACAGTGAAATGAATTTATTGCTCTTCTGGAGGAAACAATAGTTTGTGCACATTTATATAGTCTAATCTTGATTCATTACCTTACGTAATTTATTTGTGAAAAACAACTTTCATTGTAAATCAAGACAAAGTACATATTACACTTGAATTTTTCTACAAAGTTTTTAGTTTAATTGTTGTTTTGTTTTCATTCACTGCAAACATAGCCGTTTGAGCTTAAATTCTTGAGAAACCCTGAGAGAAAAATCTTTCCAGGAAGTCAATCATTTACCACTATATTTTATGTGCAGATGTACGCAAGGCCAAAATATTTCATTCTATTTAAGCATTAGAAAACCACAAAGACCTGGAAAGCCCTATTTTCCAGGCCTTTCCGTTGGGGTAATGTGTGCTAAAAATTTCTGTGTTTCTCGCATACAGGGAAAAGCCAGAAAAGTATGAAATATTTTATCTTGGCTTTCCATGCTTTTCCAGGCTTTTCGGGTATAGAATTCTGCACAATTCCAAGAAACCGTGGAATCCTGGAAAGCTGGGAGTCGATTCCAGGCTTTTCACGCTTTTTTAAACATAAGGAAAAGCCAGGAAAGCGTGGAATATTTATTCCTGGCTCTCCATGCTTTTCCAGACTTTTCGGGTTGGCATTCCATGCTTTCCAAGAAACCGTGGAGTCCTGGAAAGCCCGGAAAGCTGGGAATCATTCCTGGCTTTCCGCGCTTTTTTGCACATAGGGAAAAGCCAGGAAAGCGTGGAATATTTATTCCTGGCTTTCCACGCTTTTCCAGGCTTTTCAGGTTGGTATCCCATGCTTTCCAAGAAACCGCGGAATCCTGGAAAGCTGGGAATCATTCCTGGCTTTCCGCGCTTTTTTGCACATAGGGAAAAGCCAGGAAAGCGTGGAATATTTATTCCTGGCTTTCCACGCTTTTCCAGGCTTTTCAGGTTGGTATCCCATGCTTTCCAAGAAACCGCGGAATCCTGGAAAGCTGGGAATCATTCCTGGCTTTCCGCGCTTTTTTGCACATAGGGGAAAGCCAGGAAAGCGTGGAGCATTTCTTCCTGGCTTTCCAGGCTTTCCCACGCTTTTGGGAGTAACATTCCTGGCTTTCCAGGAGACAGTGGAATCTTGGAAAGCCCGGAAAGTGCGGGGTCCTTTGGCTTTCCACGCTTTCCAGGATTTCCTGGAAAACGTGGAAAGCCAAGAGTCTCCGCGCTTTCCTGGGAAGCCAAGAGACTCCTGGCTTTCCTGGCTTTTCCTTATGTGCAAAAAAGCGTGGAAAGCCAGGAATTTTTCCGCGGAATTCCGGGGATTTCTTGGCTCTTTTTTGCAGGGGATTTTAGCCTCAGAAAACAGTTGGCTTTTCGCGAGGTCGCCACTTGAGCCCTCGCAAAACAACGTCCGAGTAACGAGCACATGCAGAAATTCCATACCAATGACATGTCACTAAGCAAATCTATGTAGTGCTTCTGATTGGTTGAATGAAATTCCCTTGCACTTCAACCAATCAGAAGCACTACCAAGACCTGGGTAGTGCTACATCATTAGTATGGAAATTCTGCGCTCGTTACTCAGATGTCATTTTGCGAGGGTTCAAAGTGGCGACCTCGCGAAACGTCAGCTGTTTTCTCAGGCTACACGTATTTCAGTGAAACTCTATGATGTTTCACGGTTGGCTCTCTTCACAAATTAGTTGTTTGGGCATTTCTTTGGACAGGAGTCTTGTTGTGTGATGCTTTACGGTGGGAGAAAGACATGTTCACTGGTTCCCAGAAACATCTGGGAACTGACAAAATGAGTTGCAATTGTTGCTTTTTGAATTATCTTGTAAAGAATTTTGAAACTCAAAGTCATGACTATACTAGTCATTTAAAGAGAATGAAATCACTGCTTAAAGTCGAGTATTTATTTAGCAGGAAAAGTGCCTCAGTTGTTGTTTTCTGGTATGGTGGAAAACATAGAATGGAGGATACTTAAAAGGCCAATTGAAGGTTATTGACAATATGGGCTATTTTAGCTGGCATTAACTTGAGTAACTCATTGAACGTTTTTCATTGTCAAACCATCATAACGCACTTAGTGTTACACCTTTCTTATTTAATGATCTTTCTTAGAATGTTTCTTTCTTTATCACCACACAGGATGCTTTTGACATAGCTCACCCTAGCAGTATGCAGGATGCATGTCACAATAAACCTATTAAATATGACCTAACTTGCCACGAGTCTCCCAGTAGGTCAGTGAGCATCCCACCAATGTGCAGAAGGTCATAGGAAACCAACACATGACACGTGAACATCACACATCTCTTATTTCATTAAACTCAGTTGCCCTGGTACTGAATGTGATGTTCTAGAAAAATGGCTACCCCAAAGGAAGCAGCTATTTTTTTCTTGACTTAACACATATGGTTTGATGTCCAAGCTACCCGAATGGAGAAAAAGGAGAGAAAATGGAATGCATTATATTTAGCTCGCCAAACAACAGATGTTTACATAATGCTTGCACTTGCATTGTTCAGCTTTTTCAGGTGTACATTACAAACACGTTTCATGTTTGGTTCTTACATTTACATGGTTTACGGTACAGACATAAAATTGTTCACATTTTATAAACTGTGGTGTTGTGTGTTGTTTGTGTTTTTTGTTGATGTACCTTTGCATGTACCTTTGCATGTTTCCCCCACTTTAATTATGGCAGTCACGACCGTATAACCTTCACTTTATGTCCATTCTACAATCTTGTCAGCCCTGTAGGCATATCGCTTAATTAATAGTGTAGTTTGCCCCACCTCCAACGAAGAAGAAACCTTATTTAGTAATTACAGGTACTGTTCCTTATCGAAGACATGCAGAGTTCTACTTACCTTTAATAAAGGCAACTTATTGAACAGTATTATACAGTTCACAGATGTCCCGACCTTCAGCAATCGACGCCTTAATAAAAACACTGCGAATAGGTAGAACCCAGTCCTTTGCAGTGTGATACCGTTGACGACAATAGGTCCGCAATGCGTTGTGACATATTTTAACGAACCGTTTCAGTTTCGCGCAGTGTTCCTCGGGAACTAGGGAGCTGCGTTAATCGAAAGCGCTAGCCTGCATAGGAGGCAGTGCCTTGGGAAGGCAATGTTTGCGTCTTCCCCATTCTCCATAAGCTTGCGGGTCATTTCCATCTACTCCATTCTAGGTCTTCGCAGCGTTGCTCTCCCCTCTTCCAAAATTGTCTGAAACTCGTGCTCAGTTACCGCTGGCATGGAGGGCCTAACGGCTCATAAATCAAGAGCCTCATTCTCAGAGGATCTGGGGTCACTCGCTTTCGCTCTGGCTTTATGAGAATTAGTCCAGCGGCTCAGGGGAAACATTTCATCGCAAACACCATCTCCTGAATGGAACCAGACAGCGAAAATTTTTATAACCAATAAAGTATGGGATATGGGGCTCTGTGGAAAAGTCAGTGGCGTCTGAGATGAGAATGTAGCCAGCCTTTTGGTATGAGACCTAATTCCGGGAACCCCTGGGAATCTGTGTTTGGAGCCGTGCGATGCAGTGTTCGACATCTTAACCCTGCCTCACACTAAATAATGTTTCTAGCCCACAAAATCTTTCCCTTTATCAGACTAAAACGGTAAAATCTGAACCCAACTTCCGAGCTGTACTAGTTATAGACTTAAAAACAATGCCTACTTTGGGCAGCGCAAACCGAAATAGCAGACGAGAGGAGGAACAGTACCAAGTTGGTTATTAACTACTATATGACGAGATTGAACGGAATGGGGAAAATTATTTTATTATAGGGACAAACTGGATCATGAGAAATGTTATTACCTTATTTAAAAAAAGTTTCGTTAAAAGAAGCTGTTTTTCTCTTCTATTTCGCTCTACTCCTCCATTCGTTAGATTCGTAAGATCAGTATAAACAACAACTTTTATTTGGCGCGAAAATGTACATGTGACTGCGAACTGTATTGAAGCTAACTATTGTGAGAACGAACTGTCTTCGGTCAACCTGCGATCTTTGAGGAACAGGTAATGTCCAAAGGCAAATATCCTTGAATGACTATAGCCAAATGAAGTTTATTGTGTTCTGATTATCCCTTTAAAATATTTTTGCTGATGGTTAATTTTTTGCACCATTTTACCGACAGGTATGTTGATGCCCTTTTCTGTCACATTATAACAAGACGCTCCCATCTTGAACTTCTAAAAAAATGTCTAAAACTCAAGTTTGGAAAACTGGGGGGTATATCTTGGGACATATTATTTGATATTTCCCAGTTTTGAAACATATTAGGTGACAAGCGAGTGGGTCAGTGGGAAGCCAATCAGAGCACGCGCTTGCTCATACCCGGGTGCTGTCTATAAAATAACAGCTGATAACCTATCAGTGGGAAGCTAATCAGAGCACTCGCTTGCTCATATCCCGGTGCTGCCTATATCATAACAGCTGATAACCGGTCAGTAGGGAGCCAATCAGAGCGCACCCTTGCTCATACCCAAAAATGGCCTATAAAATCACCTCGTAGAGAGTACCTCTCTCCTTTGAGGTCTGTGATAAGAATGCAAAAAGTCTTTCAAATTAACAAGGCAATTAGGAACGATAGGAGTCTTAGTTAAGCAGCTCATTATTCAGCCGGACTCCAGGTTTGAGTTTAGTACACGAATCGAGACCAACTTGTTAAATTAATTCATTTTTTGTTTACTTTCATCCCCGGACTCCGACATAGTAGAAAGCCCGAATAAGAAAACGAACACAAAAAACGTATGTGGGCTGACGAGAGAGTGAGCCCCTATTAACTGACAGCCTGGAATATCAAAGAATATGTTGTAACTCTTTTTCTAAAGAAACGCACAAAAGTAACTGAACCAATTTGATAGACTACTGGAGACCCCCTCCAAAGGCATAACAGGTTCCATGTTTTTGAACGGAGGCAACAGTAAAACAGATTTATAAAAGGAACACGAACTAACACGTGTATGAAACTGCGTGTCACCTACCCGACTATCAGCACGTTTTATTTTGGCGCTTGCATTTTCCGCTCGTTATCACGTGTCTTGAACAGGCCAAAAGCGCATGGGTAAATGCTTATGTATTCGAAAGAATAAACATTCTCGTCCCCAGAGCTAAGCGGCTTTTTTCAAATTACTTCTCTTGTAGCTCTGGTAACGGCCAAAAATTTATTTTTTTGATTAGCCGATTCAAACTATATGCGCAATAACGAAGAAATTTTTTGGCTTCTACCCATAACGTTTTATTTCCGATTGAATTAATCAGGATATTAATTAATATATTGACTGGATCAATTTCCACGCAAAGAATGCGGCTTAGGGCAGATTAAGCGACCAAATTTTGAATGCAAAGTGTTGAGATTGTCGCTAAATGCCAGCGATTCTTTCCTCGCTACAGCATTTTCTACAAAACTACAGCTTGTCCATAAATAAACTTACATGTAACTGTCTCATCAACTTTTGTAATGACCTCTTGATGTCGATGTTTAATAACCTGGGCGCCAAATGCTTCTGGAAATTTTTGATGGGGAAAAACGTAATACATTATAGCGTTTAGGGGTGGCGAAACGATAAGTACACAGTTGACATTCTCATACAACAGAAACCAGACGAATGTAATAAAATAACTGTACAATTCAATATAACGCAAATGAATTCAAATTTCTCAGTTGTTGTCAGAATTGTCATGCTCAGAGCTCCACGGACGAGAACGGAGCAGGCGCAATAGCACCTTAACGAATTAGACATGCGCTACCGGATGTCGCGAATTTCACGACATCCGGTAATGGCTAATACCAGAGCCCTACGATCCCACCGCTGACAGAACAGATCGTAGGCTCTGGGAACGAGAATGAAGAATAAACAGAGGGAGTGATATAAATCATTTTAAATGTTATTCACATAGTCATAACTTCACAAATGAAAGGACTTACTTTATAGGGCAAATCTAAACTGCGAGTAGGCTCACTTCGTTAGGTGTACATGCAATTTGGTGGCGGAGGAACCACTTACAAGCCTCTGCGCAAAGGAAAATAGGGTGGAGGTAAGCGAAAAGTCACCTTTCTTCTCGTCTCTATCGTAAATGGTGGCTCAGCTGCTGAGCCATACAAGCAAGTGAGTTCGCTTGCCCGCTGGACAAATCAAACAGGTTAAACTAACACAATAAATAAGAGAAAATGGAACAACAAATAAAAACCTGATTGACACAAAGCCTATAGATGGGCGCATTTACTCAAATATCAACAATTAGACTTTAAAATCAGTTAATTTTCTTTTTTATTATTTGAAGGGATTGTGCATTGGCAAAAGAATGGTTTCACAGAGCTCATGAATGAACTTCTGAATAAATACTTAAACGCAAGCTTAGCAGATGAATAAGACGTGTGTAGTGAGAAAAAAAGAAAACTCTCTGGATTACATACAATGGATTCATTCTAACTAGGGGCTCAAGATGCTTCTGCCGGAAGTATCACAAACTCACTAGTTTCAGTGACAATAATGACCTTTTATCTTCTGAATTTGCCTCTTGATACCTTAAGGCAACCTATTAATCGCAGCATGAAATTTCAGCGATTTTGGCGATTGTTTGGCAAATCACAACGTCAGTTGCCAAAGTAATTTGTACTCATAACATTTACCCTATTGTACAGATAGGGCAAGTAAACAAAATAATTTTATATCCTATTTTATATCCTATCCTGTATCTCTTGGCCACTGTTTACTACTGACATGATTTTGAAGTTTGGTAAAGTTTTATTGTTTACACTACGTACATGAGCCTACATAAAACATTGATGAGGCACTACGTGACCCAACAATGTGAATGCCGTTAAATAATGGAAACGAAACATCGCAAACCGCAAATTCTAATATTTTGCCTCTTGAAACGTTTCGTCTTTAGAAATTTGGTGGGTGAAAACATAAGAGTATATTTCTATTCATGTGACTATAAACAATTTATCCACCCATTTACCGAGGTATAACAAATTATTTATCTTGTTCATCGGCCAACATATCGCGCAAGTAAATGCGCCCGCCTGAACATGTCAGCTTCCTTATGGAGGCTTGCTCCATGTTTGACTGTTGATTTTAGCCCTTGTGCAAAAACAGTCATCTTAGAAAAAGAACTTCTTAGAAAAAGAACTTCTTAGAAAAAGAACTTCTTAGAAAAAGAACAACTTCAAAATGAAACTAAGGTAGTTATGCTCCCAACCCTTTGGTTGTACAAAAACACCTACCCTTTAAACATATGCAACACGACGAAATAGAAAAATAGTTGAATATCAAACTGATGGGCGTATAATACCATATTTACTCGATTAAACGCTGCGCATTTTATTTTTAGCGTTTCGGATGCGTTTATTTAAGGGCGGCGTTTATTCGAGGACGGCGTTTATTTCAAAATCATATTTCTTAAATCACTGACAACAATTACGGTAAATCATTTGTAAATATTATGTAAAACAGAAACATGTTTAAGGTTCTAATGTCTCGCTTTTTTGCTTAGATAGAATCGCAGTTTTCTGGCTTATGATTTGAACAACGTTCAGAGAATTATTTTTCTTATTATCCTCGAATAAACGCCGCATTCTTATGATTGGGTGCAGCGTTTATTCGAGGGCGCCGTTTATTGGTAATTTTGCTTCCATCTGCGACGTTTAATCGAGGGCGTCGTTCATTCGAGGGCGGCGTTTAATCGAGTAAATACAGTATGTGCAGTTACAAAATATTTCTTATACGATACTCATAATGCTCAAAAAGTTGAGACTCACTGGAACGTTCTTCTTGGTAAGTCCAGCAGGATAAAACCTTAGCATTGTCTTGCCTAGGGTTTGGCGAAGTTGATGCTGGCAAAGGTATAATTGTGTCATCACTGGTATCGTTCTCGTGAACTGTGACTTTTGACAAACAGCTTTTGTTTGCAACGCTTCTGTGGCGAGTGGAATCTCTTACGTGTCCTCAAAACGCCAAAACGCACAAAGCACTTCTCCCAGGTTTTTGCATTTGTCAGGCTTTTCGCCAGAGCAGGATCTCTCATGAGACTTAAAGTGTGTTGATTGGCTAAAACACTTGTCATATATTTTGCATAAAACAACAGAAAGGGAGTACAGTTTAACTAATGAATTCAAGACCGCATGCAAAAAACAGCCATCTGAGAAAATTAATAAAAAATACAAATTAAAATAGGGCAGCCTTCAACCAAATTTAATCCACCAAAACAGAGCAATACTTAAACGAACGCCCCAGTAGCCACAACATGTGTTGTTAATCAATGTCTCTCATATGATCCTTGTAATGTTCAACAAGTAGAGACTCACTCACCTGTTCTTCCTGGCAAATCCAACAGGAAAAAACCTTAACATTTTCTGGCTTGGGTTCTGGCAAAGAGGATGCTGGAAATGATGTGACTCTGTTATCACCGGTATTATTCTTGCCAGCTGTGTTAGGATTACTGGATTTTTTTGTATGCAGCTCGTATTTGTAAGGCTTGTAATTTGTGTGGGATCTTCCATGACTGTCCAATACTTCTGATGTGCTAAAACAATTTTCACAGGCTTTGCATTTGTAAGCCTTTCCACCAGAGT
The DNA here is from genome assembly GCA_964030785.1 of Siderastrea siderea. Taxonomy (NCBI): domain Eukaryota; kingdom Metazoa; phylum Cnidaria; class Anthozoa; order Scleractinia; family Rhizangiidae; genus Siderastrea; species Siderastrea siderea. The sequence continues at coordinate 32,107,860 of OZ034978.1, forward strand.
GGGATCTCTCATGAGTCCTGAAATTTCCTGCTTGGCTGAAACACTTGCCACAGGCTTCACATTTGTAAGGTTTTTCACCAGAGTGGGTTCTCTCATGAAACCTCAGATCTCGTGCTCTGCTGAAACACTTGTCACAGATTTTGCATTTGTAAGGCTTTTCACCAGAGTGATATCTCTCATGAATCTTGAAAACATCTGCTCGGCTAAAGTACTTCTCACACGTTTTGCATTTGTAAGGCTTTTCACCAGAATGGGATCTCTCATGAGTTCTCAAATTCCTGAAGTGCTGAAACTCTTATCACAGATTTTGCATTTGTAAGACTTTTCACCAGAGTGATATCTCTCATGAATCCTCAAACCATCTGCTCGGCTAAAACACTTCTCACAGGTTTTGCGTTTCTAGGGCTTTTCACCAGACTGGGTTCTTTCATGAGTCCTCAAATGTATAGATTGGCTAAATTACTTGTCACAGGTTTTGCACTTGTAAGGCTTTTCACTAGAGTGGTATCTTGAATGAGTCCTCAATTGTCCTGAAATGCTGAAACTCTGGTCACAGGTTTTGCATTTGTAAGGCTTTTCACCAGAGTGGGTTCTCTCATGAGTCCTCAAACCATCTGCTCGGCTAAAACACTTGTCACACGTTTTGCATTTGTAAGGCTTTTCACCAGGGTGGGATCTCGCATGAGTCCTCAAATTTCGTGAAGTACTGAAACTCTTGTCGCAGATTTTGCATTTGTAAGGCTTGTCTCGAGAGTGAGATCTCTCATGAATCCTCAGTTCTCCTGAAGTTTTAAAACACTTGCCACATGTTTTGCACCTGTAAGGTTTCTCTCCAGGGTGACCTCTGATATGTATTTGTAACCCCTGTTTTGAAAAAAAACTCTTCCCTTCAGAGTGTTGTCGTACATGTGTCCTCAAATAACTTGATGTGGTAAAACACTTGTTGCAGGTTTTGCATTTGTAAAGATCTTCTTTAGAGTGAGTTCTTTTGTAGGTCTCCATTATCTTGCTTACGTTTCTGCTCTTATATCTAGCCTGGCTTCCCCACCTCGAGGATAAAATGAATCATCAAGGCAAACCCGACCTCTTCTTCTGCCATTGCTTACCTTAACAAACACCTGATGGTCACAACGAAGTACAATTTTGGTCAGTATAATACACGGACCGCGGACTGCGGACTGCAGACCGGACTGGGTATAAAAGACGAACTGGGTATAAAACGCAGACTGAATATAAAATGTGGACTGAGTTTAAAAATTGCCGTACCGACCCATAAATATCAAAAAATCCTACTTTTTCAGTTTTTTCCAGCGCTTTTGAGTTGTCGAAGACCAAATCTTGCTTCCACGGCCTTTTAAGCTTTTTTTAAAAAAGTTAAGCAGGTTTGAGTCGAACGCTAACAAACTTAAACATTGCAAATTCAAAGTGCGTACATAATTTCAACTGTGCAATAAAAATCGCTAACATTTAGCACTTCTACTTTGGAGATGACTTTCGAGCCACGTCTTTGGTTTTCCTATTTAATCTGAATTTCAAAATTAAGAACGTCGTATAAATATGCTTTTTTAATTTCGTGACCTCAAGGTTAATCATGACCAAAAGCACAAAATGGATAAGAAAACAGTTGGGAAAGAAACTCAAAGTTTCATCTGGATCGGCTCTTTTGAGAGAATAAAAATTTTGTCTGTGAACATTCAGTTTCTTGATTCCATTCATTTCACAGTCCAAGAGCCAACTTTGCACTTATTGATTTAAATTCAGTCCGCATTTTATACTCAGTCCGTAGTCTGCCAGTCCATTTGTTTTAATGGTGTTCGACTCAGAAAGCTGCTTAAACGGGCGGGGAAGAAAGATTTGGTTTTCAACAAACTGTCTTTAGCAGATTTAATAATTCTGCGGCTTTGTTTAGCAGATATTTGTTCTTTTTGAAAAGGTATGAGGTAAGTCGAAGTTGACAAATTTAATTCGTCGGGTTTCCACAAATGTTTCTCTGTTGCGTGACATCAGGTAAGCAAATTCCTGTCGGCTTCAAAAGTACTCTGGCTGATTTCAACGCGCATCTCCAGAACTCCCAAGCTTACAGTTGGTCCACGTCACGCGTGAACGGAAACCTGAACACGTGATCCGAGTCTTCAAATGAACAAGCTACTTTCAGGGACGTAACAGAAATCACAAAGGAAATATTGAAGATCTCACTGAAATTTGCGAAAATGGATTCTATCTTTGTAGAAGCAAGGGGTTGTGACGGGACAAATCTTTGTTTTATCGAGAGACCGCATTATTTTCTGGGTTCGCTTCTCGTCAGTGGTTCAAAAACGTTTTAGACGTAGACGTAGGTGAAATCATGTCAATTATTTTTTTCTGATGCGGGATTCCTGTTTCAACCAAACGAGAACAAACCTTGGAGCTGAACGCTTGTGTAAGAACGGTAGCTCCGAACGAAGTGGACGAAAACCAAGATACATGTGCCGTGTCAAGCAATTACTGATGACAGTTTTTCCTAGTTGTGAGGTTGATTAAAGACAAAGCCGACGCTTCGTCCACAGTTAACCAAAGCGTAATATGAGAGTTGTTTGTATGGAGGTGAAATTCGACCCAAGATGTAAATGGGCAGTTTTCCGTGCAAAATACCTAAAAAGCGAAATAGTTTGAAGACCATTACCTGTTGTGTGTTTGCTGTGTTTTTGCCGCTTTTCCGAGCTTCTGGAGGCCGTTTGGGGCGATTTTCTGTTTAACGGTCGATGTGATTCGCGACATCATGTCAAAGTAAAGCCAGTACGTGACAAGACGTCGCATCGACCGTGAAACAGAATATCGCCCAAAACGGCTTCCAGAAGTTTGGAAAAGCGGTAAAGACACAGCAAACACACAACAGGTAAGGTTTTTCAAACTCTATTTTGATTTTTAGGTATTTTCCACGAAAACTGCCGATTATTTTCAATCGAATTTCAGCTCCATACAGACTCTCATATTTAATATGCTTTGGTGACCTGTGCTTCGTCTATTGCATATCCTATTGCTCAGCAATCTTTGGCGATTTTCCCATCCATATATCCTAGGTTTCGCTACTTTGAACAATTGCAATGGGCTATTCCATTTAATATCCGCACCCCCCCCGGTTGAGGACTGACCTTTCCCTCTTACCCCTAAAGAATGCCATTAGAAAGTGTTACCCCCTGAAGACTTCCTTAACAAATGGGTTTACCCCTGAAGAATTTCGCAAAAAAAAGCATTTACCCCTGAAGAATTCCATGAAATCTCTGTTTACCCCTGAAGAATTCCACTTATAATATGGGTTTTACCCCTAAAGAATTCCCCAGCTTCTGGCCCTTACCCCTGAAGAGTTCCACTACTTTTATCCCTTACCCCTGAAGAATTCCACTGTTCCTCAACCGGGGGGGTGCGGATATTAAATGGAATAGCCCAATAGATTCTAGAACGTCGTCTGAAAGTTTAGAAGGATAACTCCGTCCCCCTTGAGCGAACGCCTCACATGTACTGAACGTGTTATGATGTCGAATGACACAATAAACAGCGCCAGGAGTTGCACGAGCTGCTGTGGAGATCGCTGTCGGTCCCTCTCCAGTCAAATAACGATCAATTATTCGTCTTCTCGTTTCCTTGTGGAGAGGCCTACACGGCCTGTTCTTCCGACCTAAGGCATTAACATAATCAGGTCTGAACATTTCGAAAGCTCTGTGACAGATTCGCAATCTCCTTTCGATTTTCGAAATCCCTCTCTGAATCTCAGAAAACACATGGCGAATGCCCAAATATGGAGAACGTGACTCGTCACGTTGTTTAGAATTTTAGAGTTTCCGTTCACGGAAATTTATTTATTTTAGTTCTTGGTAAACAAGGTATGTGTACATGGATACCCAGAGTTCACACATTCGTACTGCCAAAAATTCACGGTGTTGATGTACTGGCATTATTTTCATTATGTTGTCTAAAACGTTGACAGTTTTTACCCCCCAAAATAACGACCCCACGAGTAAAACACAGTATGTAACGTAGAGTAAAGTGATACAATGACACGAGACACCGCGAAATGTCATTTGATGTCACTGTCAACGACGCAAGAGAGTTGACAGCTAGCCAGAATACACCAAATGCAGATGAGAGCGATGATACCGCAGCAGCTACTGTAGTTTCAAGAAATATAGTCTGATATCGTCTCGTATGGCTTTTAAATTACCCTCCCTTAAATTACCCTCCCTAAATGGGAGGGTAAGCTCCGACAAATCTCTTAATAGAGAAGGCTTCCCGCTATGTGATTGGAACAATTAAAAAGACAAAGAGGGTGCAATCGGCCGGGGCTCCTTTGGGCTGGTATGGTATGGGATTATGAAGTTAGTTACAATTTGTGCCGTACAGGTGAAGGGTCGTGGGACACCTTGCAGCTGAATATGGTCTGGTATAGGCCAAGGGTTTCAGGGTCCGAGCAGCACACCCCCAACCTAAACTTCATAGGGTATCCCTGCCGGGATTTTCCACACAAAATTTAGAAAATTGGATATTTGAGGCATTCAAAGGTGTTGCAAATAAAACATGAGTACCAAAAAAGAGAGATATTTATGGCAATTAATTCCACACTTTTGAAATGGGAGAAAAACATGTATGTTGATAGCATGCAATGCATTGTAATTTTGAGCCAAATGATTGACTCGTAACCTGCATAACAGGCTTTTTTTTAATAACTGAACGCGAAAGACGAGTGTTCCACGCCATTAACGCCATTTGGCTTAGCATGACTGTTTTTTCGTGATGAATCTCGCGAAAGCGAATCAGTGCTATCCATATTCGCTTTTCACGTTTTAGTATAAGGTGATTTTCTGCCGTTCTGCTTTTCCGTCATTCCGCCATTCCGTGTTTTAGGGTCTCCCCTCATAGACTTATAAAAGAACAGTGTGCGGTTTTGTTGAACCGATTTATTTTTATGTCTTGTGGTTAATTTATTACATTTGGTTTCACCCTTGTGGACGACTCCATTTTCTACTTCATGTTTCGGTGAGTTTCAGTAAAAGTGCCCTAAATTTGCTATTTTGCTATTAACAGGCCCCTCGTGTAAACCTTCAAGGGTCTTGTCCCCACAACTAGTCCCATTGTGTAAACACTACAAGGGACTAGTCGCTGCAAAAACTCCCTGTAACTTGTGCCATCATATGTGCCGAGCTTAAACCAAGTAAATACGACCTTACTTGCCCTGAGTCTTCCAGAAAGCCAGTGGTTAGAGCATCCCACCAGTGTGCGCAAATTCATGTGTTAGATTCCCATAAGAATCAAACACATGACACATGTGAATATTACACATCTCTTATGCTATTGAACTCAGTTAGCCATGAAGTGAATGTGGTGTTCTACAAAAATGGCTACTGCAAAGGAAGCAGCTATTTTTTTCTTGAGTAAAAACATATGGTTTGATGTCCAAGTTACCCTCATGTAACTGTTTAACTGTCGCTTTGCTCAAGCCAACACTGGATGTAAGGGGTGAGGATTACATTAGCTCGCCAAACAACAGATGTTGGGGGCAGTGCCCCTGCCTTTCCTTACGAAAGAGATGTTTACGCTAGCACCAAAACACTTTTAAACACGTTTAACCCTTTAAGCCCTAACAGTGATGAAAACAAAATTTTTCTTTACATTATCACTACTTGTTCAAACAATCAAGTGGCAAGAATAAAGCAAGTGATCACCAAGGATAAGATGTCTTGATTTTTAGACAAGTTCTCCTCACTAGTTCGACATGAAATATACTGAGAACAGTAAGGAGAATATGCATTTTTATATCAGGCCCCAGTTGTTCAAAAGGTGGATAGTGCTATCCACTGGATAAATCATTATCCAGTGGATAAGTATTAGGAAAACCAATTGGGGCATCCTCTGGATAGAGATTTATCCAGTAGATAGCACTATCCACCTTTTCAACAACTGGGACCAGGGGGTAAAGGGTTAAACAAAACACATTTCTCCTAAACATGTTTGCACTTGCATTGTTCAGCATTAGGTGTACATTTCATTTCATTAGGTGTACATTTAACATGGAATACAGATAAAAGTCTTCTTAAGCTTAAACTGTGGTATTCTCTGTTTTCATTATGCACCAAAGTACATTTGGTGTCATGTTTGCCCCATTTTCATTATAGCCATCACTCACTGGGTTTGTCCCACCTCCAATTAATAACCGCACCCCCCGGGTTGAGGAACAGTAGAATTCTTCAGGGGTGAGAGATAAAAGTGGTGGAATTCTTCAGGAGTAAAGGCTAGAGGCTAGGGAATTCTTTAGGGGTAAAACCTATATTATAAGTGGAATTCTTCAGGGGTAAACTGAGATTTCATAGAATTCTTCAGGGGTAAACCCATTTCTTTAGGAAGTCTTCAGGGGTTAACACTTTTTAATGGGATTCTTTGGGGGTAGGAGGGACAGGTCAGTCCTCAACCCGGGGGGGGGGGGGTGCGGATATTAAATGGCATAGCCCAGCATTTCGGCCCTTTTTAAAAGGTACCACTGTTTTATGCAAGACGATTGTTTACGTACGATTTCCTTCTTAAAGTCATGAAACGTTTTACTTACCTTCAATAAAGACAACTATAACAACACTATACAGTCAAAAGATGTCTCCTCTAGCTTCCACAAAGAAAGCGATCGGCGCCATAATGAAAACACTGCAAGAATAGTACCCATTCTTTTGCAGTTTTTCCTCACGTGGCATGACGATAATAGGTCCGCAATGCGTAGTGAGTAAAAGGTTTACCTACTACCGTGTGGCACTAAATTTTAGTGGGTTCTAATTTTTGCGATTTTTGCGGTTCTTTCGCGATCCGCAAAAATAAGTTCCCACAAAATAAAATTACCGCAAATGTTTCCGCAAAAATTTACTCCACTGTAGAAATCATACACAAAAATACTGGTTTGAAGGGGAAAGTGCCATAGATAACTCGGTAGATAATACATCAAGGGGTACCCTAGTTATTGTCAATCCATTATTGTAGTGTAATAGAGTGACATTGATTAATCTGTCTTACATCCCAAGTTGTTTTATCTGCATTGCGACTGCATGTACTCAGTTCCATTTGAATGCCACTTCCAGAAAATCGCAAAAATTAATTCCCAGCACGAAAAACCAGTCTCTTCCAATCGCAAAAATTAGTTCCCGCAAAACACACAAAAAAAATGGCAATCCGCAAAATTAAACTCCCGCAAAAATTTAGTTCCACACGGTATATGCGGGAAGTATGAAACTTTGTGCAGTGTTCCTCGGGAACTAGGGAACTGTGGTTAATCTAAAGTGCTAGCTTTATAGAAGACGGAACTGCGGGAACGGAGTGCTTGCGTCCTATTTATTCTCCATAGGCTTGCAGTTCATTTTCATCACACTCTAGCTATTCGCAGCTTTGCTCTTTTCTCCCCCCCCCCCCCTTTGGACTAGACTGCGAGCAGTCTCTTCTATTTCCTCCCTCTCCCCCAATCCCTCCTCATTTTTACCGTTTTTTCCATGATTTGTTCATTTCCACTCGCGTGTAGGATCTGAGGAAAATAGGATGACTTCTCGCAGTCTACCTTTGGACAGACATTATCTCAGACTTGTTATCTCAGACTTGTGCTTGACTACTGGCATTGACAGACGGGACTGACTTATGGTGACCAGCTTGATTTTGAGACGGTCTAATGTAGCTTGCTCTCACTCCGTCTCGCCGTAGACTAAGAGCAGTCTCTCTATCCAGTCGGGGATAGTCGAGCAGAAAGAACACGCGAGTAAGGACGAAAATCGCCTGCTGCGGCTAATGACGCGCACGTGATTAGCCGCTAGTGTAGCGAGCCGGATTACTACACGCGCGCGTCACGGTTCCACGCGGCAGGCGACTTTCGTGCTGTTTCTGGGATCAAAATGCAGTCAGCCTTTTCGTATGAATCCTAGATGGCTATCTAAGGAATCTGTGGTAAAAGCCGTGCTCTGCAGAGCTCGACACCCTAACCTTGTCTATAATGTTTGAAGCCCATAAAATTTCCTTTCTATCACATTAAAACATCTATACCCAATTGCAGACGAGTATTAGACTTAAGAACAATACTATCCGCTGCGCAAACCGAAACAGCAGGTGAGAGGAGGCGGAGCACGGGGTTGTCTATGAGTACTGTATGAAAAGATTGAGTAAAAAATTGTTTTACCATATAGACAACCCTGGATCATGAGAAATTTTCTTAACTTTAATACGAAAACAATCTTTTGTGTTAGAAGAGGCCAGTCCACCTGTAAGACATATAAACAACTTGTCAGTTGACGCGGAAATGTGCATTTGTCCACGGACATTATGGAGACTTACACTGAGTTGGGAGCTTAGATCAAACCTTTTTCGGTCAAACTGATTGAAAAGGTGGTCGAATTAAAAGGGATTAAAATTGACAGGGGCGGGGGGAGTAATTTTATTGGGCCAAAATAAAGTGGCCGTCTCTGGGCCGTAATAATAATGTGGATCTATTAAGATGGTGGCCGGCCTGGTTCCAGTTGAAAACTTGCACAGGCTCACCAGTTTAAACCCTAGCACGCTGTCATTCAAGAGCCAAAACGCCAGCCTTGGGTTAAAAAGTGGTATTTCCACATGACAGTTTGCAAGTAGCCAAAGTCAAATTGGAAAGCGAAAAGGAATCCATGTCGTCACTAACAGAAGTGAATTGAACAAAATTGACGCTAATCCTGGGTTAGCTTAACAGTTCTTTAAACAACCAGGACCAGGCTAACAAAGGATAGTCAAGCGAGAAAAAGCACGCCTGCGCAAAGCACTTTTCTTTTCCCGGCGTGACTCTATTTTCCATAAAGTGAGATGACCATGCACACACGAGATTTTCATGCAAGCACACGAGCGTTTCACTACACCATCCATGAAGAAAAGAGGTAGTGACCTCAGTCTCAAAGTTAAAATTTACACTGAAAAACCTCTTCCTTTGTTTTGTAAAATTGCAATTTATGGTTACCGTTTAATGAACCATAACTGTGCACAGCTTAATTGATTTTTTTTGAAATCGAGGCTAAAGAAAAGACTAACAAACACAAACTAAACGGAAACAAGCATTTTTATTGCCAAGATCCTCCCTTGTCCTCCTCCGGAGGAGCGTTGCGTGACGACCCAAACAACGGCTGCGTAACAGACTACCCACCAACGGATGCATCCATTTTCTCCCTGTGCAAATGAAACTGTGAAAAATTTACAGCAATGACATATGAACATAACAGAGAAAAACTTCTGAACTGAAAGGGAACCTTAGACAAGTTGGTTATAGCTGTTTCTTAATGTGGTTCACTCAACATGTATGCAACAAAAACAAACTACAGTGATGAATGAAGTCACATGTCATCAAATCCAACTTGTGAAATATGCACTCAAACGTTCCTCATGGACATCCTCATAACAACAAACCTGCTTCTTACAGATAATCTCAGGAGACCAAAACTGATATCATCTCTACATCTCTAAAATAGACACAGACACCTCTGTAAAGCAGAATTAGTGTTCTGCCACTGTCCCTTTGGCATCCACAAGAAAGAGGTTTAAATGGAGTATAATTATAATCCCCCGTTGAAATGTTAGTACTCCAAGAACAAGAACCAAACTTATATGCTTTAGTTTAGTTACTTATGGCTACTTACTGACCAAATTAAACACAACAAAACCGTAAACCTGATTGACACAAAGTCTGGTGATACGTACATTTACAACAATTAGACTGCAAAAGCATGGATAAACAGGAATCACAGACCTCAAAATGACTGCACACATACAAAGATTATTGCATGTAGGTCATGTAGAGTCAGTATCAACATTATTTGATGACAGATAGTGTCATAACTCAAAAACAGGAATAGGCTACTTTCAAAATCTCTTTGCTTTCTTTTTTAAACCAAGGCCTGGTGCTCAGCCTTTCATGCAAATTAAACTAATTTATCTGAAATGTTGTGCACCAGGTCTAACGTTGAAAGCGAGGCTAGAAACAATTTAAATATGGCCTATTTTCCTTTGCTTGTTGAACGGGAAATTCCGAGTTAACTTACTTTGTGGAAAGCGTAGAAGCGAACGTTTTTCTCACTTCTCCTGAGTCCCACACCCACACACTTAGCCTGGCCCTTTTGTTTTAAGACTATGTAGGTTTGTATGTTGGACGAGCCCACGCAAAAATCGTGAAAATACTGACTGTCTTGCAGTCTGTAGTACACTATTCGTAGCGTGCAACAAGGAGTTAATGCTGGTCTCCGGTGACATTGCTATGATTGAAGGGCTAAAAACATGTCTTATGTTGATCTTGAAGATTTTTCAAGGAAAGGGTTGTTTCAGTTTTGGTCAGATTTGCATGCATTCACTATTTTCTATGCAGTAGTTAAATATTTGTTCATTCTGTATATGGTTTGCTTAAGAAAAGTGTCCTGGAAACCCCATGCGTAACAGACAAAATAACACAACAGATAGGGCGCACAGTTTAACCAATGAATTCAAGACTGAATGTAAAAACAGCAATCTGAGAAAAAGTAAAAAACAAATTCAAATAGAAATAAGGCAGTTACGCTCCCAGCCATTTAGGTCCAGAAAAAGTACCGGTAGGTAACCTTCAAACAAATTTAATCCAACAAAACAGAAGAATACTTCAACGCAAACCCCAGTGGCCATAATCTGTGGAGTTAAAAAATGTTTCTCATATGATCCTCATAATGTTCAATAAGTATAGACTCACTTATATGTTCTTCCTGGCAAATCCAACAGGATAAAACCTTAGCATTTTCTGGCTTAGGTTCTGGCAAAGGCAATACTGGTAATGATTTAACTCTGTTTTCACTGGTATTGTTCTTGTCAGCTGTGTGAGGATTACTGGACTTTTGGACAAGCAGCTTGTATTTAGAAGGCTTCTGTCTTGTGTGGAATCTTCCATGATTATCCAGTGCTCCTGATGTGCTAAAACACTTGTCACAGATTGTGCATTTGTAAGGCTTTTTACCAGAGTGGGTTCTCTCATGAATCCTCAAGTGTATTGACTGGCTAAAACACTTGTCACAAAGTTTACATTTGTAAGGCTTTTCACCAGAGTGGGTTCTCTCATGAGTCCTTAAATATCCTGAAGTGCTGAAGCTCTTGTCACAGGTTTTGCATTTGTAAGGCTTTTCACCAGTGTGGGTTCTTTCATGAGTCCTCAAAACATCTGCTCGGCTAAAACACTTCTTACAGGTTTTACAACTGTAAGGCTTGTCTCCAGAGTGAGATCTCTCATGAACCCTCAAATTTCCTGCTTGGCTGAAACACTTGTCACAAAGTTTACATTTGTGAGGCTTTTCACCAGAGTGGGATCTCGCGTGAGTCCTCAAATTTCCTGACGTGCTGAAACTCTTGTCACAGATTTTGCATTTGTAAGGCTTGTCTCCAGAGTGAGATCTCTCATGAATCCCCAGTTCTCTCGAAGTTTTAAAACACTTGCCACATGTTTTGCAATTGTAAAGTTTCCCCCTAGAGTGGCTTCCGATATGTATTCGAAACTCCTGTTTTGAAAGAGACCTCTTGGTGCAGGTTCCACATTTGTAAGGCTTCCCTCGAGAGTGGTGTCTTAAATGTGCCCTTAAATAACTTGATGTGGTGAAACACTTGTTGCAGGTTTTGCACTTGTAAAGATTTTCTTTAGTGTGAAATCCTTTGTGGGCATCCATTATCTAGCATTCCTTGAATACAAACATACAAAGAGTTTTAGCTTATGTCTCTGCTCACATATTCGGCCTAGCGTCTCGTCCTCATCCCAAACCAAATAAAAAAAAGAACAATACATCTGCAATTAAGTTAAAGAAATAATTCAACTCAATGCTACCTAATAAATTAAGGAAAATATGAATAAATATTTCATCGCGTGATAAAGATGGACTCGTCACATTGTGACCTGAAAAGAAATGAGTTCAACTGATTTCGCGTGCTACTCCTCACAAGTAGTTCATTTGTTTCTGCTCACCCTTTTGATTTCCAATTCGAATTTTAGGATTTAATGCCAAATGAAATAAATATATCCTATTACTTAAAGTTTACACAATTAACTTCAACCTTAAGTGCTCTCAGACGATAGAGGAAATTAGAAAACTGTATTTTAAAGTATCCTGAATAAACATTTCACTTCTTTATGAAGGCGGAAGTGTCATATCACAAAAAAGGGAAACAAGCTGCTGCCACTAATTTCACCAATTCTTACACATGTTTAGTTTGTTTCGTATTATTCCGTTTTTTTCATTTCCAAACCTAATTGTACCTTCTTAGAAAAGATAATTTTGATTTTCAATTTGTCCAAATCATTATGAATTCCAAGTCAGCTAGCTTACTTTTGCAAGGGGATTCCCCGGAACTGGGTTTAACTATTTTTCTTGAGACATGCTTTAACTTGTTTGAGCGTGGAGGGACGATTTTCCTTTTCACCAGTTTCTGCAAACTCTGATGATGTGTGTGTCTTTTAAAATCGAGCACTATAGATTTTGATTTTACTGCTACACCTTACTGTTTGTATTCATGGTTCAGGCACAACAGTAAAGTTAACGCTTCTCTGTGTCCATGACGAGACGCTACGGGGTCTAACTGGAAGTACATTAAGGAATGCGGGGTTGTGAAACCGCATTCCTTTCATATTTGAATTTTGATCAAGGCGCCGCGAAAGCAATAGGTGTTAAAATCCGCCGCTTTCACTGTCAACAAAGCTTTTCTGTTACCGGAAACACACTGTTGTTGAATAAATATCACACACCTTTTTGCAAGTTGATCGCAACGGCAAATTTATTTTTGTGGCTGTTAACAAACAATAAGATAATAGGCTATGAATAGCCTCTTATTTCTCTAGAGGATCGTAGCGCTCGCGAGCGGTTTTACCGCCTCTCCTTTCTCCGGAGAGGTCATTTGTTGGTATGTGATCGGACGTTCTGAGAGAAACACTTGAAGAGAATCTATAAATACAACATGGTCTTTCTCCCATTTTTAACAAAATCGCGAATATATCGAGAATTATTCACAGAAACTCGATACGCTTTCTCTACTAAAGAAAGAAACAGCAACAGTAACAAAAAAGATAAAACTTCCGTTCACATAATCTTTTAGACTGCGAGCAGTCTCAAATCGTGCTCGCTCGTGCTCGCTACTTGCGCTTCGTTCTACACGGATTTTAGATCAAAAGAGAGACTGCTCGCAGTCTAATAATCTGTCCTCTGAACAGGCCATTCGCTTTGCCGTCTGAATTTGCACTAAGACTGAGGAAACTATTGCTTCCTACGCTTAGTAACTGAGACTTAAAATAGAAAGGAATTGTTCAAGGTAACAGTTGCACACTCCGACGATACATCTGGATGCTACTGGTTCCCTCATTAGTTAACTGAGACTTAAAATAGAAAGGAATTGTTAAAGGTAACAGTCGCACACTCCGACGATCCATCTGGATGCTACTGCTCCCCTCATTAGTAACTGAGACTTAAAATAGAAAGGGATTGTTAAAGGTAACAGTCGCACACTCCGACGATACATCTGGATACTACTGCTCCCATCATTAGGAACTGAGACTTAAACTAGAAAGGGATTGTTAAAGGTAACAGTCGCACACTCCAACGATACATCTGGATGCTACTGTTCCCTTCATTAGTAACTGAGACTTAAAATAGAAAAGAATTGTTAAAGGTAACAGTTGCACACTCCGACGATACATCTGGGTGCTACTGTTCCCTTTGTTAGTAACTCAGACTTAAAATAGAAAGGAATTGTTAAAGGTAACAGTTGCACACTCCGACGGTACATCTGGATGCTACTGTTCCCCTCATTAGTAACCGAGACTTAAAATAGAAAGGAATTGTTAAAGGTAACAGTTGCACACTCCGACGATACATTTGGATGCTACTGTTCCCCTTATTAGTAACTGAGACTTAAAATAGTTTAAGGGATTGTTAAAGGTAACAGTTGTCGACAGGTGACCTATCTCAGGGACACTAATGTTAACGTTGTTACTAACTGTAGTTTTCAAGTTGGAAGGGACTGTTAAAATAAGGCAAAATGCAGTACACTCTAACATTACATCAACACCACTAAGGCAATTTGTAGTGTGGGAGTCAGATTCTTGGCAGGATTCAAATCTCAGTAGGCATTCTTCATATATTTAATTGGTAGAGCATGTTCCATGGTATCGTTTTAATTTCCTTAAAGGTCTCTTTCCATGGGAGCTGAAAAATGACAGTGCATGCATTAAGCAATGATATATATTAAGTTACTATCAGTGATAAAGTATCACCGTAATGGAAGGTATGAATTACATGCAGAACATTTTGACTTGATATTTCTTAATTGGTCTAAAATAGTGACACTGCAAACCACAATTCAGTGATAGGATTTTAGCAAACTTTCAAGGAGTCTATGATGGTAAACTCATTTGGCTGCCAACTTCACCAACAATGTGCCTTAGGCCTTAAATCTACTCTTGCAGGCTTAAGCTTATGTCCCAAAAATGGTACAGACAATAAACAAATCCTGAAAAGGCAGTGTCATGTTAATTATTTTGTAAAAAAAAAAGAAAAAAAAACATGATCAGTTTTACACACCTGACATTGAGTTCACACAGATACTGTGTTTTGCATATGCTGTTTGATATCCTTCCTTCTTTTACACAGTTCCCTTGCATCAGGAGCGCGGTCAAAAACCCGGCCAGCCTGGCAAAGCCTGGCCAGGCCAGGCTTTCCAGGTTTTTGGCCAAGCTCACCGGGAAAATGCGGCCTGGTAAAGCCTGGCAAACCTGGCCACGGCCAACTTTTCTTGGCAACCTTGGCCACAAAAGTCCGGCTTTCTCGGCCATGTTAGTTCCAAGGCCAGACTTTCTTGGCAACCTTGGCCAAAAAAAAAACTCGGCTTTCCTGGCCACTAAGATGTCAGCCAGGCTTTCTTGGATTTTCTGGCATTGAAAAGTAGTCGTGAGAAACCTAGCATTTTTCTCATGGAGTGAAAGTTATTGGTTTTTTTGCTAATCCCGTCATAAGATCGAGACATCAAAGAAACTCTACTAGAGGTCACTACTAGATGTTTTATTTTGAGCATTTTAAATGTCTCTGAAGTTACAATTAAAAGTGATTCTTCAGCCAGTCATATATTAAAAGACCACCTTAAAAGATCTGGAACTGAGAAATTTTTAATCGTCTTGAATGTAGGGTAAACTTGAAATTCCTACACTAAAAGTGCTATTAAAAATATTGTGTCCAGTCACGCATTGCATCTTGAGGTATAAACAGCAATCAAACGCAACTTTGAACACTGATTGAGCAAGAATTATGCTGTAAGGATATTTCTTTTTCTGCTTGGAAATTGTGAAAATGAGGCACTATTTAATGATAAATAAATCAAAATCCTGAACTCAAAAAAAGCAGTTTACCTGTTGATTGTCTGCGTAGGTTTGCAATGGGAGACAACATGGGAGACTTTCATTTTGTGTTGTGATTACATAAGACAGCAAGTCAGAATTGATTGTAGTGAACTCAACACTGACTCAAAGCTAGGGCTTACCTTTTTTGAGGAGCTGCTTGGTGAGATCGGCAAGAAAATACAATAGAAGGTGGCAGTGGCGTCACCAAACGGCAATTGCAGGGATCGAACTCACGGCCGTGTGAGTGCAAGCCGACAGCTTCACCCGCCAAGGCTGAAAGCCTTCCAAACGTCTCTTCTTGAAATAACCGCAAATTCGGCGCATGGCGAAGAAATATCGCAAACAAACCAAACGAAGAAGGCACGATTTCGTACTTTCCTTGGTACGGGGCACTTCGCGC
Organism: Siderastrea siderea; assembly: GCA_964030785.1. Lineage (NCBI taxonomy): Eukaryota > Metazoa > Cnidaria > Anthozoa > Scleractinia > Rhizangiidae > Siderastrea > Siderastrea siderea. The sequence continues at coordinate 32,123,654 of OZ034978.1, forward strand.
GCTTCACTTTGCTTCCCATGTGGGAATATCGAAATAAACTGTTGTTGTTGTTATATAAAATAATATCATCCGGATGCGGGCGGGGAACATCTTTCTGTTTGTTACAATCTAACAATTCCTGGCTTTTATCCGAGAAGTGGACGAACAGCACTTTCCTCGGAGCCATCGACCGGCAGTTCAAATGACCTAAACATGTGACTCATGAAATTTTTTCACTCGTCAAGCCTTAATTTGAGCCTGACATGTATCCTATTTGATCCCCATTAACCTCGCTTTGTTGACAGAAATTTAATTACCGGGTAAACCGCAACTTAATTAATTCGGAAATCGGGTACTTCCAGTTCAAACCCACTTGCGTCTTGTCATGGTACAAACATTCTTACTTGTGGGCCAATTTATATCTCAGATAGATGTGCACTTTTCAGGAAAATTAAATATTCAAAGCAAAAAAGGAGATCCAACAAGCAAAAAAAAAAAAAGGGAGAGAGTCAACGGAGTTTAGAACATTACATCATCCAGTAGTGCTACAGTAAAAATGTTGCGTCATACAGTCACACTTGTCCTCACCTTGGTTTGTATGTTTAGTGACATAAAAATACAGGGTTGAATTCATTATGTTGAGTTGTGCTAACTTTGTTAACCTGGTGGGGGTCAAAATGCCACTTGGCCATTATTGTTGTTGTACTTCTTCAGGGTTGTCAGCTGATGAGCATGCACTCTCTAGTGCTCTTGAGTTGGATTTAATATTATTGTTTTTCATACCTTACAAAAGGAAACCTTTGTCACTTTTTCCTTCAAAGCTACCGTTGTACAGTCCCCTACAATCTATGTATTAGAATAGCTAATTTTAGTAGGCATACAATTTGCCACACTTTTACTGCAGGGAACCCAAAATGATAAGAACTAGATGAACCAAGATAAATGATTCAAATTAAAATACCATTTACACTGTGTGCTGAACTTTAGAACTGCTTATGACAAAAAGTTCCAACACGAGAGGGTGGGGGCCTCTTATTCACTTGGGTGGGACCACACTTGTCGAAACAAATTGTAACCTTAGAGCAGTTTTCAATTGAGTGTCGAAAGTAATGTTGTGTTTGCTTTGGTTTTACATTACTAGGCTCTCTGATTGGTTAAAAAAACTCGCGCCACTTTCTCAACCAATCAGGCGTAAAGCCAAAACCAATCGTGACTTGCTCGCACGCGTTTTCCCGCGCTTAGCGCCAATTGCTTGTATTTGATTTGATTTCTGATTGGTTCATTTTGTGTTTTGTTCCTGTTGTGATTGGTCAGAGTAATTGCTTTGGTTTTGGTTTTACGACACTCATTTGAAAACCGCTCTAACATGTTTTGCAATAGGTTTCATGGTTCTGACTGTCATTTTGAAAGAAGGGCACTCTAAAATGCACTCTAAAATTTCAAGTTATCGCAAACCAGGTACAGCCAAGATTCCACTGATCAAACCTGAGGGATGTAGCTGTATTGGGAAGCATGTGTGTTAGTGAAATTCTACGATGCTTTAAGGTTGCAGGTTTTCTTCACAAATTTGTTGTTTGGGCATTTATTTGGACAGGAGTCTTATTATGTGATGCTTAATGGTGGGAGAAAGACATGTTGACTGGTACTTGAAACAGCTACCGGTATATGCAGAAACATCTGGGAATTAACAGAATGAGTTGCAATTTTGCTTTTGCATCATCTTGTATAGAATTTTGTAATTCAAGGTCATGATTGAAATAGTAATAAGAGAATAATATTTTAAGAGAATGGATATCACTGCTGATATCACTGATATCACTGCAGAAGTTAACAAAGATCAGAGATCTGGATATTTATGCCAATGCTCAGTCGTTAGAAGGAGTGGAGTCATTTAAATATCTCGGAGTAACTGTTCAGCAGAACATGTCATGGTATGATCATGTCGATGCCATCAGTACCAAGATCATTCAAAGGCTTGGCATTTTACAGGTGTATTAAACATCTTCTTCCAACACGCCCGCAATAACTTTTACTGTTTAATCAGCCCTCTTTTTGACTATGCTGACTTTGTCTGGGGAGACAAGAACAACACAGGTCTTATGCACCAACTCCAGGTTTTACAGAATAGGGCAGCTAAAGTTATCCTTAATGCTTCGATGAGCTCATCTGCTACCGAAGCCCTTAACGAACTTGGATGGCACTCTTTAACAAAGCGGTGCATGTTTCACCGAGTCATGATGGCTTTTAAATATCTTCATGGCCAAATTGATTTTAGTTTTAATATTAAATCTAGCAAAGATGTACATGATTATAACACTAGAAGAAAGATGGACGTTAGATTGCCCTTGGCTAAACGAAACTGGGGTCAACAGAAATTTGTTTACTCTATTTTTAGAGACTGAAACACTTTGGATCCGTCTATAAGGGATGTTACGTCATTTTCCCCTTTTAGAACTAAGGCTAAAATGTGATCTTAATATAATTTCATAATCATTTATATCTCTTCTTATTAACATTATTACTATTAGGTACATATTACCTATAATTGTTCGGTGAATTTTTGTATTTATCTTGTCTTCGGACGACCTCCCTGAAAACCACTCATTGTGACGGGAGCTTACGCCATAAAGATTATTATTATTATTATTATTATTATTATTATTACTATTATTATTATTAGTATTATTATTATTAAAAAAGGCCTTGTTATTTTTGGTTTGGTTAAAAATATAGAATGGAATATGCTAAATATCCAAAGGTTATTGAAAAAAAGGGATATTTCAGCTGGCATTAATTTGAGTAACTTGCTAAATTTTTTTCATTGTCAAATTCTCACCACACACATAGGAAAGTGCTGCAATGACTGGAGGTAAGGCATCGGAATAGTAGAAACTGGTGAACTTGCTTGTGTTGATTGGGGACCCATGGGGACTGAACGGCTTGTGTTTTTTCCGCAGTAAGGAGACTGCACACCTCAAAACTCAAAAAAAGGAAATTAGACTCCTTTCTACCGTTCATTTTTCCATAACCAGCACTACTTCAAATGGAAAAATAAGACAGACTTTTAACATTGCCCTTCGCTGACCTTCTTTCCACAATTAGCAATTCCTGTATGTAATGAATGTCATCATCTTGCAACTAACTTAATATAATCCAAACCACGTGCACGCAACCCCTTCTGTCAATCCAATTGCCTGACCTCCATAGCCGAGATACAAACATCATATATGTGGCACGATGTAGGGACAGAGTTTTGTTAACTCATCAGACAGGCTCTGCACATGCCGTACAGGAAATATAAGCTTTAACTCCTCTTTATGAACCTGTCTGGTATTTTCATTTTATGCGTAAGATTTGTATAGCTTGTAACTAGGTGTGCAAAGAAATTCATGTCTGCTGGCCTGGAGTTATTATTAGTGCTTTTCTTGCTGGGCCAATGGATTTTATTCATCACTAGCCAGATGAGAAAGTAAGCGACTGTTTGGTTTGTACGTGTAGATGAAGTAAGGCCACTGAGAAAAGCCTTTGGGCAAGTTTACAATGGTTCCAACCTTTCCCAAGGGGCAAGCTGGAAACTCCATTTTCTTTGCACCCTGCTTACTTGATCATTTGAATTGAAAGTTCCATATATATTAGCCATGGGAAATGAATATTTTTGGTGACATTGTCTTGTAGGACTTGTTGGGCTTGTAGGGTTTATTGGACATGTAGGGCTTGTATGACTTGTAGGGCTTGTAGAACATGTAGGGCTTGTAGGACGTGTAGGGCTTGTTAGGCTTGTAGGACATGTAGGGCCTGTTGGGCTTGTAGGAAATGTAGGGCTAATGTAGGGCTTGTAGGACATGTAAGGCTTGTAGGACGTGTAGGGCTTGTAGGACGTGTAGGGCTTGTAGGAAATGTAGGGCTTGTAGGGTTTGTGGGACATGTAGGGCTTATATGGCTTGCAGGACATGTAGGGCTTGTAGGACTTGTTGGGCTTGTAGGACTTGTAGGACATGTAGGGCTCGTAGCACAAGTAGGGCTTCTAGGACATGTAGGGCTTGTAGGACATGTAGGACTTGTAGGGCTTGTAGCACATGTAGGGCTTGTAGGACATGTAGGGCTTGCTTGTTAAGGGCTTGTTGGATGGAGCTTGTAGGGCTTTTTTTTATGTATTTTCAACTACTGCCCGCCATCAGCACAGGAGTTGGACTTATCAACCTAACTGTGTATGAAGGTACGTATATGATGCCCTATATATATATATTGGGCCCTACAAGCAGCCCTACAGAAAAACCCCGTCCCTAAATCGTGCCAGGTATGAGGCTAACCAGAGAATTATTCGAAGTATAAGTTTAGTCTTACCAAAGCGACAGTTAGGTAGGCTGGATAGGCTAGCCTACAGATCGAGCGAGAATGCTGTTCTACTCGTTCCCAGTTTCTTTTAAGCTTTGTCTTATGCCTTCTATGTCAAATGTCGTACATCATGTTGCTCTCAAAATTTCTCAAAAAAATGCACACACAAAAAACGGTAGCTTTTCTTCTCCGATATTATCGATCGAAATCGATACTAATCGAACGCGATCGATACGTTTCGAACGAAATCGATACAAATCGAACCTTGATTAATGAAATCGATCAAAATCGATAATCACAAACAATCTGGTCATCGATTTTGATCGATTTCCGATACTTAACAAAATTAGTACCGATGTTTATTGATTCTTATTGATTTTGATCGAGTATCGGAATTATCGATGTGTTACGTCCTGCTTCAATACTGCTGTTTGCCCCACCTCCATGCAGGCGGGTGAAGAAACCTTATTTTCACGAACTGTTTTATACAAGATCACTGTTTACGTATGAGTTCCTTATCGAAGATATTCAGAGTTTTCCTTACCTTTAACAAATACAACTTAAACAGTTCACAGATGTCTCCACGACATGTCTCCCCTAGAATGAGGCAGCGATCGGCGCCATAATGAAAACACTGCTAATAGTACCCAGTCCTTTGCAGTCTGTCACTTTCCTCTCATGGTAAATGACGACAACAGGTCCGCAATGCGTAGTGTTGATGCGCAGTAAACTGCCGCTTATAAGCCCTGGGCTTACCGTATACAACTTCGTAAGGGGTTTTGGATGGGCTTATAAACGGAGGGGCTTATAAGCGGGATAAAAAAAAACGTTTCCAAATGAGCCACAGCAGTGTTGATCGAAATACGTTTTTAATCAGTACTGGTTTTAATTAACCTGTAACAACACGAACGTGACCAGAACGTAACAAAACAGAAGTTCAGTGTGTCTTCGCAGAGTGCTTGATATTAAGACTATTAAGGAAACAAGGAAAACTAGATGCGGGGCTTATATCTGGGGGGGCTTATAACCGGCTAGATGGGCCTATAACCGGGGATCGAGGCTTATAAGCGGCAGTTTACGGTATTTTAACGATTTAACCACTATAGCGAAGTAATGCGCCGATCAATTCGAAACTTCAACATCCCCCCCCCCAGGCATACCCCGGGCATTTGACTGTGCATCGTGTCCGGGGAGGGGGAAATTTGAACGTTGCCTTGGAAGGATGGGGAATTTGAACCGGATCTATCTCTTGTTCTGACGTAAAACGCCCGTGAGTTTTTTCGGTTTTTTGCAGGTTTTGACGGATTTACAAGATGGAATGTCGCCTTTGTTAGTGAAAAACTCTTTCAAAAGGTTCTTTAAAAGAAGTTTGAAGGTGTCATTACGGCCTATCTCTCTCTGGAAGGCGTGTAAAGTGTTTGATTGAAGACGAAATTTGTCTTTGAGGAGAGGTAGTTCAGTACTAATTGGTGGGGCATTTGCACGGCTTTTTTGCCCCGACGGGAGGGAATTTGAACAAGCCAATCTGCAGAAGTTCAAATGCCCGGGGGGTTGCCCAGGGGGGGATTTTGAACTTTCGAATTGATCGGCGCATATTCCTCGGGAAGTAGGAATCGCTAGCGTGCATAGGAGGTGTTACTGTGCAAAGACAATGTCCGCGTCCCCCACATTCTCCATAAGCTTGCCGCTCATTTCTATCCACCCCATCCCCTCCCCCCATTCTAGCTCTTCGCAGCTTTCCTCTCCCCTCCACCTCCCTCCTTGGACAGCCCAGTTACCGCTGGAATGGAGGGACTGGCGGCTCATGATCTCAGAGGGTCCGACACTCCGTCTCACCGAGAATCTGTCTAGCGGTTCAGGGGAAAGATGTCCGTATAGACCATACTTAACTATACATTCAATTCCTTTCATACACAAACAGGTTCTCCTAAATAGAACCAGATACTGAAAATTATATACAGAACAAAGCGTGGAGCTGTGTAGAAAAGTCAGTGGGGTCTGGGATGAGAATGTAGCAAGCCTTCTCATATGAATGTTTAAAGCCCATAAAATTTTCCCCCTATCAGACTAAAACGGCAAGATCTACACTCAGTTTATGAGCGGTCCTAGACTTGAACTTGGAAACCATAGCTACTTTGGGCCGCGCATACCTAAATAGCAGAGAGAAGGCGCAGCACTGTGTTGTCTATGAGCTACCTGAATGTCCTGTGCGACGAAATTAAATGGGAAAATTGTTTTATTACGTAGACAGCCTGGATCAAGAGAAATGTTAAAACTTACCAAAATAATATTTTCTGTTAAAAAGTTTGAAAATAGCGGGATATAACTTGGGGGCATGTTGCCTGACGTGACACATTTGACCAATCACACTCAAGCGAAAATGCTTCATGGATTATGCAAGCTGATAAGCTTTTCTGTGCGACAGAAAATTCTGCTTGCGCTCACGTTTCGCCAAGAACATTGGGAGAACGAAGGGACTTCTGGCTCTTAATCTTTTTAACAGTTCCAAGAACAGGTCAATCTACACACTTACAATTATAAAATATAATTTTTATTCAAATTATTAACGCATCAAAATTAAGTTGTGAATCTTACTCTAAAGAAACGTACAAAGGTAACTGGAGCAATTTAATAGACTACTGCCGGCCCACCTTTTCTCCAAAGGCTTAACATGTTCCATGCTTTTAGACAGGTGAAACAAGAAAAAATAATTGAAACTCCAATATAAAGCGCGTGGGGACTACTGTTTGTAACCTAAAAAGGTTTCCGCAAGCCTTCTTATCGTGCCTGCTTGTGTTTTTTTTAGCAATCCAAACTGTTTTTTTAAAATACTTCCCCCCCCCTCCCCGATTTCTCGGGAATTCTACCTTTGTCATCTACAGTGGAAACCTTCCCACCAACGGGCCACAAAAATCTGGCCGTATGAACATGGTGGCCGATGAAAGAGGGAAGCGTTTCACGTTTACGTTTCGTTCGTCTATGCATGAGGGAGAAAGGTCGTGTCCTTCGTCGTACAGTTAAAATTGCAACTCAAAAACTACAACTGTCCGCTTTGGGACCTCGCACGCAATCTTTAAATTGTACTGTGTGCATCCCTGAAACAGTCGCAAATTTTCCAAAAAGAAGGACGGTGAATCCGTGATGGTTCTCACTTTTGTTGCACTCGACGTTGCAGCAGGCCTTACGTGCCACAGCCCGCGCAGCAAGCGTTTCCGTAGAGTTTTTACACACCATTTTCGCTTTATTCTTTTTCCCTCGCCCAAATTTTCGTGCGGCCAAAAAGCAACAAATGTGCGGAAAAGCCCACAGAAACGCTTGCTACGCAGGCTATGAGCTACTAAACATTATAGCGGTTTTCAATGAGTGTCGAAAGTAATTCGCGTTTTGCGTTGGTTTTGCTTTAGTTCGCTCTGTGATTGGTTAAAAAATCTCGCACCACTTTTTCGACCAATCAGAAGTAAAACTCAAACCAATCCCAACTTGGTCGCACGCGTTTTCCCGCGCTTGGCGCCGGTTACATGTATGTGCTTCGAGTTATTGAGAAATTTGTGTTTGTTGTGATTGGCTGGAATTGGCTAGGGGTAATTACTTTGGTTTTGGTTTTACGACACTCATTTGAAAAGCGCTCGAATAATTCAATTTCAGTTCACTTGCTGTAATCTGTCAAGAAACTTCGATGCTTCCCAATACGCTGAGCCAAGGTAATTATCTACAGTGAATTCAAATTCTTGGAGGTTGCGAGGAGGAAATCCTGTTAAAGGGCTTTGAGCTGTTCGTGGTGAAAACGATGATGAAGGCAAGCTTACGTATGTCATGTTCAAATTTCTGTTAGCATCTAAATCGGTTACCTGTAAAAGAAATACAATACAATTGAATCTCACTGGATAAGAGCTCCTGAAAGCGACCACTTCTGTTATACGTTCTTGAAATTACATTTGAATTACCAGTGAGTCAAACAGTGTATTGAGAATCAATCACTCATTAGCGACTAGTCTGCAAATACAGCAGTGTTAGAATTAGCGCTCGAGAGAGATAAGAGGCAACTGTATTCGCGGACTGCACGTAGATAGCGACCAATCAATTTTAGAATTTTGAAAGAAATTTTACTAAGTTTCAACAAAGAAAAAATTATAATGCAGCAAGAAAAGTTTCTAGTATTTTTGCGACAGGTACTAACTAAAACTCGTTGATGAATTCCGGCCAAATACTTTCAAAAAGTTCACCATTAGATGAGCCACCTGCCTTCAAACTTTTACTTGGAGCCTAACGCAACTGTCACACGTTTGTTTCAATAGCACGGTTCTCGCGTAGGCCCGACATTTAAAAATGCTGAATTAAATGAAAGAACCGAATTAGTAAATATATTCCTCATAACGAATTAGACAGAAAGGTGACTTTCTCCCCTAATTTGCCCCTCGAGCGAATTCTCAACGTCGTTCCCAGGGTCTATCTTGTACGGGCGTCTCTTATATCGCACCCTATAAAACTCAAGCGTTTACAACGCAGGCTAAGTACCGTTAGCATGTAAAAGCTTTACTAACGAATACACAAAAGAAAATAATCTGCTCACCTTCAGACTGGCTGCAGCCGCCGTCAATCCCTTGTCTCCATATTTTTCCAGTGCCTCCTTCATAGATTCAATCTGCGCTAGTAATGCCTGCCTCTCGTTCACTAAATCAGCTACTGCCTCTGTCTGCAAGTTGTCTGTTCCTTGAAGCTCGCTCTCTTTCGATCTTAAACGCGCTTGTAGCACCGAAAGCTGCTCCTTAATTCGTTGATTTTCCTCTGCGAATCGTTGTGCTTCGATTGATGCGTTTGGAGAAGACCCTCCGTAAGAGCCTGGTAACGACTCCAGGCTCAATTGGTTTCCAGTCTCACTCCGGATTACTTCGTTCACAAAAGGCTGGGACTGGCTATTGCTTTTAGGCGTTGAAGACAGCGGTGTTTGACGTTTAAGCCTTTCAACTTCCTCTTCCAACTGATCCACTTGTGATTGCAACCGTTTACCTTGCTTTAGCAAGAATTCGTTCTCTTCCTTAAGTTTTGAATTCTCTTGTTCCATTATTAAATTCTTCTCCTTTAACTCACGCAATTCAGTCTCTAACAAGTTATCCAATGAACTATCTTTTTCTTGACTTTCGTCGTCTTGTTTTTCTCTCTGGCACAAAGCCTCCTTTAAAAATCGATTTTCAATATCAAGGTTTTCCTTGTCTTGCATCAGTTTTTCAATTTCCTTTTGAATGCCGGGCATATCAACCCCGTCTCTATACCCTGACTTTCTCAAGCTCTCCGTTTCGAGGTAAAGAACCTGGTTTTGCTTCCTCAATACTTCGTTCGCCCTTTTCAGAGCTTGAATCTCGGTTTTCTTTTTGTAAATATCGCGTTGAAGACTCTCCAGCTCGTCTTCTAGTCGAACTTGCTCCCTCATCGAGCTAGAAAGCTGCTCTTTAGTTTGGTTAAAATCCTCGGGTACGAGAAGGCTCGTCTGTAACCCCATTTCCAATCTTGGTGTTAGTAGGATTTCGTCATATTTCTCTTTTTCTTCTTTGCGTTTTTGCTTCAGAGATAAGAACTTCTCCTTCAGCTTGTTATACTTCTCTTGCATCTTGTTCAGTTCGTCCTTGCATACCTCTATTTCATCGGTCAACTTTCCTTTGTCCATCTCAGACTCGGTTAGCGATCTACCAAGTCTTTCCACCTCCTCGTGTTCTTCAAACTGCTCTTTTTCGCTCAGCGAAACATAGCTATCGAATTTCTCTTTTTCTTTAATAAGTTCGCCTCTAAGCTCGTTATTTTTGTTTTTAAGCTCAGCGATGACTCTCTCAGAGTTGATTTTATCTTGCTCCGCCTGATGCATATGCGTCAGATGTTTCTCCGTCTCGATCAAAACTCTTTCTCGTCCTTTTTGCTCCGTGTCTAGCACAGAAAACAACTTTGATATTTCCTCCGTTTTTCGCTTCACCTCGTCTTCCAACTCTTTGATCTTCCGTGCGCTTTCTTCGTCTGCTTTCATTTTTTCAGCAAGGAAATTATCTTCGTATTCTTTTCGCGCTTTGTGAAGTGCATCACGCTCAATTGTAATTCTCGACAACTCCTCAGATTGCATTCTATTCGTTTGTTGCAAACTTTCTTGCTCGGTCTTTAGAGTTTCAATCTCTTTCGCTTTTCTTTTGAGCTCTTGTTTTTTTGTTTTCTGTGATTCGCTGATTTTGAGTTGCTCTGCCGTTAGATTGGCTTCATGTGCAATTTGCTGCTGTTGAAAATCTTCAAGTTCGTGCTTAAGCTTACCTATCTCCTCTTCTCGAGTTCTGTTCAACTGACGCGCCGTGTCTAAATCAGCTTTGAGGGATTCAACAGTTCTAGCGTGTCCTTCGTTGACCTTCAGTTGCTCTGCAGTTAGATTAGCCTCGTGAGCAATTTGCTGTCGTTGAAACTCTTCTAGCTCTTGTTTAAGCTCGCTTATTTGGTCTTGTTGTGTTTGGTTTAGTTTGTGTGCTGCTTCCAAATCAACTTTGAGAACCTGGACTGTCTTAGCGTGAACGTCTCTCGCTATAAGCTTTTCTGCAGTAGAGCTTGCCTCCTGCGTTTTTTGCTGTTGTTGAAACTCGTGGAGCTCTCGGTTAAGCTTGGTGATTTCCCTCTCTTGTGCTTCATTTGTATGCCATGCTTTTTCAAGTTGCGCTTTCACATCAGTAATCTGCTCCGCTTGCTCGCTGTTCGCTTGAAGGGCGGTCTCCAAGCCCGCCTCAAGAGTTTTAATTGTCTTTGAAAACTCCTCCTTCACAGCTTCTTCATTCGGTGAAACTCTCTCTCCCTTATCTTTTTCACTAAGATGTAACTGATTTTTCAAACTGTGAATCTCCTCATCATGTCTTTCCTGCATCTTAACTATGCGCTCTTGATATGTTTTCACCGAGAGTCTCTCTTGTTCAAGATTTTCACGCAGTGCTTCAATTTCAAGATTAACCGACTCCATTCTTCTTGTGTTCGAGGAAGATTTACTCTTTTCTGCTTCAAGCTCTGCGTTCAGCTTCTCGATTTTCTCTTCGTAGTCTTCTGCAAGTCCTTTCATCTGTTGTTCGTATTCTAAGCCCAAGCTCGCGGGAGCAGAGGCAAAATTTTCATCGACTGCTGCCGCAGAAATCATTGGCTCGACGTCTTGTGAATAACGAAAGCTATCTATTTCTTCTTGGAGATCTTGCTTCTCGATTTCGGACTGTTTTCGATAATTCTCGAGGCTTTCAATCTTCACGGAGAGCTTTTTAATAGTCTCTTCATATTTTGCCATTTTGCTGCTGGTCCTATCCTTGTCTTCGATAACCCCTTGTCGAAGTTCTTGTATCTCTTGCATTAACGCATCCCTTTCCTTCCTACACTTCTCGCAATCGTCTGTAAGTCCTTCGATTTTCTCGTGAAGTCCTAAAATGACCGCTTCCGACTTTTCTTTGTGAGCATCGATGACTTTCTTTTTTTCCTGTTCCATTTTTTTCAGGTTTTTCGTGAGCCCTTCGATCTTGATTTCGTTTTCTTGAGACTGCTTCTCCATTGAATCCTGCAAGCCCTGTTTTCCGACCTCTAGATTGGCTATCGTCTCTCGCATAGTTTCTTTCTCCCCTTCTGCGTTTTTTAAGTTTTCGTTGACATTCTGGAGTTGTGCGTTGTAATTTTTGACCTTGGAATCCAGTTTTTCTTTTGCCTCCTTAAGTTCTTCAAGCTCTTTACGTAGAAGTTCAGCAGTAGTTTTGTACTCTTCTGCTTCAGCCTCAAATTTCGTTGCATCATCAAGGAGGTTTTCAAGTTCGGATATTTTTTTCTTGTGATCTTCTTGCGCCACGTATTTGTCTTGCGCACTTTTGCTTCGTGCCAATTGTTCTTCAAGATTTGACACCTTGGTTTTGTATTCTTCAAGCTCGGCTTCGTTGTTTTGGTTTTCCTCCCTCAAAACGTCCAGTTCATACTCAAGCTCGGCCGTCTTTGTTTGAAAATCCATATCAGCCTCTGTTCTCTCCTCTACGCCTCGGAGCCTTTCCACTTCGCTTCCAAGCTCTGCCACTTTTCGTTTATACGATTCTACATCCTCTCCTAACAGCCGAATTTGCTCTTCTTGGTTCCCTTTCATCACTTCAATCTGCTCTTTCGATACAAGGGAGTTTCTTCGCTTCACCGGCGGCTTTCCATTTTTTTTGGTTGTCTCCAGTTCACTGGAAAGGTCTGTCACTACCAGATCGAATTCTGTCTTAAGATTCTCATTCTCTGCTTGCAGTGTTTCCAGGGTCTCGTGGAGTCTCTCGAGTTCTCTCTCGTGCATCCTTTTCATCGATTTGATCTCCAATTGAAGTTCTTCAGTTGTGCGTTTCTCCTCATCAAGATCTTTCCCCTCACGATGACTTCTCTCTGCTTCTTGCAGACGTTTTTCGTAATCAGCGATAACTTTGTCCAGTTTGATTTGATGTTCTTCGTTGAGCTCCTCTCTAAGTTTCTCTTCTTTTTCTTCAAATTCCTTTTCTTGTTCTGAAATCGTACCGTCCAGTACCTCACGTGACTCGATAAACTCATTTCGTTCTTTCTGTAAAGTTTCCTTGAGCTCTTTTAATTCATTCTCATATTCTTCGATTTTGCTTTGCATTGTCTCTTGGTTAACAGCTTGATCCTCAGTTCTTTGAGAGGCATTGCGTAGTTCTTCTTTTTCTTTTCTAAACGCTTGCTCCATCTGTTCGATGTCTTCGTAATGCTTAGTATTTATGTCTTCGAGTTGAAGTTTAAGGTCAAATACAGTTTTCTCGAGTCGTTCTTTTTCGCATTCAAATCCACTCGTCGCTTCCTCCAGTTGTGCTTCAAATTCGTGTTTCATAACCATTAAGTCCTGAGCCATTTGAGTGTCACTCTCTTCAAGCTGACTGTTCAAGTTTGCTACCTGTTCTTGCAACTGGTAAATCTGGTTTTCGTAATGTTCCTTGTGAGACGCGTCCGTGAAAATGTGGTCACTACTTTCCATTCCTTTCGTCATTTCATTCCTCAGTTGTTCGATCTCCGCTTGATGCGCCGTCAATAGAGCGTTTTTCTCGCGTTCAAATGCACTCTTGAGCTCACTTAAACTTTCCTGAAATTCAAACTCTTGGTTCTCCACCTTTTCAGCCGCCTCAGTAGCCTTAACAATCTGAGTTTGGAGCTTCTCCTTTAGCACCGTAATCTCATCTTCATAATTACTCTGCAGCGCGGCCATTTGCTCTTTCAGTGCCTCGACTTCAGGTGAATGATCACGTGAACCCACGTCACTAGAGTCATAATCAGATTCCTTTTTTAACTCCGCGACTCGTTTCCAGCGCTCTTCCCTGAGTTTCAAATCTTCCATCTCCTTCTTCATCATTTCTAACTCAATCTCGTGTTCGCTACTTAGTTCTTCAAGTTCCTTTTTTAGTCCCCTGGTTTCTTCTCTGTGTCGACCCTCCATCTCTTGTATGTATCTGTCTTTTTTCTTGAGAGTTTCTTGGAGAGCGTCTTGATCCTCGGTTACCTGGAACAGGATCAATAACGTGACTACAATAAGCTACTTAACATCTATTCCACCAGCGCGCGTCGGGTATTTAGTAAATAACCCTCCGATTAATTTCTACAACGCGCGTGCTTTATTGTGGTAAAGAGAAAAAAAAGTCTGCGGAACAATCCAATTTGGTTAGTTTACTTGATTGTATTACACTATGATTAGATTTGAAAAGTTAAAACCTGAAAAAGTGACTTCCTTTCTTGTTTTCTCTCGTCAATAAAATCGGACGACGGGTATCGCCTGATATTGTACCATGTGATGACGTGTTTCGACCAATGAACGCTCGCGAAAATTAAGTGGTGGGTTATAAAAGGTGATAAATAACCGATGTTGGTTATAATCGAGTGGAATAATTGTTTTTATTAAATTTTCAACTTTGGTTATCGCTGCTGAATCTTTTTCGCCATAATTTTGGAAAAAAAAATTTTCGCGGAGAAAACTATTAAATGCCGCGGCACTTAAACATGGCATTAAATTTCATTTTAAGGCAAAAGGCATTGGTTTTTTACTGATAGTTTAAGGTGAACCAATCAGAAGGCTAGAAATTGAAAACCGAGATTGAGAGTTAAATAATTTAACTTGAGAGGTGTGTAGCCTCCAATTTTGCACTTCAAAACATACATGGTAATTTTCAGATTTTGCTCCCTTTCCACACCACTTTCGATAAATAAATGTATAATCCTACGACTGCGTGACCTAATTATATACATGAGTCCGTACGCAAACAAAACACTAAAAAAAGTTAGGGGCCGTTTACATTATACCGGAATGACTTTCATTCCAGAACGAGTTCATTCCATCCCCATATATTTCTCTGTATCTGTTTACATTATACCGAGACGAAATTTCGCCCCCACACAAGTCATTCCGGAATGAGTTCATTCCGGTTTTCAATCCGAATGAAACTCTCGTTCTGGTATGATATTTCGTTCTGGTATCATGTAAACTGAAAACGAACTCCGTTCCGAGATGAAAACGCAAACCGTGTAGTCTGGGGCAAGTGGCGCATGCGTATCGTTTTCAAAATGGAGGACAAAACGGTCGTTTTCAAGATAGCTGAGCCGGTCGATTTTGTCATGTGAATGCAGTACGAACTTCACTCTGGAACGAAACTCATTCCGGAATGAAGCTCATTCTGGTATCATGTGAACAGCCCCTTATTCTTGTAGCTATTAGTGAGATGCACACATAATGCCTACCATGCAATTGTTCCACACATATTGTTGTTACCAAAGGACTGGTAAAGGGGACTGGTAGTGTTTATCTGCTTTACCGTAGCGCGTGTAGGGAAGAAAACGGAAACAAAAAAATCTCCTTTTTTCTTCCCATTTTCTCTCCTACATTGTAATCCCTCCCCCTCCTAACTGTAAAGGGTGTTTCAACATAAATAAAACTAAAACCAAAGTAATGACATAACATTAGGGCTACAAGTAGCAAATCAGAACTCGAAGCAAATACATGCACGTGTGGCATTAACCAAAAATTGGAAATCATGCAAGAAGACATCACGATTGGTTTTGGCATTATTTCTAGTTAGTTAAAAAGGAACACAGGTGTTTTTGGCTAATCACTAAGAGTATAAGTGAAGCAGAATTAAGTGAAAGTTAGCAGAATTTGTAGCATATGAATTGATAAGCAACAGCCATTAAAATTTGAAATTTTACGTTATTCAGTCATACCTGTTGCAAGTCAAATGAATTTTTGCTCCTCATGATGTCACGCTCTTCCATCAAGCTTTCACATTCCTCTGACTTGTGTGACAGCTTTTCACTGATGTCTCTGAGTGTATCATCCTTTTCTTGTACTTGTTTTTGTAGATTTAGCACCATCTCAGTCAGAAGTTTGGGGTCTTTTGGCAGCTCCATTCCTGAGTTATTTCTTCCATTTGTCTGTCACAGGAAAAAAAAAGAAAGAAAACATTTGCATTAATTAAATGTACTTCAGCTTCAGCTTGGCAATTAGTTTGAAACAGAGAGAGGTATGGCATTTCCTGTAAACTGGCCACCGTAACAAAGGGCTACTGCTCGAAATGTCAGCTTTATTAATTAATTTCTTTACGGTAGCTAATTTACAGTGAACATACCTTATCATTACTGAAATGCTTTGAACACTTCCCCACTTACGCAGTACCACATTTTTTTTTAGAAAAATTATATATTTTAACCCCTTTAACATTTCCCGTTGTTCGGCATTTATCATGTTGAAAGTGGATTTTGTACTTTTAAATATGTGGGTGAACTTCCAATAACTGACAATTCAAATGGAAGCTTATGCATTAAGCAGCAGTATTTTTCAGTGGTACAACTGCAGTTTCTATGCTATACAAGGCTGCAGAGTTCCAACTTTTGAGACTGAGGATGAAATTGATTAAGTCCCGCCACCTTTTGTGAGCAGAGATTCCAACCCTCCCGATTTTTATCAAACTCCTGATTTATTATAAAATTCTGAAACCTAGGAAAAAAAATTGCTAATTGTTAGGATTTTTTGCAATCTGTCACTGTGAAACATTACATCTTACACTTTCTTCTCAAAAAACCACTCACCCAGTCTCTCCATGATGTCAAAATGCAGAAAATGGTACTTGAGAGAACCTAAATTTGCAAAATGCCCCCAGACCCCACTAGATGCTTGCGCCTTAAATGGCGCTAATTATTACTCGATCCCCATTTGATGGTAGGAATGTCTGTGTGAGGATGGGTAATTGTCATAATGATGTCATTGTTGTCATATTAGCCGTGTTATATTAGTCAGGTCTCGAGTTGTTCATTCATAAGCTCTGTCATTCTGAAGCAACCGCGTTCAGTCAAGCTAATTTTGGTCACCCAAATTCCCTCTCACCCTTATGGTGTTGGAGTGTTATTGTCAATCCAGTTTTGTAGCGAGCATTTCATAGACTCCTAGCATCCAAAACTAGTGGTCTGTGGTTAAATATAAACAATTTAGTAATTTTCTGGGGTATTGCTCACTTTGCCATACAAGGTGGCTCAAGCTTCTAAAAGGTATTGAGCAGTTAACTTTGCTGTGGTAGACGTTATTATTCTGTACAAAGTGGAAGAAATCATTAAGTGATTAACATATGACCACTTAAATAAAAACTTTTCTGGAATAATTCCTAGTTATACTGCCGTCGGAAAATTAGAATTACGCCCCTAAAGGAGACCAATCTGGGCACCGCTCAGGCTTTATTTGACCCCTAAAGGAAACCGTGCTAAAACTGTGTGCTCAGTAGACCACCAACACAGTGTGACTGCATTTGTTTTTTTACATAGATTTAACAAACAACACTAAACGATACCTGCATGCATGGGTAAAAATTTTGGCTTTCCGTCCTGAACACCCTAAGTGAGACCAAAATCTGCAATTCACACCCCTAAATATGACAAGCATCCTCGTCACTTTCATATGGTAGTCCCCCCCCCCTCCAGTGATACTGTTTCTTTAATGCTATGCATAGTAAGCTTTTCCTTTTCTTGGAGGAAATCCCTCAGTGAGACTATGCCAATGGTGTTTTTCTTCTAATTCAGAGAAGCAGTTTTAGAGTTATCGACTGTAGCCAGTTACAGGTTAAAATTTGGGATTTCAGTGAACATTTAAAAAAGAATATTGGACCACTTTCAAATTACCTATTGTGACCGTGCTAACTTAATTGATAACGTTTTAACGTTTTGTCCTGCAGAAAGCCTATGTTTCTGATTGGTCTTCACATAAATACACTTGACACAAATTTCATTAATTTTTTAGACGAGAAAAAGTTACGTTATTTCCTGAGAGACTCAAGGTTGTCTGCTGTCACGAACGCATATCAATTATTGCGTGACACAAACTACTATTAAATGCAAACTTTCATCGTTTTATCGTTCTAAACATTTCAGATTTTTGTGTCCAACTTTTGAGACTGAGGATGAAATTGATTAAGTCCCGCCACCTTTTTGAACACAGTTTTCTCGCTTTACCATGCCAAACAAGTTTTAAAAACAACATTCGGTTACATGTTTAAGGGAGTAAGGGATTTAAGTTCTTCACATTGCTCAGTCGCCATAAAACGATCGGACAACTGGGGAGTCCAAAGGAATCTGTGAAATCGAAACTGCAGATATCAATTGAATTGTATTTGTATTTTGGTCACGACATAAACTAAACGATAAAATTGAAGTTTCCGTTTCTGTTCGGAAGTACGCCGTCAAAGTGGCTACATTTCTAAAGCTAAGGAAACAAGAACAACTGTAATATTAATGGCTTTGCTGCAAGTCACGGAATTTCCATTTACAGACTATTCGAGTATCACGAGTTGTTAAGTGTTTGCTTAGTTTACAATTCATCCGTTGTCAAGTGCCCCAGCTTGGCTTAATATCAATTTATAGAGTGTTTATATCTTGATCGGAAAGGCCCGTCGAGCAATTTGAAAGAAAGAATCGACAAAAATGTATCACAAACCAAGCAGGGGTGATAAAATCGTTTGTTTACTAACCTTTGATGGCACAGGTATGGCTGAACTCGCACCGGCTTGCATAGATCGACCTGTCGAATTCGGTTGCACAGTTCTCTTCACTGGAATGCCAGTTTTACTACCTGACACGCCGGGAATCGAAGATCGAGGTTTTCCGAACATCTTGCTGCGCTTGTGGCACTCTCGCTCAAGTCAAAATTGATCCAAAATCCCTCAAAAATCGATAGCAAGACATTATATCTACTGCAGTTCAATCGATTACTAGAATACGTATCAGCTTACGCGCGGAAGACGCGGTTCCTGTTGTCAAGAGAGTGAGACGCCTAATTAGTATGCATAGTTGTGATGCGGATTCAGAGTTAATCTGTTAATTGACTTTTGGTATTCAAATGAAGGTCACTTTTAATATTTGAGCGCACTGAACTGTTTATAATCGTCTCTTTGCAAAATGCCCCGCACTCAGGTTTGGCTTTGCGTGTTTTGTCGTTAAATCATTATTTTTCTTATTTTTTTCAATATTTCAGTAGATTGTAGACAGGCCCGGCTAGCAGTAGAGAATTGAAACTACGCCAGATCCTCAAGCCTTGCGAATCATGATCAAGTCACGGCAATTTTTATAGTCTACTCTTGAGCATTTGTCCCTGTTTTCGATTAGTCTGTATGACGAGAACCACACGCGAGACGCCGCGCTTCGAGCTCTGCACTCGCATGCTCGCACGTTTACTTTTCGTTTGTAGCTGTTACAGTACTCCGACCGGGGAAACAATCAAACAAATCTAAACAAATCCCAGACAAACAAAACACGGCATGGTATGTCTTTGCATTTGCCTTTATTCGTATATGTTCAGTTTTGGCCGGAAGAATACTGGCTTTCGTTACTTTAGGGGTTTTGCGCTACATGTATACTGAGAAAAAAACTGTACGGAGTGCACGCGCAAAAATGACAAATTAAATCACTCGCATAAATGTCGAATTCAATAGCCCTTTTCACAGTTAACTTTTCTCATTTGCATTACAATGTATTTGAACATGGATGTGAGGCAATTTCGGGCAGAAACTGCAAAATTGCCCGAAATTGCCTCACATCCACGTTCAAAAACATTGTAATGTAAATGAGAAAACGTAACTGTGAAAAGGGCTATTAACTGTGCAAAGTTTAGCAATAACTATGGATGGATGGATGGATGGATGGATGGATGGATGGATGGATGGATGGATGGATGGATGGATGGATGGATGGATGGATGGAAGTTTATTTATGTACAGGGTACACGAGACTCTGTTGAATACATGGTGTTTTTTAAAATACCATTTCAAAAATCTTTCCCCTTGTTCAGTTCCAGACAGAAGATTCTTTTCTACACTAAAATCGTCGAAATCTTTAGCCTGCTTCGGCCAAAATGGTCCTAAAGGGCCTGACGACTCCTGCATTAATTAAGCTTCAGGTAGGGAGAGAACAACGCGAAATGACACCTCGTTCCCTGGAAAGTTCACCACAAATAATAGATTTGCAAAGGTAACATTTTCAAAACATTTATTCAAACCAAGAGATAATGTCGTTGTGTCCCATGAAGCTAGAAAGTGCCATTCTCTCACTATATATCTCCAGAGCCTGGTTCCTCAGTTGGGATTGGTCGGCAGCGGTAATAGACATTGAGAGAACCAATCTGATAAACCGACTGGCAAGACAGACCGGATTTGCATCCGCATTTGTGAAGACCCTAAAAAAATAATTAAATAATAGTGAAATAATAATGAAAATAATTTCCATTGTGTTCTCTATAGCCTACGTAGCAAGCGTTTCCGTAGAGTTTTCCGCACCTTTGAAGCATTTTCTTTTTTTACATTAGGGCGAAGACAAACCAAATTTTCGCACGGCCAAAAAGCGAACGATGCTTCAAATGTGCGGGAAAGCCTACAGAAACGCTTGTTACACAGGCTACGGTCTACAACTAGATATTCAGATATTTAAACAAGGACAGGTGGAGCAAAACAAGACAAAAACATGGGAGAAGATTGAAATAATGTAGTTGAGAGTCAGATTTTTGCTTAGCTTGGAGTACTTTGGGAAGAAAGAGCTAGAAATTTCATCCGCAGATGTACAGATTATAACTCTTCTGAGCAATCGACATTTTATTTATTTCCAAGGCTGTGTTAATAAACTATAAACCCAGTTAACTTTCTTGAATGGGTTTTCTGATGTTGATTCATGTCGCTAAGCGACGGATGTTTTGTCTTTTCTAAATACCAGCAAACTCCAAACTTGAAAATATAATTTTTCTGATCCCTGTTTAACACCAGGTTTCTATTAAAAGGACCATTCTAGGCTTTTATAGATCAACTTTTCGAAAACGGAGGAATTTACTGGCTCAATTTAAAATTCAAGAATTGAAATTTGGAGCGTAGTCAAGCGAAATGAACACGCAAGCGAGCGCGAAAATCCCCTACCGCGTGAAAACGCGACGTGTTTGTGGTAAGCTGCCCGTGTAGTGAGCCACCCACCTCGCTGACTTTCTTCGCCTTATTTCCTACTAAGAAGAAGGTTCACAGGCTATCTGAAAATTTTTCAAATAATCACTTACAACAAAGTTGCAAGATTGGTCCAGGCCTCTCTTGTCGTGGCAAGTTCCCACGAAGCTGCAGCATCGGTCAAAACCGCAATCCGAGTCTACATCACATTGCTGTGAAAAGATAATTAATAATTACAAATATGACACAAGCCTTTCTCTTCCAATGACCAAACAGTAATTTATTTGTGTATTCTAGGCAAAAAGTAAAGTTGCGCTTTACTTCACAATGGTACTAAAATCGTAACCATTCAGTTCCTTGCAAGTAGAAGTCATTCTAAAGCGGTACTTTTTGAGGTACTGTTTTGATTATGCTGTACAAAGTGGTGTTAACGTTAACGTATGAGTCTGCGGATGAAACGCAAAAGCAGTGTTACCGTTAACATCCTGTTGTACAGGATGGTTCTACGTTTTGAGTCTGTGGATGAAATCCTCAACTGTGTCCATTCAGATGAAAGCTCCTCTGGCTACTGAGCAGTTGTTTCCTTGCAGAAGTGTTTATCGTAATTCTGTACAAGGGGGCTTTAACTTTTGAGTCTGAGGATGAAACCCGAGTGTGACCATTTAAATAAAAGCTATTGAGTAGTACTTTCCTGAGGTGCTGTTTATTATGTTGTACAAGGTGGTTCTAACTTTTGAGTCTGAGGATGAAACCCGAGTGTGACCATTTAAATAAAAGCTACTGAGCAGTACTTTCCTGTGGTGCTGTTTATTATGTTGTACAAGGTGGCTCTTCCTTTGATTCTGTGGATGAATTCCCCAAGTGTGTCCATTCTAAAGAAAGCTGTTGAGCGGCCCTTCCCTATATATCTTTCTGTTTTTTATTAGACGAAATGCTTTCGAGCCTTTTTTCCAGTTTGTGACTTTGCTGCCACAAGGTTCAAACTTAAAACCAGTTAAAATGACCTACCCCAAAGAAAAATCGCTTCTCTCTGTCGTGCTCATCAGGGATTTTATAACCAAAAGCGGCAGCTGCCAGACAGAACAGGAACATCACAGCCAACACCTTCATTGTTCTTCTTGCTTTTTCTCTTTCTTGAGCCTGTAACCAGAAAAGCGATGTTGAATAAACTAGTTTCTGTATCCGTATCTACGTTATATACTAAAATTGTGTGTTCAGCAGTGTCATTGTTAAATATTTATTAAAACAGAATTAAAAAAGAAAAATATTCATGTTTCACCTTTGATTTTGTTACAGCAGTCATTTGCAAACAAACTGTTTTTTGCCAGTAAAACAATTCCATTTCCTTCAGCAACTTTGAGTTTGCACAAACACCTATTTGTCGGATAACAAAGAATCCACGAAAAGAATACATAGGGTTGTGTCTGTGAAATACAGACTTCATTTCATACATCGATTCTTACAAGCAAAGAAAAACATGAAGTCATTTCTGTGTACATTGTAAATCAATTTCCCCGTGCTTTATAAATATTTTACAATGACATTCAATATCTCGTACGACTGTTTGTATTCCTGTATTAGAATTAAATTGGCCAAAAAAATTCTTGTTTTTCTTTTGAATACACTGCATGCTTGCTTGACGCCAAAAAATCGGTTATTGTTCTCTCCAATAAGATACGTTTATTATTTCGTTTTTTCCGAAGGGCAAACAGCTAAGTCAAAACTTAAGCAATTCTGTCATTTACCTTGTCATTTTATAAACTCAGCTGAATTCAGATGCCTTTTGTTTCATTATTAAATATTGCCTCAGAATTGTAACTTTGCAGTCAATTACGCTTGCAATTGAATTTGTGAAATAAGTTTAATGTGACCTTTTTACGCAATGTTGTTTTAAGCCTGTCTATTGTCCTTTTCTTGTATTTTCTATACAGAGGGAAATTCTTTAAGTTCCGAAAATCTCCAAAGTGCTAAATCGATGGTCCTGCCAACTAGCTAATGAGTGTTGCAATCTCAGAACCGTGGATTTCCCACGGATTATCCTACGCGTGAAGCTTAAGCCGACCCGATGCCACAATAAGTCAGAGGCATTGCTCCAACTGTGATTCCCAATAAAATTAAGATCTTTTATTTGTATTCGGAGAAATACAGGGGTCGATCTTGTTTGCATTGTGGACAGTCATACGGGTCGTTTTTTTTAACCTGACGCGGGATATCATAAATGCAAAATGCAACCTCCAAGGGAAATTAATCGAAGTAGATCCCCGCTTTTTTCCTCTCATTTGGTTTTTGCCGTGATTTGGAGCTAATTTATTTGGGTCTAAAGCGACTAATCTTTTATAAAAACCAGCCTTTTTTGCGCGCAAACGATTGAGTACGTCCCCTTCAGCTCAAATAAAATCATCAAACCACCTTTTTCCTCTACCATAAATATACATTTCCAGCACTTTATTTTGAAAGATTTCCTTGGCAGATGAACATTGCAAAGTTAGTCTTTCAAATAAATCCATGGCGAATTGAAAGTTTTGTCCCTACTGGATGCCGGGAAGACACTGGTAGTACTTGAGGCTCCCAAAGCACTTGGCTACTTGACAGTAAAGACCGGTCTTGCAGCCACATCCATGATAATGCTACAAAAAAAAAAAAAAAGAATAAGACGGAAACAATGGTTGCCTTTATTTAACTGTCAGAATTACATAGCAGTAAAGAACCACTAAATGTGGAAAGTTTCAAGACATCTGAGGCATAAAGTGTTTGTAACTTTTTAATGTGTGGAAAAATTCTCTAAAGTGTTTTTTTTTTAATAATAAAGTTATTGAGTAGTAATTTTCCTCGGGTGCTTTTATTTTGGTGTTACGTTGGTTCGAGTTATCAAGTCTGTAGATGAAATTTCTCAAGAGTTGCGTTTTCAGCAGTGAACGCACTGCATTTCCATGGTTAAATATTTTAGGAAAAGGAAATTTAGAAATTTTTGCCCAGTTTTCAACTTGACTTGCTTTTGGGATTGAAAAACTGAGTAAACTCACCAAAATGAAAACTATATCAGTGCATTTAAATTTGGACAATACTAACAGTAAGAATTCACGGAAAGGAAGTTAACGAAAACTCCGATTTACCCGGGCCTGATTAGAACGGTTTACAATTTGAACCAACGGGATTTGGAGCTATCAAGTTAAACAAACTGACGTACCATGAAGTTACAAGACTGCTCTAGCCCTCGTTTTGGTGCGCAGAAGCCAAGATACTTAATACAGCAGCGATCCTTGCCGCAATCTGCATCTGTGTTGCAGGTCTAAAAAAAAATGAAAATGATTATAAACGTATTATTTTTTCGGGTGTTAAACGTTTAAAGCCCCAGTATAACACGCAGTATTGTTTAACATATCAGTTAAGTCTGTTTCTTCCTTCCACCTCGGGACCAGGAAGGTTGTCACCACGACTGAATTTTTGCAACAAGGTGTTATCAATTGAAAAGATAACGTAGGTGTTGAAGATGCTTAATGGAGTCATTCAGGGTCACTTGGAGAGCTGGACTATTTATTCGTTAACTATAAGTAACGGTCAAGTGTGTTGGAGTTAAAAAAAAAACGCTTTTATTAGAAAAAGACTCTCGCGCATCCATTTATATTTATTGCTTTTCTTTTCTGTTTTTTTCTTCCCGGCTGACTGACATAACGATACGAGGGAGGGCGATTGGAAACCAAAACATTTCATTGCAATGGCGTGTTGAGTCTGTGGATCAAATTCTGAACTTTGACCGATCAAATGAAAGCTATTGAGAAGTACCTCCCTGTGGTGCTGTTTGTCACACTGTACAAAGTTGTTCTAACTTTTGAGGTTGGGAATGAAGTGCATCCTAAAATGTGACACTCAAATGAAAACTATTGAACAGCACTTGCCTGTTGTGTCTTTTTTTTTTCTGGAAAGTGTTCGCTTAATTTGAATTTTTTTTCCATTCTCTTCTGCGTTAGCTTGAATAATCAAATCTTAAGCGCAAGTCATTTTTAAGAAACATTGAGTGAAAAAGCAAGCAAACTTACATCAAGACTCGGCAGTTTTATATCCGTCAGACTCCATCGCTTTTCTCTGAGCTGCTCATCTTCAGCTTGAATATGCTGAGAAGAGGTTTTGAGGGCAAGAAAACACAGTAAAAGTGCTGCAAATACCTTCATGTTTCGTGAAACTAGGGAAGAATAAGTGTTTCCTGAGCTTCAAAGGAACAAAAACGAAGATTCTGAGAGTAAGACAAAGTTTTGAAGGCGTGGCCCTTTATTTTATCTACAATTATAAACATAATTTGACTAATTTTTCTATTGTCAATCATACAGGCAGCTGGTGGCAAAAGCCAATCCATATCAGCTAGATACTTTTTATACCCCAAAATATTGTTATTAAACTGATTTGATTAGAAAAAAGGAAGAAATAGGTTATTATCTGACAGTTTTCTTTATTACGGATTCAGATATTAAAGATCAAATATGAAATATTCAACAAAAATAATATGTTTTGAACTGGGACTCTAAAGAACAAACTCTGAGCGAAACCCCACCCTCCAAACACTATCTGGAGTACCCCCCTCCCCCCGGTTCCAAAAGTCAGCCTGGAGCTTTAATTTTCAAGACAACATGCAACAAGGGAAAATGATTGACATCTTCGGCAGGACAAAAGCATGATCCAATCAAAATTAAGAGTTTATCTTTAACATTAACCTGTAAAGCTCTTCTTTGAAATCCTTTCAACTGCTATAAAAAGCTTTTGTTATTATTCTTCAAGTTTCTTCTATAAAAGAATAGTCTCGTTTGACCTTGACGTGCTTTTCGTGAAATTTATTTCAGCTGCGCCTGCAACACGAATGAGACTAATGAGCCCTTCACGCGCATTCACAGCCGTGACTTGTTCAACCAAACAATATTTCTTCGCCCTCTCCATTGTTCCGCTGCACAAAGGCAACAATTGAATGGGGCTTTAAAGCTAAAGTTCCTTAAACAAATGCTAAGCTGATTTATGTAAATTGATCAAAAGAAGTTTAAAACGCCGAGAAATTTACCGGCCAAAAATTGATCGACCGTCTTGGAGGTACGGAATGCTAATTAGATTTTAGAGATCTAAACAGATCAGCTCTAATTCAAAGGTAATAATATATCCAATAAAACTTAACGTGTTCATGGCTCGTTATGAAATTTCAGCCGATATTGGCGTTCAAAAATAGTCTTAGAGCGCAAGAACAAACGTTATGTCGTGCATTGATGATTTGAATTTAGGAATCTTGGGAAACCGATCTGTTGCAGTTCTTCGTAAACTTTTTTCGTATCTCGCCAGGGTTAGTTTAGATTATTACCAACGTAAAAGTGAAATTCTCTTATTGACGGAACAAAGAAACAGGGTTGAGTCCCTGTTGAATCAATGTCCCTCGTGTTAAGTCGATTTATTCATCCTACACGTTGAAAGATCAGATTATCCAGGGACTGGGTAATTTAACTCGCGTTCCCTGCTATCATATGAGAAGATGTAACAGGAAAGGCTAAAGGCTTAAAGGGGCTGTCACGGGTATTTTCTCCTTTCTTAAGTAAAAAATGTGCTTAAATTTCGAACCAAACACCTTTTCTCGGGCACGGAATGTTTCTTGAACATCCGAAGAACGTATACAAAATGATTTTCTCCAGAAGCCGATTACTGTTTTCTCAAGGGGACAACAAGCAATAAACAGTTTTTGGCGACTTTTCTAAGAAACGAGGGAGAAGCTTGAAAACATTAGCCTAATGTTTTCAAGTTGCAATCCATTTCCATCGTAGCCATCCACAGCCCAAATACACAATTATAGTTTCAGAAAACTGGAAGTGTAACCTGGGTGGGGTTTTCTGGGTTTTCTTTGATTGGAATATGTCTTTTAGTTTTTTAAAGTAATCCTGAAAATAGGTGTGACAGAGTCCCTTAAACTTCTCTACCCAATGAATAGCCGAATCATTTGAATCTTCGCTGAGACAGCTTCTTTGCGAGCAGTAATTTACCCATACCCTCGTTCACCGCGTCCCCTCTGACCAGCGGACGTTACACAGCCCGGCGGTCAAGCGTTAAAAGTTACGTCACTTCCGGACTTTCAGACCTTGAAGTTTTTAAAAATCAGTTCAAACGTTTACGAGCCTGAATGTCTAGTGGTTAGGGCACCGGACATGAAGTCCGTAGGTCCTGGGTTCAACTCCCGCTCTGACCGCTATCTGGATTTGTTTCACGGTCGATCCTGGTACAACCTCTCGGCCACACTTGTAAATAGCCAACTGCCTCCTTCCAGTTCAGGGATTTGTAACTCGTTATGTTCGGTTTGAAATATTTGTTTCAACTTTCTAATGCTCGGCCCCACTAACACCTTGCTATAATCATTTGCCGAGGGTATCTATAGGACATTTATTGTTATTTTTTTAATTTTTCTTCTGACAAAGCGAATTTCTCGCCGACAAAACTTGTGGATGTCAGTTCGGTGTACTCGACGTAAAAAGCTTAAGGTTTCAGAAACGGCGTTAAGTTTTCCGGTTAAAGTGAAACTTTCGACATTTGTCTGTATTTTCCTTTGTAAAATTATGGCGGGAACTGTGTTCGCGTCGCGCGTTTGACCGCTGTGAATAGGAAATTAGACCTATAGGTCCGTTAGTCGAAGACGCCCTGATAACATGATTAATGCCACCCAGTTTCCACTCTGCTGTGCATGTTTCAACGAGGATAACGTTTAGTTGAACTTTCTCACATACAAAAACATGCACTTTTAATTATTTCAAGAATGATATTATATAAATATCATTTGACTGACCCTCTCTATAGATCCACTAGCATCGGAGACCTGTGCATTTTTACAGGTTCTATGAAGCTTAAGTTATAGCTAAAATCATCAAGCAAGAATAAACGTCTTTATAGTTTAAATTTTGAACCAATATTAAGCAAAGCAAAAGCTTCACACTTCACTTATAGTAACCTGTGAACAGTATTTGTTTAGAGAGGACTAACAAAAATCTTCGAGCGGGAGCGAGCTGATTGCTGAATAGGGATAGCCCCCCCCCCCCCCCCCCCCACTAAGGAGGCGTTCATTGGCTGGTTAATCTCACGGTTAGCGTTCCATTAAAAAGAATTGCAAGGCTTTTAATCGGTCGGAGATTGTCCTTTCCATTCTTTAAGATTTTAGCCGTAGTTTTGTTGTGCTAATAATTAAAGCTTCAAAACTGGCCCCTTTCACCTCTGGAATAGCTTTACTTTGGAAAAAAATCTGGAGGGAGGAAGATCCTTTTAGTCCATCCTTTTTTGGGCCACGCCGTTGTTTTTGAAATGAAGGGTTGGTTTCTTAATGCTTTAAGCCCCAGCATCATTATGCGCGGAATTCTCATTTCTGGTCTCTATACATTTTATTGAGAATTAGTTGGGAGAACTTGATTAAACATCAAGACAAGTCATCTTTGTTGATCATTCCCTTACTTCGCGTGACCTGTATGTGTTATAAGGGACTGATGTCATGAGGAGAAATCCGATGCTGATCACTTTTGGGGCTTAAAGGGTTAAGAAACTATTGTGCTGCAACAGTCAGGGAGTGAAACATGAACATCTAGGGCTGGATTCATGAAGCCCTCATAAGATAAGATGTGTCATGAGTATTGTCGAAAAACGAAAGCCTATTGCTAACAAACAATACTTAGGAATCAACATAACTCAGGACAGCTTTGTGAATCCTGCCCCTGGACTTATCAACTGAATTGAAAAGGCTGGTGACGTTTCGAGCATTAGGCCTTCGTCAGAGCGAAAGGTGTGCCAATGCACAAAGAAAATGGAGGCTTTCTGACAGATAAATTATGAGAAAGTAAGATGTTGGTCTCAAGACAAAGGCTACAGACTCCATCGCCCCCTCCCTCCCCCCCCCCCCCCGCCCGAGGCCCCACACCGGGCCGCTGCCCTCGCCGATTTTTCCTGTCCCCTGTTTACATAACAAGCTTATCATATAATATTGGCTGGGGGAATAAATTTGAAGGAGGTTTATTCTCACTCAGAATGAGACGATAAACCTCAAATATAGAGTAACTAAGATTTTAACCATAAAAGAATGGTGATTTTAGACTTTTATTTAAGCCATAACTTAAGGTTTAGTTACCCGTATCAAAACAAAAAGTTTTAAACCTTCCCTGAAAGGTGGCACAAGTATTTACTAAATCAACTAGAGACTTAAAACCACACTCATTTTTGTACTACAGATCTTTCATTTATTAATTCATAAAAAAGAAGAAAAAAGCAAATCCTTTGTTGTTATTGTTCAGGTTTTGAGTGTAATCATTCTTTATCGGGTTTCTTGCAGCGATAAAACTTTTCAGTGCCAAAAGTCTTGTAAACCTTGCAAGCCAGATCGGAAGTACATGGACAGGCTGACATCTAGGAAGAAAAAGAAGTTAGAAAAAGAAGTTATGTCTAGCTTGCACTTCCCGAGGAACATTTATGAATTTTGTTCTAAAAAATTGGTTGCGCGAAATGAAACGTACAAAGGGAGGGCGAAATAAAACGTACAAAGGGACGGTGATCATCCTGGAAGAACTCCACTTTGGTATATGGGTATTTGTTGCCCTATAGCAAGTGGTTTTCGGTCTGAAATCGGTTATATATGATTATAATTATGACCACCTTGGTCCGAAATATATAGGGTATGCCTAGTGAACTGGCATGATGTGGTGCATGTATCTTTGTTATTCTGATCTGAAGAAGGAAAAAAAAGAAGAGAAAAAAAGATTGCAGGGTCTAGGCTCACGCTGATTATGACAAGAATTTGGAAAACACGAAAAGTCTAAATTTAACAGAAGCGAACGGCATGATAGCCAAGCGTCTGAGCAAGCCTATATGCTGCTGCTGCTGATGTCGACAACAATGCGGGGGCGAAGATTACATCGATGACGATGATGATGGCGATGATGCTGTAAGTGGTGATGGTGATGTGGTGGCGATGCTGCTGATGATGGTAACAGTAGTGATGATGATGATGATGATGATGATGATGATGATGATAATGGTGGTAATGGTGGCAGTGGTGGTAATGGTCACAATGACAGGATGATGGTGATTAGCAAACAAACAAGGGGGTTAGTGTCTAAAGAAACTGTGGTGCTGCGTCGGTGGAAGTGAAACACAAAACTGACGTTTCAAGCTTTCGCCCTCCGTCAGAGCGAATCGCGATTGAGAGTAGAAAGAAGATAAAGATCATGATGGTGGTGGTAACAGTGATGAAAATGGTGGTGGTGGTGGTGGTGATAATGATGATGATGATGATGATGATGATGATGATGATGATGATGATGATGATGATGATGACCATATGATAAAAATCATTGATGATGGTCAGATAGTAAAAAGGATGATAACAACGATCATGATAAAGGTGGACAGATGATGAGAGAAACAAGTAAACAACAAGCCATGCATAATTATATAACATACCTTTGGTGAGCATGACTGGTTCTTTGTGGGTTTTGGATAACATTCTCCGGTCCACTGGAAACAGCATTCATTTTCTTTGCAATCCGTGTTGGAACTACAGCTCTAACGAATTTAATGTAAAAAGTCAGTTACACCAGGCAGATTTAGTTACTTCGAATTCGCACTCAGGGAAGAAAAATGCGTGATTGTCCACCCCCATATACGCCATAGTCAATGATAATTCCTCTTAATTTAGGTTACGTTATTTATAGATTTTAACCAACGTACCACTTTTCTCTGACTATTCGGCCTACGAGAAAAATATGTCGCCGTTAAAGTGAGATGAGGATAGATAATTAGTTATCATTAAGAGACTGCGGGCGTGAATAGGGGTGGATCTCGATTCTCGTATTTTTTAAAAGATGCCTATCAACGAGGACATACGTATCTTTGAAGGTGCGAGAGTCCTTCAAACATCGGAGACCACAAAAACGTTTTCCGAGCTATATCAACCAATGACTTAATTACTTTATCAGAGAATCGCTTGACCCTCCGCGAACACCACGCAGGTTGTCAATTAAGGATTTTGTTCGATATATTCACTTGGGGAGCTCAAGGCGGCGAATGCAGATACTGAAAACCATTGCTTTATGTAGCTTACACTAAATTGGTCTGATTTAAGTCAATTTACGGCATTAGATATGTTTTGTGCTAAATCTCGATAATTGGGTAGGAAATAAATGAATTATGGATTTTTTTATTGCACTCTTATTGAGAGGTCGTTTCCTGTTTAAAAAATTACCGCAAGCTTTGCACCTTTGACTCCAACAGTCAAACCAAGAGTCATCTGTTGGATAGCTCCAGTATAGCTCTTACTTTTGAGTTTTGTAGATGAAATTTGAAGTGCAATTGATATGAGCAGCACTCATCTTTAGGGTTGTTTATATTAGAATTAATTTCGAAATTAAAACGTGGACTTTTTAAGTTTGATTTTGAGCTCTCTCACGTTCGGTAGTCAAACAGTGCAGCCTTGTTTATTTAAGGTAGCTTTTACCCTCTTTTAACTGATAATGTCAGTTTTTTTAATTAGTCCATGATCGGATGACAGAGAGAACAATCAAAATTTAAATCCTCTTTCCA
Source organism: Siderastrea siderea (assembly GCA_964030785.1). NCBI lineage: Eukaryota > Metazoa > Cnidaria > Anthozoa > Scleractinia > Rhizangiidae > Siderastrea > Siderastrea siderea. Next base: position 32,154,997 of record OZ034978.1, read on the forward strand.
GGATGAAATCTGATCTCTTAAGTATCACTTGCGCTACGCAAGTTGTATCTGGCTAAAGATGGGAATAAAGGGGTTAGTTTTGAAAGAAACTATTGGTGCTGCGTTGGTGTGGAAGTAAAACACGAAAATTTGGATTGATCAACTGAGTTGATAAGGTAAATTGGCCACCGTAGAGAAACTGAAAGCTGACGTTTCGAGCGTTGGCCCTTCGTCAGAGTGTATCAAGGAAATGTGGGTTGTGTATGGTTTAAATGTAGAAAGGTGGAGGTACGCTATTGGTGCAAACATGGCACTTAAAAAAACAAGAATAAATTAGTTGAATGAAAAAGCGTTCGTTGATACCGTGGGGATTACAAGACAGCCGATTTGAAAGACCAAATTTTGCTCTAAATTTTTACGGCTTCCCGTGTTGTCCTAACGGTAGGGAGAGGCCACAGACCATCACAGGAATGTGTTGGCTAGAATGACAAGGGAATAGAACAATCTGAGAAATGGAATAATCTAGAATGATCTGAGAATAGCTCGATAAAGAACGGTTTTCGTTTATTATTTGTCTGCCCAGAATGCAATGTAAAGGTTTAATCGCAATTTTGTGTGATCACTGATGATCTACAACTAAACAGTTACAAGAAAGGCAGACCGTCGTCTCTTTACTGACCCTGAAGATTTTTAAGTTTACAAACCAGGTAAAATTCGATTGTTCAGTAAAATTGCTACAGACTGATCAAACAAACGAAAGCAATTGATTAGTATCTGTTCTTTGTTCTAAAACTCTTTTGCGAAATAAAGGTTTTTTTCCAATTTTGAATGAGGGCAATGTTGTGACTAAAATTTTCAAAGTGTATCTGCTTATTGTAAAGGTAGAAACCAACCTGGCGAGAAGGAAAAAGAAGATTTTCGTTCTCCTCTCCGAGGTTCGGAACTTCGTCCTGGTCTTCAGAGTCCGAAAACACGCGACTTCCTACTAAAAGAAAATTTGCCAACAGAATAAAGAGGAAGCGTTTCATTTTCTGTTGGTGTCGAGCGAGTAAAGAAGCTTTACATGCAAAACTAAAATCAGCAGGTGCAAAAAGGCTCACGACATTTTAAAGCCGACCACTGCCGTGCACCTCCCTAAAACCAAATATTTATTACGTTTCGTGGTCAATCAGGACGAAAGGTTTGTGCAGAGGTTGATTTCCATTTTCTATAACAAGAGACAGCGTAGACGGAAACAGTACAACTTTAAAGTTTGTAGAATTAAATACAAAAATTTCAGGGTGGTAATTGATCAGATAGATTTGTAGATGTCAAAAATTTGACTTTTTCGCCACCCGATACAATAAAGTTAAAATGTTTGTGTGTTTAGGGATAAAAGAAAGCAAACACATTTTGTCATGAATCGGTGTCAATTTGTTATGACTTAAACCTTGAATGTTAATACATTGACAAGCAAAACGGGTAACTAGAATACGGAAAATCATCAACTCTGTCATAAGCAGTGTCTTTTTGGATAACCATTTTGCCAAGTTTTAAAAAGCCCAGGTGAAACGGAATCGTAAGTCAACGCAAAGTTTGGAAATGTCCAAGTTGCGTACACAGGGAGTACTCATTTTAATGAGATGGCAGTGCGAATAAAGCCAGCTATTCATATCCCAAAAAGTGCCATTAGGCTAAAACTGGAACCCCCGCCATCCTCCCCCCCCCCATAAAAAATAATAATGATGATGATGATGATGATGATGATGATGATGATGATGATGATGATGATGATGATGATGATGATAAAGCACAGGTCTATAAGGTAACACAAAAGGAGTACTTTTATCCGTATATTAAAAAAACCAAGAGAACCCGAGACAGTTTGGTAATGAAACAGATGCACGTGTTTGACATGAAATTGAGGTACGCACGACTCAGTCTGAAATGAGCATGATCTAGCGTGCAAGTTTACTCCTGTTCGTTTCGCCCCCCCCCCCCCCCAAAAAAAAAAGAAAAAAAAAAGAACAACAACTACTACTCTCTCCAGTCGAAGTTTACCAAGAAAAAATTCTGAGTCCTCCCAACGGGAGTCGGACCCATGGTTGCACAATTTCTTTCTTTTTTAATCCAAGTCACCATTTCACTAATCAACAACTACTAGTGTGCTACTGCTCTTTTGCGTTTTAATTTTTTGGTATCCACAAGAAAACGACTTCGATCGATGTTCTGTGCTAGCTTGTTCCTGGAGTGATCGTTCGAAAACTCAGTCCCCGATCATTTATCAAAATCCCTTGTGAACGGAAAGCCGCACCGTATATAATAACAGAAACTTATATGTAAGATGTTATGATAATGTATATAGGTTTTTATCCTTTTTACCGTCCATACGTAAACGATAAATATGCGTTGTCAAAGACCATTTTGCACAGCGAATTAAAAAATCTGCGCTTTCGCTGCGCCTTCGATCGTTTTCGACCGTTTCCGTATTGACAGAAGACCTAACCGTCATAAAACTCCGTTTTAAAACAAAAACGACAGCTGAAAAGGATCGATGAATTACGCCCGTGATGGGGGCCTTAGATTGTAAGAACCTAACCAAGGCAGTAATGAGAATTAGTGATTCTTGCTTCCTCTTTTCACCTGAAAGGGTGACATTATGTTTGGTGAGAAACGTTAAAAGCATCCATATGTTGCCCACGTTAGTCAGCTCACAATAACTCAACTGAAGGTTTATTTAATGACGGTAAACACAACAACTAGTTTGTTTCCTGTGACGTCCGAAAAAATGACGCTTTGCAGTTGACAAGGTAAGCTCTGATTTTTTGTGAAGAAAAATTATCGTAGTAATTGACAGGCGATGGTAACAGTTTCTTTCTCAAGCTGTTTTAGGCAATTTGTTAGATGGAAACTTGACTTACGGTGCGATTCAAGAAAACGGAAAACTGGAATTATTTGTTGTGACGCTTAACACTGATAATTTCTATCTTTAAGGCATCGCAAAACTAATCTGCCTGCCTCTCCATGATTGCAAAAAAATATTACACAATTCAGCTATGTATTGAATTTTTCTCCTGGATGAAATTTCGATAATTTTTCATTTATAAATAACGTTACTAAGAGTTGACTGAGATCACATTGTTCTTATATAAATACGGAAAGATGCCAGCTCGTGAATTTTTGTCTTGTAAATGTAGTGAATTTGAGGATTGTTAGGTAAGCAGTATGTTGTTTGAGGGCTTCCTACAAATTGCACTAAATTGGAGACCGGCCAGCAAATTCCAAGAACTAACTTGGGTTATCAGAAGCAAGTGGAAGTGTGGACTTCTGTATTTTATGGTTTCCTTTAATTGGTCGAGCTGTAGCTGAGCAACAGTGTGTCTACGGAAACAGTGAGGAAGCTATAACTTCTAGGCATTTTTTGCTAAAGCCCCCAAAATAGAAAATAAATCATAGTATGCTAATTTGCATTACTTTTTCCAAGGATAGGGATAAAACTATTTCTCCCGCTTTATTTGCAGGAATTTGTTACAGAGACTAGTCCCTGAAACAAGCCGAAAACACAGCCACACGTAAATACTAGCCGCAGAAACAGGCCGCCGGCTTACACGGGAAGATTGTTCAAAAGGCCTTTATTCAGCTGGCAATGTATTTCATGGTTTCCTTCAATTTGTAGAGCTGTAGCTGAGCAACAGTGTGTCTACGGAAACAGTGAGGAAATTATAACTTCCAGGCAATTTTTGCTGAAGCCCCCAAGAAAGAAATAAGCCATAGTATGCTAATTTGAATTTTTTTCCAAGGATAAGGATAAAATTATTTCTCCCGCTTTATTTGCAGGGATTTGTTACAGGGGCTTATCCCTGAAACAAGGCGAAAACACGGCCACACGTAGATACTAGCCGCAGAAACAGGCCACCAGCTTACACGGGAAGATTGGTCGAAAGGCCTTTATTCAGCTGGCAATTGACCACAAACGTTCTGTAAACAAATTTTAAATTCTTTAATGAAAAACTAACATGTGATGGCTTATTCTTTTTTGATTGGCTAATGAACGTGAAAGATCATGATTGTGCACAAATACATGAGGGTTTATTGGGAAAAGGGGTCATGGCACAAACGCTTTTCAACCAATCATACTCACACATTGAACACAGTAAGAAAACGTTGTCTCAAATCCCAAATTTAACCATCACTCTGTGTAAACTTGTTTTTTCACTCATCAAGATCTAAAAAGGATTTTATAACACCTCATAATCCCAAATTCAGTTTTAAAGTGCACATGGATTGTGTAGAAGTCGTGGGCCCCCAAACCTCGGTGTCTCTGTGTGAACAGTTTGTCATCTAAAGGGCTTGTGGTGACACGAGTCCTTAATGAAAGCAGGAAGCAGTAGAATCTTGTCACGTACGGCGGGGTACCTGCATCATAACGAAGGCAATCTTTGTTAACGTCATTATTCTCATGCGGCCATTCCGACCAACACTTGTAGGAACAGACTAATTGCATGGTATATCAAATGGCGTATGTGACCAGTATGGCTATCGTGTTGTGCCAGGGGGATTAAAATAAGTCGTTATCAACATTAAATATCAACATCTGATCAGCGAAAGTCTCAGTAAGCCATCGTAAATAAAGCTTTCTATCATCATTTTCCAATTTCAAGCTGCTATAAATATTATCAACATTGAATAACAATATTCAATACCAAGCCGCTGTAAACATCAATAATTTTTCAGTAACAGTTTCAAAAAGCATGAAAACATTACCAAGAATATTATCTTTTAGAAAGCTTTCAACCATCTTCGTGGTCGTTGTCCTGTTATGGACGGCTGCTTGGACTTCAAGGCCAACCGTAACTGAGTTTATGGCTGATGTACTGGTATCCGTAAAGCAAGGAGGTGCTGGCAGTGGTCGAAACATTACACCAACCATGAGAACACCACAAAGCATAGCCAAACGAAGAAAATTGTTTCTCGCGTTTTCGTATGGCGACCAGTTGACCAGGGCTACAGAAAGTCTGCTGGCGCTGGCTGCAATTGCGAAGCATGGAGATCGTAATGTTGTTGTGCCATTTGTCAAGGATTCCAAGTTTTACGGAACAATGATTGACAACAATACCGGGACACTCTCTCGATACTTTGACTTGAAAGAACTGAACATCAAACTTGATTCCCACGGTTATGGATTGCTAATGAGCTGGGAACACTTTCAAAAGCACTGTCATCAAAGACTAGATGTATTGTTAATATTTTTCTATTCAGACCAAAATACTGGAGCTTCCAAAATATCTACAACTCAAAGGCAACACCTGAGCAAAGAGGGCTGGACACTATGCTCAGATACTAAATACACAAAAATCATTCAGGGATTTGAAATCAGACGGACGGTTTGCATCAATTCTGAGCTCTTAACGTCCGTTGAAAAGCTGGAAGGTGAAGTTTTACGAGATTCGCCCTGTGTTGGTATTGCGGACTGGAGAGGAATTGGCTCCGGACGTACACATTTCTTCCTCCCTTCCAATATTCCTTTACCCTTCAGTATTAGACATGAGGTGCCGATTAGTCTACGGCTTTTGCAAATAGCGCAACAATTTGTATATAAAAGACTTGGAAACAACTTCATATCTGTTCATATTCGCTCCGAGTGGGTCTTAAGGAACCGTGGTGCAAGTCTTATTCGCTTACTTGAATGTCTAAAACAACTGGTGTCTAAGGTGCAGGAAATTAAGAGAAAAATTAGAGTTGATAAAATATTTCTTGCTACAGACTTCACAAAAACTGGATCAGGATCATACACAGTTCAACTTGCTCGAAAGAAAAGCAAGCTTTTAGGGGACTTTCTCGACAAGAAGCTTAAAAATCCCGAAACGTTTGACCCTAGTACTGTAGAACTTTCTGACAGGGGTTCTATCGCCATTGTTGAGATGAGTATTCTGTCTGCTGGAAAGAAACTCTTTTTAGTTGGAGGAGGGAATTTTGAAGATTGGATGAAGGCAAAGTTTGAACTGGTGGACAACAATGTTGCAGTTAAGATTTGTTATCGAAAGCGTTCACACAGATAAACGTATAAGATTATGAAATGACTTCTTTTGACGAATGTTAATAAAATAAGGTAAAGTAGTAGAGTAAAAGATGCCTTTATTTAGAAAAAGCAAGACATATAACAGGAAAATATACATGTATTTACTCAGGGCAGGCCATTCAGGGAGCTTACAAAGCATCCCTGCTATCAACAAAAGCCTTGAGTTGACTAACTAAACTATAACTATACTCTATAAAAATTTCTTCAATAGTAATGAAGCATTTAAACTTCAAATTAAACTTCACAAATAGTCTAAAATGTATGAAGGCAAATGTGGCTTTTTCTTTTGCCAATTGTTATCGGCCTGGTCGATGGATCAGCTGCGCTTGTCTATTTTTTTTCGGGAGACAAAAATCGTCCAGCGAAGGTAAGTAAACAGTCCTCTATTTGTCTCTTTTTCACTTTGTCATCACTTGAAGTACTTTTGCTGGAACCGTCAGCGTGAGTGTTACTATGCCGTGTTTACGAGGCCCAGTAAGTCCAAAATAGCTTTCAACGGCTGCTAAGACTAGATCAAGGGGTAATGCTCGCTACCAACGTGGCCACAGTGCCCATTAGTGGCTATAAGTTACTTGAGTACACATGTGCGGTACTTGAGTTTGTCTTTCTAGCCACATTCTACAAGTATTACACTTTGTCAACACTTGATTTACTTTCGTGGGAATCGTGAGCCTGAGTGCCAGGCTGACGAGGCATGACAAGGCCGAGGTAGCTTTCCTCAGCTGCTAACACTCAGGTTCACTATCTCAGTATATTTTTCATGGTAGATCTTTGCACTGTTAAAACTCTTATATCACGTCACTGTTAAATTCTTCGCCTAATTATAACCGTCGATCGGCGAGGTCGGTGGCTTTGGCACAGTCGGGCAGCAACAAGCTGCAACAAATTTTTTCCAACCCCAGGTATCCTTGGCCATCTTCTGTTTAAAGCTTCCGCTGTTGTTTGGCTCCATTAGTTCTTTCTTTCCAACTGCACTTTGGGGTCCCTTTCCTCCCCCTGGCATCAGAGGTGTCTATCGAAATTCAGCTCTCATAAGAGATGCCCTTGACACCTTTTCAAAATAGGGCCATGCAAAACCATCTCCGCCACATTTTAGGATTTAGATAGTGGTCGTTAGAAATTGTCCTTGGCCAAAACGTTCTTACAACCAGCAGAGACTACAGGTGTATGAAGAACCCAACTTCAACAAGTCATCCTTGACTAAAGCATTTTTCTTAAAAACTAGCTCCTATCCACTGCTTTCCTCAATATACTGCAGTTTTTAGATGACGAGTGATGCTGAGGTGAAAGTTTCTTAATGCGGTAAAAATAACTTCTCTTTAAAACTAATTTATAATTTATCGAGTCAAAAGAAAGGAGTTCATATCCGTGACGGTGGACACCTGGCTTTATTCAAAAGAGCGTTTTTCGGCAATTTATCAATTTAAGTGTCCCTATAAAAAAGATATGTGAAACATTAAGATTATAATTGCTTTATCATGACACCCAATACCTCAGTGGTCGGGTAGTTTTGCTCCGTATTACACGTTCGTTTTTGAAACTCATCAATAACTCATCAAGTTGAAACAACGTACAGAAATCATAAGCGTGACGGAGGTTTCGAAAACCCTGACTTAGATGTGCGATTCATTTTTCGTTTTGTCTATGTTAAATCTTGTGTTAAGGGGTATTAAAGAAAACTTTTGTTCAGTTCTGACTTAGTTATCTTTTGTCCATCGTAAAACGCGATGAAACATTTGCCGCTCGTTTTCAAAATATTACATGAAAAATTCACTTGTAACTTTGATGTTTGAGTTATGTAAGGTATAAAATAGTATTACCAGAGGTGTGAATTTCAATTTTTTAAAAACCTACTTGTGGAGAAAAACATCGAATGATAGTGTAGAAATTTTGTACCGTGAAAATTTTTTTTTTATTTCAGGTACCTGCACAAGGAAATATTGCTACACATTTGACTGGGTGCTTGGCATTGAAATTTTCCTAAGATATATATATTATTTGCCGGCCGGGAGGTCCGTATTGAGAAAAACTGTGCCAGAGGTCTTGAGTACGGCCCGAGGCCGCAGGCCGAGGGCCGTGCTCAAGACCGAGGGCACAGTTTTTCTCAATACGGACCGACCAAGGCCGGCAAATAATATTTTTATTTTTTTCTTGTTGTTTTTCAAAAGTTAAACGTGTCTTGTTGTTTTCGGAAAGCAACGTTTTGCAAGCGCGCGTAAAATGAACCATGAAACGAAGCCGTTTGTGACACCAGAGCAGCAAAATACGCTTTTTTACTCTGTTAAAACTCAGAAATCACAGGAAGCAATATAACTAAAAGAAACCCCTTTATTTTCCCAAATTTCGATACATGTAGCTAACTCCCCGCGGCCCGTTCCGTTGACCGCGGTCAAGATCGGAAAATTCCGCCCGCTCCCGGAACCAATCAGATTGCAGGATTTGGTTCATCTTGCCCGCTCACGCGCTGAGAAAAAAATAAATGATGATACTGAATAAAAGTTTTTGGCTCTTCAAGTCCTTTCAAATATAAGCCGGCGTATGAGAACGTGTTTACCCTAGAGAAGATGACTGCTTTATTGTTCGCAATAAACCTTCTTAAACTAGTTAATTATTTAAGCAAAAAAATCAGTGATTTATAGAAACCGTTTTTCAAAACTGAGAGCCAAGTGCCAACTTTACTCATTATCTTACTCGTTGACATGGAAATTTGATAAACTTAAAAACATATCAAATGATATGCTAATGAAACAAACTTGGAAGGCTACAATCATGAAAGCGAATACCCCCGCCCGTCCCACACAGGTAACTTGTAAAGACCGGTGTTCCATTTCAATCATTACCTAAGTGAGATATTAAAAATTTATCAACTTAGGTCTTTGTAAAAGCTTTGCTAAAAATTCAAATCGTTACAGACAAAATGAAAGTCACACTCATCAGAACTGTGATTTTCACGTCACTTTTTTCATCAGCGTTTTTGCAACAACGACTCCTAGCGTTGACGAAGATGTCGACGTCCCGAATCAGTATGTTATCCCTGGTCAAGTAATGGAAAAGGAATTTGCTTTAGAACTTTTGGCACGTCAAAGTGAACTAACCTATCAACTGAAACTAGCGGAATATCAAAATGAACTAGCCGCGTCAATCCCTGACATTCTTCCAGAGTTTGAGAATTGAGACTTTACTGCAATGGGCTCGATAGCGACGATGGATGCTGGGATCTACTTTAAATTTACGTAGGAATAAAAAATCTTCAGGTAATCGCGGCTGAAAACGCAGCGGGCTTTTCTTGTCTTCCCAACTCACTGAATGATAAACTTCATAATCAACTACAGAGATTGAACCTCTTCCGTAACATCATGTGGCTGGTGAAGGAAAAGATCAAGTCCGGAGTAGTTACGGCAGACCAGCCAGGGATGGATAAATTACGCGAGGCACAAGCCTGGCTATCAACCCAAACTGGGGGTCATCTGGGTCAAGGAATGACTGCAGCCTTACGAGCAAAGCGGGGTGAAACGTCCCCTAAGTTCAGAACCTTCGCTTCGAATAGACTTGATTTTGCGATAAACAGCTACAATACAGTGGTTAATTCCATCGCATTAAACGCAAATTTGACAAATTCTAAGAAATTATCCCTTAGTAACTCGGTTACTGCCATGGCTGGCGATATATCAATGACAGTCGCTGAAATTTTGTCAACCAGTGGGAAAGCGTCGGCAGCTACTGTCATGGTCCTGTTGTATATGCAATTGGTGCTACCCTGTATATCGCGTCTTATGCAACTGGTGTTGCCTCAGGATTGGTAGATGAGAGATTTTAGAACCTAAGGACTATGTCAAGGCATTCCTATCTCCTCTCATGCCTTCACCTACGTTTGGTGCTTTGGTAGACATGGTTGATCAAGTCCAACAGGGAAATTATGGTCAAGCCCTCTGTATCTACATGACACAGAGCATGCCAGCGGCCCTCACCATCGGTGGAATGAGATTTCTTGATGCAGTAACTGGGTCTCAACATATAAGAGAATTCATGAAAGGTCTTCACGTGCTTAACTTTAATAATTATTACAAGAAATTCAATGAACTCTATGATCTTGTGAAGGCAAATGCTGGAGACCTAGAGAGACCCAATTTGATCTGCAAAAATTGGATGAAAGAGTGACCCTGTGGAGTTCCACTGCACATTCCATGTTTTCTTGTACTTTTGACAGTTTTTTATAAATAGCCATCTTAAAAGTTTTAGTCGGTTTATCAACTGAATTTCTATGTTTTTTTTATAAGGCTCTCAAGCTTTTACTACAAAAATTTGAAAGTATATATATTTTTTCACTTGAAAGGCCTTTATTCAGCTGGCAATTGACCACAAACGTTTTGTAAACAGATTTTAAACCCTTTAATGAAAAACTAACATGTGACGGCTTCTCCTTTTTTTGATTGGCTAATAAACGTGAAAGGTAATTGTGTACAAAGACATGAGGGTTTTTTGGGAAAAAAGGTTATGGCACATACGTTTTTCAACCAATCGTACTGACACATTGAACACATTAACCTTTTAAGCCCCAAGAGTGACAAGCATCTAATTTCTCCTAACGTTATCACTAGTTGATCAAACATACAGGGCATGAGAATAAAGGAAATGATCACCAAACATGAAATGTGTTGATGTTTGTGCAAATTCTCCCAACTAGTAACATAAGAAATATATGGAGAACAGTAAGGAGAATATGCATGTGGATATTGGGGCTTAAAAGGTTAAGAAAACGTTGTCTTAAATCCCAAATTTAACTGTTACACTGTGTAAACCTGTTTTTTTATTCATCAAGTTCTAAAAAGCCTTTTGTAACAATTCATAATCCCAGATTCAGTTTTAGTGCACGTGGATTGTTTAGAAGTCGTGGGTCCCCAAACCCCGGTGACTCAGTGTGAACAATTTGTCGTCCAAAGGGCTTGTGGTGACAAGAGTTCTTAGTGAAAAAAAGTATTGTTTAACAACTCCTCTAGGAAGCAGTAGAATCGTGGGATGTACAGACGGGTACCGCAGCATAACGAAGACAATCTTTGTTAACGTCATTATTTTCATGCAGCCATTCAGACCAACACTTGTAGCAACAAATTAATTGTGTGGCATATCGTAAGCGTATACAACCAGTGTGGCTATCGTGTTGTGCCAGTGAAATTAAAATAAGTCGCTATCAATGTTTTAAAAATATCAATTACTGTTCAGCGAAATTCTCAGTAAGCCAACAGGGTTACCAAGAATACCATCTTAAACAAATTTTTCTGACATCAATGTTCAATTTCAAGCCACTACAAATATTATCAACATTGAATATCAATATTCAATACAAAGCCGCTGTAAATATTAATAATTGTTCGGTCAAAGTTTCAACAAGCATGAAAGCATTACCAAGAATACCAGCTTTAAGAAAGCCTTTAATCATCTTCTTGATCGTGGTGCTGCTATGGACAGCTGCGTGGATTTCAAGGCCAACGGTTAGTGAGTTTATGGCTGGTGTGTTTGTATCCACAAAGGAAGAAGGTGCTGGCAACAGTCACAACATTATACCAACCACGAGGCCAGCAAAAAGCAAAGCCGAACGAAGAAAATTGTTTCTTGCGTTTTCATATGGCGATCAATTGACCAGGGCTACAGAAAGTCTGCTGGCGCTGGCTGCAATTGCGAAGCATGGAGATCGTAATGTTGTTGTGCCATTTGTTAAGGATTCCAGGTTTTACGGAACAAAGCTTGACAACAATACAGGGACACTCTCTCGATATTTTGACTTGAAAGAACTGAACATTAAACTTGATTCCTACGGTTATGGATTGCTAGTGAGCTGGGAACATTTCCAAAAGTATTGCCGTCAAAGACTAGATGTATTGTTAATATTTTTTTACTCAGCTCAAAATGTTGGAGCTTCCAGAATATCTACATCTCAAAGACAACACCTGAACAAAGAGGGCTGGACACTATGCTCAGATACAAAATACACAAAAATCATTCAGGGATTTGAAATCAGACGGTCAGTTTGCATTAATTCTGAGCTCTTCACGTCCGTTGAAAAGCTGGAAGGTGAAGTTTTAAAAGATTCGCCTTGTGTTGGTATTGCGGACTGGAGAGGAATTGGCTCCGGACGCACACATTTCTTTCTCCCTTCCAGTATTCCTTCACCCTTTAGTGTTAGACATGAGGTGCCGATTAGTCAACAGCTTTTGCAGTTAGCGCAAGAATTTATATATGAAAGGCTTGGAAACAACTTCATATCTGTTCATATTCGCTCCGAGTGGGTCTTAATTAGAAACCGTGGTGCAAGTATTAATCACTTACTTGAATGTCTAAAACAACTGGTGTCTAAGGTGCAGGAAATTAAGAGAAAAATTAGAGTTAATAAAATATTTCTTGCTACAGACTTCACAAAAACTGGATCAGGATCGTACACAGTTCAACTTGCTCGAAAGAAAAGCAAGCTTTTAGGGGACTTTCTCGACAAGAAGCTTGAAAATCCCGAAACGTTTGAACTACCTAGCACTGTAGAACTTTCTGATAGAGGCTCTATCGCCATTGTAGAAATGAGTATTCTGTCTGCTGGAAAGAAACTCTTTTTAGCTGGAGGAGGGAATTTTGAAGATTGGATGAAGGCAAAGTTTGAACTGGTGGACAACAATGTTGCAGTTAAGATTTGTTATAGAAAGCGTCCACACACTTGATAAACGTATAAGATTATGAAATAACTTCTTTTGAGGAATATTAATAAAATGAGGTAAAGTAGTAGAGCAGTGGACGCCTTTATTATTTAGAAAAAAGAAACATATAATAAGAAAATATGCATTAACACATAACTTTTTAAGTGCGCATTTTCTGAAGTAGCTCATTTGGAAAAAAGACAAACTTTGTATTTGTACTGACATTTTCCAACAAGATGGAAAGTACATGTAATAGGTACCTATCAGTTGTCCATTTAACTGAGACGTAAAACCCTGTCGGCTATTATACTGATACAATTGACCACTATGATGTTCGTTTGACTGAGTTTATTTTAAGTGTTTTTGAACAGAATTCGTCTCAGTATTGTTTAACAGCAACAATATTAACACGATAGCGTGCATGTTTCCAGCCGTTTGTGGCAAACAGCTTTATAATATCACAAAAATATTACATCTGTAACGTAAGAATAGCTTGTTATGCTAAAAATGTTTGAGATATATTTTCCTTGCAATGCCAATCACTTTGACAAAATGGTTTAGGATATTCTTTGCCACAAGGAATCTATAGAAATTTCTATGTAATGCCCAATTCCCTGGATTAAATTTGTTTCAGAAATTTTTTGCCACAAGTTGTCTATGGAAATTTCCATGTAATCCTCAATTGCTTGGACAATATAGACTCAGCCATGATAGATTCAGATATTCTCTGCCAAAAAATCTACAGAAATTTCCATGTAATACCGATTTGTTTGGACAAAGGTTTCAGATATTCGTAGTCCCAGAGAGTCTATGGAAATTTTCAAGTAACGCTCAATTGCTTGGACCAAAATTGTTTCAGATATTCTTTGCCACAAGGTGTCTATGGAAATTTCTATGTAATGCCCAATTCATCATTAAGAAACTAATATAAAGTGTAAGAATGTTAGTTGAAACAAAGAGTTTTGCACGAATGGAATCGGCCTGGGTGTTCGATCTTGGATTGATTTCTTTTATGAAGAGCATCTCATAAATCAGGCATTCAAACTTCGTTTGGCACTTGCGAAGAATGCGAAATTGGCTTTCTTTAGGGTGACCTAATTGCCCATGAGCTTCCACAAGGTGTTTACCGATGGCCCAGTTCTTATGTTCAACAATGCGCTGGTGGAGATGTCGGGCTGTATAGCCCACATAATCTGCATCGCACAGATCACATAAAAACGAATAAACCACGCGTTGTTGATTCACGATTGGCGGCTTTATTTCTTTTGGCTTGAGACCCTGTTCCAATTTCTTGCTGACGAAAATCGGTTCAACGACAGTGCCGATCTTATGACTGAGATCTTTCACTTGCCTTCTAACCGCATTAGCTGATATTTGATCTTTGAAAGGAAGACTGATTTGTACAACGGAGCTGTCTTTCACCCGTTTCACGACGGCTCCTAAGGAAATATCACGTACGAAATTGTTTATGGTTGAATTTATGAGAGCCACGGGATATTGGAGTCGAATTAAGAGCGAATGTTACCAACGGTCAAACATTTGGTGGCAACAGGTCAAAAATCAATTCCGCTCATATTCTTATGTTAGGTAGACCTTAATGTGAAACAAATCACTGCGTAGTTCGTTTGGCTGAATATCGATTTATTTTCAAGAAAATCGATATTAACGGAATTCTCTCAAAATGCCGCTTTTGAAGCTCAAAATTTAAGGCAAATCTCGAAGCTTCACGTGACAAAATGAAGCACTCCAGAGCAATAAAAATTAACCAAACTTGTAGAACGATGTTTAATTATATGTCAAAAGCAATTTCAGCAATTTCTGCTCATTTATTTACGAGCTCTAATTAAATTTATCCGACATACTTTTGACTAGATAAAAAGTATATCAAGTTTAACCCCTGGAAAAAGTATGTGGTACCGAATATTATTCGTCAAGAATCTGGATTTCAAGAGGAGAAGGGATGTTCTTTTGCCTCCTAAAAGGATTTTTTGGGGAAATTTATTGACGCGATGTTATAGAATTTTAAAGTTGGACAAAATGGGTCGATTCAAGCGATCAGAAAAGTCAGCCTAATTAACTCAGTGTACACATACACAAACAACTTCACGTTTACCGCAGCTTTTGATCAGCAAACAACCGATTTTAACACAAAATGCTCTAACCTTCATGTTGCTGCATCACAGATGAGAGCTGTGGTCCTTGTTTATGATAAAATTCAAGCAAACTGCAAGGAAACTTGACAGGATATCGCAACTTGCCATGCCGTTTCACCAAACATCCGCCGTTTTTGATGTGAGGATTCTCTTTTCCTATTTTCGAAAGCAGGCTCAAGGTGTTGTACATAAGATGTTTTTCCTTTGAAACTAGCTCTGAACTGAACAGCGAAACAAGAAGTCGTTAATACAAAAACATCTGTTACGTGCTTTGGGTGATGCCGCTAATTAATTTAGTCAGAACGAGTTTTAGTGAAATCGACAACTGCATGCATGTACCGCGGTAACGAAATTTTGGGTGCATCGGGTGACTTTGGGGAATAAAGTTAAATTGTTTTTTCAAATAAGCTATTCTTGTCATCCTACGTTTATTAATTTAAGGACTGAGCAAAAATTCTCAGTAGATTGGTTTCAGATGAGCACTTAAAAATGCGTGAAACTGAAAAAAACGTCCGTTGGTTGCGTGACATTAACCCTAGAGCTTTTTCCTGGTGGGCAGGGCGAAGGGATTTAAAAATATATTCTTTGTTGGTTTCCAAGAGGTAGCACAGGTAATGAACTATGGCTGGATTAAAATACAAAGTTGGACATGAAAATCTCCTCGTTTTCAGTCTGAGAATGTTTTCTTTCTTGTTGTTTAGAGTGGGGCGGGGTTTGGGCTAAAGGTGTTTGAAAAGACGTTCAAGAGAATACTAAATCGACTGATTGTAAGTGCCCGGGTAAAAGTAATAGTATAAGTAAACGATTCTTGGCATTAAAGGATTTTCAAATAAAGCGGAGCTTTTCCATCTGTTGTTTCAGAACTCACCTAACCCACCTTTAATGTATCAATTATGCAGAAGTGAAACCTTTTGCTTTACAACATCACACAACATTCAAGCCAGCCAACTGCATGTGATAAAGCTTTGTTCAGTAATTATAAAAGCGGATCGGAAAGGAATTTGCAGGTTCTCGATTTTCCGAAAACTTGATTTCACAGACCTAAAAGGCCCCGAGTAGAAATACTTAGTCCGTGCCTGCACCCTTTCCTCGTGCGTTTTAATATTCTTTAAAGGCATCTTGAGGTGACTTGGACATCTAAGTCACCCTCATATCAAGGTCGATCGTCTTCGAACACCCAAAATTTCGGTCGTGTCTAAAAGTACACACGAGTGACCACGAGTGACCACGAGTGACCACGAATGACCACGAGTGACCACGAGTGACCACGAGTGAGAATGCATCAAAAAATTTTGTTGACGTCATGATGACGTCAGCATTACATCATTTTTATCAAATAATCACTATTTAACGGCAAACGGACCGTTTCTTCAGACCTTAGCAGCGGAAATCGACATTTACGCCATGTCTGAATGGGGAGGGGGCCTAGGGGACAGACAGGGAGGGGGAGGGGGGGAGGGGGGAGAAACCTCCCGCCACCCGCACCCTTTAATCTCGGTTCCCGCCACTTTCCGCACACTTAAAGCAACGCTTCCTGCGCCTCCGCCTCCCATACACCTCCCGCCCTCTTTTCTACCCGGGCTGCAAACTCTGTCCACCTCCCTTCCCACCCCCACTTCCGAAGGGCGAAAAAAGAAAGAAAGAGAAAAAGAAAGAAAGAAAGAAAGAAAGAAAGAGGGATAAATGAGAAATAATAATATAGGAGTGGATATGCATCAAAATAGTTAGCAGACGTCATCATGACGTCATCATTACGTCATTTTATCAAGTTATTAATGTTTAGCCTCGAATAGATCGTTTGTGGAGAATTAAATAAATACAAAGAATACCTTACATTTTCCAAGACCACAAGTGAATGCATGAAAGAAAGAATGATTTCCTACATTTGTTCAAAATATCATTAAATTGCGACAAAAAATTAGGAAATCGACGAAACCGTGTGTTCTTACTGCTTATTTTTTTACAAAAATAAAACAAGGTCCATATTCAATTACAAACGAAACAACCAAACAAACAAACAAACAAACACACAATGCCACTAACCACCTATTTTTTTCTCAAATCGTGAAAATATAGCCTTGCCAAACATGCCAAATGCCGGTCTCTCAATTTCTCGAAGATAAATCTTTGCTAAACTAGATTAAGAGAAATTTGTGACAGAAATAAATATTCGCGCTATAACAGCGAATACGGAAGGGAACGGCTGGGCGGTACCAGGCTAGTTTGAGATAAGCACTTACAGTCTTCTGAGTCTCGGTATAACTACCCCCGTGGAATTTCCCACGCTATGAAATTGACCAAATGTTTTCTTTCGCACGAGCCGGCACATTCTTACTACTCGTCACATATTGTTTTATCACCGCCGCTGCTGCCGCTGTTGTATGTCCTCGATCAGCCTTTTTAATAGAAACATTCTCTCAGAAGATTTCACGCCTATACATCAACACAATGGACTGCATTTGCGAAATATCATTTTCCTGGAGATTTGTAGCTGCTTGCATTTGGTAAGTAGGATTACGCGACAATGCACGTAACTACATTGGTTATTACACTGTACATTTCGTAAAATGCTCAAATTAACATTTAAATCTCACCTTTACAGTGGAAACGATTGCAGTCATTTTACTCTACTCATTTTTGTGATATAGACTGTGATGTTTGTATTAGCATCCCATTTTAGTTCGATCCACAATCTCATCTGTTATTTTAAAACGTCTAATGAATAATTAACCATGACCAAGGCAGACACCGCAGGTGATAGAGGAATTCAAATATTTCGCAAATCGAAATCATGGATATTCCCTTTGATACATTTTCTGAGAAGGGACTAACAATTCTTCACGGGAAGGAGGGCGGGCGGAATTTTATTAGACTGCGAGCAGTCGTCTTTCTTTCTTGAGATCCTACTCGCGAGTGACGCTACTTGCGCGAGTGGCGCGACTGGGAGCGAGTGACGCTACTTGTGCGAGGGGCGCGTGTGCTGCTACTTGCGGTCTCACCCCTTGCGCTTCGCGAGCGGAGAAGAAAGAGAATACTCGCAGTCTAGGAGGTTCAGTTTATGAATCAGCAGGATGAGTGCCATATTTCTGCAATGGACGTACGATAATGAGCCCCTCCTCCAGTTCCGGGTGTCCACCCCCTTATGTAATACATTACAATACGATCCAATTCAATGACGCAATACAACGCAGTGCAATGCCATGTCCTTTAATGCAATGCTTTTTATCAGTTACTCGTACTGGGGTTTGCAAAGCTTTTCACAAGATTTATTTCTAGTTGAAAACAAAATGAACAAATTACTAGTCTAGGAAGGAGGTTCGCAAGAGTGGTATTAATCACTTGAAATACTTATGTCCCTTTCCCTTGTTTATTCTATTGCCTCATCTTTCATGTGGGTAAGGGGGAGGAGGACGATTGTCTACGTTTCCCACACAAGGGTTGTAAGCCCATTCCAAGTCTCCTTTCTCTTAGAGGGTGTGTCTCGGTTTCTAGGTGTGGCTTTATATTAAAAAAAAAAAACAAGGAAGTTGAGCCGTCGCTCATTTCGGTTGATCCGGCTATTGAGTTTGCTGACGTCAGTGTTGGTGGGGGTAGGGAGATGGGCATTGGACGGTATGAAAAAGCTGAAGTTCACATGAGGGACTTAGCCTTGTTTTCCCTTCAATTTAATCACACAGATATTGTAACGTCATTGTCTCCATGGAATCCAACTAAAGAAAGGAATTTACTCCAAAGAAAGAAGAGAAATTTGTCAACAAGAAGAGGCCGGTGGAAGATGTCATTATATTGTCAGACGATGACGAGCTTGTGGAGAACGGTGATACGAGACACGCACACGTACGATCTTTAAAGTCAGAATTAAATGCAGTAGACTGGTCTGACGATGTTCCCGAGTACTACAGGGGAAACATAAAGTTGCCGATTCTTCACAGGAAAAGTCCTGACATTCAGGAGATTGTGAAAATATGCATGTTTGGTCCAGGTGAAGGAAAACTAGCTCTTCAAAAGCCTCTAAGGGTAAAGGAAACTGCTACTTTTGTAGTAAATCAAGAAACAATTGGCTTGAAACACCCATATGACTTGGACGCCGACGACATAGCAGGAGCATTTTTGAAATGAGATAATCGATGACAATGAGGACACGGACACTTTGGAAATGAGTAGTGAAGTACACGTCACCCGTGACAGCGAAGGCAAAGTGGTATCGGGTTCATATAATGTTAGATCCAATAAGGGATGGAAAGCTAAAACCGCTGACTTGAAGAACGTCTATGCTATCATTCGTCGGAGAGCAGTGCACAAGAAGACCCAGATAGAAGGAGGTTCATTCACCAGAGTAATAATGTTCCTTATGCCTGTTAGCGAGTACAATTTGGTTTATGGCAGACTGAAAGATCTGCCAATTTTCAAACTAATCAACGCATTCATCATCGTGCACTACAGTTTAAGTGCTGGCATCCAGTCTGATGACGTTCACGGTAACACCCGTGGAAATGCTAAGGAGGGTTCGACTGCCACGGAATTCAGACCTAGGGAGCACTCCTTCAAAGTGGAGTGCAGAACCAAGACAGCGATGGACACAAGAGCCCCGAGAATAATTGCGCAAGAGTCTTCCGAGAAAAATGATTTGCTTGATTCTGAAACCGACTGCTCCAGTATTAGAGACTCGAAGCAGATAACAAATTATAGGTAGGTTGGAGCGTCTGCTTACTTGAATAACCCTCCCTCCCCTCTTCTGTGTTCACTTGAGGTTGTCAATTTTGACCACCTTAAGCGAAAGTTGTCCATCAGTTTAGAAATCGGGCAGGGAAATGTAAGCGATTAGTCTGTAGACGTCCCCCCGTTCATTTATTTATTTATTTATTTATTCATTCATTTTTTTCCATTTCTGTTTTTCAAGTGCTCTGAAGATGTATACATCCTACATATGCGATATTGTCTTCAGGCGACCTCAGTGAAAATTCCGTCTGTACTATCGTATGATAACTCGCCATAATTATAATCACTTTTAAGGTGCTTAAATGAAATCTATGTTACGACTTCTTTTTTTGCCTTGCCTTTTATATGCTGTGGCGGATCAAGAATTTCGACAGTCGCCGGGCACGCAGCAGCAAAGGGGACCGGGTTAGAAATGATCTTCAGTACTAGCCGTGACGTCAGATCTTAACTGCTCAAGGCCTGTATGGATTTTAAAGCTTTTGTCTCTTTTTGCAGATACAACTACGCTGAACCAAGAGGTAAAAGAGGTGACGATCTAAAGGACGTCATAATGCAGCTTCTCAGTCAAAGCACCGAACGAAGTCCCTACATCTTGGACTTCGACAAGAGTTCTCACTGCGTTCCTGTAATCAGCCTTCTGTGGTCGCATACCTCAATCAGACATTAAAGGACCTCGAAAGGTTTTGCACCACTCACCACGAAAAAATCAGCCCTCTTGTTGTGGACACAACATTCAACATAAGTAAATTTACTACACACAAACAGCGTATATGAACTTGAGCCTTGTTTCAAAGAAGAGTGGCAGGCATCCGTGGTTCCCAGGACCCCTGCTGGTTCACCGTAGCAAAACCGAAGAAGAATTCTGGTTCTTCTGGCAATCTGTCAAGCGCGAAAGTCCTGCACTTGAAATGCTTAGCATCCTCGGAACCGATGAGGAGGCAGCCGTTTATAACGGCATTCTGTCAGAAACCTTGGGGACAGTGCACCTTCTTGGTCGAGAGCACGTCAAAGCTAACATTGAGCGTAAACGTGACGAATTAAAGTTCCCTTCCGCTCAGAAACAGCAAATTGTATCGGACATACTTGGCGGATGGTTGCCTTTACGACTGTGACTAAATCTTTTCACTTTTGCTTCTGCTAAAATCTTGCATGGAATTAAACGATTCATATCAATTACAATCCTAACAGCCACGACAACTTTCTCAGGTTTTTGTCCAAAGGTGTGTTTAACAGTGTCTAGGACTTGTCACTCGAGCGTCAGTTTGGTTTCTATAGTACTCTTAAAAAAGTAGTTCAGTTTGACAAATTTGCCAGTTCCAGTTAATTATAGGCGGGAAAATCCCATCGTCGGCCTAGTTGCTATTACATTTTTTTTCTACCAGTACCAGTGTTTAGCGTCGCGCGGGATTTGCCCGACTTGAAAGCGATTTGGACGTACTCACTTCCTTGTTTTCCTCTTTGTGGACTGTTGTAGTTGTAGGTATTACTATGCTGATATAAGAAATTTATATCGTTTTGTAAACCACTACATATATTCGTTAAACAATTAAAAGCCAAAAACTTGATGTCATATTACAGGAGCAACTGGGCTCCGGTATATAATAATCATTAACGATGGTTGGGTGAAATTGTCACTCCCTGTCAATTCTACGTTTTTCTCCATGCTTGTTTTTTTTTTGGTGGAAAAGTTCTCGCTAAAATATTTCCTGCCTACTTTCACAGAAAACGTTTTTATTTTTATTTTTGCATTCGTGATTTCCATCTTCTTTCTTTCTTACTTTCTTTCTTTCTTTCTTTCTTTCTTTCTTTCTTTCTTTCTTTCTTTCTTTCAATCATGCATTCACTTGTGGTCTTGGAAAATGTAAGGTATTCTTTCTATTTAATTAATTCTGCACAAACGATCAATTCGAGGCTAAACATTAATAGCTTGATAAAATGATGTAACGATGACGTCACAATGACCTTTGCTAACTATTTTGATGCATATCCACTCGTATATTATTATTTCTCATTTTATCCCTCTTTCTTTCTTTCTTTCTTTCTTTCTTTCTTTCTTTCTTTTTCTCTTTCTTTCTTTTTTCGCCCTTCGGAAGTGGGGGTGGGAAGGGAGGTGGACAGAGTTTGCAGCCCGGGTAGAAAAGAGGGCGGGAAGTGTATGGGAGGCGGAAGCGCAGGAAGCGTTGCTTTAAGTGTGCGGAAAGTGAGAGAAAAGTGGCGGGAACCGAGATTAAAGGGTGCGGGTGGCGGGAGGTTTCTCCCCCCTCCCCCCTCCCCCTCCCTGTCTGTCCCCTAGGCCCCCTCCCCATTCAGACATGGCGTAAATGTCGATTTCCGCTGCTAAGGTCTAAAGAAACGGTCCGTTTGCCGTTAAATAGTGATTATTTGATAAAAATGATGTAATGCTGACGTCATCATGACGTCGACAAAATTTTTTGATGCATTCTCACTCGTGGTCACTCGTGGTCACTCGTGGTCACTCGTGGTCAACTCGTGGTCACTCGTGGTCACTCGTGGTCACTCGTGGTCATTCGTGGTCACTCGTGGTCACTCGTGTGTACTTTTAGACACGACCCAAAATTTCGTTACCGCGGTACATGCATGCAGTTGTCGATTTCACTAAAACTCGTTCTGACTAAATTAATTAGCGGCATCACCCAAAGCACGTAACAGATGTTTTTGTATCAACGACTTCTTGTTTCGCTGTTCAGTTAAGAGCTAGTTTCAAAGGAAAAACATCTTATGTACAACACCTTGAGCCTGCTTTCGAAAATAGGAAAAGAGAATCCTCACATCAAAAACGGCGGATGTTTGGTGAAACGGCATGGCACGTTGCGAGATCCTGTCAAGTTTCCTTGCAGTTTGCTTGAATTTTATCATAAACAAGGACCACAGCTCTCATCTGTGATACAGCAACCTGAAGGTTAGAGGATTTTGTGTTAAAATCCGTTGTTTGCTGATCAAAACCTGCGGGAAACGTGAAGTTGTTTGTGTATGTGTACATTGAGTAGGCTGACTTTTCGGATCGCTTGAATCGACGCATTTTGTCCAACTTTAAAATTCTATAACATCGCGTCAATAAATTTCCCCAAAAAATCCTTTTAGGAGGCAAAAGAACATCCCTTCTCCTCTTGAAGTCCAGATTCGTGACGAATAATATTCGGTACCACATACTTTTTTTAGGGGTTAAACTTGATATACTTTTTATCTAGTCAAAAGTATGTCGAATAAATTTAATTAGAGCTCGTAAATAAATGAGCAGAAATTGCTGAAATTGCTTTTGACATATAATTAAACATCGTTCTACAAGTTTGGTTAATTTTTATTGCTCTGGAGTGCTTCATTTTGTCACGCGAAGCCTCGAGATTTGCCTTCAATTTTGAGCTTCAAAAGCGGTCTTTTGAGCGAATTCCGTTAATATCGATTTTCTTGAAAACAAATCGATATTCAGCCAAACGAACTATGCAGTGATTTGTTTCACATTAAGGTCTACCTAACATAAGAATATGAGCGGAATTGATTTTTGAGCTGTTGCCACAATATTTTGAAAATGTTTGATTTTTGGCAACATTTGCTCTTAAGATGCCGCGTAATCTGTTACATTCTTCGTTGAAAGCTTCAGTTGTAGAGGATAAGGAATGTGCACGGTGGATCATTGTTTTCAGCAAGCATTCTTTGTAGCGTTTATCCGTGTGGCTTTGGAAATGTAGTAGTAAACCCGTCTTGGTTGGTTTCCTATAAACCTGTGTTTCAATCCGTGTGCCATTTTTAATAATTTCGATGCCAATAAAGGGGATCTTGTTGTTGTCGGGAAATTCAATCGTGAAAGAAAGACTGGGGTGAAAACTGTTAAGGGTAGTAAGAAAATCGGTTGCCGCTTCAGTGCTAGGCATTCTGGCTAAAGCACAGGTAACCAAAGCGTAATATGAGAGTTTGTATGGAGCTGAAATTCGATCGAAAATAATAGGCGGTTTCCGCCGAAAATACAAAATCGAAATAAAGTTTAAAAAACGGCTTACCTGGTGTGTGTTTGCTGTGTTTTTTTCGCTTTTCCGAGCTTCCAGAGGCCGTTTTGGGCGATTTTCTGCTTAACGGTCGATGCGACGGCATGTCACGTACTAAAGAGAGCTAAAGGTAGGAAAACGGGAATTCAAATTTGCCAACCGACAGTCGAGGTCCCGATCAAAATACCCGCTAAAACTCGATTCAACCTATAGTCAGCGCTTTAAAACCACAACACATTTCAAAAAGGATAAATCCCCTACCTTTCTATGTGATTCAATTGTCAATTAGTTTATCTCTCGAAGTACAGCCCTGCTTTAAAAACGAACTAACTTTTCGAAATCGCCGCCATCACAGGCTTGTAAGGAAGAGAGGGTCAAAACTAACGGTCATGCCTGGGACAAAGAGCCAAATTGCGCTCCACCGGGGAACGACACGAGTGACTTCTGTGTCGCCAAATGCCAAACTCCCCCTCTCTCCGGTAAATCAAGTGTTGTACCGCTCAAATTTCGGCAGGAAATCGCGCGCGGGTCGCATTCAGGTATAAAACTTGACTTACCGGAGAGAGGGTGAGTTTGGTATTTGGCGACACAGAAATCACTCATGTCGTCCCCCGGTGGAGCGAAATTTGGCGCTTTGTCCCAGGCTTGACCGTTAGTTTTGACCCTCTTTTCCTTACAAGCCTGTGATGGCGGCGATTTCGAAAAGTTAGTATGTTTTTAATGCTACAGGGTACGACCCTTAACAGTCTTCACCCCAGTCTTTCTTTCACGATTGAATTTCCCGACAACAACAAGATGGCCAGAACGTCATGGTAGCCCACATATAGGCCAAGAACGTCATGCTAGCCCACATATAAGGCACTAATGTGAAGGTAAGTGAGTACAAGTGGAGGGAAGTGAGTACAAATCAAGGAAAGTGAGTACAAGTGAAGGAAAGTGTGTGTTACTGGAGGTAGGTGCGTTAATCAGTTGGTGTATATATTCATATAGGATTGTAATGTTATTAGTGCCTTATATGTGGGTGGCATGACGTTCTTCCCAACAAGATCCCCTTTATTGGCATCGGAATTATTAAAAATGGCACACGGATTGAAACACAGGTTTATAGGAAACCAACCAATACGGGTTTAATACTAGATTTCCAAAGCCACACGGATAAACGCTACAAAGAATGCTTGCTGAAAACAATGATCCACCGTGCACATTCCTTATCCTCTACAACTGAAGCTTTCAACGAAGAATGTAACAGATTACGCGGCATCTTAATTTGACTCCAATATCCCGTGGCTCTCATAAATTCAACCATAAACAATTTCGTTCGTGATATTTCCTTAGGAGCCGTCGTGAAACGGGTGAAAGACAGCTCCGTTGTACGAATCAGTCTTCCTTTCAAAGATCAAATATCAGCTAATGCGGTTAGAAGGCAAATGAAAGATCTCAGTCATAAGATCGGCACTGTCGTTGAACCGATTTTCGTCAGCAAGAAATTGGAACAGGGTCTCACGCCAAAAGAAATAAAGCCGCCAATCGTGAATCAACAACGCGTGGTTTATTCGTTTTTATGTGATCTGTGCGATGCAGATTATGTGGGCTATACAGCCCGACATCTCCACCAGCGCATTGTTGAACATAAGAACTGGGCCATCGGTAAACACCTTGTGGAAGCTCATGGGCAATTAGGTAACCCCAAAGAAAGCCAATTTCGCATTCTTCGCAAGTGCCAAACGAAGTTTGAATGCCTGATTTATGAGATGCTCTTCATAAAAGAAATCAATCCAAGCTTGAACACCCAGGCCGATTCCATTCGTGCAAAACTCTTTGTTTGAACTAACATTCTTACACTTTATATTAGTTTCTTAATGATGCATTGTTTATCTAGTATTTATACTAAGAATGCTCAATTCCCTGGATTAAATTCGTTTCAGAAATTTTTTGCCACAAGTTGTCTATGGAAATTTCAGTGTAACACTCAGTTGCTCATGCATTTACTCAGGATAGTCCATTCAGGGAGCTTACAAAGGATCCCCGCTATCAACAGGAGCCCTGAGTGGTCTAACTAAACTATATAACTATACTCTATAAAAATTTGTACAATAGTAATGAAACAATTAAACTTCAAATTAAACTTCACAAATAGTCTAAAATGTATGAAGGCACAGGTGGCCTCTTCTTTTTTGCCAATTGTTAGCGGCCTGGTCGATGGAGCAGCTACACTTGTTTTTTTCGGGAGACTAAAATCGTCCGGGGAAGGCAAGTAAACACTCCTCTTTTTGTCTCTTTTTCACTTTGTCATCACTTGAAGTACTTTTGCTGGAACCGTGAGCGTGAGTGTTAGCAATGCCGTGCTTACGAGGTCAAATAAATCCAAAATAGCTCTCCACGGCTGCTAAGACTAGATCAAGGGGTAATGCTCGCTACCAACGTGGCCATAGTGCCCATTAGTGGCTTCAAGTTACCGGCATGAGCAGGCATGTGCAGTACTTCAGTTTGTCTTTCTAGCCACATTCTACAAGTGTTAGACTTTGTCAACACTTGATTTACTTTCGTGGGAATCCTGAGCCTGAGTGCCGGGCTGACGAGGCATAATAACGAGGCATAATAAGCTCGAGGCAGCTTTCCTCAGCTGCTAACACTCAGGTTCGCAACTACATAAGTTGTGTTAATAACTGCGAGGATCTTCTTTACATTTAATTCTTCATTCCGTAGTTCAAATATATGAACTTCATATATTTATAATTTCATCTTCATCTTTCCCGGGTATATTACGAAACAATTTAATGACCAGCTCCCAGTTGGCTTGTTAGCTCAATTGGTTAGAGCGCTGCACCGGTATCGCAGAGGTCAGGGTTCGAATCCCGGCAAGCCTGATTTTTTCAGGCTTTCTTTTCGCAACTACATAAGTTGTGTTAATAGCTGCGAGGATCTTCTTTACATTTAACTCAGGTTCACTATCTCAGTATATTTTTCATGGTAGATCTTTGCACTGTTAAAACTCTTATATCACGTCACTGTTAAATTCTTTGCTTAATCATAACCGTCGAGGTCGGTGGCTCTGGCACAGTCGGGCTCTGGTTTCTTTGGCCATCTTCTGTTTGAAGCTTCAGCTGTTGTTTAGCTCCATTAGTTCTTTCTTTCACTTTCGGCCCCTTTCCACCCCCTGCCATCTGGCCTGCGTAGCAAGCGTTTCCGCCCGTTGGAGGCATTTTTCGCTTTTTGGCGGCGCGAAAAGTGGGGCGAGCGCGCCTTTTTTGCGCTCGCCCCAATCTTCGCACGTTTAAAAAGCGAAAAATGCCTCAAACCTGCGGAAAGCCCTACGAAAACGCTTGCTACGCAGGTTACCTGGCATCACGGGTGTCTATCGAAATACAGCTCTCATGAGAGATGCCGTTGACACCTTTTCAAAATAAGGCCATGCAAAACCATCTTGCCACCTTTCAGGGTTTAGATAATGGTCGTTAGAAACTGTCCTTGGCCAAAACGTTCTTACAACCGACAGAGACTATAGGTGTATGAAGAACCCAACTTTAACAAGTCATCCTCAGGACATTAACATTTTCCTTATAAACTAGCTCCTATCCACTGCTTTTCTTAATTTACTACAGTTTTTAGATTTCCGAGTGATGTTGAGGTTAAAGTTTCTTAATGCGGTAAAAATAACTTGTCAGTTTAAAACTAATTTATAATTTATGAAGGCAAAAGAAAGCAGTTCATATCCGTAACGGTGGACATCTGGCGTTTTTTGGCAATTTATCAATTTAAGTTTCCCTAAAAAAGATATGTGAAACATTAAGATTATAATTGCTTGATCATGACACCCAATACCTCGGTGGTCGGGTAGTTTTTCTCCGTATTACACTTTCTGTTTTTGAAACTCATCAATATTCATCAAGTTGAAACAACAAAAATCATAAGCGAGACGGAGGTTTCGAAAACCCTGTCTTAGATGGGCGATTTATTTTTCGCTTTGTCTATGTTCAATCTTGTGTTAACAGGTCATTAAAGAAAAGTTTTGTTCAGTTCAGATTCAGTTATCTTTTGCCCATCGTGAAACGTGATGAAACATTTGCCGCTCGTTTTTAAAACACTACATGCAAACATTCACTCGTAACTTTGATGTTTGAGTTATGTAAGGTATAAAATAGTATTACCAGAGGTGTGAATTTCAATTTTTGAAAAACCTACCTAGTGGAGAAAAACATCGACTGATAGTGTAGAAATTTTGTACCATGAAAACTTTTTTATTTCAGGTACCTGCACAACGAAATATTGCCACACTTTTGACTGGGTACTGGTATGTTCCAGATATGACGATACTGAATAACCTCTTTTGGTCTTCAAGTCCTTTTAAACACAAGCTGGCGTATAAGAACGTGTTTACCCTAGAGAAGATGACTGCTTTTTGGTTGGCAAAAAACCTTCTTATACTATTTAATTATTTAAGCAAAGAAAATCAGAGTTTTATAGAAACCGACTTTCATAAATGAAGACGAAGTGCCAACTTTACTCATTATCTTATTAGTCGTTGACATGGAAATTTGACAAACTTAAAAGCCAGATCAAATGATATGCTAATGAAACAAACTTGGATTGCTACAAAGAAAACGTATACCCCCGCCCCTCCCACACAGGTAACTTGTAAAGACCGGTGTTCCATTTCAATCATCACCTAAGTGAGATATTAAAAATTTATCAATTTAGGTCTTTGCAAAAGCTTTGCTAAATTTCCAAATCGTTACAGTCAAAATGAAAGTCACACTCATCAGAACTCTGATTTTTCACGTCACTTTTTTCATCAGCGTTTTTGCAACAACGACTCCTAGCGGTGAAGAAGATGTGGACGTCCCGAATCAGTATGTTATCCCTGGTCAAGTAATGGAAAATGAATTTGCTTTAGAACTTTTGTCACGTCAAAGTGCACTAACCTATCAACTCAAACTAGCGGAATATCAACATAAACTAGCCGCGTCAATCCCTGACATTCTTCCAGAGTTTGAGGATCGAGACTTTACTATAGTGGGCTCGATAGCGACGATGGATGCTGGGATCTACTTTTACGAAGGAATAAAAAATCTTCAGGTAATCGCAGCCGAAACGCAGCAGGCTTTTCTGGTCTTCCCAACTCACTGAACGATAAACTTCATAATAAACTACAGAGATTGAATCTCTTTCGTAACATCATGTGGCTGGTAAAGGAAAAGATCAAGTCCGGAGTAGTTACGGCAGACCAGCCATGGATGGATAAATTACGCGAGGCACAAGCCTGGCTATCAACCCAAACTGGGGATCATCTGGATCAAGGAATGACTGCAGCCTTACGAGAGTCAGGTTTGACGGACATGTTACGAGCAAAGTGGGGTGAAACATCCCTTAAGTTCAGAACCTTTTCGGCCATCGCTTCGAATGGACTTGATTTTGCGCTAAACAGCTACTTTACAGTGGTTAATTCCATCGCATTAAACGCAAATTTGACAAATTCTAAGATATTAGCCCTTAGTAGCTCGGTTACTGCCATGGCTGGCGATATATCAATGACAGTCGCTGAAATTTTGTCAACCAGTGGGAAAGCGTCGGCGGCTGCTGGCCCTGTTGGATATGAAATTGGTGCTACCCTGTATATCGCGTCTTATGCAACTGGTGTTGCATCAGGATTGGTAGATCAAGAGGATTTAGAGCCTAAGGACTATGTCAAGGCATTCCCATGCCTTCACCTACGTTTGGTGCGTTGGTAGACATGGTTGATCAAGTCCAACAGGGAAATTATGGTCAAGCCCTCTGCATCTACATGGCACAGAGCATGTCAGAGGACATCACCATCGGTGGATATGAGATTTCTTGATGCAGTAACTGGGTCTCAACATATAAGAGAATTTATGAAAGGTCTTCACGTGCTTAACTTTAATAATTATTACAAGAAATTCAATGAATTCTATGATCTTGTGAAGGCAAGCGCTGGAGACCTAGAGAGACCCAATTTGATCTGCAAAAATTGGATGAAAGAGTAACCCTGTGGAGTTCCACTGCACATTCCATGTTTTCTTGTACTTTTGAAAGTTTTTTATAAATAGCCATCTTAAAAGTTTTAGTCGGTTTATCAACTGAATTTCTATGTTTTTTTATAAGGCTCTCAAGCTTTTACTACAAAAATTTACTACAAAATAAACGGGAAAGGTAATTGTGTACAAAGACACGAGGGTTTTTTGGGAAAAAAGGTTATGGCACATACGTTTTTCAACCAATCGTACTGACACATTGAACACATTAACCCTTTAAGCCCCAAGAGTGACAAGCATCTAATTTCTCGATCCTTACAGTATCACTAGTTGATCAAATATACAGGGCATGAGAATAAAGGAAATGATCACCAAACATGAAACGTGTTACATTTAATCAAATTCTCCCAACTAGTAACATAAGAAACATATGGAGAACAGTAAGGAGAATATGCGTGTGGATATTGGGGCTTAAAGGGTTAAGAAAACGTTGTCTTAAATCCCAAATTTAACTATTACTCTGTGTAAACTTGTTTTTTCATTCATCAAGTTCTAAAAAGCCTTTTATAACAATTCATAATCCCAGATTCAGTTTTAGTGCACGTGGATTGTTTAGAAGTCGTGGGTCCCCAAACCCCGGTGACTCAGTGTGAACAATTTGTCGTCTAAAGGGCTTGTGGTGACAAGAGTTCTTAGTGAAAAAAAAGAACGTCATTATTTTCATGCGGCCATTCAGACCAACACTTGTAGCAACAAATTAATTGCGTTAATTGAGTGGCAGATCGAAAGCGTATGTATATATTAAATATTTTCCATTTTATATATTTTAATTACGTTTTTAGTTAGGCAGGTTAGGTGTCCACAATTAGTAGAGGGGACTTTTCCCCTCAGCTATTACAGTTTTGACACGTTAATAAAGTTATTATTATTATTATTATTATTATTATTATTATTATGTAACCAGTGTGGCTATCGTGTTGCGCCAGTGAAATTAAAATAAGTCGCCATCAATATTTTAAAAATATCAATTACTGATCAGCGAAATTCTCAGTAAGCCGACAGCGTTACCAAGATACTATCTTAAACAAAGTTTTCTGCCATCAATTAATGTTCAATTTCAAGCCGCTACAAATATTATCAACATTGAATATCAATATTCAATGCAAAGTCGCTGTAAATATTAATAATTGTTCAGTCAAAGTTTCAACAAGCATGGAAGCATTACCAAGATTACCAGCTTTAAGGAAGCCTTTAATCATCTTCTTGATCGTGGCGCTGCTATGGACAGCTGTGTTGATTTCAAGGCCAACTGTCAGAGAGTTTATGGCTGACGTGTTTGTATCCACAAAGCAAGAAGGTGCTGGCAACGGTCACAACATTATACCAACCACGAGGCCAGCAAAAAGCAAAGCCGAACGAAGAAAATTGTTTCTTGCGTTTTCATATGGCGATCAATTGACCAGGGCTACAGAAAGTCTGCTGGAGCTGGCTGCAATTGCGAAGCATGGAGATCGTAATGTTGTTGTGCCATTTGTTAAGGATTCCAGGTTTTACGGAACAAAGCTTGACAACAATACAGGGACACTTTCTCGATATTTTGACTTGAAAGAACTGAACATTAAACTTGATTCCTACGGTTATGGATTGGTAGTGAGCTGGGAACATTTCCAAAAGTACTGCCGTCGAAGACTAGATGTACTGTTAATATTTTTTTACTCAGCTCAAAATGTTGGAGCTTCCAGAATATCTACATCTCAAAGACAACACCTGAACAAAGAGGGCTGGACACTATGCTTAGATACAAAATACACAAAAATCATTCATGGATTTGAAATCAGACGGTCAATTTGCATTAATCCTGAGCTATTTACGTCGGTTGAAAAGCTGGAAGGTGAAGTTTTACGAGATTCACCTTGTGTTGGTATTGCGGACTGGAGAGGAATTGGCTCCAGACGCACACATTTCTTCCTCCCTTCCAGTATTCCTTCACCCTTCAGTATTAGACATGAGGTGCCGATTAGTCAACAGCTTTTGCAGTTAGCGCAAGAATTTATATCTGAAAGACTTGGAAACAACTTCATATCTGTTCATATTCGCTCCGAGTGGATGTTAATTAGGGACCGTGGTGCAAGTATTAATCACTTATTTGAATGTCTAAAACAACTGGTGTCTAAGGTGCAGGAAATTAAGAGAAAAATTAGAGTTGATAAAATATTTCTTGCTACAGACTTCACAAAAACTGGATCAGGATCGTACACAGTTCAACTTGCTCGAAAGAAAAGCAAGCTTTTAGGGGACTTTCTCGACAAGAAGCTTGAAAATCCCGAAACGTTTGAACTACCTAGTACTGTAGAACTTTCTGATAGAGGTTCTATCGCCATTGTAGAGATGAGTATTCTGTCTGCTGGAAAGAAACTCTTTTTAGTTGGAGGAGGGAATTTTGAAGATTGGATGAAGGCAAAGTTTGAACTGGTGGACAACAATGTTGCAGTTAAGATTTGTTATAGAAAGCGTCCACACTCTTGATAAACGTAGAAGATTATCAAATAACGTCTTTTTGAGGAATATTAATAAAATGAGGTAAAGTAGTAGAGTAGTGGACGCCTTTATTATTTAGAAAAAAGAAACATATAATAAGAAAATATACATTAACACATAACTTTTTAAGTGCGCATTTTCTGAAGTAGCTCATTTGGAAAAAAGACAAACTTTGTATTTGTACATTTTCCAACAAGATGGAAAGTACATGTAACAGCTACCTATCAGTTGTCCATTTAACTGAGACGTAAAACCCCATCGGCCTTTATACTGATACAATTGACCACTATGATGTTCGTTTGACTGAGTTTATTTTAAGTGTTTTTGAACAGAATTCGTCTCAGTATTGTTTAACAGCAACAATATTAACACGATAGCGTGCATGTTTCCAGCCGTTTGTGTCAAACAGCTTTATAATATCACAAAAATATTACATCTGTAACGTAAGAATAGCTTGTTATGCTAAAAATGTTTGAGATATATTTTCCTTGCAATGCCAATCAGTTTGACAAAATGGTTTAGGATATTCTTTGCCACAAGGAATCTATAGAAATTTCTATGTAATGCCCAATTCCCTGGATTAAATTTGTTTGAGAAATTTTTTGCCACAAGTTGTCTATGGAAATTTCCATGTAATCCTCAATTGCTTGGACAATATAGACTCAGCCATGATAGATTCAGATATTCTCTGCCAAAAAATCTACAGAAATTTCCATGTAATACCCATTTGTTTGGGCAAAGGTTTCAGATATTCTTAGTCCCAGAGAGTCTATGGAAATTTTCAAGTAACGCTCAATTGCTTGGACCAAAATTGTTTCAGATATTCTTTGCCACAAGGTGTCTATGAAAATTTCTATGTAATGCCCAATTCATCATTAAGATACTAATATAAAGTGTAAGAATGTTAGTTCAAACAAAGAGGTTTGCACGAATGGAATCGGCCTGGGTGTTCGATCTTGGATTGATTTCTTTTATGAAGAGCATCTCATAAATCAGGGATTCAAACTTTGTTTGGCACTTGCGAAGAATGCGAAATTGGCTTTCCTTGGGGTGACCTAATTGCCCATGAGCTTCCACAAGGTGTTTACCGATGGCCCAGTTCTTTATATGTTCAACAAAGCGCTGGTGGAGATGTCGGGCTGTATAGCCCACATAATCTGCATCGCACAGATCACATAAAAACGAATAAACCACGCGTTGTTGATTCACGATTGGCGGCTTTATTTCTTTTGGCTTGAGACCCTGTTCCAATTTCTTACTGACGAAAATCGGTTCAACGACAGTGCCGATCTTATGGCTGAGATCTTTCATTTGCCTTCTAACCGCATTAGCTGAAATTTGATCTTTGAAAGGAAGACTGATTCGTACAACGGAGCTGTCTTTCACCCGTTTCACGACGGCTCCTAAGGAAATATCACGAACAAAATTGTTTATGGTTGAATTTATGAGAGCCACGGGATATTGGAGTCGAATTAAGAGCGAATGTTACAAACGGTCAAACATTTGGTGGCAACAGGTCAAAAATCAATTCCACTCATATTCTTATGTTAGGTAGACCTTAATGTGAAACAAATCACTGCATAGTTCGTTTGGCTGAATATCGATTTATTTTCAAGAAAATCGATATTAACGGAATTCTCTCAAAATGCCGCTTTTGAAGCTCAAAATTTAAGGCAAATCTCGAAGCTTCGCGTGACAAAATGAAGCACTCCAGAGCAATAAAAATTAACCAAACTTGTAGAACGATGTTTAAATATATGTCAAAAGCAATTTCAGCAATTTCTGCTCATTTATTTACGAGCTCTAATTAAATTTATCTGACATACTTTTGACTAGATAAAAAGTATATCAAGTTTAACCCCTGGAAAAAGTATGTGGTACCGAATATTATTCGTCACGAATCTGGATTTCAAGAGGAGAAGGGATGTTCTTTTGCCTCCTAAAAGGATTTTTTGGGAAAATTTATTGACGCGATGTTATAGAATTTTAAAGTTGGACAAAATGGGTCGATTCAAGCGATCAGAAAAGTCAGCCCAATTAACTCAGTGTACACATACACAAACAACTTCACGTTTCCCGCAGCTTTTGATCAGCAAACAACCGATTTTAACACAAAATGCTCTAACCTTCATGTTGCTGTATCACAGATGAGAGCTGTGGTCCTTGTTTATGATAAAATTCAAGCAAACTGCAAGGAAACTTGACAGGATATCGCAACTTGCCATGCCGTTTCACCAAACATCCGCCGTTTTTGATGTGAGGATTCTCTTTTCCTATTTTCGAAAGCAGGCTCAAGGTGTTGTACATAAGATGTTTTTCCTTTGAAACTAGCTCTGAACTGAACAGCGAAACAAAAAGTCGTTAATACAAAAACATCTGTTACGTGCTTTGGGTGATGCCGCTAATTAATTTAGTCAGAACGAGTTTTAGTGAAATCGACAACTGCATGCATGTACCGCGGTAACGAAATTTTGGGTGCATCGGGTGACTTTGGGGAATAAAGTTAAATTGTTTTTTCAAATAAGCTATTTTTGTCATCCTACGTTTATTAATTTAAGGACTGAGCAAAAATTCTCAGTAGATTGGTTTCAGATGAGCACTTAAAATTGCGTGAAACTGAAAAAAACGTCCGTTGGTTGCGTGACATTAACCCTAGAGCTTTTTCCTGGTGGGCAGGGCGAAGGGATTTAAAAATATATTCTTTGTTGGTTTCCAAGAGGTAGCACAGGTAATGAACTATGGCTGGATTAAAATACAAAGTTGGACATGAAAATCTCCTCGTTTTCAGTCTGAGAATGTTTTCTTTTTGTTGTTTAGAGTGGGGCGGGGTTTGGGCTAAAGGTGTTTGAAAAGACGTTCAAGAGAATACTAAATCGACTGATTGTAAGTGCCCGGGTAAAAGTAATAGTATAAGTAAACGATTCTTGGCATTAAAGGATTTTCAAATAAAGCGGAGTTTTTCCATCTGTTGTTTCAGAACTCACCTAACCCACCTTTAATGTATCAATTATGCAGAAGTGAAACCTTTTGCTTTACAACATCACACAACATTCAAGCCAGCCAACTGCATGTGATAAAGCTTTGTTCAGTAATTATAAAAGCGGATCGGAAAGGAATTTGCAGGTTCTCGATTTTCCGAAAACTTGATTTCACAGACCTAAAAGGCCCCGAGTAGAAATACTTAGTCCGTGCCTGCACCCTTTCCTCGTGCGTTTTAATATTCTTTAAAGGCATCTTGAGGTGACTTGGACATCTAAGTCACCCTCATATCAAGGTCGATCGTCTTCGAACACCCAAAATTTCGTTACCGCGGTACATGCACGCAGTTGTCGATTTCACTAAAACTCGTTCTGACTAAATTAATTAGCGGCATCACCCAAAGCACGTAACAGAGGTTTTTGTATCAGCGACTTCTTGTTTCGCTGTTCAGTTCAGAGCTAGTTTCAAAGGAAAAACATCTTATGTACAACACCTTGAGCCTGCTTTCGAACGAAAATAGGAAAAGAGAATCCTCACATCAAAAACGGCGGATGTTCGGTGAAACGGCATGGCAAGTTGCGATATCCTGTCAAGTTTCCTTGCAGTTTGCTTGAATTTTATCATAAACAAGGACCACAGCTCTCATCTGTGATACAGCAACCTGAAGGTTAGAGGATTTTGTGTTAAAATCCGTTGTTTGCTGATCAAAAGCTGCGGGAAACGTGAAGTTGTTTGTGTATGTGTACATTGAGTAGGCTGACTTTTCGGATCGCTTGAATCGACGCATTTTGTCCAACTTTAAAATTCTATAACATCGCGTCAATAAATTTTCCCAAAAAATCCTTTTAGGAGGCAAAAGAACATCCCTTCTCCTCTTGAAATCCAGATTCGTGACGAATAATATTCGGTACCACATACTTTTTTTAGGGGTTAAACTTGATATACTTTTTATCTAGTCAAAAGTATGTCGGATAAATTTAATTAGTGCTCGTAAATAAATGAGCAGAAATTGCTGAAATTGCTTTTGACATATAATTAAACATCGTTCTACAAGTTTGGTTAATTTTTATTGCTCTGGAGTGCTTCATTTTGTCACGCGAGGCCTCGAGATTTGCCTTCAATTTTGAGCTTCAAAAGCGGTCTTTTGAGCGAATTCCGTTAATATCGATTTTCTTGAAAACAAATCGATATTCAGCCAAACAAACTATGCAGTGATTTGTTTCACATTAAGGTCTACCTAACATAAGAATATGAGCGGAATTGATTATTGAGCTGTTGCCACAATATTTTGAAAATGTTTGATTTTTGGCAACATTTGCTCTTAATTGGCAACATTTGCTCTTAAGAGCAAATGTTGCCAAAAATCAAACATTTTCAAAATATTGTGGCAACAGCTCAAAAATCAATTCCGCTCATATTCTTATGTTAGGTAGACCTTAATGTGAAACAAATCACTGCATAGTTTGTTTGGCTGAATATCGATTTGTTTTCAAGAAAATCGATATTAACGGAATTCGCTCAAAAGACCGCTTTTGAAGCTCAAAATTGAAGGCAAATCTCGAGGCTTCGCGTGACAAAATGAAGCACTCCAGAGCAATAAAAATTAACCAAACTTGTAGAGCGATGTTTAAATATATGTCAAAAGCAATTTCACCTATTTCTGCTCATTTATTTACGAGCTCTAATTAAATTTATCCGACATACTTTTGACTAGATAAAAAGTATATCAAGTTTAACCCCTAAAAAAAGGATGTGGTACCGAATATTATTCGTCAAGAATCTGGATTTCAATAGGAGAAGGGATGTTTTTTTGCCTCCTAAAAGGATTTTTTGGGGAAATTTATTGACGCGATGTTATAGAATTTTAAAGTTGGACAAAATGCGTCGATTCAAGCGATCAGAAAAGTCAGCCTAATTAACTCAGAGTGTACACATACACAAACAACTTCACGTTTACCGCAGGTTTTGATCAGCAAACAACCGATTTTAACACAAAATCCTCTAACCTTCATGTTGCTGTATCACAGATGAGAGCTGTGGTCCTTGTTTATGATAAAATTCAAGCAAACTGCAAGGAAACTTGACAGGATATCACAACTTGCCATGCCGTTTCACCAAACATCCGCCGTTTTTGATGTGAGGATTCTCTTTTCCTATTTTCGTTAGAAAACAGGTTTAAGGTGTTGCACAAAGATGCCTTTCCTTTGAAACTAGCTCTGACTGAACAGCGAAACAAGAAGTCGTTAATACAAAAACATTTGTTACGTGCTTTGGGTGATGCCGCTAATTGATTTAGTCAGAACGAGTTTTAATGAAATCGACAACTGCATGGATGTACCACGGTAACGAAATTTTGGGTGCATCGAGTGACTTTGGGGAATAAGGTTAAATTGTTTTTTCAAATAAGCTATTCTTGTCATCCTACGTTTATTAATTTAAGGACTGAGCGAAGATTCTCAGTAGATTGGTTTCAGATGAGCACTTAAAATTGCGTGAAACTGAAAAAAAAAACGGCTGTTGGTTGCGTGACATTAACCCTAGAGCTTTTTCCTGATGGGCAGGGCGAAGGGATTTAAAAATATATTCTCTGTTGGTTTTCCAAGAGGTAACACAGGTAATGAACTATGACTGGATTAAAATACAAAGTTGGACATGAAGATCTCCTCGTTTTCAGTCTGAGAATGTTTTCGTTCTTTTTGTTTAGGGTGGGACGGGGTTTGGGCTAAAGGTGTTTGAAAAGACCTTCAAGAGAATACTAAATCGACTGATTGTAAGTGCCCGGGTAAAAGTAATAGTATAAGTAAACGATTTTTGGCATTAAAGGATTTTCAAATAAGGCAGAGCTTTTCCATCTGTTGTTTCAGAACTCACCTAACCCACCTTTAATGTATCAATTATGCAGAAGTGAAACCTTTTGCTTTACAACATCACACAACATTCAAGCCAGCCACCTGTATATGATAAAACTTTGTTCAGTAATTATAAAAGCGGATCGGAAAGGAATTTGCAGGTTATCGATTTTCCGAAAACTTGATTTCACAGACCCAAAAGGCCCCGAGTAGAAATACTTAGTCCGTGCCTGCACCCTTTCCTCGTGCGTTTTAATATTCTTTAAAGGCATCTTGAGGTGACTTGGACATCTAAGTCACCCTCATATCAAGGTCGATCGTCTTCGAACACCTTTAAGAGTGATAGCGGGTCGCTGCGGCTCGCTTGGAATTATCATCTTGGAATTATCTTTCCCTTTTGCTTAACCGATGAACCGACCGACCGACCCACTTTCGCGAGGATGGAGGCGATGGGTGGGGGGGGGGGAAGGTTGGAAACCTACTTAAGGGAAAACCTTTTCATGTTGGGGGATTAAGGGTTCAAACTTATGCAAGAATCTTGAACACAACTTTGTTGTGCGATGTTGAACAAGGTGGGCAAACGAATTCAATACTTTTGTTCACACCTGAGAACATAGAAAAAGTTGAATCAATATTACAGAACATCATTGCACAGGGTGGCACACCTGAAAACAAAAGAAAAGTCGGCAAAATTGTGAAACATCATTAAGCTGGAATGCCAAACTAAAATGTTTTTAAAATTCAACAGCGTTGATCGGTGTTGAATAGAACGTTGAACCCCCCAGTTAACCATTTTGTAGTTTTCTTCACTGTTGGAAGCTTTAAAGTGCCACTGGGACCAGAATTTTGGTATTCCATAATTTTACATTTTCAAACATAGTTTGTGGTTCTTAGTCACCATGCCAAATTTCAACTTATTACGACGACTAGAAGTCGCTTTTTTCGGACGGTTTTTGTCGAGATTTTGCGGCCGCCATTACTGGCCCTTGTTCCGGAAGCTGGCTTGCGAATGAGCGGAAGTGACGTCAGAGGCTCACCTCAAACCTAGTGCCTTCACATGGTTACTTGCCACGGGAAAGTAAATTGTCCTCGAGGAAAGACTTCTTGCCAAGTGTTTGTCTACGAC
This sequence comes from Siderastrea siderea, assembly GCA_964030785.1. NCBI lineage: Eukaryota > Metazoa > Cnidaria > Anthozoa > Scleractinia > Rhizangiidae > Siderastrea > Siderastrea siderea. The sequence continues at coordinate 32,194,069 of OZ034978.1, forward strand.
TTTGAAATCTTCCTTGCTGCAGCAGTAATGACAGGTAATACTTGTGTTGTACAATGCTACAACAATAAATCCATCCACCGAGCTGGTATTTTCCTTCATTGAAGCCCTGCGAGCGGACCCGCAATGGAAAAAAGGACAATGTTTGTACTCACACACAGTGCGAATTTCAACCCGAGGGGCATTTTGATCACTTCACGGACGAGTTTTTCCAGAAGGCTGTTCATGTCGCAAGATCCCAGAGGTCGATCATTCCATTGCCCATTCCAACTATATGGAAAAAAGGACCAGAAAAAACATTATCTGCGCGAACAAGACGAAAGGTAACTTAGCTAATCTTATAATGCAGTTGAAGTGATAGTTTGTTTCTTCTTTAACGCATCCACCATTGTGCAAAACTGATTTTCTTTTAACGTATTTTGAAATTTATTATCGTCGTGGAAAACCGTTCAGTTCTGCCGTCTGCTAGCGCGAAGATCCTCGGCGAATGCAATCCTGACCGCCGTGATTAAGCTGATATAGTTTGTACTGCTTATCTTTTCCTTTTTTTAATTCCGCATGTGTTAATTTCAAAGCAGTAATCGCTTGGAAGCATGGACATTTATTTTATAACATACCATCCTGAATGTGGAGAAACTTTTCTCTCTTTATTCCCTGTCGGTGAACAGTCGATTGACATTATTGTTCGGGCAGTAGCAAAACTTAGGTTAGGTAATTACAACCTAAGAATTGAAAATGGAAGACATTCCACACCTAAACTCCCTGAGCATCTGAGAATTTGTCAATGCTGCAGTTCAAATGAAGTTGAAAACGAAGTACACTCCTCTTATCTTGCAATAGATATGATGCAATTAGAAAATCTTTAATGGACGATATTATTAGTAAATATTCCGATTTCGATTCTTCAAATTGTATTTCTCTTAAATAGCATTGACGCTTTCACTAGTAAAAAATTAGGTTACTTCATTTACGCCGCTTTTGCTTTAAGAAATGGATCAATAGACACAGGAATTGTAAATTAATCGATTTTGCAACTTTTTTTCTTTCTCCTTTCTATGTGCAATGGCATTTGTGATTGGAAATGCAAATAAAATGTTGTTGTTGTTCGAGATAAAGGCTTTAATAGATCGGATCGTCGGTGCGTGGAAATTGAAGTTGGGAAAAAATATCAGACGCCACTATTTGCCTAAGGGTTTAACAATGTTATTTCTTTTTACCTGTCATAGCAATCTTAGTAAATGAACTACTAAGAAAAATGATTAAATATCAAGTTATTATTTTTACGCAGCGAATAAGGCAAGCGAAAACTTCGTTTCCTCGGCGGTCCGCATATTGTTTGTTGATTTATTTCGCTTCTTTCGGCACAGAAAAAGAATTCTATAAAAACTGTTTAGAATATTTAGCAGCGCAAAGCATTTGTGTTTCAATGTGTTGAGTGACCTGTGTACTATGATAAACACGATAAGCTGCCTGCCAGCTGATTAGAACAATTACGGTTTTTCAAGAAAGTTTCCCAGACTATGCCAAGAATGGCCAAAAATTTCAATGCTTTTTTTAATAATATATAATGAACATAAACAACGGCAGACAAAGTATCGCTTCTTTTATTTTCTCCCACACCAACAGTAACAACGATCGACCCATGGTTGAGAAATCGCGAGCATCAAAGTCTTAAGTTTTCATAGGTGTTTTGTCTAAATTTCCTCAGCTTAAAAGATCAATTCTTCGAATAGCCATGTCTATTTTACTACAGGTTTACAGTGTATAAAAGTTACACAACCTATCTTGGAATGGACAACTTTATGATCGTTGGATAGCGGCTGAACAGCTGGCTGGATTGCGCTATCCAAGCTTTGAACAACCGAGGTGAAGCGATATATTTTATCCACCGGACAGCTACTTATCCGTTGAAAAAGAGTTATTCACTTTTTGAGCAACTGGGGCCTGAACTACAATCATTGCCTAAGCATATTTCGCTTATGTTTTGAGCTCCCTCCAAATAACTCAAATAATATGGCGAGAAAAAAAACTTTAAACAGTTTGTTGACAAGATTATTAGTTGAAACCTCACATCAGTTCTTACATCGTACGGAAAGAAAAATTCTTCATTTGCCGAATGAAACGAATCCTCAGAGGCTTCGGAAGCTAAAGACTGTTCCGAATCGTAGAAATACTCTTCGGAGCTTTCGCAGTCGACGGTAGACATCTTCAGTCAAAACACAAGGAAACGCGACTGAGGTGAGCCTCTGACGTCACAAGCTATTAAATTGCGCAATCACCCAGGAACACGTTTTCAGTAATGGCGGACACATTTTACGCGACTTTGGAGCTAAAAAATATTAGGATGGAAGGTTTGTTGTTCAGTTTTCTGGAGAAATATGAACAAAACGCGATATTCTGCGACAGAATTTGGCCGAAATAAACCTATGAATTTTCGTCCCAGTGGCACTTTAAAAAAAGACTGCATGCACTACAGTGTCAGTCGAGTAGAGTCGTTTTTCGTTGGTGCCTGTTGAGCATCGAAAGCGGAAAACCCAAGACTCATAAAAAGTCATCCAAGTAAAGCCCTTAGTGGGTTGTATTTTCTGCCACAGGACAAAGCTCTTAAAAATCTTGCAGATCATTAAATTTATTCCCTGAGAACCAGTACGAGTTTTGATTTTTTTATTAATGTCTATTCTCCGCAAATAAGTGTTTGTGCGATTAATGTACACTAGCACGTAAATACGAACAAGAACCAGGTAAAAATAAAAAGGAGGTTTAACGTATCACCACTGCCTTATTTGAAAGTCTTTGAATGCCAGGAATCGATACAATCAGTCGATTCAGTGTTCTCTAAAACTTCTTTCCCCGAGACCTATAGCCCAAGCCCCACCCCACCCTCACCCCAACAAAACGAGAAAAGAATTTTAAGACCGAACAGGAAATTTTTATGCCTGACTTCGTATTTTAGTCTAGCCATAGTATATAATATAGCGTTCATTAACTGTGCGACTTCTCGGAAAACCAACAGAGAATATATTTTTAAAACCCCCTTTGCCCTGCCCATCAGGTAAAAGCTCAGTCTTGGGTATGTCACGCAACCAAGGTGCGCTTTTTTTCAGTTGCACAGATTTACTCATCGAACCCAATCTACTGCGAATCTTCGCTCAGTCATTAACGTAGTAAACGTAGGAAGACAGAATTAGCTTATTTGAAAAAAATTAAACCTTATTCCCCAAAGTCACTCGATGCACCCAAAATTTCGTTACCGCGGTACATGCATGCAGTAGTCGATTTCACTAAAACTCGTTCTAACTTAATTAGCAGCATCACCCAAAGCACGTAACAGATGTTTTTGTATTAACGACGTCTTGTTTCGCTGTTCAGTTCAGAGCTAGTTTCAAAGGAAAAACATCTTATGTACAACACCTTGAGCCTGCTTTCGAACGAAAATAGGAAAGGAGAATCCTCGCATCAAAAACGGCGGATGTTTGGTGAAACGGCATGGCAAGTTGCGATATCCTGTCAAGTTTCCTTGCAGTTTGCTTGAATTTTATCATAAACAAGGACCACAGCTCTCATCTGTGATACAGCAACATGAAGGTTAGAGGATTTTGTGTTAAAATCGGTTGTTTGCTGATCAAGACCTGCGGGAAACGTGAAGTTGTTTGTGTATGTGTACACTGAGTTAATTAGGCTGACTTTTCTGATCGCTTGAATCGACGCATTTTGTCCAACTTTAAAATCCTATAACATCGCGTCAATAAATTTCCCCAAAAAATCCTTTTAGGAGGCAAAAGAACATCCCTTCTCCTCTTGAAATCCAGATTCTTGACGAATAATATTCGGTACCACATACCTTTTTTAGGGGTTAAACTTGATATACTTTTTATCTAGTCAAAAGTATGTCGGATAAATTTAATTAGAGCTCGTAAATAAATGAGCAGAAATAGGTGAAATTGCTTTTGACATATATTTAAACATCGTTCTACAAGTTTGGTTAATTTTTATTGCTCTGGAGTGCTTCATTTTGTTACGCGAAGCTTCGAGATTTGCCTTAAATTTTGAGCTTCAAAAGCGGCATTTTGAGAGAATTCCGTTAATATCGATTTTCTTGAAAATAAATCGATATTCAGCCAAACGAACTATGCAGTGATTTGTTTCACATTAAGGTCTACCTAACATAAGAATATGAGCGGAATTTATTTTTGACCTGTTGCCACCAAATGTTTGACCGTTGGTAACATTCGCTCTTAAGATGCCGCGTAATCTGTTACATTCTTCGTTGAAAGCTTCAGTTGTAGAGGATAAGGAATGTGCACGGTGGATCATTGTTTTCAGCAAGCATTCTTTGTAGCGTTTATCCGTGTGGCTTTGGAAATGTAGTAGTAAACCCGTATTGGTTGGTTTCCTATAAACCTGTGTTTCAATCCGTGTGCCATTTTTAATAATTTCGATGCCAATAAAGGGGATCTTGTTGTTGTCGGGAAATTCAATCGTGAAAGAAAGACTGGGGTGAAAACTGTTAAGGGTAGTAAGAAAATCGGTTGCCGCTTCAGTGCTAGGCATTCTGGCTAAAGCACAGGGAACCAAAGCGTAATGTGAGAGTTTGCATGGAGCTGAAATTCGATCGAAAATAATAGGCGGTTTCCGCCGAAAATACATTAAAATCGAAATAAAGTTTAAAAAACGGCTTACCTGGTGTGTGTTTGCTGTGTTTTTTTCGCTTTTCCGAGCTTCCAGAGGCTGTTTTGGGCGATTTTCTGCTTAACGGTCGATGCGACGGCATGTCACATACTAAAGAGAGCTAAAGGACGTAGGAAAACGGGAATTCAAATTTGCCAACCGACATTCGAGGTCCCGATCAAAATACCCGCTAAAACTCGATTCAACCTATAGTCAGCGCTTTAAAACCACAACACATTTCAAAAAGGATAAATCCCCTACCTTTCTATGTGATTCAATTGTCAATTAGTTTATCTCTCGAAGTACAGCCCTGCTTTAAAAACGAACTAACTTTTCGAAATCGCCGCCATCACAGGCTTGTAAGGAAGAGAGGGTCAAAACTAACGGTCAAGCCTGGGACAAAGAGCCAAATTGCGCTCCACCGGGGAACGACACGAGTGACTTCTGTGTCGCCAAATGCCAAACTCCCCCTCTCTCCGGTAAATCAAGTGTTGTACCGCTCAAATTTCGGCAGGAAATCGCGCGCGGGTCGCATTCATTTAGTACGTGACATGCCGTCGCATCGACCGTTAAGCAGAAAATCGCCCAAAACGGCCTATGGAAGTCTTCACCCCAGTCTTTCTTTCACGATTGAATTTCCCGACAACAACAAGATGGCCAGAACGTCATGGTAGCCCACATATAGGCCAAGAACGTCATGCTAGCCCACATATAAGGCACTAATGTGAGGGTAAGTGAGTACAAGTGGAGGGAAGTGAGTACAAATGAAGGAAAGTCAGTACAAATGAAGGAAAGTGAGTACAAGTGAAGGAAAGTGTGTGTTACTGGAGGTAGGTGCGTTAATCAGTTGGTGTATATATTCATATAGGATTGTAATGTTATTAGTGCCTTATATGTGGGTAGCATGACGTTCTTGCCAACAAGATCCCCTTTATTGGCATCGGAATTATTAAAAATGGCACACGGATTGAAACACAGGTTTATAGGAAACCAACCAATACGGGTTTACTACTACATTTCCAAAGCCACACGGATAAACGCTACAAAGAATGGTTGCTGAAAACAATGATCCACCGTGCACATTCCTTATCCTCTACAACTGAAGCTTTCAACGAAGAATGTAACAGATTACGCGGCATCTTAATTTGACTCCAATATCCCGTGGCTCTCATAAATTCAACCATAAACAATTTTGTTCGTGATATTTCCTTAGGAGCCGTCGTGAAACGGGTGAAAGACAGCTCCGTTGTACGAATCAGTCTTCCTTTCAAAGATCAAATATCAGCTAATGCGGTTAGAAGGCAAATGAAAGACCTCAGTCATAAGATCGGCACTGTCGTTGAACCGATTTTCGTCAGCAAGAAATTGGAACAGGGTCTCAAGCCAAAAGAAATAAAGCCGCCAATCGTGAATCAACAACGCGTGGTTTATTCGTTTTTATGTGATCTGTGCGATGCAGATTATGTGGGCTATACAGCCCGACATCTCCACCAGCGCATTGTTGAACATAAGAACTGGGCCATCGGTAAACACCTTGTGGAAGCTCATGGGCAATTAGGTAACCCCAAAGAAAGCCAATTTCGCATTCTTCGCAAGTGCCAAGCGAAGCTTGAATCCCTGATTTATGAGATGCTCTTCATAAAAGAAATCAATCCAAGCTTCAACACCCAGGCCGATTCCATTCGTGCAAAACTCTTTGTTTGAACTAACATTCTTACACTTTATATTAGTTTCTTAATGATGCATTGTTTATCTAGTATTTATACTAAGAATGCCCAATTCCCTGGATTAAATTCGTTTCAGAAATTTTTGCCACAAGTTGTCTATGGAAATTTCAGTGTAACACTCAGTTGCTCATGCATTTACTCAGGATAGTCCATTCAGGGAGCTTACAAAGCACCCCTGCTATCAACAGAGGCCCTGAGTCGTCTAACTAAACTATATAACTATACTCTATAAAAATTTGTACAATAGCAATGAAACAATTAAACTTCACAAATAGTCTAAAATGTATGAAGGCACAGGTGGCTTCTTCTTTTGCCAATTGTTAGCGGCCTGGTCGATGGACCAGCTACGCTTGTTTTTTTCGGGAGACTAAAATCTTCTAGGGAAGGCAAGTAAACACTCCTTTTTGTCTCTTTTTCACTTTGTCATCACTTGAAGTACTTTTGCTGGAACTGTGAGCGTGAGTGCTAGCTATGCCGTGCTTACGAGGCCAAATAAATCCAAAATAGCTCTCCACGGCTGCTGAGGGTGGTGGCGTTTTAGCCATGCGCCTTCATGGTGGGGTCTGCGCCAATAGGGTATATCTCTAAAGATGTCTTGAACTATTTTTAATAATTTCTTGTAAATCGTATTTTTAGGGTAATTTTTTAGCATTTTTGTAACCCCAGTCTTCCAGTCCTCCTACTCTCAATTTGTAAACATGTATTAATTCACACCTTGTGCCACTACATGTAATTAATAAACCGTTATTATTATTATTATTATTACTATTATTATTATTATTATCATTATTATTATTATTATTTTTATTATTATTATTATTATTATTATTATTATTATTATAAGACTAGATCAAGGGATAATGCTCGCTACCAACGTGGCCATAGTGCCCATTAGTGGCTTCAAGTTACCGGCATGAGTACGCATGTGCGGTACTTCAGTTTGTCCTTCTAGCCACATTCTACAAGTATTACACTTTGTCATCACTTGATTCACTTTCGTGGGAATCCTGAGCCTGAGTGCCGGGCTGACGAGGCATAATAAGGTCGAAGCAGTTTTCCTCAGCTGCTAACACTCAGGTTCGCTATCTCAGTATATTTTTCATGGTGGATCTTTGCACTGTTAAAACTCTTATATCACGTCACTGTTACATTCTTCGCTTAATTATAACCGTTGAGGTCGGTGGCTCTGGCACAGTCGGGCAGCAACAAGCTGCAACAATTTTTTTCCAACTCTGCGTCTCCTTGGCCATCTTCTGTTTAAAGTTTCAGCTGTTGTTTGGCTTCATTAGTTCCTTCTTTCCAACTGTATTTTGGGGTCCCTTTCCTCCCCCTGGCATCAGAGGTGTCTATCGAAATTCAGCTCTCATGAGAGATGCCCTTGACACCTTTTCAAAATAGGGCCATGCAAAACCATCTCCGCCACCTTTTAGGATTTAGATAATGGTCGTTAGAAATTGTCCTTGGCCAAAACGTTCTTACAACCGCAGAGACTACAGGTGTATGAAGAACCCAACTTCAACAAGTCATCCTCAGACTTAAGCATTTTTCTTATAAACTAGCTCCTATCCACTGCTTTTCTCAAAATACTGCAGTTTTTAGGTCACGAGTGATGTTGAGGTTAAAGTTTCTTAATGCGGTAAAAATAACCTGTCTTTAAAACTAATTTATAATTTATCAAGTCAAACGAAAGGAGTTCATATCCGTGACGGTGGACACCTGGCTTTATTCAAATGAGCGTTTTTTGGCAATTTATCAATTTAAGTGTCCCTATAAAAAAGATATGTGAAACGTTAAGATTATAATTGCTTTATCATGTCACCCAATACCTCAGTGGTCGGGTATTTTTGCTCCGTATTACACTTTACGTTTTTGAAACTCATCAATAACTCATCAGGTTGAAACAACGTACAGAAATCATAAGCGTGACGGAGGTTTCGAAAACCCTGACTTAGATGCGCGATGTTATCTTTTGTCCATCGTAAAACGCGATGAAACATTTGCCGCTCGTTTTCAAAATATTACATGAAAAATTCACTCGTAACTTTGATGTTTGAGTTATGTAAGGTATAAAGTAGTATTACCAGAGGTGTGAATTTCAATTTTTGAAACACCTACTTGTGGAGAAAAACATCGACTGATAGTGTAGAAATTTTGTACCATGAAAAATGTTTTTATTTTAGGTACCTGCACAAGGAAATATTGCTACACATTTGACTGGGTGCTTTGCATTGAAATGTTCCTAAGATATGACGATACTGAATAAAAGTTTTTGGCTCTTCAAGTCCTGTTAAATACAAGCCGGCGTATGAGAACGTGTTTACCCTAGAGAAGATGATTGTTTTATTGTTCGCAATAAACCTTCTTAAACTAGTTAATTATTTAAGCAAAGAAAATCAGAGATTTATAGAAACCGTTTTTCAAAACTGAGAACAAAGTGCCAACTTTACTCATTATCTTACTCGTTGACATGGAAATTTGATAAATTTAAAAACATATCAAATGATATGCTAATGAAACAAGCTTGGATGGCTACAATCATGAAAACGAATACCCCGCCCCTCCCACACAGGTAACTTGTAAAGACCGGTTCGCTAAGTGAGATATCAAAAATTTATCAACTTAGGTCTCTGTAAAAGCTTTGCAAAAAATTCAAATCGTTACAGTCAAAATGAAAGTCACACTCATCAGAACTGTGATTTTCACGTCACTTTTTTCATCAGCGTTTCTGCAACAACGACTCCTAGCGTTGACGAAGATGTCGACGTCCCGAATCAGTATGTTATCCCTGGTCAAGTAATGGAAAAGGAATTTGCTTTAGAAATTTTGGCACGTCAAAGTGAACTAACCTATCAACTGAAACTAGCGGAATATCAAAATGAACTAGCCGCGTCAATCCCTGACATTCTTCCAGAGTTTGAGAATCGAGACTTTACTATAGTGGGCTCGTAGCGACGATGGATGCTGGGATCTACTTTTACGAAGGAATAAAAAATTTTCAGGTAATCGCGGCCGAAAACGTAGCGGGCTTTTCTGGTCTTCCCAACTCACTGAACGATAAACTTCATAATCAACTACAGAGATTGAACCTCTTCCGTAACATCATGTGGCTGGTAAAGGAAAAGATCAAGTCCGGAGTAGTTACCGCAGACTAGCCCGAGTGATGGATGGATAAATTACGCGAGGCACAAGCCTGGCTATCAACCCAAACTGGGGTCATCTGGGTCAAGGAATGACTGCAGCCTTACGAGAGTCAGGTTTGACGGACATGTTACGAGGAAAGTGGGGTGAAACGTCCCTTAAGGTGTTTCGATACAGTTTTTTTTGGGACCATACCTTACTTTTTGAATCGGCTCTTAGACAGTCTTCTCCTTGTCAGATCAAAGTGAAATTTGCAAGACTTGTTGTTTTTGGATTGAACTTTAGCGTGGTTTACATTTTGTGAAAATCGATATTTCCATGACAACGATAAACAAAAATCCTCGAAAACACTAAAATTGAAATTTTCCGCGATCCAGATTTCACTTTGAAAAGCAAATACCAACATCTTAAACTGTGGTGTATGGCAAACAAAATATACAAGAACAAAAAAATTCTGTATGTTTGTTTTGAAGTAAATGGCAAAAACATTTTCAACCTTAGTTTGTGAATAGTAATAGTAAATGCACCGAAACATAATCAATGCTTTGATGAAATGCCGGCTAGAAAATACTTTCAAAATATGTCTTTTACTTACTATTTTACGCCTAGAAAGTTTTGTTGAAACTGGTGTTCGCGATCTCGAGAACGACTTGTTTTTCTAAGATCATTCGCGTAATAATTTTGTGGTAATTTTTGAATTTGAGCGCTTTTGCGAAAATCTTAAGAACGGCTCGATGGATTTTTTTAAAACATTAAACACGCGTGCTTGACGATGTGACCAATTTTAGTATCGAGTCTTGTTAACATTGATTCACTGGAACACTTTTAGATTTAACGTTAAAGAGGACGTATGAACCGACGAAAAGCTTGCGTTACAAATTCACAGTTGGCAAATAAATGAAAATATATTCAAAGTAATGCACAAAGCATTCCTACGTGATTTTCACTTTTCGTTGTAATCTACAGTGCAACAAAGAACAAAGAAACCAAATAAAAATCACGAAGTAATGAATTACGCACTACTTTGAATATATTAGCATTTACTTGCCAACTGTGAATTTGTAACGCAAGCTTTTCCGTCGGTTCATACGTCATCTTTAACGTTAAATCTAAAAGTGTTCCAGTGAATCAATGTTAATAAGACTCGGTACTAAAATTGGTCACATCGTCAAGCACGCGTGTTTAATGTTTTAAAAAAATCCATCGAGCCGTTCTTAAGATTTTCGCGAAAGCGCTCAAATTCAAAAATTACCACAAAATCATTACGCGAATGACCTTAGAAAAACAATTCGTTCTCGAGATCGCGAACACCAGGTTCAACAAAACTTTCTAGGCGTAAAATAGTAATGAAAAGACATATTTTGAAAGTATTTTCTAGCCATTTCATCAAAGCATTGATTATGTTTCGGTGCATTTACTATTACTATGCACAAACTAAGGTTGAAAATGTTTTTGCCATTTACTTCAAAACAAACATACAGAATTTTTTTGTTCTTGTATATTTTGTTTGCCATACACCACAGTTTAAGATGTTGGTATTTGCTTTTCAAAGTGAAATCTGGATCGCGGAAAATTTCAATTTTAGTGTTTTCGAGGATTTTTGTTTATCGTTGTCATGGAAATATCGATTTTCACAAAATGTAAACCACGCTAAAGTTCAATCCAAAACCAACAAGTATTGCAAATTTCACTGACAAGGAGAAGACTGTCTAAGAGCCGATTAAAAAAGTTAGGTATGGTCCCAAAAAAACTGTATCGAAACACCTTAAGTTCAGAACCTTTTCGGCAATCGCTTCGAATGGACTTGATTTTGCGATAAACAGCTACAATACAGTGGTTAATTCCATCGCATTAAACGCAAATTTTACAAATTCTAAGATATTAGCCCTTAGTAGCTCGGTTACTGCAATGGCTGGCGATATATCAATGACAGTCGGTGAAATTTTGTCAACCAGTGGGAAAGCGTCAGCGCCTACTGGCATGGTCCTGTTGTATATGCAAATTGGTGCTACCTTGTATATCGCGTCTTATGCAACTGGTGTTGCCTCAGGATTGGTAGATCAAGAGAATTTAGAACCTAAGGACTATGTCAAGGCATGCCTTCACCTACTTTTGGTGCGTTGGTAGACATGGTTGATCAAGTCCAAAAGGGAAATTTTGGTCAAGCCCTCTGCATCTACATGACACAGAGTATGCCAGCCGACATCACCATCGGTGGAATGAGATTTCTTGATGCAGTAACTGGGTCTCAACATATAAGAGAATTCATGAAAGGTCTTCATGTGCTTAACTTTAATAATTATTACAAGAAATTCAATGAATTCTATGATCTTGTGAAGGCAAATGCTGGAGACCTAGAGAGACCCAATTTGATCTGCAAAAATTGGATGAAAGAGTTACCCTGTGGAGTTCCACTGCACATTCCATGTTTTCTTGTACTTTTGAAGGTTTTAAATTTTTATAAATAGCCATCTTAAAAGTTTTAGTTTATCAACTGAATTTCTATGTTTTTTTATAAGGCTCTCAAGCTTTTACTACAAAAATGAAAGTATATATATTTTTTTCACTTGAAAGGCCTTTATTCAGCTGAAAATTGTCCACAAACGTTTTGTAAACAGATTTTAAACCCTTTAATGAAAAACTAACATGTGACGGCTTCTCCTTTTTTTGATTGGCTAATAAACGTGAAAGGTAATTGTGTACAAAGACATGAGGGTTTTTTGGGAAAAAAGGTTATGGCACATACGTTTTTCAACCAATCGTACTAACACATTGAACACAATCTTAAATCTTAAATCTTAAATCCCAAATTTAAGTATTACACTGTGTAAACTTGTTTTTTCATTCATGAAGTTCTAAAAAGCCTTTTATAACAATTCATAATCCCAGATTCAGTTTTAGTGCACGTGGATTGTTTAGAAGTCGTAGGTCCCCAAACCCCGGTGACTCAGTGTGAACAATTTGTCGTCTAAAGGGCTTGTGGTGACAAGAGTTCTTAGTGAAAAAAAAGAACGTCATTATTTTCATGCGGCCATTCAGACCAGCACTTGTAGCAACCAATTAATTGCGTGGCAGATCGAAAGCGTATGTAACCAGTGTGGCTATCGTGTTGCGCCAGTGAAATTAAAATAAGTCGCCATCAATATTTTAAAAATATCAATTACTGATCAGCGAAATTCTCAGTAAGCCAACAGCGTTACCAAGATACTATCTTAAACAAAGTTTTCTGCCATCAATTAATGTTCAATTTCAAGCCGCTACAAATATTATCAACATTGAATATCAATATTCAATGCAAAGCCGCTGTAAATATTAATATTTGTTCAGTCAAAGTTTCAACAAGCATGAAAGCATTACCAAGAATACCAGCTTTAAGGAAGCCTTTAATCATCTTCTTGATCGTGGCGCTGCTATGGACAGCTGCGTGGATTTCAAGGCCAACTGTCAGAGAGTTTATGGCTGACGTGTTTGTATCCACAAAGCAAGAAGGTGCTGGCAACGGTCACAACATTATACCAACCACGAGGCCAGCAAAAAGCAAAGCCGAACGAAGAAAATTGTTTCTTGCGTTTTCATATGGCGATCAATTGACCAGGGCTACAGAAAGTCTGCTGGAGCTGGCTGCAATTGCGAAGCATGGAGATCGTAATGTTGTTGTGCCATTTGTTAAGGATTCCAGGTTTTACGGAACAAAGCTTGACAACAATACAGGGACACTCTCTCGATATTTTGACTTGAAAGAACTGAACATTAAACTTGATTCCTACGGTTATGGATTGCTAGTGAGCTGGGAACATTTCCAAAAGTACTGCCGTCGAAGACTAGATGTATTGTTAATATTTTTTTACTCAGCTCAAAATGTTGGAGCTTCCAGAATATCTACATCTCAAAGACAACACCTGAACAAAGAGGGCTGGACACTATGCTCAGATACAAAATACACAAAAATCATTCATGGATTTGAAATCAGACGGTCAATTTGCATTAATCCTGAGCTATTTACGTCGGTTGAAAAGCTGGAAGGTGAAGTTTTACGAGATTCACCTTGTGTTGGTATTGCGGACTGGAGAGGAATTGGCTCCAGACGCACACATTTCTTCCTCCCTTCCAGTATTCCTTCACCCTTCAGTATTAGACATGAGGTGCCGATTAGTCAACAGCTTTTGCAGTTAGCGCAAGAATTTATATCTGAAAGACTTGGAAACAACTTCATATCTGTTCATATTCGCTCCGAGTGGATGTTAATTAGGGACCGTGGTGCAAGTATTAATCACTTATTTGAATGTCTAAAACAACTGGTGTCTAAGGTGCAGGAAATTAAGAGAAAAATTAGAGTTGATAAAATATTTCTTGCTACAGACTTCACAAAAACTGGATCAGGATCGTACACAGTTCAACTTGCTCGAAAGAAAAGCAAGCTTTTAGGGGATTTTCTCGACAAGAAGCTTGAAAATCCCGAAACGTTTGAACTACCTAGCACTGTAGAACTTTCTGATAGAGGTTCTATCGCCATTTTAGAGATGAGTATTCTGTCTGCTGGAAAGAAACTCTTTAGTTGGAGGAGGGAATTTTGAAGATTGGATGAAGGCAAAGTTTGAACTGGTGGACAACAATGTTGCAGTTAAGATTTGTTATAGAAAGCGTCCACACACTTGATAAACGTATAAGATTATGAAATAACTTCTTTTTGAGGAATATTAATAAAATGAGGCAAAGTAGTAGAGTAGTGGACGCCTTTATTATTTAGAAACAAGAAAAGCCCCAGGGGGCATTAACCCCGCCGTTGTTCTCTCTGCCCTTGGGGTACAAAATATATTACGGCCAGGTAAAAGTTGGTGATTTATCGTATCAGTTTTACGTGCTTGCGATGATAATATAAATCAAGACACGACTTGCCTAATCACTCTATCACAGCGTGACTCAGCCTGGACTCGTAGCTCAGTCGGTTGAGCGACGGTGTTCTAATCCGGAGGTCGTTGGTTCGAATCCCGCCGGGGTCAAAGATTTTTCTTTTATCTTGGTTCTCATTTCTAATTTCTTACTTTTAAGGCCTGTGGTCGGGGGGAAATTATGGAGGGCAGTATTGCTCACTTCTTGGCACTCATACATACATACTTTACATCATAATTACTAAGTTCATAGCGATGGCGAGTTCATGCCAGCTTTCAAACTTAAGCTCCCTAGTACATTCGTCCTTGCTCTCATCGAAGAAATGTTAACTCCATTGAATTCCTTGTACTTTTCTACACAACTTTCCCTAAAGATTTTGGCGAAGCAAAGCAAAAGTGCCAAAAAATGCTTGCATTTGACTGTTGAATTATTCAACTTGGCGAAAGCAAGGGACTTCCCCGAATCGGCTTTTGTGTTTCAGTGATGTAATGTTTACGTGCCACGGCAAGTTAGGCGAATTCATTCCAGCTTCAAAGCTCGCTAGCACCTTCGTTCCTACTTTCACTGGACCCCGCAGTTTTTCTCCTCCTCCCAGGGAGCAAAATATATTACGGTCACTCAAGATACGAGCTCAAGTGGTGTAAATTTTAAAATTGATGATTTATCGTACCCGTGTTTGCTGCCATTTCCCCTTATGCGTCTGCTCCGCACCCTTCTCCCTGTGGTAACATGAATCCCTGATAGTATGAACCCCATCCCTCATTGCTTGGTCATCCACTTATCCTGGCTTTCGCGAAGAAGAACGTGACGAAATATTTTGACCATAGCGTGACTCAGTTAAGTCACGTTTTTTTTTAAATAAACGAACTGACATGTCAGCGTAATTCTAAATAACAAGGGCACGGAAATTTAAATAGATTTCTTGATAAAAAACTCATTCTAAAATCTAAAGGAAACTGGTAGCTATGAAAAACCGTAAAAGTCTATTTTAGGCCGTGATTCGATGAGTGATTTGGCGCAAGCAAGTTTACTTCTGTGTTTCAATGACGTAATGTTTATGTGCTACGGCACGTGGCATGAATCATTGGCTTTCAAAGCTCGCTAGCACCTTCGTCCTTGCTCTCATTGAAGAGAAGTCAACTCCATTGAATTTCTTGTACTTTTTTACACAACTTTCCCTAAAGATTTTGGCGAAGCAAAGCAAAACTGCCAAAAATATGCTTGCATTTCACTGTTGAATTTTTCAACTTGGCGAAAGCAAGGGACTTTCCCGGATCACCTTTTGTGTTTCAGTGATGTAATGTTTACGTGCCAGGGCAGGTTTGGCAAATTCATGCCAGCTTCAAAGCTCGCTAGCACCTTCGTTCTTGCTTTCATCGAAGGAATTTTCATGCCATTAAATCGCCGGTAATTTTCTACACCAACTTTCATGAAAATTCTGGCGAACAAACGCTAAACGAACAAAGTTTACCGGCAAGTATTGTTTTGACCGAGCGGAGGTCTGGGGCAACTGACCACGACAAAACAAGAAAAGCCCCAGGGGCATTAGACCCCGCCGTTGTTCTCCCCCCCCCCCGGGGGGTGTAAAATATGCTACTGTCACTCAAGATAAAAGCCCTTGCCTGTGTAGCGAAAGACACGACGAGCATTTGTTTGGCCGAGCGAAAACCGGAGGTCTGGGGCAAGTGACCACCAAAAAAAAAAAAACGACGAAAAAAAAATGGGTATTACTAGACCCCGTCCTGACGGCGGAGTAAAAAACAAGAAAAGCCCTAGGGGCATTAACCCCGCCGTTGTTCGAACTGCCCTTGGGGTCCAAAATATATTACGGCCACGTAAGATACAAGCCGAAGTGGTGTAGATTTTAAAAGTTGGTGATTTATCGTATCTTTTACGTGTTTGCAATGATAATATAAATCAAGACATGACTTGCCTAATCACCCTGTCTTAGCGTGCGTGACGAAGAGTTTTGATGAAATATTTTCTTCATAGCGTGACTCAGCCTGGCCTCGTAGCTCAGTTGGTAGAGCGACGACGTTCTAATCAGGAGGTCGTGGGTTCAAATCCCGCCGGGGTCAAAGATTTTTCTTTTATCTTGGTTCTCATTTCTAATTTCTTCTTTTAAGGCCTGTGACCGGGGGAAAATTATGGAGGGCAGCATTGCTCACTTCTTGGCACTCTATCATACACTTTACATCATAATATTACTAAGTTCATAGCGATGGCGAGTTCATGCCAGCTTTCAAACTAAAGCTCGCTAGTGCATTCGTCCTTGCTCTCGTCGAAGAAAAGTTAAGTCCATTGAATTCCTTGTACTTTTCTACACAATTTTCCTTAAAGATTTTGGCGAAGCAAAGCAAAACTGCCAAAAAAATGCTTGCATTTGACTGTTGAATTATTCAATTTGGCGAAAGTAAGGGACTTCCCCGAATCGGCTTCTGTGTTTTCAGTGATCTAATGTTTACGTGCCAGGGCATTAGTTAGGCGAATTCATGCCAGCTTCAAAGCTCGCTAGCACCTTCGTTCTTGCTCTCATTGAAGAGAAGTCAACTCCACTGAATTTCTCGTACTTTTCTACACAACTTTCCCTAAAGATTTTGGCGAAGCAAGGCAAAACTGCCAAAAAAAATGCTTGCATTTCACGGTTGATTTATTCAACTTGGCGAAAGCAAGGGACTTCCCCGTATCGGCTTCTGTGTTTCAGTGATGTAATGTTTACGTGCCAGGGCAAGTTTGGCGAATTCATGCCAGCCTCAAAGCTCGCTAGCACCTTCGTCCTTGCTTTCATCGAAAGGGTCTTCATGCCATTAAATCGCCAGTAATTTTCTACACCAACTTACATGAAAATTCTGGCGAAATAACGCTAAACGAACCAAGATTTTATAATACCGGCAAGTACTGTTTTGACCGGGCGGAGGTCTGGGGCAAGTGACCACGACAAAAAAAAACAAAAAAAAAACGGGTCTTACTAGACCCCGTCCTGACGGCGGGGTAAAAAAAAAAAAACCGGTATTACTAGAACCCGTCCTGACGGGGGGGGGGGGGGGGGGGGCATATAATAACAAAATATACATTAACACATAACTTTTTAAGTGCGCATTTTCTGAAGTAGCTCATTTGGAAAAAAGACAAACTTTGTATTTGTACATTTTCCAACAAGATGGAAAGTACATGTAACAGCTACCTATCAGTTGTCCATTTAACTGAGACGTAAAACCCTATCGGCTTTTATACTGATACAATTGACCACTATGATGTTCGTTTGACTGAGTTTATTTTAAGTGTTTTTGAACAGAATTCGTCTCAGTATTGTTTAACAGCAACAATATTAACACGATAGCGTGCATGTTTCCAGCCGTTTGTTGCAAACAGCTTTATAATATCACAAAAATATTACATCTGTAACGTAAGAATAGCTTGTTATGCTAAAAGTGTTGGAGATATATTTTCCTTGCAATGCCAATCACTTTGACAAAAAATGGTTTCGGATATTCTTTGCCACAAGGAATCTATAGAAATTGCTATGTAATGCCCTGATTCCCTGGATTAAATTTGTTTCAGAAATTTTTTGCCACAAGTTGTCTATGGAAATTTCCATGTAATACTCAATTGCTTGGACAATATAGACTCAGCCATGATAGATTCAGATATTCTCTGCCAAAAAATCTATAGAAATTTCCATGTAATACCCATTTGTTTGGACAACGGGTTTCAGATATTCTTAGTCCCAGAGAGTCTATCGAAATTTTCAAGTAACGCCCAATTGCTTGGACCAAAATTGTTTCAGATATTCTTTGCCACAAGGTGTCTATGGAAATTTCTATGTAATGTCCAATTCCCTGGATTAAATTCGTTTCAGAAATTTTTTGCCACAAGTTTTCTATGGAAATTGCAGTGTAACACTCAGTTGCTCATGCATTTACTCAGGACAGTCCATTCAGGGAGCTTACAAAGCATCCCCGCTATCAACAGGAGCCCTGAGTGGTCTAACTAAACTATATAACTATACTCTATAAAAATTTGTACAATAGTAATGAAACAATTAAACTTCAAATTAAACTTCACAAATAGTCTAAAATGTATGAAGGCACAGGTGGCCTCTTCTTTTTTGCCAATTGTTAGCGGCCTGGTCGATGGACCAGCTACACTTGTTTTTTTCGGGAGACTAAAATCGTCCGGGGAAGGCAAGTAAACACTCCTCTTTTTGTCTCTTTTTCACTTTCTCATCACTTGAAGTACTTTTGCTGGAACTGTCAGCGTGAGTGTTAGCAATGCCGTGCTTACGAGGTCAAATAAATCCAAAATAGCTCTCCACGGCTGCTAAGACTAGATCAAGGGGTAATGCTCGCTACCAACGTGGCCATAGTGCCCATTAGTGGCTTCAAGTTACCGGCATGAGCACGCATGTGCAGTACTTCAGTTTGTCTTTCTAGCCACATTCTACAAGTGTTAGACTTTGTCAACACTTGATTTACTTTCGTGGGAATCCTGAGCCTGAGTGCCGGGCTGACGAGGCATAATAAGCTCGAGGCAGCTTTCCTCAGCTGCTAACACTCAGGTTCGCAACTACATAAGTTGTGTTAATAACTGCGAGGATCTTCTTTACATTTAATTCTTCATTCCGCAGTTCCAATATATGACCTTCATATATTTATAATTTCATCTTCCTCTTTCCCGGGTATATTACGAAACAATTTAATGACCAGCTCCCTGTTGGCTTGTTAGCTCAATTGGTTAGAGCGCTGCACCGGTATCGCAGAGGTCAGGGTTCGAATCCCGGCAAGCCTGATTTTTTCAGGCTTTCTTTTCGCAACTACATAAGTTGTGGTAATAACTGCGAGGATCTTCTTTACATTTAACTCAGGTTCACTATCTCAGTATATTTTTCATGGTAGATCTTTGCACTGTTAAAACTCTTATATCACGTCACTGTTAAATTCTTTGCTTAATCATAACCGTCGAGGTCGGTGGCTCTGGCACAGTCGGGCTCTGGTTTCCCTGGCCCTCTTATGTTTGAAGCTTCAGCTGTTGTTTAGCTCCATTAGTTCTTTCTTTCACTTTCGGCCCCTTTCCACCCCCTGCCATCTGGCCTGCGTAGCAAGCGTTTCCGCCCGTTGGAGGCATTTTTCGCTTTTTGGCGGCGCGAAAAGTGGGGCGAGCGCGCCTTTTTTGCGCTCGCCCCAATCTTCGCACGTTTAAAAAGCGAAAAATGCCTCAAACCTGCGGAAAGCCCTACGAAAACGCTTGCTACGCAGGTTACCTGGCATCACGGGTGTCTATCGAAATACAGCTCTCATGAGAGATGCCGTTGACACCTTTTCAAAATAAGGCCATGCAAAACCATCTCGCCACCTTTCATGATTTAGATAATGGTCGTTAGAAACTGTCCTTGGCCAAACGTTCTTACAACCGGCAGAGACTATAGGTGTATGAAGAACCCAACTTTAACAAGTCATCCTCAGGACATTAGCATTTTCCTTATAAACTAGCTCCTATCCACTGCTTTTCTTAATTTACTACAGTTTTTAGATTTCCGAGTGATGTTGAGGTTAAAGTTTCTTAATGGGGTAAAAATAACTTGTCAGTTTAAAACTAATTTATAATTTATGAAGGCAAAAGAAAGCAGTTCATA
This sequence comes from Siderastrea siderea, assembly GCA_964030785.1. Lineage (NCBI taxonomy): Eukaryota > Metazoa > Cnidaria > Anthozoa > Scleractinia > Rhizangiidae > Siderastrea > Siderastrea siderea. The sequence goes on from OZ034978.1 coordinate 32,214,121, forward strand.
TCCGTAACGGTGGACACCTGGCGTTTTTTGGCAATTTATCAATTTAAGTTTCCGTAAAAAAGATATGTGAAACATTAAGATTATAATTGCTTGATCATGACACCCAATACCTCGGTGGTCGGGTAGTTTTTCTCCGTATTACACTTTCTGTTTTTGAAACTCATCAATATTCATCAAGTTGAAACAACAAAAATCATAAGCGAGACGGAGGTTTCCAAAACCCTGTCTTAGATGGGCGATTTATTTTTCGCTTTGTCTATGTTCAATCTTGTGTTAACAGGTCATTAAAGAAACGTTTTGTTCAGTTCAGATTCAGTTATCTTTTGCCCATCGTGAAACGTGATGAAACATTTGCCGCTCGTTTTTAAAACACTACATGCAAACATTCACTCGTAACTTTGATGTTTGAGTTATGTAAGGTATAAAATAGTATTACCAGAGGTGTGAATTTCAATTTTTGAAAAACCTACTAGTGGAGAAAAACTTCGACTGATAGTGTAGAAATTTTGTCCCATGAAAAATTTTTTATTTCAGGTACCTGCACAACGAAATATTGCCACACTTTTGACTGGGTACTTTGCATTAAAATGTTACTCAGATATGACAATACTGAATAACCTCTTTTGGTCTTCAAGTCCTTTTAAATACAAGCTGGCGTATAAGAACGTGTTTACCCTAGAGAAGATGACTGCTTTTTGGTTGGCAAAAAACCTTCTTATACTATTTAATTATTTAAGCAAAGAAAATCAGAGTTTTATAGAAACCGACTTTCATAAATGAAGACGAAGTGCCAACTTTACTCATTATCTTATTAGTCGTTGACATGGAAATTTGATAAACTTAAAAGCCAGATCAAATGATATGCTAATGAAACAAACTTGGATTGCTACAAAGAAAACGTATACCCCAGCCCCTCCCACACAGGTAACTTGTAAAGACCGGTGTTCCATTTCAATCATCACCTAAGTGAGATATTAAAAATTTATCAACTTAGGTCTTTGTAAAAGCTTGCTAAATTTTCAAATCGTTACAGTCAAAATGAAAGTCACACTCATCAGAACTCTTATTTTTCACGTCACTTTTTTCATCAGCGTTTTTGCAACAACGACTCCTAGCGGTGAAGGAGATGTGGACGTCCCGAATCAGTATGTTATCCCTGGTCAAGTAAAGGATAATGAATTTGCTTTAGAACTTTTGTCACGTCAAAGTGGACTAACCTATCAACTCAAACTAGCGGAATATCAACATAAACTAGCCGCGTCAATCCCTGATATTCTTCCAGAGTTTGAGGATCGAGACTTTACTATAGTGGGCTCGATAGCGACGATGGATGCTGGGATCTACTTTTACGAAGGAATAAAAAATCTTCAGGTAATCGCAGCCGAAACGCAGCAGGCTTTTCTGGTCTTCCCAACTCACTGAACGATAAACTTCATAATAAACTACAGAGATTGAATCTCTTTCGTAACATCATGTGGCTGGTAAAGGAAAAGATCAAGTCCGGAGTAGTTACGGCAGACCAGCCATGGATGGATAAATTACGCGAGGCACAAGCCTGGCTATCAACCCAAACTGGGGATCATCTGGATCAAGGAATGACTGCAGCCTTACGAGAGTCAGGTTTGACGGACATGTTACGAGCAAAGTGGGGTGAAACATCCCTTAAGTTCAGAACCTTTTCGGCCATCGCTTCGAATGGACTTAATTTTGCGATAAACAGCTACAATACAGTGGTTAATTCCATCGCATTAAACGCAAATTTGACAAATTCTAACATATTAGCCCTGAGTAGCTCGGTTACTGCCATGGCTGGCGACATATCAATGACAGTCGCTGAAATTTTGTCAACCAGTGGGAAAGCGTCGGCGGCTGCTGGTCCTGTTGGATATGAAATTGGTGCTACCCTGTATATCGCGTCTTATGCAACTGGTGTTGCCTCAGGATTGGTAGTTCAAGAGGAGTTAGAGCCTAAGGACTATGTCAAGGCATTCCTATCTCCCCTCATGCCTTCACCTACGTTTGGTGCGTTGGTAGACATGGTTGATCAAGTCCAACAGGGAAATTATGGTCAAGCCCTCTGCATCTACATGGCACAGAGCATGTCAGCGGACATCACCATCGGTGGAATGAGATTTCTTGATGCAGTAACTGGGTCTCAACATATAAGAGAATTTATGAAAGGTCTTCACGTGCTTAACTTTAATAATTATTACAAGAAATTCAATGAATTCTATGATCTTGTGAAGGCAAGCGCTGGAGACCTAGAGAGACCCAATTTGATCTGCAAAAATTGGATGAAAGAGTAACCCTGTGGAGTTCCACTGCACATTCCATGTTTTCTTGTACTTTTGAAAGTTTTTTATAAATAGCCATCTTTTTATCATCAGTTTATCAACTGAATTTCTATGTTTTTTTATAAGGCTCTCAAGCTTTTACTACAAAAATTTGAAAGTATATATTTTTTTTCACTTGAAAGGCCTTTATTCAGCTGGCAATTGACCACAAACGTTTTGTAAACAGATTTTAAACCCTTTAATGAAAAACTAACATGTGATGGGTTCTCCTTTTTTTGATTGGCTAATAAACGTGAAAGGTAATTGTGTACAAAGACATGAGGGTTTTTTGGGAAAAAAGGTTATGGCACATGCGTTTTTCAACCAATCGTACTGACACATTGAACACATTAACCCTTTAAGCCCCAAGAGTGACAAGCATCTAATTTCTCCTAACGTTATCACTAGTTGATCAAGTGTACAGGTCATGAGAATAAAGGAAATGATCACCAGTCATGAAATGTGTTGATGTTTGTGCAAATTCTCCCAACTAGTAACATAAGAAATATATAGAGAACAGTAAGGAGAATATGCATGTGGAAATTGGGGGTTAAAGGGTTAAGAAAACGTTGTCTTAAATCCCAAATTTAACTGTTACTCTGTGTAAACTTGTTTTTTCATTCATCAAGTTCTAAAAAGCCTTTTATAACAATTCATAATCCCAGATTCAGTTTTAGTGCACGTGGATTGTTTAGAAGTCGTGGATCCCCAAACCCCGGTGACTCAGTGTGAACAATTTGTCGTCTAAAGGGCTTGTGGTGACAAGAGTTCTTAGTAAAAAAAAGTATTGTTTAACTACTCCTCCAGGACGCAGTAGAATCGTGGCATGTGTTATAATTGCGTGGCAGATCGAAAGCGTATGTAATCAGTGTGGCTATCGTAAGTGCCAGTGAAATTAAAATAAGTCGCTATCAATATTTTAAAAATATCAATTACTGATCAGCAAAATTCTCAGTAAGCCGACAGAGTTACCAAGATACCATCTTAAACAAAGTTTTCTGCCATCGATTAATGTTCAATTTCAAGCCGCTACAAATATTATCAACATTGAATATCAATATTCAATGCAAAGCCGCTGTAAATATTAATAATTGTTCAGTAAAAGTTTCAACAAGCATGAAAGCATTACCAAGAATACCAGCTTTAAGGAAGCCTTTAATCATCTTCTTGATCGTGGCGCTGCTATGGACAGCTGCGTGGATTTCAAGGCCAACTGTCAGAGAGTTTATGGCTGACGTGTTTGTATCCACAAAGCAAGAAGGTGCTGGCAACGGTCACAACATTATACCAACCACGAGGCCAGCAAAAAGCAAAGCCGAACGAAGAAAATTGTTTCTTGCGTTTTCATATGGCGATCAATTGACCAGGGCTACAGAAAGTCTGCTGGCGCTGGCTGCAATTGCGAAGCATGGAGATCGTAATGTTGTTGTGCCATTTGTTAAGGATTCCAAGTTTTACGGAACAAAGCTTGACAACAATACAGGGACACTCTCTCGATATTTTGACTTGAAAGAACTGAACATTAAACTTGATTCCTACGGTTATGGATTGCTAGTGAGCTGGGAACATTTCCAAAAGTACTGCCGTCGAAGACTAGATGTATTCACGCCGGGCCAGCATGAGGCCTGAAGCGGCACTCTAGGAATAACTTTTGTGTTTTTAATCCAGTGAAGCTCAAACTTTGCAACATAACAGACTTTTCAATTGCAAACAATCGTATGATTTTTGTTTTTCGATTTTAACGGGTTTTGGCGGGAAAATGACGTCATACAGATGACGCCAAAATTTTATTTTCACCGTATGACTAAACAATTACACGATTTGGAAAGAATATGTTGAGACAAATTCAAACGTGAAAAAATAATTGAAAAAGCTTTATCGGTTCAAAAGATATTGCATTTTGAAATTTGCCAAAATTCTAAATATAGTAACAAAATGGCGGGAAATTCAAAATTCAGATTGTCGTATCTTTTGAACCGATAAAGCTTTTTCAATTATTTTTCATATTAGAATTCGTCTCATCATGTCCTTTTGAAATCGCGCAATAAGTCAGTCATCAGGTGAAAATAAAATTTTGACGTAATTTGTATGACGTCATTTTCCCGCCAAAAACCGTTAAAGGCCTCATGCTGGCCCGGCGTGATTGTTAATATTTTTTTACTCAGCTCGAAATGTTGGAGCTTCCAGAATATCTACATCTCAAAGACAACACCTGAACAAAGAGGGCTGGACACTATGCTCAGGTACAAAATACACAAAAATCATTCAGGGATTGAAATCAGACGGTCAATTTGCATTAATCCTGAGCTCTTTACGTCGGTTGAAAAGCTGGAAGGTGAAGTTTTACGAGATTCACCTTGTGTTGGTATTGCGGACTGGAGAGGAATTGGCTCCGGACGCACACATTTCTTCCTCCCTTCCAGTATTCCTTCACCCTTCAGTATTAGACATGAGGTGCCGATTGGCCAACAGCTTTTGCAGTTAGCGCAAGAATTTATGTATGAAAGACTTGGAAACAACTTCATATCTGTTCATATTCACTCCGAGTGGGTCTTAATTAGGGACCGTGGTGCAAGTATTAATCACTTACTTGAATGTCTAAAACAACTGGTGTCTAAGGTGCAGGAAATTAAGAGAAAAATTAGAGTTGATAAAATATTTCTTGCTACAGACTTCACAAAAACTGGTTCAGAATCGCACACAGTTCAACTTGCTCGAAAGAAAAGCAAGCTTTTAAACGACTTCCTCGACAAGAAGCTTGAAAATCCCGAAACGTTTGAACTACCTAGTACTGTAGAACTTTCTGATAGAGGTTCTATCGCCATTGTAGAGATGAGTATTCTGTCTGCTGGAAAGAAACTCTTTTTAGTTGGAGGCGGGAATTTTGAAGATTGGATGAAGGCAAAGTTTGAAATGTGGACAACAATGTTGCAGTTAAGATTTGTTATAGAAAGCGTCCACACGCTTGATAAACGTAGAAGATTATGAAATAACTTCTTTTGAGGAATATTAATAAAATGAGGTAAAGTAGTAGAGTAGTGGACGCCTTTATTATTTAGAAAAAAGAAACATAAAATAAGAAAATATACATTAACACAGAACTTTTTAAGTGCGCATTTTCTGAAGCAGCTCATTTGGAAAAAGACAAACTTTGTATTTTTACATTTTCCAACAAGATGGAAAGTACATGTAATAGCTACCTATCAGTTGTCCATTTAACTGAGACGTAAAACCCTGTCGGCTTTTATACTGATACAATTGACCACTATGATGTTCGTTTGACTGAGTTTATTTTAAGTGTTTCTGAACAGAATTCGTCTCAGTATTGTTTAACAGCAAGAATATTAACACGATAGCGTGCATGTTTTCAGCCGTTTGTGGCAGCTTTATAATTTCACAAAAATATTACATCTGTAACGTAGGAATAGCTTGTTATGCTAAAAAAAGTTTGAGATATATTTTCCTTGGAATGCCAATCACTTTTACAAAATGGTTTCGGCTATTCTTTGCCACAAGGAATCTATAGAAATTTCTATGTAATGCCCAATTCCCTGGATTAAATTTGTTTCAGAAATTTTTTGCCACAAGTTGTCTATGGAAATTTCCATGTAATACTCAATTGCTTGGACAATATAGACTCAGCCATGATAGATTCAGATATTCTCTGCCAAAATAGCTATAGAGATTTCCATGTAATACCCATTTGTTTGGACAAAGGTTTCAGATATTCTTAGTCCCAGAGAGTCTATGGAAATTTTCAAGTAACGCTCAATTGCTTGGACCAAAATTGTTTCAGATATTCTTTGCCACAAGGTGTCTATGGAAATTTCTATGTAATGCCCAATTCCCTGGATTAAATTTGTTTCAGAAATATTTTGCCACAAGTTGTCTATGGAAATTTCAGTGTAACACTCAGTTGCTCATGTATTTATTCAGGATAGTCCATTCAGGGAGCTTACAAAGCATCCCTGCTATCAACAGGAGCCCTGAGTTGTCTAACTAAACTATATAACTATACTCTATAAAAATTTGTACAATAGTAATGAAACAATTAAACTTCAAATTACACTTCACAAATAGTCTAAAATGTCTGAAGGCACAGGTGGCTTCTTCCTTTTTGCCAATTGTTAGCGGCCTGGTCGATGGACCAGCTACGCTTGTTTTTTTCCGGAGACTAAAGTCGTCCAGGGAAGACAAGTAAACACTCCTTTTTGTCTCTTTTTCACTTTGTCATCACCTGAAGTACATTTGCGGGAACAGTGAGCGTGAGCGCTAGCTATGCCGTTCGTACGAGGCCAAATAAATCCAAAATAGCTCTCCACTGCTGCTAAGACTAGATCAAGGGATAATGCTCGCTACCAACGTGGCCATAGTGCCCATTAGTGGCTTCAAGTTACTGGCATGAGCACGCATGTGCAGTACTTGAGTTTGTCTTTCTAGCCACATTCTACAAGTATTAGACTTTGTCATCACTTGATTTACTTTCGTGGGAACTCCTAGCCTGAGTGCCGGGCTGACGAGGCATAATAACGAGGCATAATAAGGTCGAGGCAACTTTCCTTAGCTGTTAACACTCAGGTTCACTATCTCAGTATATTTTTCATAGTAGATCTTTGCACTGTTAAAACTCTTATATCACGTCATTGTTAAATTCTTCGCTTAATTATAACCGTCGAGGTCGGTGGCTCTGGCACAGTCGGGCAGCAACAAGCTGCAACAAATTTTTTCCAACTCTGGGTATCCTTGGCCATCTTCTGTTTGAGGCTTCCGCTGTTGTTTGGCTCCATTAGTTATTTCTTTCCAACTGCACTTTGGGATCCCTTTCCTCCCCCTGGCATCACAGGTGTCTATCGAAATTCAGCTCTCATGAGAGATGCCGTTGACACCTTTTCAAAATAGGGCCATGCAAAACCATCTCCGCCACCTTTTAGGATTTAGATAATGGTCGTAGAAATTGTCCTTGGCCAAAACGTTCTTAAAACCGCAGAGATGAAGAACCCAACTTCAACAAGTCATCCTCAGACTTTAGCATTTTTCTTATAAACTAGCTCCTATCCACTGCTTTTCTCAAAATACTGCAGTTTTTAGATCACGAGTGATGTTGAGGTTAAAGTTTCTTAATGCAGTAAAAATAAATTGTCTTTAAAACTAATTTATAATTTATCAAGTCAAAAGAAAGGAGTTCATATCCGTGACGGTGGACACCTGGCTTTGTACAAAAGAGCGTTTTTTGGCAATTTATCAATTTAAGTGTCCCTATAAAAAAGATATGTGACTATTAAGGTTGCAATTGCTTTATCATGACACCCAATACCTCAGTGGTCGGGTAGTTTTGCTCCGTATTACACTTTACGTTTTTGAAACTCATCAGTAACTCATCAAGTTGAAACAACGTACAGAAATCATAAGCGTGACGGAGGTTTCGAAGACCCTGACTTAGATGCGCGATTCATTTTTCGTTTTGTCTATGTTAAATCTTGTGTTAAGGGGTATTAAAGAAAACTTTTGTTCAGTTCTGACTTAGTTAGCTTTTGTCCATCGCTTTATCATGACACCCAATACCTCAGTGGTCGGGTAGTTTTGCTCCGTATTACACTTTACGTTTTTGAAACTCATCAATAACTCATCAAGTTGAAACAACGTACAGAAATCATAAGCGTGACGGAGGTTTCGAAAACCCTGACTTAGATGTGCGATTCATTGTTCGTTTTGTCTACGTTAAATCTTGTGTTAAGTGGTATTACTTAGTTACCTTTTGTCCATCGTAAAACGCGATGAAATATTTGCCGCTCGTTTTCAAAATATTACATGAAGAATTCACTCGTAACTTTGATGTTTGAGTTATGTAAGGTATAAAATAGTATTACCAGAGGTGTGAATTTCAATTTTTGAAAAACCTACTTGTGGAGAAAAATATCGACTGACAGTGTAGAAAATTTGTACCATGAAATTTTTTTTTATTTCAGGTACCTGCACAAGGAAATATTGCTTCACATTTGGCTGGGTACTTTGCATTGAAATGTTTCTAAGATATGACGATACTGAATAAAAGTTTTTGGCTCTTCAAGTCCTTTTAAATACAAGCCGGCGTATGAGAACGTGTTTACCCTAGAGAAGATGACTGCTTTATTGTTCGCAATAAACCTTCTTAAACTAGTTAATTATTTAAGCAAAGAAAATCAGAGATTCATAGAAACCGTTTTTCAAAACTGAGAGCCAAGTGCCAACTTTACTCATTATCTTACTCGTTGACATGGAAATTTGATAAACATAAAAATATATCAAATGATATGCTAATGAAACAAACTTGGATGGCTACAATCATGAAAACGAATACCCCGCCCCTCCCACACAGGTAACTTGTAAAGACCGGTGTTCCATTTCAATCATTACCTCAATGAGTTTATAAAAATTTATCAACTTAGGTCTTTGTAAAAGACAAGTCAAAATGGAAGTCACACTCATCAGAACTGTGATTTTCACGTCAATTTTTTCATTAGCGTTTTTGCAACAACGACTCCTAGCGTTGACGAAGATGTCGACGTCCCGAATCAGTATGTTATTCCAGGTCAAGTAATGGAAAACGAATTTGCTTTAGAACTTTTGGCACGTCAAAGTGAACTAAACTATCAACTGAAACTAGCGGAATATCAAAATGAACTAGCCGCGTCAATCCCTGACATTCCTCCAAAGTTTGAGAATCTAGACTTTACTATAGTGGGCTCGTAGCGACGATGGATGCTGGGATCTACTTTTACGAAGGAATAAAAAATCTTCAGGTGATCGCGACCGAAAACGCAGCGGGCTTTTCTGGTCTTCCCAACTCACTGAATGATAAACTTCATAATCAACTACAGAGATTGAACCTCTTCCGTAACATCATGTGGCTGGTAAAGGAAAAGATCAAGTCCGGAGTAGTTACGGCACACTAGCCCGAGTAATGGATGGATAAATTACGCGAGGCACAAGCCTGGCTATCAACCGAAACTGGGGGTCATCTGGGTCAAGGAATGACTGCAGCCTTACGAGAGTCAGGTTTGACTGACATGTTACGAGCGAAGAGGGGGGAAACATCCCTTAAGTTCAGAACCTTTTCGGCCGTCGCTTCGAATGGACTTGATTTTGCGATAAACAGCTACAACACGGTGGCAAATTCCATCGTGTTAAGCGCAAATTTGACAAATTCTAAGAAATTAGCCCTTAGTAGCTCAGTTGCTGCCATGGCTGGCGATATATCAATGACAGTCGCTGAAATTTTGTCAACCAGTGGGAAAGCGTCGGCGGCTGCTGGTCCTGTCGGGTATGCAATTGGTGCTACCCTGTATATCGCGTCTTATGCAACTGGTGTTGCCTCAGGATTGGTAGATCAAGAGGATTTAGAACCTAAGGACTATGTCAAGGCATTCCTATGTCCTCTCGTGCCTTCACCTACTTTTGGTGCGTTGGTAGACATGGTTGATCAAGTCCAACAGGGAAATTATGGTCAGGCCCTCTCTATCTATATGACACAGAGCATGCCAGCGGCCATCACCATCGGTGGAATGAGATTTCTTGATGCAATAACTGGGTCTCAACATATAAGAGAATTCATGAAAGGTCTTCAGGTGCTTAACTTTAATAATTATTACAAGAAATTCAATGAATTCTATGATCTTGTGAAGGCAAATGCTGGAGAGCTTGAGTTCGAAAATTAAAACCGAAGAAATTTCTCTATGCATTTCTAAGATTGGGAGAGCCAAATAAGTACCAGGCTACGGGCTGGACAGGGTCATCGTTACAACGGAATTTTGGAATTACGTCGGAATTATCAAACACCACTGACAGTTTTTCTGGCGACTTACAAAAGTGGCTCCAAGCCCTATGTCGAGTCCACCTCTTGTGAGGACTATGTACCAGGACCAACATTTTGTCCAGAGGTCATTAATCACGGCTATGATAAATTATTGTTTCTGGGCAACAGCTTGAACGAAATTATAATTTTGGATAGAAACACGGAAGCGTATGGAATGGGAGGGAATGATAAGTTCTACGTAAGAGGAACGCTTCCTAGAGGAAAAATTACGATCGATGGAGGACTAGGAAACGATTTAATTGATACTGAGGGCGCCCATGTAGACGGTCAGTTCTTCTTGACCAGTGGAGGGCCTGAAAGGGATAGAATCAAGGGAGGAGAATCAAGTGATTTCATAGTCGTGGAGAATGATGAAGTATCCGATCAGGGTGGCAAAAACTCATTCGTTGTAAAAGGAAACGGGCATGACATCGTCGTTACCGGGCTAGAAGCAGGATTGATTGTTGTGAAGAAAACATCGGATGCAACACAAATTAATCCGTATTCATGGCCAAGGGAAGATGACCAAAAGCCAAAGAGAATTGTGTATGAAAGCGGTAGCCTTACAAATTATCGCACAACTTATGCCGGCCCTCCAGAACTTGAGCACAAGCCATTCCTCATACGTGGAAGCACCACTCCCCATGATGTCATTTCCATGAAAAACTTCAAGCCTGCACAATCTTCAAGCTCAATGTCGTCCGACCCAATGGTTGTTCTAGTTCCCGATCTCCTAATAAATCCAGTATCACAAAACCTGACACAGATGTCAGTATGACTTCTACTCTGACTCGATAAGGGACGTTTACAGTCAGTTATTCCGGGATACCTTATGTTCTTGCAACAGTGATCTCGATGCTGTTCCTCCTGTTTGCTGTCCTAAAGCCAACGAAAGAGCACCCGTGCTGTACTTAACAATTGGATTATGAGCTCTTCGGCCTCATCAACTATCACGCATAGAAATGGAGAGCGAATAATCTAATTGTTTTAGTATAAATCTGCTAGACGTTCAAAACTTAACAGCAGACACTACATGTTTTTATTGAAAAATGATATAAATCGGTCACACCGCGCGCGGAAAACACTCTGCTCACTATCTACAACAGAATAGATAGTGAGTAGCGTAGCCAATCAGAGAACAGCATTAGTGATAGAACGCTAGTATATTTATACTAAAATCAATTAGAGAGGTTTGAGCTGAGCCATCACGCGGCAAACCTTGTCTTGATTGAATGTGGCAGAGACCAAGACAACAATGCAACTCGTGTGATTATCTCGGGACCAAAGGATCTCTACGTGATTCATCCCTGGTCCGACACAGCTGCCGACACTGCACTCAATATAGAGATGGGAAAGGGAACGAACCGCGTTTTCTCAGGCGACGGAAATGACGCTTTCTCGCTGATCCTCGATGAAAGCCTCGATATCACTTATGACAAAGGAGGCGAGAATCTTCTGGCGGTCACACTTCCTGAAGGACTGACATTCTGCGACGTTGGGCTTGACTTCTACGAAGACGAGTATATTCTCTACCGCGGAAGAGAGAAGAAAACGGCTGTGAAGTGTTTGCACTACATCTTCTATGCTGATCCTCAGAGTGCTGACAACAAGGTTCAGATGCTGTTCAGAGAAACTACAGGCCGAGAAGTTAGACTCCACATGATAGCCCAGTTCCGATTTCACGGAAGCTCGGGGTTGGCGCCTGATATAGAACGATTACTGTATTTTTTATCAGGTGGGTCAATTGCAGTTGCCATTTGACAGAGTTGTGCTCAGCATCTCCCCAGCGATAGGAGAAACAATTTACCAGTCCATCCGCTGCTAGAAAAATAAATGAGAGTATGGTTGAATTAACGTGAGTATGGTAAAGTTAAATCCTATACTATAACATACCAATGCCTAGTGTTTCTATAAACACATTAGGTTGTAGCGTTTGAATACTATTTGTATCGAACAAATAGTGCTTTGACTTAAAGTTGATTTCCAGTCCGTCCTGCGCAGGCTTAACGGTTTGTTTTTGTTTTTGTTTTGAAAACTACTTACGTCATGTACAGCCGTTATGAAATGTACCAATTCGTGACGTCTTACATAAGCGAAATTACAATTTTTGTCTCCCGCCATCATGGATGTGCGCTTTACTCTCGGTGAAATTGAAGAAAGAGACTTTGAGGTGGCCGTGCAGCCAGGAAGAGATAATATCTCGGTGTGTACATGTACTGGGTTTTGTTTAGGGGAAACAGGAAGAAATGCCTGCCTGTGTCGTAGTGCCCAGCAGTTCTGCACGTCCAGTTGCCATCGAGCACAAGGAACGGCAAGTCTGTGGATGAACACAAGGTGTGTTGCAGGAAGATTCTTCCGAAAATGACGAGGTATTAAAGTCTATTTATTTTTCCTATGTGGAAAAATTTTCGTACTGCTCCAAACATGCACTCTATTTCATAAATTACCGATGTTTTTCTATTGTCGCGAAGACAACATTCCATCATGTGAGGCTCACAAACAATTCGGGGCCGAGCCTGCGCAGTACGGACTGGAAATCAACTTTAAATTAACTGTGCAACTACCCTGTAGCTTCAGAGGCCTATTTTGTTGACGTGATCAAGGGTGAAAACTAACCGCATTGCGGCTAGAAAACAGCCGAGAAGGGTATATTTTTTCCTTGGCGCTTCGTGCGTCAATGCCGTGGCCATGCTACGCGCTTTTGGAACTCGCTCTTTCTTTCGCAAAAACACCCTCTTGTAGCTAGAGAACCGTGAGAAAAGGACTGGGAATGCTATTAAATTTGGACCTTCTATTCTGCTGTGCATTCAACAAGCGAACACGCGCGTATTCTTCTCACTAAACTATCACTGATAAGTGGAAGGAGCTAGAGACTTCTCAGCGTCTATGAGTAACCAGGCAAACTGGATGCTATGTTTCATGTTTAAATAATGTAGCAGATTCACAGCAAAAAAGGCAAACGCAAATGTTCAATAAAGTAAATTAATAAAACACTGCCTTGTTGCTTACTTTTATGAGTACTGTTGAAAATTCAATCCAGACTCCACATAGACGTACGATTATTGGAAGGCGCGATGGCCAGGTTCGAGACCTTTTTCTTCTTTAGTCTACTCCTAATTGTGTTCACAAACCGTTAAAGGAAAACAAGCGCGCAGTATTTCTAGCGACACAAGCACAAGAGCAAGCACGAAGCACCCGTTCAGGCATAAGAATCCATTTAAAGTAGTTTAAAACAATGCGCAAGTACGAGAATCCATACATACATACGCAGGAAGACTTAGTACAAGGATCGAAATAACGTGTTGATCCTTGTGCTTATGAAAACATTTTTTGACTGAGAATTTCTGTTGATGCTTGCCCTTGCAATTCTAGTTCATGCAAAACTGTGTAACTATACTGATTCTGTTTAATTCTATGCATCCTTCACAGTATAGATTTAATCTTCAATCGAAACAGAGTGTAGTTGTTTTAGCTTCGCAATTTTGAACATGCTGTTGGTGTGCAAAACACTTTTTGCCTAATACTGTACTTACATGTAACTTCATGATCAAAACGATTTTTTTATTGCAACACCAAGACGTAGATAGGATTTGAATTTCGTTTTCAAAATAACACCGATCAGAGGTTTAGAACCTAGGGTGCATCTCTACTCAAACCCGCGGTTAGTTATAACTCCCACACGCTCATGTCCCGGGCAATACCCCTCCTGACTTTGAACACGATGTTCATCAAATTCGCGGCATGAAGAATCGACTCTTAGTCCATTCTCTTAAGCAAAGCAAAAAAGCAAAACATGATAAAATAAAATAAATCAGCAGCAATTTTTTTCCGAGCTTGAGGGTGTAAAATAAGCGCCTTTCTGAAGAGGTTATCGATCGCAAAACACCATACAATACGAACTAGCTATAGTTAGCAGTGGCCAATCAAACGTGGAAAAACGGAACACAATCAAAACTAGCCAGCCGATCAATTGGCAGATCAAGAACGGAAAGGTAACTACGAGAATCAAGCCAGCTGCTTCGGTTGTTAGTTTTAATTTTAAGAGTTAATGGCACGAACAAAAACTTCTTTTGGAGACAATGAGCTGATTAAAGGGAATGGAAACGTCTAATTGTGGTGAATAGAACAAAAGATTCTAGAATCCCTTTTTGCCTGTTCAAACGAAAAGCAAAGATAAAATTATAGAATCTTTCGGGGCGATTTTTAATTTTTTTGTCAGTTTTCCGCTGCAAAATGGTGCCATACTAACACCAGCGTTAACAGTTTTGCTAATTTACTCAACCGTTAATGGACCTTGCTGTTTAAATACAAACAACGCATGGGGAACTTTGAATTAAGAAAAAAAAAAAGATTCAAAATGATTTTTAAATGAAACGTACTTTTCTATTCCAAACAAAGTTATCGTTTTTTAAACCACACTAATTTATTTTATCGGAGATCGAGAGCAAGTGTTATGTATTCTGTTATTACAATTGAAATTTGCGTTTCGAATAATTAAAGAATATTTCAAACTGCCAGTATAAGTCTATTTTCTTTGTCGGTAAAAGTGAACGCCGGTTTTTCCTTTGCTGTCGATTCAGCAGCAAATGAACGCTTTACTTTCGTCAACAATATTTCAAATCATTTGTTTCGGGGCGAGCAAATGCTGATGGTTTTTGTAACGATTCAGGTATGGAATCGTAAAATTTTATTTCCTACATGAAAGGCTAAGGTAAACAGTTGTTCTTTCTCTCACTCTACTTTTCATTATTATGGTTAACACTGTCTTACGATTTTTTATATTTTGTTTCTCACGTCGCTTCACATTGGGGAAAGTAGATGATTTTACAAAAAATGATGCAACATGAACCATTCAACTTCCTTCAGTCAATAAGTCAGCTAAGAAAATAAATGTCAGTTTCTTTCTCTACTTGGTTGTTTCGGATTGATTGACCGTCCATCATATTTCCATAATTTCTTTACCAATAAGTTTTTCCAGGTTCAGTAAACGTTTAAGTTCAGAATTTGAAAACTCAATCACTATTCAATTAATTTTGACGCCCCACCATTTTTTCACCTTGCATTTTCCGCTCAAACGGTAAGAAAAGAAACAACAACAACAAAAAAACAGAACAACTGTTAGCTTTGTGTTTCAATGTAAATCATTGAATGATTCAATGTAAATCAATTGAACTTAAACATCAGCAATCGAAAAGGCACCCTTTTCTCCTCCATCCCACGCTCAATTGAAAGAGATTTTTCCAGTATCATATTTTTGTGGCGATTATTTACCTTTGCAGGTTGGCTGTCACAAATAAAAGCAATATCTGACTCTGTTTGTATTACCGATAATTCGGTGTTTTTTCACCTTGCTTTTTCGGAGCAAGCAAAAGCAGAATTGTTTGCTTTCGTTTGCTTTTGTAACCAAGATCTTGGGAGAAAATATATGAAAACCGAAAAAAAATCTGAACAATCACTTCCTGTCCATACACTCACAGAATCATATGCTAAGCACATTGGAGGTTCTGTTTGATTCTATATTTTTGCTCCATAACAAATCAAAGAACTATTTGTTTGTCCCCTAGCTTCGGCGTAAGCGATAAGTTTGTTTATACTGCTTTATTTGCTTCTGTGATAGAGGACAATTACTTCAATAAGTTAAAGGGCTCCAAAGAAATTTAAATTTACATTTAGTTCTTGCAGCTCGCACAAGCATCATGAGGTTTGCATTCATTTTTGGGCTTTGTTTGGCCCTCGTCTTCGTTGTTAAATCCTTTGAAGAGGAGGAATTCATCGAAGATGAAGAAGAAAACGACGCACGACATCATTGGTTTGGAAAGGTAAGCCCTTTTCCGTTAAATGCATTATTTTTGCCATTTCACTCGAAAATCCTGATAGTTTTCCGGGCCCGAAAACTATTTTACGTGCACAATATTCTCGAATAGCTATACAATTTTTATTGATTTTGAAAGCTAAATTTTAATCTTTATAATTTCGTGACGCATGTCGCTAAGTTTGCGCCAATAATTATCATTAGCTGACAAATAAATGAGCTCGAAAAAATACTTACCGGGCCTGGAGAGTTGTCGGGAGTTCCGAGAAACGGGCCCCAGGCCACAGGTCAAAACGTATCTCTGAAAACTTGTGTAGCATTAAATTGAAAGTTGAACGATAAATGACTGTTCAGTATGTGGATAAATTCCTCAAGCGTGAGCATTCGAATGAAAGATATTGAGCGCTACTTTCTTATGGTTTTGGTCACAATGGCCAAGATGGTTCCAACTTGTACGTCTGTGGATGAAATCCCAAAGTGTAAACATTCAGCGAACTTTCTCAGACCTTTTGTACATTTAATTCATCCCAACCATCATCACTTCGTTAGTGGCAGATCGGGTCGAAGGCTGAACATTTTGGACCAATGTTTGATGAAGCTTCTCATATATGAACCGGTATTTTTCAAAACACTCGACGATGCAATGAGTAGTGCAGGATCTTTAACAGCCCTAGAGCAGCAATTTACTTGAGATGTCCGCAATTCTGGAGAAAAAGCAGAATAGTCTAGGATACAAGAATTAAGAATAATACAAGAATTGAAATCAAACTTCTTTTGATTTCGAAATTCGAATCACATCCGAATTCCAACTCAGTTCAGATCTGAAAAATTCTCCCCTAAACTACACAACACGCTGTATGCATGTGCTTTTTATGTTCCAGTTTTACCCGTTTACATCACTAACCTCTTTTTCAGTGCAAGTCGGATGGTGACTGTGAAACTGGAGAATGCTGCTTCAAGTTCGTCTTCTCCAAATGCAAACGTATGAGGAGGAAGGACGAGTCATGCGCCTTAGGCCGCGTAAGTGTTTTTTTTTTACCTATTTGTGTAGACGATTTATACACGTTTTGAACATCAGATCACAGATTCCAGTGGGCGAAAGAGTTAGCCTTGTGATAGGATTCATAAGCTAGGGGTGAAGATGAAGATTATCTTAGAAGGAAAGTGGGAAAGCGATCATCTCAATTTGAAAGTTTAGTCGAGGAAAAATAATTTTATTTGAACGCTAGAAAAAATGGGTACAATAAATGCATAATAGATAGCTAAGATGAAACTAAATATACTTAAGTTAAAATATAAAAAAAATTAAGAAAAAGTTCAGTAAATCATTTCTTTAAAAAGTTGCTATTGTAGGTGCTTTTCTACTTTCTGTGTCCATATATAGTTTCCAGTCCTTGAGGGATTGATAACATACCCTTTGTTTTTCCCAATTTCGTGTCACGCGGGGAAGGCTGAAAATGTCTTTGTTACGTGTATTGTAACTGTGGACATCACCATTTCTTAGAAGCTGCATAGAGTGATTCATAAAACATGACGCTGACTTGCTTTAAGGGACAAAATTTTGGAAAATCAAGGTTCACGGCTATTGTGCAGATCCGTTTTACAAAGAAAAAAAAAAGTAAACTGTCTTATGAGGTTAAGCATCTTATCACTTGGCAGGGCCGCGGAGGGTGTAACATGGTATGTCTAGCCCCTTCAGGCTACCGATAAACCCCTACAGCAGCATTATTAATTGAAAAAGGGAAAAATAATGCGACTAAACGCGAATCTAATACAAAATAGTACGTAGTTTAGAATAAATTTTAAAATGAAGGAAATTATAGTGGGCGTGGAGGTCTCGTATTCAATGGAGGAAGAGTTTGTTGATCCTTCCAAATGCATTTCAGCTGAAGTATACTGAACGGTACGTTGAAAGCTAATTCTGAGGGCGAGAATGAACCTGAATTATCGTACACAGTGTACTTAAAGATTGGAATGTGCTATTAAAATCCAAGAAAGCTGTTAGGTGTTTATCGAATTGGCTAGAGCTAGAGACAGTATAAAGAGCTGGGGTCAAACTGCTGAAAATAAATTTTTGGAATTATTAAAGTAAGGTGAAGGTAAATTATAGCTTGCCTCAGATTGTTGGGAAGAAATAATGCAACAGACAATTGCCTCAGCTTTTTCCATTTTCAATTTGTGTACGCAGTTTTTCTGTCATCACCGTTGCCAGAAAGGACTGGAATGCCGAAAGGATGGAAACAGTATTTTCAGCAGAAGAAAATGCTTCGCAGTCGCTCCTCCTCCAACCGAGGAGCCAGGGTCAGGGGACCTCGACTTCTAAGCAGGAGACGAGTCATGAAAACTGCCGGGTAGTTTTGAAGATTATTAGGAACGAGATTAATTAGTTGTTGTGTAGATAAAACAAACTGTTTAATGAACAGGGATTACTAAATACATAAACCTGGCCAGTGTCTTGAAAAGATGGTTAATAAAAGAGTGATTGAGCACTTCATCAGTTTGTATGAATTATATACTTATTTATTTCAAGAGAGTGTCTAAGGCATTTTGGTAACATGCCTGTGTTATCAATGGTGGCCCTCTTGAATGAACGTGGACAAGCTAGACCATATCATCATCATCATCATCATCACGTTATTCTAAACATCCAGTTCTCTGTTTCTATGTGATATTGTCGCTAATACGTTACCAAACTGTTATTTTACCAGACCGACATATCCAAACGTTCCAATTTACCAGTATAATGCATGTAAAGCAGAGTGGCGCAGTGGAAACGTGCTGGGCCCATAACCCCGAGGTCCAAGGATCAAACCTCGCTCTGTTAAATATTGCCTATTTATTTTGATGCTTATTTCTCTCTTTATTTACTGATTTATTTGCTGATATATTTTTATTGCCTATTTATTCTTCTTTTTCTGTTCTTTTTAAACCACCCCTACTGTAAAATAGAAACTTCCTTGCTCTAGCGCAACTCGCGACCTTTATTGTACAAAAGTGTATTGTTTACACTTACACTGGCTGGCCAGGAGTTCTGAGGATCAAAACAAGAAATTTTCTTTCAACAACGCAGTCCAAACCATAGAAACAGGAAAAAAGTTAAAAAAGATACTTCCAAAAATTAATCCAAAAATCTTTTTTATAGTCATCTCAATTATACCTGCAGCGTTGTTTTGCCCGTTTTTTTCTGTTGAGTTTTTCGCCGAGCTCGACAATACCTCGACTGGTTTGTTTAGCATATGTACGTGGTTTTGATTTCCTGTTTTGTTGTCACGGCAAGAAGACCCGAATTCACCAGTAATTTTACCAACAGACTTCGGAAAACGTCCTGTGAATTCGGCCTTTTCCCTCTGTGCACGCCTGAAAAAAGTGACGGTTTATGGAATGTTTTCTGCGCTCGAAAAACGACAGTGAATACGTTGTTTTTGGCAACGTTGCCTTACCTCAACATATGTGTTGAGGTGAGTTCTGTTGTGTTGTGTTGTGTTGCGTCGTGTTTCCGATCCGTTGTATTGTGTCTATTGTGTTGCGTTACGTTGCGTTGCGTTGCGTTGTGCTCTGGTCCGTTGTGTTGTGTTGTGTTGTTGACAAGTTCAGGATTTCTAGTATTCTGTCTATGTAGAGAAACTCAATCAACCTCATTCACTGGCAGACAATCTCCACACCATAGAACTAGACAAAGTCAACGACCCTTAGCAAATAGATAAACTCAACAATCTTCACTTACTTTAAGACTGCACGCACCCCACAACACGACCAACTCGACAAACTCCACAACCCTCTCGTCACTGGCAGGCAAAATCTCCACAACTTGACAAACGCATGCAGCGACCCTTACCAAACAGACAAACTTAACAATCCCAACTAATTTAAAGACAGTACGAACCCCACAATGCGACCAATGTGACAAAATTGACAATTTTTTACACGCTGAGGCAGACTAAAACTTCTCACCTGGACGCAACTCCTTACCAAATAGACAAGCTCAATGATGCTCGCTTTCTCTAAGACAGTAAGAACCACACAACTCGACACACTCAACAAACCTCACGGGCAGACAAATTTTCCACACCTCGAAACAACTCGACAAACTCAACGATCCTTAATAACTCCATCAACAATCTTTATATACTCTAAGACAGTACGGACGCCACAACGTGAACCAACTAGACAAGCTCGACCGATCGGCAAAGCATCTCGACGACTCGACAAAGTCGACAAATTTCACCGAACACTATGTAAAGTCAGCGAAACGACCAACTGAACAAACTCTGCTGACTCTACTAGCAATTTTGTTAGACGATCTTAACTCTTTCACAATTTTACTCAGAAAGTAGACCAAGTTTTTGAAATTGAATTAAAGGGGAACCTTGTTAAAGCTCGCAGTATACTTAGAGGGGCTCTCACGGTGAATTTCACGTTCAGTTTTCGGTGGAAGAATGTTCTGAAAAATATTTGGAAAGAAGTCAAGTTTATTGATCGGGGTCAAAGAAGCTATCCATATAAGACCTCATCCTAATAACATCAATAGAGATAGTGGAATCGAAATTCCTGAAGCTTGGATACTTACGATCAAAAAGCACAACAGCCGGAACAACACCTAGTAGTCGGAATTAAACTGGATCGAAATGCAACAATAGCAGCTAACCAATATGCTACAAATAGCGACACGTAAACGATCGATCTCAACGCCTGATGAAGACTGGCAGTATTGCAGTCGAAACGTCGCTATCAACAACTCAAAGCGATTCCATCGTGAGACAAATGAAAAAACGTTCATCTTTCCTACCCTACACCACGATGAACAATAAACACATCTTTAATGACATTGAACTGAACCAGTATCTTTTGGCTTCCTCTGGTTGCAATATCTCTTCAAATTGGTGACAGTGCCTCTTTGAGGCGAGAGTTTCTTTTAGCATTTGAAATGGTCACCAAAATGTGCTCGTTAGTGAAAGAGATGAAGTTTTGGCCGACTTAACCAAGGCAACTAAAGCCACTTGAAAAAACACGGCATTGCTCGTCTGTCAGTTAAGCCGTGATGTTATTGGCTGCGAAGACTGTAAAGCGTGACTGGTACGGTTCAACCCTCAACAGACAAAACACCGACATAAGTTTATTAAGGAGATCAAGGATAATGGTAAAATACCTTTAATTTTCTAGACTGCTTAGTTACCCGTGACAATAACAAACTACGGACGACAATTCACAGAAAACCGACACATACGGACAGACTACTCGAACAATAATCATACAACCTTACTTGACTTCTCAGAAAGCAACGACGATAGAGACTTTGACAAGAAGCGCGCAACTAGTTTGTGACTCACCTGACAGGTTAATGGACGAAATCAAGTACTAATTCTTCATTCAACTAAAAGAGGGAACAGTGTTTGCTTCTAAGGTTCCATGATTCTTAACCTTGGTCTCTTTCTTTTCTTTCAATGGAGTGTTCATAAGACTCGTTTGGGAGGAGTGGGGAAGGTTTATCAAAGATGGCGGATAGTAAAAACCAAAAAATGGTACTAGGAAAAAACTCGAACCAAAAGCAGTCGGGACTACGAAAATTCCACGGGAAAAAAAGTGCTTGCCTGTGGAGAATACAAGATGGAAGTGCTTCTTAAAGTTGTCGAGTTGTTCGAGCTGGTCGAACCGTTGTCCTTCTGTCTAGTTGTTGCGTCGAGTCGTGCAACAAGAAAACTGAAAAATTTTAAGCCGACAAACTAGCTGACTGACAAATAAAAGACAGATCACAACACGACGCAATACAAGACAGACAATATGTTTACCATCACATTGCATGTGAAGCAGAGTGGCGCAGTGGAAGCGTGCTGGGCCCATAACCCAGAGGTCCGAGGATCAAAACCTCGCTCTGCTAGATTTTTTACTTTTTCATTTTTTTTTCTATTGGCATGAGAACATGCAACCAGGAAGCCTGAAATATGTTCGATTTTGGCAAAAGATTTTTTTTTGTGTAAGTGGGGGTACAAATGTACGAGA
This sequence comes from Siderastrea siderea, assembly GCA_964030785.1. Lineage (NCBI taxonomy): Eukaryota > Metazoa > Cnidaria > Anthozoa > Scleractinia > Rhizangiidae > Siderastrea > Siderastrea siderea. Next base: position 32,236,094 of record OZ034978.1, read on the forward strand.
TTTTGAGCGCTGATGTAACAACAGCCTTGGTTACAACAGAGACATTTGTACAACCGTTGTTTACCAGAGGAAGCGTGCTGGGCCCATAACCCAGAGGTCCGAGGATCAAAACCTCGCTCTGCTAACAATTTTATCTTGTTTTCGTCTTATGTTTAAACAAATGAGGAGGTTCAAGGAGAATTTTTAAATTCTTTCTGGTCTGTTCTTTTTTCTTTTTTTTTTTAATCTGAACCAGTGTACGAGATTTTTATGACTGATGCAACCGGTAGGCCTTCAATGTTACATCACAAAAAAATAAGTGTTTTTTACCAGCGTAATGCATGGTAGCAGAGTGGCGCAGTGGAAGCGTGCTGGGCCCATAACCCAGAGGTCCGAGGATCAAAACCTCGCTCTGCTAGCAATTTTATTTTGTTTTCGTCTTGTATGCGGACAAATGAGAAGGTTTAAAAACATTTTTTTTCGTTCTTTCTGTTTTTTTCTGTTTTCGTTTTTTAAAATCTGAACCAGTGTACGAGATTTTCATGGCTGATGCAACAGTAGGCCACTGTTACACTACAAAGAAACATAAAATAAGTGCTGTTTACCGGTGCACTGCATGTGAAGCAGAGTGGCGCAGTGGAAGCGTGCTGGGCCCATAACCCAGAGGTCCGAGGATCAAAACCTGGCTCTGCTAAATTTTGGGGGGTTTTATATATTTAACTCTTGCAATAAGACACTACCATTTATTTCAATCTGTAATCTTGTAATCAACAAAGCTGTTTATTTTGGAAAAGCTTACTTTTTCATTTTGTACATTTTCTTGAAGTCGAAGGCGGCTGCAAGGCCTTCGACTTCAAGAAAATGCACAAAATACGAAAGTAAGCTTGTCCAAAATAGCTCGCCGAGCTGACGTTGAGAAAGGACAGATTATTTCATGTCTATTATACGTGTCGTGTGATGTAGAAATCATTGGCTATAAAATTTTTTTTATCACCAAAAATATATTTCAAGGCTCGTGGCAGCCCCGCTTTATCTCGGCCTTTTCACACTTTACTACACCTCCCTCCAAGCAAGATTTGAAAACCACCAAGATTTGGGGTGGCACCTGTCCAAGAGCATGACCTGGAAACGATGTTGAAAATTGACCTTTTGACGATCACGGAGGTCAGTTCAAAAAGTGAGCTTTTGAAAAAAGGAAAGGGTTAAATTGGAAGCTTTTTTCCTTTTCTTTTTTTAGCTCTTCGTACCCGTACATGTCAAGTACATCAATAGAAAAAGTTATTAAACTATCACTTGAGTTTCACACCCTTAGCCAATCAAAGTTCAGATAAAAATCAACGAAATGTGCACCTGCATCAGATGCAAGTCTTGCCTTTAAGGAGTTAAAACTATTGACAAATAACTTTTGTGGTCGATAATCAGCTGTCTTGAAGGCAAAACAAAACCAAAAAAATGGACATTGTGGAACAAAAGGGCAGTTTTTAGCCGAAAGTGGGTAGATTGAATTGGATATTGCCGAATGATTCAGACGTTTAGTGTAGAAAATGTTGTTCTCTTTGTTACTAAGTCAATTGAAGCTTACTCTTGAAGTAATAATGTAAATTTTTACCGTCAGCTATGATTAAATTTTCTCATGTATCTTGCTCTGATTATCTCAAAATGAAGCATATTTGACACTGTTTGAATTGTTTTGACACTTTATCGTTTTTCTCCCGCTTCATTTTCAGCTCGAGCGAAAGATTTGTTTGCCCTGCATTAGCCCTGTGATGAAACAGCTTTTGTTTAAGTGGATAAGAAAGCTTCTATACTTTTAATTAAATTCACACTCAGTCCTTGCAGAACAAGCAACATGAAAATCGTGTTATTTTTGGGATTTCTCTTGGCCTTCGTTTTTGTCGTTGAATCGTTCGTAGAGGACGAATCCTTTGCAGATGAAGAAGAATATGAAGCGCGTCATCATTTGAGAAAGGTAAACTTTTCTTCCTAGCCACCATCGATAAACAAATCATAAATGTTTTCGGCTAAACCCTTGGACTTCCAGTGTCACTGAAACTTCGGCAGACATTGAATGGTCGAAGCATTTGATCCCTTAGGCAAAATCTTAAATTGTGAACATGCGTTCAACTCAAATAAAAGCTTCTAAGCGGTAATCTCATGTTGTGCTGATTATATATTGAATGCTGTACAAGGTGGTACGTTCCAACATATGCGTATCTGAGGTGAAATCCTCAAGTCTACGAGCCGTAAGATACGCGTCGCAACCACAGAATTTGCAACGGTTTTCTAGCTTTTCTGACTGGCTTTATTCTTCACGGCTTGAAATAAAATGGTGTACAAGTTAAGATTTTCTAACAAATTGAGTCTCTGGGTGAGACCATTAAGTGTGAATATTCAAAAAAGCTATTGGCAGTACTTTCCTGTAAAACTGTGACTTATGCTGTGCAAGGTGCTTGTAGCGTGTAACCATTTAAACGAAAGCTACTCTAAATTATCAACAGTTTTATCCTGTGATTTTGTCTGTTTTATTGTACAAACGGGTCCTCGCATTTGAGTTTCTGTATGGCATCCTAAAGTGTGATTATTCCAATGAAATCTACTAAGCAGTAGTTTTGTGGGGTGCTGTTTCTCGATATAATGTTAAAAAAATTCTGTATTGATCATATTCTTTGAGAGTGTAACTCAGAGAGACAGCGAACACACTTTGTACAACCAGCCACACTTAGGCCATAATTATATAATACACATGGACCATCAACTTGAGGAGTGCAGTTCAAAGTTGGAGGTGGTGGCAGAGGTGGTTGACATATAAATACAATTTTGTCTCTCATCTAGGGGCTCGTTCTGTTGTCATTAGACCGTTGAAATTCTTCCCTATTGTTTATGACGATGATGATGATAGAATCTACATAAAATACAGTGTTACTTCGCTAAAATAATAATATCTTCCAGGGGGCTGTTATAACTAATTGACAAATTAACAAATACATGCAACGCCTTTTTTAAAGTCGTATACTAACTTTTCAATTCATTTCTTACCACAATTTTTTGACATAAAAATATTGCTACTGCTAATTTGAACTTCATCTACTGAAGATATACGAATACATACAACCTAGCTGATGCACCGACTGGTAAGATTTCCGGCTTTTAATTTGTGACTGATGAACCATGAATGTCATTAGCCCTTTCATTCATCGCCGGTTAACCGTTTTTCAGTGCGAAGAAGATGACGACTGCCAAGCTGGAGAATGCTGCGGTAGATATTGGAGGTTTTGGAGGAGATGCTTTGCTAAGAGAAGATTGGGTCAGCCTTGTAGCGTGAGGCCTGTAAGTGAGTTTATAAAATTAAAAATCTTCGTGTCCATAAAATTGTGCCTTACATGGCACAGGCAGTGAGGTTGTGAGGTTTGCATGGCCGAGTAGACTTTGGTTGCGTTCCTTCTGATCAATCAGTCTATGCTGACATTTAGTTAGATTCGGTTATTTTTAATTTTGTGCTAGCTGAAACAAAAATCTGAGGACAGATCATTCCATGACTGTTTTCCCCTTAAATGATCACTTGTAATACAGTCACGCGACAAGATAAAAATTCACTTGAATTGGAAAGCACAATCAGAAACCAGATTCAGTTTTCACCCTGCAAGAACCACCTCCACACACGCGATCTAAGATTGGTTTGTCTCTAAATGGAACGGAAAATCATATTTTTGATCGCAAAATCGGATTTAAATGAGCTAAAAAGAGCAAGACATACGAATTAATATACCACGTGATTGAGAGGAATGATTGTTTCGTTGTGTTTGCAACACCAAAATTATTAACTATAAATGTTTTAGCATATCAAAAAAAGTTTTTTTGCTGAAAGGAGCATTATTTTCAACGACTTTTCTTACCACAGGGTATGAATTAATAACCTGATTAGCATGGAGCCGGTCAGAGCGCTTGATTGCTCATGTTCAGGAGGGGGCTGTCTGTCTATCTAACAATTGAGCATAGATGTAAAAGGTATCGATTGAATCATATTTGAATTCAGCTACTTAAAGTTTAAAAACGACTTCAACGACATCAGCAACACGAAACTAGGGAGAGTATGAAATTTGACCCCGTTATTGGATTATGGAACAATTAACAATACACATTGCGTTTGGTATTTTAATTTAGAGACAATGTCATGAGGCTTGTCAAGATGGACTCATCTGTCAACGCGAAGACCGCCCAGGCCCAGGCCCTCAAGGACGACATCCTCATCGTCACCACAGGCATTTCAAATGCCACCCTTCTCCCACTGAAGAGCCGGGGTCTGGGGACCACGATGATTTCTAGACATTCCATTCGCTGAATCTGGATTTGAATTTGGAGTGTAGTGTTGTTAGATGAAAACCGATTTCAGTTGATCAATAAAGGTGTTGGATCAATGGCGATAAATAATGAAAAAAATTACTGCATTCCAAATCCAACTATTAACCCAGCCCTAACCAGTAAAGCACGACGACAACAACAACAACAACAACAACAACAACAACAAGCTTTATTTGCATGACTATAACAAAGTATTACAGTATTGCAAAAGCCACTTAAAATTTAATTATTAATTTCTTACTTAATTAAAATAACTAAAGAGATTACAACCATTTCAACCATTCAGAGAGGTAGCCATTGTAACTAGTTTGTCTCTCTGTTCAAAGCATGACGAGATGAATGAAATTAATTGAATATTTATAAAATAATCAGTACAATTATTAGATGTGACAGTAAGGTTTCATATGATAATAGTCGTAGAAATGGGATTTTAGGTTCTATTTTAGAAAAGAACCTGTCTCTTATCGAAGAATAGCTCGGGCAATCTAGTAAAAAATGAGTTTCATCTTCAATTTTGTTACAATTGCAGAGACTACATAACCTCTCATCACGAGGTATTTTGTGGTATCTACCTGTTTCAATCCGAAGTTTATGACTGCTAATTCTCAGTTTTACTAATGATTTTCTAGATGGGTTTTTTCTTGTTAGATCTAGGAAGGCAGAAAGGCTATAATTCTTTTTGAATGTGTAATAAAAACTAAGTTTTTGCGAATGTTGAAGGGTTTGATTCCAGTAAGAGATATATTTCTTTTTCATGAGATCTCCATATTGTTTGATTTTACCTTCAGTCAATGAATTACAATGAATGATTTGCCACTAATTGGATTCCTCTGTTTTGCGCAAAGGTTTCTGGGATCGCTAGGGGGCAAACATTGCAAGTCGCTCAATCTCGTACCCAGAGTCCACTGGCTTTTTGGTCAGCGGGAGGGCGCCAGTAGAGACTCTGGGATAATGGTATTTTTTATCCCAGAAAACGTGGGATTCCGGTGTTAGTGCGCATGCTTAAGTTCAAAACGGAAGTCAAATGTCCCAAAATGGCAGCCATGTAATCCGTACACCAGAAGGCAGCTCTAGGCACAGTTGATTATTACACACGATTGAAGGCAGTTGAAATTTTTGAATAAGAGGAGTAGAGTGAAAGATAGAGCGTCTGGCGCCGTCTCTGGTAACGTCTCTGGAGCCTTCGGTGAGTGTCTTTCTTTAATACTTTGGTAAGCTTATCAGAAAATTATAAATACGCATTGAGTTCCACATCGTAATTATCCTGCTTTATCTTCCAAATCTTTCATATCTTTATATTTACAATTCCAATATGTATGGATAGTAAAATCGTTGGCCGTTACTTTGGTCATCGAAGTATTTTAGGCTTTACATCAGATTTTCGTATTACCATTGTAGAGTTCTATTTTTTTCTAGATTTAGTATGGAATTCGAATATTCGTTTGACCATTTTCTTGCACATAAAAATAAGTAATAAATTATTATCGTTTTTCACAACAATTTGCTGTGAGATGCATATTTGCTTCAAATGCTTTTTTGGCCTCTTTTGTTCCTCTATTGAAAAGGGCATTCCAATATTTCATCATGCGCTCTCCTCCTGCTTCTCTTCCAGTGTCATCTATTATATTGCATGACGAAGACACTCAGCTAAAGACCTTGCAGTCCGTGATTGAAGATCTTGTTTTCCTGGTCATCAGTTAAGAGATCATTGACTGGGGAAAGTAGCGGTTCTGAAGCCTCTGGAGGACTGGCAATTTCACTGAATCAGCTCCAGGAAGATGCAACTATTCTAACAGGCTTGGCCATTTTCTATAGGCAGCCATAAACACTTACCAATCAAAGCTGGAATCTGTTTTTACCAAGGACATTAAAATGTCCTGGGCTTACTTGGAAACCCTACCCCATCTCAGACCAAAAATGTTCTATATTCTGATCTCATATTAGACTAATGAGTTAAATTTTATTCTCTGTTATTCAGAATGTATTATTTTCACACATTTTGTAACAACATAAATTAGAAAGGAAGGCTAGAAAACATCTAAATCGGGCAAATTAAAGAAAGGAACTGTCAACAGTGTTTATATGAATTTCAAATAAGCAGAAAAGTTTACCCCATCTCAGACTAAAGGGCCAAAATTGGAACTACTTTACTGACTTAATAAGAAGGCCAAAAATAGGAACCCATCATGAGCAGCCCATATCTGTATGCTGGAAATGGGATAGAAACCCCCCTGCCCCCAAAACCCTGAGGAAGATGTATTCTAGGTTTCTCAGCTTGACTTAAAATCTATGTGAAGAACTTTTCCCCACTGCTATAATGTGCTGCAAACATTTCAACATTTGTTTTTATGCAAGCATAAAGACCATCTCAGACCAAAAATGTTCTATATTCTGATCTCATATTAGACTAATGAGTTAAATTTTATTCTCTGTTATTCAGAATGTATTATTTTCACACATTTTGTAACAACATAAATTAGAAAGGAAGGCTAGAAAACATCTAAATCGGGCAAATTAAAGAAAGGAACTGTCAACAGTGTTTATATGAATTTCAAATAAGCAGAAAAGTTTACCCCATCTCAGACTAAAGGGCCAAAATTGGAACTACTTTACTGACTTAATAAGAAGGCCAAAAATAGGAACCCATCATGAGCAGCCCATATCTGTATGCTGGAAATGGGATAGAAACCCCCCTGCCCCCAAAACCCTGAGGAAGATGTATTCTAGGTTTCTCAGCTTGACTTAAAATCTATGTGAAGAACTTTTCCCCACTGCTATAATGTGCTGCAAACATTTCAACATTTGTGTGGAGGTTATTTCCAACCACAACTGGGATTTCTAAGTTGGGACACTGGCAAATTTTTTGCATGGTCATTGTCCGATTACCAACTGTTATTTGAAACTTTGCCAGTGGGGAGTAAAAAATAAAAACATTGTCATTGACAAAAAGATATAAAATAAAGTAACATAATTATATGAAGACGGAATAATACAGATTCATTTATTATTTTTATTTTGTTCTGTAGCTGATGTGTATCACCCACTGTCATGGTTCTTGAAGAGTGTACATAATGACAGTCTGGTTTACTTTTGATAGTAACATTAATAATTATTGTTATATAGAATTAAAAAATGAATGTCCAGTTTCAATAAACATCTTCTGAAAAGTATGTGCTTAACTTTATATAAATTAGCCCAAGTCCCCCAAGTACGACAATTTCAATGGGCTGCAATTTTATCGATCACGATTGGTGAAACCAGTGTAGTCAGTTGTAATAAATGTTTCTTTTTTGTGTGGTAAACATTCCGACGGGGGGGGGGGGGGGAGCACTTGAAGGGAAGTTTGGGTGGGGGTGTGCTACCAAGGCCTTCAAACCCTGGCCTTCTTTAAGGCAAAATCCATTCATTTTGCTACCCTGTTTAAGACAAGAGACCTTCTTTTGTGACCAGAAAAAATTTATTTCAGAAAGTATTTGTTTAGGTAAATGACATCATAGAATTAGATTTAAAAATTGGTGGCACCACACATGTAGACCGCTCACTGCCAATGTTCACACCCTGTTCAACGCTTTCAGTCCAGAAATACATACATACATACATAAGCTTTATTTCTTCTCGCTAAATAGTGCTAAATAGTGAAAAATTATACAAATTCTCCTTACTGGTCTCCATAGATTTTACTGATTACTTATTGGGAGAACCTGTTTAAAGACCAAGACAGTTCATGTTTGGTGATCATTTGCCAAATTCTTATGACCTGTATGTGTTATAATACACTGATATGATGAGGAAAAATTTGATGCTGATCATTATTGGGGCTTAAAAGGTTAGACACAAGACCCTGAAAACCATACCCTGTTAAGTGACACAGTAAGGGAGTGCCTCCTCCCCCCAGAAAACATTGTATTTCAATAATATAATTCAAATTCATGTAGGTTATAAAGCTTTGAAGGTATCAGACATTCTTAAAAGTATGACCAAACATTGTCATCCAAAACATCCAGTGATCTTGAAGTTGAATACTGGCTGCCAGAACAGCAAATGAAAAGATTTCAATGATATGTGTCCTACGGCAATGCAAATACTGCATTTTCTAATTTATTTAACTTTCCACTTCAGGATCCCAGTGTTTATTCAGGGCCCAGCCTTAAAATGAGAAATACATGAGTATGTGTCTCATTTGCACAACACATTCACAACATTTATTACCTAACAGTTATTGCTAGTCAGAGTATAGGTTCAATTTATTTCCAGGACAACACAGGCATCTAAGCATATATGACATAGAGACACGCAAATTTAAGCCCCCTGCAATTGGAAGCTGTCAGTGTCTGTGTGTGGGGGGGGGGGGGGGGGGGGGCAGGGAAGGAGTACTTTCCCATAAAGGGTTTGGGTTTTTTTAGCCAATCTGGAAAAAAATAGGCTGTATACCTTTAGACTTTGAAGCTAAATTGGAATTTCCAGAGGCATGAGGGAGTCCAAACTGATGCAAAAACCTTCCTTGAGAGGGGTATGGTATTTCCTGGATCCACACAATTTTACGATGTAGAGGTAAAAAAGTTATGTCGGTTATAGCTCTATACATCCTTGTAATGTTAATATTTCAAAGGAAATTCTTGGCAAATAATCAGAACCACAGAAAAAATAGGAGATTGCCAGATCAGCTCCACTGCTAACAAACATTATATTTACAAAAAATCATTTATATTCAGATTTGTTTTGTAGTGGTTGCATGTTTTGCAGCGGTTGCAAGACTAGCTGTGGAGGGACATGGACAATTTTCTTTTTATTATAATTTTGAAGCTCTGCTTTTTAAAGATTCACAAAAATACTCACTTCAAAGTACCAGTGAAAATCAAAAAGGTTACAGGTTGATAGTCCTGGTCACATATTATTTTCACATCTTAAATTATGATTAACAAAATAGCTTGCATAATACATGGGCCCTTTAGCTTGATTGTAACTGGAACTTACTTAAACAAAACATCAATATGTCAGATAGATTAAACTTACTATTAAGGTGGTCAGTTCCAGGGATAAAGGTCATGACCTTTTGGATAAGGCTGAGCTCCCTTCCACATCTCCATATGCCACACACATTGGGGTGATTTGATCTTTTTCTTCTTTTGGACAACTGGAACACAATTGTGGCAAGGAAATCAAGAACTACAGTCCTGAGCTCTCTTTTTCATGTCCTCAATTATACGTTTATGCATTATACTGACCCAGTGAAGTTCAGTGACGGCGGTTTTGTTTCTTTTCTGAAAATGTGCACAACTGAGAGGCCATGTTTTCCTTGTTTCTTTTTACACACTCAGTGACATCTTCACCTTTAATTTGTTCCCGCAGTTAACATGTTGAATGAAAAAGTATTTGGAAGAATCTAGTATTTCGACACTCGGGTCTCTCAAAGACTTTATAGTTGCATACAGTGTCACTATCCTTTTGCATTAAGAACGTGTGTTGAACATTCACATAATAACAGACAACTGTTTAATTATAATAAATCTTGACAAAAGTAAGATTTGTTTAAATGTTTCGACGACGAAAGATTTAGTTCCGTCACAAAAAAATGCAGCTTATATTAACTTTAAGTACTCCAAAAGAGCTTGATCTTTATTATATTGGACTGGGAAAACTTTTCTTTTGCAATAAAATTGATTTAAAAAATTTGCAATATAATATTTATTACATGTCTGGATAGATTTACCTCCACTTTCTCATAACTATCTTCCGCGTCTGTAGGCTTTTGTAGAGGCTTAGAAAGATTGGTTAAGAACAGAGAGACCCTCGCTCTTGCTCTGTGCTCGTTGTCAATTTTCCTCCGTTTTAAGCTGTGCAAAGGACTTCGATCCGCGATGGTTCTTTTGTAGTTTTAACTTTCCGTCATTTTACATGAAGCTACTTTTCCTCTTTTCCCTTTCTTTGTTATTGCAGATATTGTTAAAAGTGTCGACCTTTTCAATTATCCCCTTTATTCGATGACAGGATCGGCAAATTGGAGTTGCTACAAACCAGTAAAACGTCAATGTCGTGTTCCGTCGATCGAGTCACTGAGCTATGAGCAGAACGGCCGCGGCAATGATCTTCCATCGAAGCTGCTTGTATTTTCACGGTGATTCACCGTCAGACGACAGCACTGCATAGCAAATTACCGCACAAAAACGGCTAAAGTTATTCAGACTGGTGCCCGTCCGAAAAATGCTTTATTTACCATCAAACTTTCAATGAAACTGGGTTGGTCGCAAGCTTCCGGTTTGTTGGCTACAAGGTACTCAATCAGCCAATCAAAAAAATTATATTTTTCCTTAGGTTTCCGGTTCAGTGAAATTTCCGCCGTTCCCTTTGTTTTATGATCAGCCAATCAAAAAAATAGATTTTTTCCATTATCCCAGAGTCTCTACTGGCGCCCTCCCGCTGACCAAAAAGTCAGTGGACTCTGGGTACGAGATTGCAAGTCGCTCGAAGAAAATGTATGGCGAAAAGTTGTTTTGACGTCCAAAAAGACGATTTTTGAAGGAGTTCGACGCTTTTTCGCCGCTATTTTATCAGAAATGGATTTGGACCATGTTGGTACGTGGGACGTGTAAGTTTTAGTTTGTATAACCTCGAAATATGTGATAAAATCTACCGATAAACGTGTTGCTTGCGAAAGGTTTATTGACGCCTTTATTGTGAAATTCGCATGGCGTAATGCTCTCGAAATATCGGCATGAATAGTTCAATAAACCTCTTTCAGTTGTATTTACATGTGTACAGGGTGTTTTCTTATTAGTAAAGTCTTGAGCAAGAAATTATGGCTTCTGGAAATTTACCTCCTCAAAGGAGAGAAATTGTTGTCAGAGGAGATGGAAATTGTTTTTACCGAGCTATTGCTCTCTGGAGGGATGAAACGAGCGATAAGAAACATGAGGAAATCCGAAGGCTAAGTTCTAGTTTCATTGAGAAAAATCCGAAGGTTTTTGAGCCGCTTCTCTTCGCTTCGAACTCTGTAGAGGAACATGTCAAGAACAGCAAGATCACGGGAACTTGGGCAGAAACTGTGGACATATTCAGTTGTGCATCACTCCTAAAGCGACCTATTTGTACCTTCTCAACAAAACTGAGAAAATGGTTCAGTTTTAAACCGATTGTCAACATTGATTCATTTTCTTCGATCACAACAAAAAATCAGTGTAGTTGTTCCATCACTTTAATGTATTATGATGACCATTCTCAAGCAAACCATTTCAACCTCCTGCTGCCCCAAGGTAGCTGTTGTAGTGCTCCTTTGCCTGAGAATACAGCATCCACTGTTTCAATAGATTTAGATAACAATAGGAATTCATATGCTGCGGCTGTTAAACAAAATTCACAAACTTGTCCTTCTGTCAAACTACCATCTCCAAGTACCAAAGCTACTAGACCCAAGCAACCATGTCAAGCCACCTCTCCATCTTCTACCAATACAAAAGCATCAGCCTCATATACTGAAACAAAGGTAAAAAAGCCATCTCGATCAGCAAAAGTTACTACTGCTAAACAAACATCTTCTGATAAACAGCCAGTTGCAGCTACTAAACCTTTGCCTGCCAAGCAACCATCTGTTAAACAACCAATCAGAACTACCAAGCAACCATCTCCCGTTAAATAACGTAACCAGTTGCAGGTACTAAGCAACCATCTTCTGACAAACAACCAGCCCCAGCTGCTAAACCGACTGCTGCCAAGCAGCCATCTGTTCGACAACAAGCCCCACCTGCTACTCCTACTACTGCCAAGCGACTACCAGCCTCATCTTCTGTAAAACAGCCAGCCCCTGCTACTAAAGTTACTGCAGCCAAGCAACCATCTCCTGTTAAAAAACTAGCCCCAGCTACTACTCCTACTTCTGCTAAGCAACCATCTGCATCTTCTTCTATGACCAGTTCCCTCACATCTACAGATAAACCTACAGCAATGAAGCAACCATCTTCACAACAGGCTACTACTACTGTTGATCATGAATTTGACAAAATGGATGTGAAAGAAATTAAAAGATTTATTTCTGCTAGGGGTGTTCAAGTCTCCACTTACCGCAAATCTGAACTTATTCAGTTAGCCAAAGCTGTTGCTAGTATGAACCTTCCAACTGACCCTGACTTTGAAAATGATTCCATTGATACATGTTTACTAAGACGCCTTACTTTACCAGCTGGACAAAAAATCCCTGATCCTTTTCAAATGGCATCATTGTCCAATGATTTTTCACAACTACCTCCATTTGGACTGATGGACATTTTCAATCATTTAATTATGAGTAAAACAGATTATGACAAAAGCGTGCTGTCATCCTGGCGCTCATTAGAGAGTATAATCTGTGCTTAAATGGCCATATTCAGAGCCTTGGATTTAAATCTGTACAAGACCTTGATGGCAGTAGTTTTTTGTGTTTGTAGCTGGGGTCATACCCACACAGAAGGAAAAAACCCAAGAAGGCGTGAAGCTTTACAGGCTCTGGTTTGTCCTTGATTCAAATGGGTCTGTGTACTCTGCATTCTGCAGGTGCAAGGGTGGACCAGATCAAGGATGCAGACATTTAGGTGCAACTTTGTTTGAATTAGATGATTTTCTGTCCAATCAAACAAAGTCTGTCACCTCTATGTCTGCTTATTGGAACCTCAAACCAGCACCTACCCACAAACCAGTCCCTGTTTCGGAAATGAAAATTTCCCACAGCACTGTAAAGAAGAAGAAAAGAAAAGTGACCCCCTGTGATGATTCATGGATTGATTCATTTGATCCCAGGCCCATGAAACATAGAGAGGAAACAACTTTTAAAGAAAAAAATTGACTTTGCAAACAAACTCAGAAAAATAGATCCCTACTCTGGTATTCTTGATCTTTTACCATCTTCAAATAACTTTGATGATATTGAAAGCACTCCTTCACAGTCTAAACAAAATATTTCACATCTGTATGTATCATCCCAAGCTAAAGACTATGTCCAGGAAAATCTTGATAAGCTTTCAGAAAACAATCTCTTTAATTTTGCTGAAGAATTTCTGAAAGCCTTGACATTTTCAGCCAATGACATAATGGAAATCAATCAAGCTACTGTGGGACAACACAGGAACAAAACCTGGCACGAGATGAGAAACCTCCTGGTTACTGGTAAAAAAATTAAATCACTATATACAAGACAAAAAACTTTAGAAAAAAATCCTCTCACTGATGTATCACTTACTGTAAAAAATTTCAATGACCAAACAGAATTTGAAGAAAACAAGGTGTATCCTGAAGCCATACAATATGGGATAAAAGAAGAGAACAATGCTAAATTTTACTACTCAAAAGTAAGTGAAAAACAACACTCTTCATTTGAGCTTGAAGAGCCAGGCCTCCTCATAAGTAGACAATATTCCTGGATAGGAGCTAGTTTAGATGGCATAAGGAAATGTCAGTGTTGTGACCCTTCAGTGGTAGAGTTTAAATGCCCATTTACAGGGAAAGACCTTGACCCAAAAATTGCATTTCTGCTTCCCAGCATTGGTGGAAAAAAAGATCAAGAGGGGAAGTATTTTCTTGATGAAAATCACATACATTATTTTCAAGTTCAGACTTGCATGACTGTTTCAGGTTTCAAAACCTGTGATTTTGTTACATATACAAGTAAAGGCATATTTATAGCGACAGTTAATTTTAATACTAAATTTTGGGAAACTGTTATGGCAACAGTTTTCAAGTTTTATTGTAAGCAAATAGTCCCCTCCTTTCTTCTTGAAGCTTTCCATAGTTACAGTAATCAGACAAAGCAGTGAGCACATTGAAATCAAGAAGATCAAGAAAATCAATAAAGATATATTTTCTAACTTATGCATTGTGCACCTTACTTTATACTTCTCTTATATAAGTTAGTTAAAGCAGCACAAACAAACACAATTCTATCCAACATCGGTTTCACCAAAAGGGGTTTAACTCCAGAGAGAATTCTAAATTGTTTCAGTTTTAAAATGTTCCTTTCAACATGAGTACGCAATGACGCCACACGACAAGTGTGTGTTGTCCCTTTCGCTGACAGGCGTGCTCCTCTACAGTAGGCTGGAGAAACAAGGTACAGTCTTTTGAATGTAAGGAGATCCCGAATGAGAAATCCCTTGTCAGCCATGACTGCATCCCACTCCTCAAGCAAGTTCAGCAGTCCACTTTGCTTTACTATTTCCTTGTCACTAATGGAGCCTGTCCATAGTGGTGGAATGAAAGAAATAACACCAGTCGGTGTTATTCCAACCAGTAACTTAAAAGTGTTCCAGTGTTTGTAACTGCTCCATGTGATCTTTTGGCTAATAGGGACCTTTGGTTTTCTAACATTCAAAAAATCTTATAAACCTTTTTGGTAAAGATTTTCTCAGTTCTGATCTTGAAGGCCATGGAACTAAGAAGGACAGCTCTTGGGACAAAAATGCTATCCAGGTATTGTAAATTCTAGACACTTGAGAAGGGTTAATTCCAAAAGTATCAGCAAGGAATTTAACATCAAAACCTTTTCTTGTTCTTACTAAAGTGAGAACAAATTGTTCCCATTTTGTCAGGACTCTGTCATTATTAGTCGTCGTCTTTTTTTTAGCTGCTCGTTTTTTGGATGGCTTTTTGGTATTTTTACTACCCCTCCAGACACGTATGTCAGTGATCTTTGGTTGTAAAAATTCAAATAGTAAATCAAGCTTAGATCTTGTGACACCTGTGTAACGATAGCAGTTTTTGGGGAAAGTTGCTTGCTCCATGAAATAGTCCCTCTTCTCTTTCTCTGGACTTTTATACTCAGTCTGTGTGTCTACGTCAACTTTAGAAATAGGATCAGTATCTGCAGAACATGATGAGGCTGGATGTTCAAGGTCAATATTCTCTCCAAATAGTGACTCGTCGTCCACAAAAGGCACTTTCTTAGTTGGGACTTCATCTGCTCTATCACATTGCTTTTGCTTTCTTGATTTTTTTCTTTGTTTTCTGTTGGCCTGGCCTTTGGAGCAGGTCTTTTAGTTTTACTCGAGTCGTACCCTCTCATGTACAGTGTTGGTGTAGGAAATTCGGGGGTTTGATAACCTTGCACAAAATGATTTGAGCAGAACTTTGCACTCTTTGTAACTTTAAATTGATCACGATTTATAGCCCTGGCCCACGACAAAACATCTTTTTTACTCTTGAGCGAGTGTAATCTCAATATTCCAACGTGAGGAAGAATTTTTTGCTTCTCTGGGTACCTTCGATCGTTGTCACAACCCCACACAGCACAATGATCGCCACCAGTCATATTCCCGATATTATTTGTATTACTGATTTCAAAGATAGCGAAAAAGCAGTCTGTACACACGTAGTTACAACTGAATAGGGTTTATTGACTTACTTTCTCCCGATTTATGCCTAACTTTGTGATACTTCGAGAGCATTACGCAATGAAAATTTCACAATTAATCTTACGCAAGCAACACGTTTATCGGTAGATTTTATCACATATTTCGAGGTTATACAAACTAAAACTTACACTTCCCACGTACCAACATGGTCCAAATCCATTTGTGATAAAATGGTGGCGAAAAAGCGTCGAACTCCTTCAAAAATCGTCGTTTTGGACGTCAAAACAACTTTTCGCCATACATTTCCTTCGAGTGACTTGCAATGTTTGCCCCCTAGCGATCCCAGAATCCTTTGCGCATAACAGAGGAATCCGATTAGTGGCAAATCATTCACTAAAGTCACAGAAATTGTAATAGTCAGTCATTTTCATGAGACTAGAGTAAAAACTATTATGACCGTTATAATTAGGGTCAATCGATATTTTTAAAGATTGTTTGACTAT
This sequence comes from Siderastrea siderea, assembly GCA_964030785.1. Classification (NCBI taxonomy): domain Eukaryota; kingdom Metazoa; phylum Cnidaria; class Anthozoa; order Scleractinia; family Rhizangiidae; genus Siderastrea; species Siderastrea siderea. Next base: position 32,252,247 of record OZ034978.1, read on the forward strand.
AGAGCTTTCTTCCTTTTCTCGGAGGTAGTTTAAGTAATTAAGAGTGAATGTCAGTAAAAATCAAAGAAAATTTAGAAAATCGCGGCCACGGTCAAAAAATCAATTTGTCTCATTCTTTGTCTACAGGAACCTTAATGTATGTAAGAAAGTGAAATGGGGTTAACTTCTTGAAATATTCTGTTAACCGGGAACTTTTTGCTAAAAGGGAGATCCTAAAAATACGTGGGGACTAGTAACAAATGAAGTCAAGTCTTTGCGGGCTCAATTCGCATTCTTCTGGTCTCATTACAAGGTACAAGAGCAGCCCTCCCATGAAACACGCTATGGAATCGCGCGATATTGTAGCGATAGCTGGTGATCGTTGGGTAGAATTCTCGTAACTCATTGGAGACAAATTTTCTGCCATCAAAGACAGTGTTTGCCGTTGAGTACTCCAGTGTTGCTCGTTCAATTAGCTTTGCGCACATGCCTCGAGAAATTTCACTTCTGTTTCACTTCTACTACTGACGTTGTTTTAGACAGCATGCATATGCAGGAGGATGAGTAAGGGCTCCGTCCAAACAAACCATCGGCTTTGACTAAATGTGGCCTGGTTACTGCAAAAAAACAAGTTCCTCGCAAATCTGAAACCTCACAAATACAATTATTTACGTTGTACAAGTAGATTTGTACGTAGTTCACAGACAGGGAACAGTATAATATCCACTAACTAGCCTACCCGCATCTTTGCCGCAACGCAGGAAAGAAATTTGAGTCGTGTGTGCGCAGGTTATCCTCTAACTTTTCCGTCCTGAAACAGATCCTCTCATACACCTCACCCGTACCATCCTGTTATCCTCTCAACATCGTGTTTTTTAGGTTTCTTAGCCTTCGTAACAAGCGTTTCCGTAGGGTCTTCCGCAGGTTTGAAGCATTTTTTTGCTTTTTTTATCGCGTAAAAATTGGGGCGGGTGCGCTTTTTTTGCGCTTGCCCCAATTTTTACTCGGAAACGCTTTCTACGCAAGCTATGTTTTTTGCGGCCATTTTTTGTTTCATTATCATGATCGAGTCGCAAAAAGAGATCCCAGATTATATTAAGAAATGCCAGAAAACTCAGTACTTACGGGCGACCGCTGAGCCGGCTAGTCTCTATGTTCTTATAATTTTAAGCAATTTTCTTTTTAGTGGGGGGGGGGGGGGGGAGTTGGAAGCAAGGGATAGAAGAAGAGAAAAATAGCAGAATGGGAAGGATTTACCCTGAAAATTCGAAAAGCTAGAACAATAAAACTATAATCAATTACCAGAAACGACCGGGATAAGTTGTTTTGTTAGTTCATACAGCTTCCTGGGCGTTAGCAAGTTAATCTCCCCTTCTGCTTGTGGTACCTGTTTTCTGTGGCCCGAAATTTTCTGAGGAACACAACATAATTTCTCGTTCAGCCCCATCCTATCTCAAGAATTGATCAATAGGACGGACAAATGGCAATTTCTGAAAAATGCTTTGGACTCCACATCTCGCTTAAATCAAACCAGCTTCCTTTTCAACCCTCGAGAACTACAAAAACGTTTTGTGACTGCTGACTCAGCAGGTCTTTTTCGCATGATGATATTGGTATGCCTGCAGATGAACAATTTCTGTCGCCAGATAGGCCATCCCCGCGGACCCAATCTGTTTTTTCAACAACATCAGAAAAAATAAAAAATTAGAAAGCTTCTGATTTAGTTGCAACCATCACCTGCAAAGACTAAGAATGAGCAAAACACTCTCTATCGAAGTTGGGACCCTTTTTTGATTAACAGTTTTTGCCACTAGTATTTTAAACAAAGCGAAGAGGTTCTTAGCTTTCTTACCTGAGTAACAATGAGTGTTCCCATGAGCAAACAAATGCGCGTGTTTCAGGTGTTTCTTCAATGCTCGAGACTTACAAATAATAATTTTTCGCGCCTTTTTCTTGTTTACCGTTTGCTTTGCTGTCGCATTAGGGACGGACCATTAGAAAAGTTATGGGGGGGGGGGTGGGGGGGCGAAGAACAAAAAAACATTTGATGCAAGGTAAAGTTATGAGAAAAAAATCATACACAGCGAGTAGCCCAGAAAAAAGTTCTTGAATACGGAAAAATATGCCTGCAAGGGAAATGTCAACGAAAAAAACAATTGTGCAGCTCGAAAATTCCCTACCCCCACCTCACCTGGAGAAAATTAACTTGGGATGTTTACAAGGCTTCGCTTATGTAACCGAGCTTGCGTGTTTAAAATTACAATCATGACTATGTTCGGTCGTCGCGTGTAATCGGTCGATTTTAGCTGTTTAAGTTGTGCACATTTAAGCTTTATTTAACGGGAGAGAGGCAAAACAATATCATTTACCTGATTCACCTAATTTGAGTGATTTTAATCAGATATTAGATGTTACTGAACGGAAGATTTCCGTGTTTATCGCATGCCGCACTTTTAATGTTAATGAATTCCGTTATGGCGTCACTTGTGTTTTGCCAAAATTCAGTTGGCATTCGCATTGATAAATGAGAAGGTCCCAGAAATACAAAACCACAACTTTTTAGAACTGTGTTTCAAGACTCTAAGTTTACAATATTAGACATTTTGATGCACTACCACATACATTTCTACGAAGCTGTTTCGGGCATGCGCTTTGGCGTGTAATCGAACGGCTGAAAATATAAGTCCAAAATTTGTGTTTTTTTTTCTTCAGGAAGACCCTGAGACTAAAAAGAACACCATATCCCAATTAAATAAGACCCGGTGTGTACATTTGTAGCTGTAGAAGTCTGGCTGTTGTATTTTATTTCGAACGGGAATCTTGCTAAAAGTGCAAAATTTGGGTCTCGCGCACCGCCAAATTCGATCAGATGGTTTTTAACCGTTAATATTGTTCAAAATGGATATTTCAAAAAACTAACCCCATTTCACTTTGTTTAGTATCTTAAACTTGCTGTAGACAAAAAATGAGCGAAATCATCTTTTTGACCGTGGCCGCTATTTTACGGTTTTTCTTTGATTTTTACTGACGTTCACTCTTAATCGTTGGCTAGATAGAATCATGAATCTGTACAAACTGTACATCACCACCTCTTTACACTGTCTCATGACATATTGACCGGCTTTCATAATGTTACCTCCATTGTCATTTAATTGGGGCTAGCCCGGTTAGGTTATTGTTGTGACTAGTTATCCATCGTTTATTAAGATTGAGCCAATAGTCGTAGACGACCCTAATGATCAAGCAATTTCGAGGGTGTGCGGGTTAATGGTGTAGTATGAGAACACAAAGACCGCTAACTGAGGCATGAGCACAAAACCCAAATTAAGAAATGAGCATGTGGAAAGGGCAGTAGGGCGGGATAAAAAATGCGTGGGTGGGGTGTAACGATCAAACGGACCCAGACGAACCCCCAGGGTACTTGTGATGGCGTCCTCGTTTTCAGGAAGAATTTTGCCTCACAGCAGGATGCATGAAGAAAGGTAAATATTTGCTTAGCTTTATTCGTTTATTCAAATAAACGAGCCTCATAACAAAAGCACGGACAATGAACAATGTAAGTAGGCGTTCAGTTGCGTATCTCATCTTCAACCTGCAAAACAAAAGCAGAGTAAAGGAACAATGTTTTATTTTATCATTGTGGGTGTTGAAGACAAGATACTTTTGTGTTCATACACCAGCTTATTAAACAAATTAAAGATCATTAAAACAAACTGTAAAAGACAAGAAAAACAAAAGGAGAAAAATACACTATCAAGATTTAGAATCCTCTGATTCAGAAATCGGGGGGTCCAAGAACTCCGGCTGTTTGTTAAATTTTACCTTAGTAATACGGCAGCGACTTCATACTTTTGAGGCCATTTCTGTTCAATTCAACTCCACTGTATATCAGTTAATTTTAACGTCCAATTTTCTGCAGCGTCAATAGAAAACCTGACCGTACATTTACTGCCTTTATTGTGTGAATAAAAGTGAATAAAAGCATCGTTGACACTGTTTGAATTATTATCATTTCATAATAATAGAACAGCTTTTCTTTAATATAAAAAGAATAAGAAACAATCACCATGTTTAGTTTAGTGCACGGTCCGGTTGTTGCATCAAATTAACATGAGGCTCGCGATAATCTTGGGAATTTGCCTGACGTTCATCGTCGTTGTTCATTCATTTGCAGAGGAAGTTGACTCACGCCATCAATCGGTAAGCTTTCATCATTTACTTTTAAGCCGGCAGGCAAGCTCAAATCATTCCGTTAGAAATTTTCTTTGCTATAAAACATCGGAAAACGGCACCTCACAGAAGTCCTTATCAATCGTCACTTTTATTGCAATAATCCTATCGTCCACAGACTCCAAACTCAACTTGTAATTACAGCACCACTGAATAAAGTGTAATACCTAGTAGCTTTCAATTAAATGACCATGCTTTTAAGATTTTTAACTAGCTTCAGTCCCAGAGGTTAGAACCACATGGTATACAGTAAAACATAACAAAAACTGGCAACACGGAAAAGTGATGCTTAACGGTTTCCGTTTGTAAGAAAAAATGTGCACTACATGATCCTCATTTGCTTCAGTGTTTCATGAACAAAAACTACTTGGATTTTGAAAAAAAAGGATAATGCTTTTCCTAAAACATTCACACTTACCGACTTCGGGATATTTCCCCAGTAAACCGCCATAGTCTGTTTTCAGTGTAAGAAAGATGAAGATTGCAAAGGAGGATGTTGCAGAGGGTTCTGGTTTTGGAAAAAGTGTTTCCCGAAGAGAAAACTTGGCGAGCCCTGCAGACCAAATGTGCATGTTCTAGAGGTAACCAGTAATTTATACTATTTTATTTAGAATTAAACTTTTGACGGTAGGGTTTCCAACAGGGCCCAGGTTTTGGAGGTCAGTTAACGGTGTTCTAGGTTGAAAGGACATTTACGATTTTCGTTTCCCGATAACGCGTGTGTAAACAAAAGGGGTTGAGATTGAATAATTTGAATATCCTCAAAAAATTCGTTCTGGTCTTCATTACAGAAATTTTGCCACCATCGTTGTGGAGACGGACTTGTCTGTCGGCGATCCCGCCGCCCAGGCCGTTCCATGTCGCCAGACGGCAGACACCCTCATCACCCTCATCATCACAAGGGGTACAGATGCCACCGAGCTCCTCCTCCCACACAGGAGCCTGGGTCTGGAGACCACGATTTCTAGACTGCCGGGACGAAAGTCTCCATAACCACATTGCTTGGAATGTAGTTTTGTTGCAATAGTTTCAATTGTAGTCAATGGAAAATAAGAGTCCACTCTTGCCATGCTTGGGTATTATAGACTTTCTCAACTGTAGTTGCTGGTTTAATTCAATTCAACTTTCGATAACAATTCGAGGCAGGTTGATTAAAAGAATACAATGATTTGGTTGGTATTTTTCTTGCAACAGTTTTTAACGTAACAAATGTAAAGAAGATCCTCGCAGTTGTTACATTTGTTTCTTCATTCCGCAGTTCAAATATATGAATTCATATATTCATAATTTCAGTTTTTAACGTGGCCAATAAAAGAGTCGAGTGCCACGGTTGGGTAAAATATACCTTCTCAATCGTAGAATTTAAGGGGCCGACCATTTAACTCTTGAGGGGGGGTGTGGATGATTTCCAAAAAAAAATTTCCTGCAAGCCCTTGTCGGAAGAAAAAAATTGCATGCAGCACAAATGAAATAGAAAAAAATTCTTGCACTGCTGCAAGCAAGAAAAAAAAATGTTGCAAAGCTATTTCATCATTCCAGGGGGACTTTACAAAATCCCAGCAAAACTGCAACCATTCCTCCCTTGCTCCCTTTAAACTCTGGAGTTGGTTATGCTTCAGAATGTGCAATGCATTCTTAGCTTTATAGGGTCCGACAATCTGTGAGCCAGCGAGCCACTCCAGTTAGCCTAAAACTATTTTTCAAATTAGACCATGATCAACTAACCTCAATTCTGCTTTCACACTTGTTTTGGAGATTTCAGTCCACTTTTAAATTGTAACTAGTGAATAGCAGCATTAACCATGTTTAGAAGTGGACTGAAAAAAGGCTGAGCAAAAATTATAAGTGCTATTTTTCAAATAAGACCATGATCAATTAACTTCAATTCTGCTTTCACATTTGTTTTTGAGATTTCAGTCCACTTTTAAATTTTAACTTATGATTCTAGCAGTAATTACCATGCTATGAGCATTTCTGAACTGCTTTTTGCTTTTTTTTAAAATAAGAAAGTAAACATTTTCAAATCTACCTGTGGAACATCACTAATATTATGACGTAATATTAAATGAGTGTAAAGAATGACTTTCCGAAAACATGTTTTTGTATAGCATGATTTTGTATAGCTTACAACATTTTAAAGCTTTGCAGCTCCATATTGAACTATTACAACAATAACCACAATGTAAATGTAAATACATTCTGTAAATGTAAACACATGACACTTTTTTGAGGAAAAAAAATCCTGCAGAGAAATGAAGAGGAAAAAAAATATTCTGCAGAGCATTTAGAAGGAAAAAAATATCCTGCCCACCAGGTTGCTAGAAAAAAAAAGCTTGCTGACCAGAAATCATCCACCACCCCCTACCCCCCCCCCCTCCCTCAAGAGTTGAATGGTCGGCCCCTAATTGAATGCAATTTAGCTTTGGATATTTTTCAAGTATGCTGGTTGATCAAAAGAACAATGATATTCACACCAAGAAAAGATTTTTTTGATGACTGACTTCCGCTTAGGTTGTCGAAACGTCAGTCAATGTCATCACAAACAGTACTTCTCAGGACTACACTCACCCAGACGACCATAATATAATTTACCGAGCTATAAAAGATTTTTAGAACAAGAGAGTGAAAACGACGGACATTCAACAAATAGAAAGTCCATGTTAAAATTTCCTGGTTGAGTACCCCATGGACTTTCCCCGTATATCGCGAGTCATTTTACTGCGACATCATCTACGTCTCCTAGATAACTGATTGGCATGTCAGCTGAATTGCTTTTTTAAAAGGACAATTATTTGCCGTTCAACCGGTTGTCGTTGAAAGAGCTGGTCAGCTCTTGTCAGCAGGTAATTATTGTTTGCTCAATCCAGTTTTAAACATTTTCACAATGTAGGTGTCTTAATGATGGTATGACATTTTAATATCTTTGCATTTTGAAGACTAAAGGCACTTGCGTTTCACGGCAAATGGCCCCCTTATTTGCCCTGCAGACTGAAGGTTACATGATACATCGACCTCCACCACGCTATTCTAGAACTACAGAACTACTGTCCCACGCACTGACGTCCGGGCGGCCCGATGAATTTCCTCCCCGGTGAGGGACCGATTGAATTTGGTCCCTAAACAGCCGTCTGACTGTCACTCAGCTTATGTGTTCTATTTATTCAATATTTTTCCCGGCGTGTCCGTTTACTTTTGAAACTCCTACCATGAGACCTTTCATTTTGTGATGCTGTTCATTAGTTAAGCTAGACGAGGCTGAATGTTTCTAATTTCGAGTCTACTGGATGAAACCTTATTAAGAGTGAACATTCTTATGAAAGTATTACTGAGCGGTTTATTCAGTCTGTGCATGAAATTCTACGGGTATCCATTCAGTTTCACATCGAGAGCAGAACGTTTAATCCCTTTAGCCCTTCTTATGCAAATGTTTTTTTTTAAACTGTACTTTGAACCTAGAGAGTTAACCAGGATCGTATGAGGGAGACTTTAATTAAATACCCTATGAGTGAAAGTGGCTAAAATTAATTTTTACAGAGTTGTCTAACCCTAAAACCAGAAAATTGGAATTTGGTTTTATATAGAAATAATGCAATGAAAACGATAAATAATTATAGCTAACTCGGGAAGGAAAAAATAGTTATGCTAGCTAGGAACAACAACCAACTTATCCCTTTGGCATTTCATTTGTCGTTTTCAGTCTTTTTTTCTTCACCAGCTTAGACTAAAATGTTTTGTCCACAAGCAGCTGTTCTTTCCTGTCGAGCGAATTTAAACTACAAGCGCTTCATGAAAGTTTTTGAGCAACCATATTTCTCAGAGGTACCCAGTTTCTTCTTGGTGTTCAATGAGGCCGTAAAAAGCCAGGGTTCTAAGAAAGAACTTTATATGAAAATATGAATTTTTGAGTCACCGATGCCGCATTACTCATCCTTACTACAGAAGAAGTTTCATCCAGGAAGCAGCAAGTCACTTAAGCTCGCTGTTAGGAGAAGAAGAGGAAGAAAATAATGCTTAATTTTGCACGGGTTTTATTATTGATTATTAATCATGACTTAGGGCGGATTAGCTTACGGATTCCCGTTGCATTTCCGTCCCGCAAAAGCAGTCTGAGCGCAAAGTGAGTAAAAGAAATACAAAACCTTTCAATTTCCATCCCGAGTCAGTTCTTTCAAATGTGATAAAGTTAATCAGGTGACCTCAGGACGAATTTTTTGCACAAAATAGAAAAAAAAAAGAGGAAGCGAAAACGAGACTCCCGCAAGGTCGAAAAGTGCTGCCTCGCTGTAGGCTTGTATTTGGAGGGTAAACCACTCACTACTGGATTGGGACTCATAAATTTGAAACACCTTAGAACAGCAAAATAAAGCTTTTATTCGAGCGCTCAAACTCGAACATCATTACAGACCCAAAACTTAGAACCAGACAATTACATAATTATATAACAAGACTGGGAGTGAGTACGCTAATGACAGTGGAAAGTAGGTCAAAAGTGGGAATAATTCAAATATCTAAAATACTGAACTATGATATGTCAGTTTGTTTGTTAAATCTTGACAGAAGAGTGCCAAATCCGAACACTTGGCCAAACTCGACGCCAAATGTTAACTCAGCAAATTTTTTTACACGTCAAAAAACGCTTTAGGGCATAATGCAAAGATATACAACTTCATGCCAGCAAATGCCGTGGGTTTTATTTCAATTTCACTGTGAGTAATCAGTGTCAAAAAAGCATTACTGGCCTGCTTTCCTGAGTTAAAATCTATTATTTAGCTGTCGGAATAACCTTTCTAGTTACGCTATTATTTGTAAACATTTTAAAAAATACAGGTCACTTTCACAATGGTTACAATCTGATTTATGCTGGAGGAGTGTTTTATCGTTTTGGGGCGTTTAAAAAAAGGAACAAAAGGCTTATCGACGAAGAAATAATTTTCGCATCCTTTAAATAAAGAATTTGTTTTTTTCAAACATTAAGGTAGTAAGGTGTCGCAATTGAATTTCGTCGTTTAGAAAACGAGAAATAAATTCAACGCGAAAACTTTCCACTCAGAAGAACTCAAGTATCATTTCAAATTTAACCTAACAATTCTCTTTCTAATATTTTCTAGCTGTTTACTAGTCTAGTGCGGTCTAATTCCTCTCTACATGAAGCCACGACTTTTGTGCAAGTGTTTCCTCAATTTTCGGAATTTCCCCGAAACAGACAAACCAAACAATTGATGTATTCTTTGCGATAGCGCGCGTTTAACAGGCAGTAGATAACCGGGTTAACACACGCATGTAAAATGTCCAGAATGTCGGAAAACGCTAGAAAAATATCAATGGCTTTTTCCTGACTCTCTCCACTGTTTCCAAAATCCATTAGTAGCCATGCTACCTGACCGGGAAAGAGGCAAATTGCGAAGAAGATGACGACCACGGCCAGAGTCCTAATGGCTTGGTTCCTGGTCTTGATTCTTCTTTCTTCTGCAGCGCGCTGTTCCTCGGTGGTGAAACTGGCATTACGAGCTCGCCCTGAGAACTCTGCTTTAAGGAGGAACCTTGCGATTGTAATGTAGACGGTAGCGATGATTATCAATGGTATCACATACTGAAGCAGAAAAAGCGCCATCGTGTAAGCTTGTCTATGGCCAAAACTCGGCCATTGCTCTTCACACTCTCCTGTGTTAGCCAACTTTGTAACTACAGCCAGAGGCAAGACAGTAACGAACGAAGACAGCCAAATGATGAATATCCAGACGTAGACCTTTTTCTTGCTTATTTTAGGGCGGTAAGGCAATACGATCGAGCGACAGCGTTGGAGAGCCATGGAAGTGATGGTGAATATGCTTAAAAAGTACAAAGTCGTTATTAAAGGCGTTACAACTCGACAGTAAAACTCGGATTTTTCGATCTCTGCGAACATCTGGTACGTTGCAATCGGTAGCGCGGACACAATGAACAGAAAATCTGTGATTGCAAGGTTAAGGACAAGCATTTGGTACACGGACTTGTTTTGTCCTTTGCGGCAAATTATGATAATGGTAAAAAGGTTACCAAAGAAACCCACAATGAAAATCGCGATATGAACTACCAGTTTTATGTAGGTTTTAGGCGACTGCATTTCCATCTTAAAATTCGTGTCTGCGCTGAATCAAGTGACTGATCAGTTCATGGAAACGTCTTGCCGCTTTTGACATTCGTCAGACGCATTCCAATGTTTTCTCGCTCACATTGTTGTGTGTTTCTCTATTCTAAATCAGCTTTGCGTCAACACCTTTGCTCCTAGTTTGAAAACAGTACTTTGCCAATGAACGCGGCTTAATTTGCATTAACAAGTAATCCTAGTCGCCGTTTTCTCTTAAAGGTGTCACCTGTCTAGCCTCATCCAATTGATTTTGCGTATAATTTTACAGTAAATAAACATTTGAAACTACATGGCGAGAAAGCAATTTGATTCTCAGTTTAAACTGCACGGTTCTTAAAACGCGGACCAATTATTTATGTCAAACCTCGAGATTTGTACACTTGGAGTCCTAAATTTTCAATTTCGTCAGTGGATGAAAGGGTGAAGCCCTGAAGTGTTCATGTGTGCTACGTACTTTTTCTATGTTGCCATGCTTGCGAACATAAGAAAAAAAGAAACTTGAATTTTTAGTTTTGAAACGATCGAAGCATTGGTACAAAAGTGAAAAAAGAATTCGCGCTTTCCGAGTCGGCGTAAATTGCTCTCAAAGACAAAAAATTAATTGCTCTTAAGAAAAAGATAATGAAAGTTGAAATTTACCTTCCTTAAAAAGTGGATAATTAGCATTTGTTGTTGGTAATTAGCAACAGAAATAAATTTTACCTTGTGCGGAAAACTGACATATGCATACGAATCGGACCATTGCGTTAGATTGCGGTCTGTGATCGCTCCTCCTTCCTGACTTATAATCTGCTTGACGTTTTTCCGCCTGTCCACGTTGTATCCGCTCGTAAAATCAGTAGTCTCAACATAGGATTTTATAATGGCGGGCTAGCCACTATAGACCACGTTATTTTGAAAATATTTCGGAAGGAGCTTTCTTGAGCACATTCTTATGTAAATGTAATAGGTCCTTCTTCAAAATAACGACGGAAATTTAAAATAAATCATCTCATGCAGGATAAATAAACCCGTCGTGAATATCGCGCTCAATACGATATCTAGAATGACAACACAGTAATTTTCACATAAACTTTAGTTTATCATCCCTCTTCACATTTTGGCTGGTGGCTGCAAAATCACATTTCACGCCAATTAAAAAAATTAATTCTTCCTTTATGGATAGTGGTAGCGATGGAAAAATCACAGCTCACATCAACTAATAACAGATATCAGCCACATTTCAGCCATTTTTTAAATTCGCTTTAAAATTTCATGCGAATGATAGTTACGACTCAGGAAAATAATTTCCATGGTATGCTACTTAGCGGATTTTTGAAGTTTCGTTTCACTGTTTTCTCAAGAAAACAAAATCCAAATTGCTGAAATAGAAAAAAAAAACAGCAAAGGGATATAAAAAATATATGTTCTTTCTAGACCTCCTATTTACTTTTTACTTTTTAAACGACTTCATCTGATTAGGTTGAATTAAGGCCGTTTGAGTATTCGCGCACGCTATTTTGGAGAGTCTATATTTGTGTGGGTCCAACAGATATCACAAGTTACGCTTTCGTAATCCGCTCAATGTTTTCTTTCAGCCGTGAAAACGCCAAACGACGTTTTGCAAGAAGTGGGGAGGGGTACTGGGGTTCCTTGTGGCTCAAAAGTTTTGATGCACTGGAGACGTTAGCTTTGAAATAAGATACAGATTTTTTGCCGTTTTGGCCTGAAAAACGTAGAAAGATTTCAAAGGTAGAGTCTAAAATAGCTTATTTTAAGGGAAAATACTTTAGTTTGCTCTGAAATATTTTTAAATAAAAGTTTCGATTATAGATCTGACGCATGCACACACCACAACCAATTCTGGAAATTCGCCACTCTCCTTTCTCAGTAGTGTTGTTGTTTATATCGCAAGGCCTGCAAGGCAACATTTGAAAATGCGTTTGGGTTCCAAAAGAAGTGCCTTGCCACAAAATAGACGGCGAGAACAATTAAAGCAAATGTAAGATACGAACAACTTGAAAAACAACTATCATGGCGCGTCTAACTAATTTATTTATCTCTTTATTTTATCTTCTGTTTGCCATGGAGATCGTCCTTTTACAGAGGCTTAAGGGCGGCACACACGAGTGGATTAGTTGCACAGCCACATCAGGGGACTACTCCTGGGTACGAGCCCCTAGGAAACGTCCCTTGTAGTGTTTACACGAGGGGACTGGGGCAGGAACAGCCCGATATGGTGTTTGATCGGTTGTACACGACACAGTACAGTGCGTGGGAGTCCACGTAATTTGACTCACAACGTCCTCGCCTTTCCGGGTTGTTTGGAGGCCGGTTGCCCTAGATTAAGAGTAAACGAAGGTTTTCATTTTCTTGTTTGAAAGTTTCGTTCATCACCATACCTCATTTGATCGAATAAGCGCCCCGGCGCTTTCAAATTTCGAGTTCAAGGGGGGCACGCTTAATCGAGGAGGGGCAATTATTCGAGGAGAGGTACTCATGAACAAAATTAAAAGGACTCAGAGTTTCTTTCTATGATGTAGCTTTTATTTAAAAACAAAAAACATGACGTTTAAGGTAGTTCATTCCGCATCTACATCATCGTCTCGATCTTCATCACTATCGGATAATGTTCACGCCGTCGTTGGCCTCCTCCTGGTCGGACAAAGTGATATCTTGAAAAGGATCTTCCCTTTCTTCATTTATTTTAAAACTGTGGGCCCCTAAAAATTATATCACACATTGCATAAAATATATCACACCTTGCAAACTTTTTCCGCCTGTTTCCTAGACGCGAGGTTTGTAGTTCCTGTACGGAAATCCGCAGATGTGTTTTTAGGTATTGTAGAATAACTTCAGTTTGTTTTTAGGTATATACACAGGCATACTTGGTTGTATTTTAAAACTCCCTTATGAACGCATAGAAAAATAAAATAGTTTTACAACTCAAGAAGTTCTGTTGCTCACTGGTTCAACTTCGTGTTCAAAAGAGGTTCTTCATCGAAGGGGGGCTCTTATTCGAGAGAGGGTACTTATTAGATCAAATACGCTATCTAAATATAAAAGTCACAGTTTAAGAAGGAAAAAACCCCGAAAAGCTGTGTTTTTCTTAAGTGCCCTTTTTTGTTAATACCTCCTGAAGGATCCATGCAGCCCAGACCAAATTTAAAAATATTTTGACGTAGGCGAGCGCAGGGCTCGGTAAATTTATTAGATTCGTCTGCGATGGCTTGCAAGATCTTTTTTATATCATTTCCAAGTCAATTTCCCTGTTTTGGATCACCAGTCAATTTCAAGTTGTTCAACAATTTATTAAATGCAATTTAGCGAATTAAAGTAGTAGCAAAATGGGCACTATTTGAACTGTTTCAGACAGCTCAAAGAGAAAGCAATCTTTTATCAAAGCAAAGAAAAAGTGTTATCAGTAAATTGAGACTTTGAATTTGCTTAGGCTTTCTGATAACAATAGAAGAATCCTTTAGATTGACTTGTTTCTGACACAGCGAAATATATATAATGTAGATTCAATTAAGGCAATGCATAAGTTTGAATTTGTCAGTTAATAATTGCTGTGTCCGGCTGGTTTTGCCTATAACTGTTTCACGTAAGCGTTTCTTGTTCGACAAGTGAAAGCAAAACTTGATGTTTCGACGTTTTAATGTGAAAGAAATTTCCAAAGCGGAAAAGCGTTGATTTGACTAGCAGCTGAAATTTCCATAAGGTAAACTGAAAACTCTTTGATATATTCAAAGCTTACAAAGTGAAAAGAACAACTGATAGTCAGCTAAAATGCTCAAAGCATCGGGTTGTGAGATTACGAAGTTTCTCTTCTGTCAATTTATAATTATTGCTACGGCGATTTCTTTCACACTTGGAAGTGCTCAGGAAGAAAAGTCGTCCTATTATTTGATAGCTGCACGAGTCAGTGAAAGATGCAAACTAACACAAGTGGAGAAAGTTGTCGACGAGGAACGTTGCGTATCCCTTTGTAACAGGAACGATGGCTGCACAGGGGTTATTTACAATAAGCTGCAGGAAGATACCGGATCTTGTTTCATGAAGCTGGATCGCAAGCCCGCAATGAAAGACAAGACTCTTGAAATATGGAAAGGAGAGAAAATTCTTTTATTCAGGAAGGTATTACCATTTGATTAATGTTGTGGTGTGGGTCATCAAACGTTTGATCTGTTAATCAACTTATAGTATTTAGACCTTCACTGTGACCAGAGAAATATATGCTATCGAGTAAATGTTTCTTGTTTGACTGTCTCATATGATGTACGAAGTAGATTTAACGTTAGAAAATTAACTTTAGATTTTGTGGGTAAAGTCTCCATGAGTAACTTGAGACAGCAGCTACCGAGAAGTATGTTCATGTGTGATTGTCGCGATTAAGGCCTTCATAACAGATATTCAGCCCAAACAAACCACTGTGTGGCGCTGTTTTTGTATACGTGTGTCGACGTGTGCTGATATACAAATCACTTTTTTTCGCTACAGCTTGGTCTTAGCTTTGATTTCAAGGAGCGGAAATTCTCAGATCTGGGAAGCTCGTTTGGTAAGTAGCCGGTGATACAGAAGGTAATCATCAGAAACGTTATGACTTCTTAGAGTTTATGTGGCAAGTTTTTGTTTTCTGTTATGCGAAAGATAAAAGAGACTTTCTTACACTTATGAGTGGATTATTTCACGCTTTCACTCCACAGTTAAAACTTGAGTCATATAATGTGGTTCAAACCTTAGAAAATGTAAATAAAATTTTAGTGTGACTATTTTTTAAACTGAGAAGCTTTTAATTTCCTGTGCTTCTGCTTACTATGCTTTACAAGGTAGTTTTAGCTTTTGAGTCTGTGGATAAAATCCTAAAGTGTGACCATTCAAATGAAAGCTACTGCTGAGCAGTACTTTCCTGTGGTGCTGTTTATTATGCTGTACAAGGTGGTTCTAACTTTTGAGTCTGCGGATGAAATCCTAAAGTGTGACCATTCAAATGTAAGCTACTGAGCAGTACTTTCCTGTGGTGCTGTTTATTATGCTGTACAAGGTGGTTCTAACTTTTGAGTCTGCGGATGAAATTCTAACGTGTGCCCATTCACTTGAAAGCTTTTGAGCAGCACCTTCTTGTGGTGCTGTTTGTTTTGCTGAACAGGGGTCATGGGCTCTTGCTCAAACCCCCTCCTCCTTTCAATGCTGTAGGTCATTGTTTTGGACATGGTCCAGGAAGCGAAACAACTTTGAAAGGAGGGAGCGGTGGGGAGAGAGAGACTGGGCTCCAGAAGCCAAATTTTGCACCTGCACGTAACAGTCACCAGCTTAAGGATTTCTGCAGGCAATTGCAGTTTGTAAGATTCGCCTACTTATTAGTCGATTGTTAAGCCGTCGGGGATGTAGCTGGGAAGCTTGTTGAATTAAAGGATAGGTGATTTCAAGAAATAATCTTTAATAACATTTTCAAGTAGCTGTCTTAATCATTTCAATACCTCTCTCCGCACCCCCTTTCAATACCGGACTTTTGTACCCTATTTTTGTGCGAGCAAATTCATTTGACATTCCACATTAAGACGTATAAGGGGAGGGGAGGGGAGGCAACTAAATGAGAGGGAAATTTAGCAACCTTCCCAACACTTCTGGCAATATTTCTTTAAAAAATGCTCTTAAAAATACGTTTACAATTGGAGCCCCTTATAACGTTAGCCTTTTTCTCCCCTTCAGAGTTTGGATGCAGGTAACTTTATAAGTTCGCTTTTACGTTTTCCCCAGTCATAAATGAAAGATTGGCTATTAAAAATACCTTCATTTAATACTCCCTACTTTGTTATGGAATGATTGTGAAAAAAAAATGTCTGAGTTCCCTCGACGGGAAGCGAACCATTATCTTTCAGCTGTACACTGGTCGGATGTTCTAACTAGCTACTGAGACACGCGAAGCGAGCTAAGACACATTTTCTAGATTGATTGTGACACGCATCCATTCCGCATTACTGCTATAGCTAGCTAAGGGCAAGCAATGTTAAAAGGGTGCTGTGTGTTGGTACATATAAATTATAAACTTGGTGGTAATTGAAAAAGAATAATAGTATTCATGATATCACGACGTTGATAACATGATACTGGATATCAAGTCTTCCTTGTTTCCTCACCAAACTTGTATAGTAATTTTCCTTGTTTCCATCTTTATTATTAGACAACTAATCTTGGCTAGTCACACTGTTACCTATCCTGAACCTTCTCGCAGGCTAAATGTTTTCTTTCTATCACTACTAGTTAATGATTCATGACCAAGCCTAGCTATTTATTTAGGGAAGGAATGTGGATACCGTAACGAGGAACAGACTGTAACCCCGCCTAGATCATGTAAAGATATTTACGAAACCAACAGGTAATAATAGCATTAAAATTGTTACAAGTGCATGAAGTTCGTTGATATAAGGCACAAAGCTGACGTTACAAAAGGTGACTTTTGGAGAGTTAGTTGGACCTAGGTTATGGGGAAAATTATCTTCAGATGTTAGATCGGCAAAAAATCTAAATACTTTTAAAAATAAGATTCGTAAATGTGATGTAAGTTCACTGGTGAATGATGGATGCAAGGGCTGTTCCCTCTGCTCATCATAACTGTATGATTTTATCACTTTTTGCATCAACGTTTTAGTGTTTACTATTCGCTTATTATTCGACTATTATTCGATTTTCAGATTATCAGATTAGAATTAGCAACTACTAGTTTATTAGATTAGCATCAGTTTCTTTAATAGTTCTATTACATTTTTGTTTCTATCTTAAGTTTTGTATATTGTTATGTTGTGTCCCCTAATTAGTATGGGATTATGGCAAGCTACATGGCTTGTAAATAAAGTTTTTTACTTACTTACTTACTTACTTACTTTTTTTCGGCATTGGGTTTGAAGAAGAGCCAAAGCACAAGACACCATCGCGGATCACGGGTATCTCTTTCCAGGAGGGGTGGGTGGGGGGGGGGGGAGTTCGGGGTTATGTGTCACCACTTTCCTCAATAAAATCATATATCAACTCAGTTGATTTTTTCAAATTCAAGTTTTTAACTCCCGCACCAATCTAACACTACAGTTGCTACAGAAACTAATCTCCTTCCACTGCGACACAACCATTGCCATACCATGGTTGACCATGGACAGTAGCCATGGTCTACCAATGTCTGTCAATGATAGAACCACGGTTTGACCAACATGCTGTTATCCCGCGTCGATTTACAACAAAGTTAAGTGTTTGTTGTAAGTGCCTTTACTATCGGGTAAGGTTCTTTTTGAAATATTCATGTTTCTGCGCCAGTTTTAATAATAAGGATTATTGCTTTCTTTTTTAGGTCGGCCGCAAACGGTGTCTATTCTGTTTGGCCCGATGGAAACAACGGCCAGAAAGAAGAAGTGTATTGCAACATGAGCAAAAATCCCGGATGCGGCGAAGGAGGCTGGACTCTGGTGATGAAGATTGATGGTAAGAAGGTAAGGACGTGATATTCTGTGAGTTAAATTGAGTTCGAGTTAAGGTCTAATTGAGTTCGATATAATAAAATAATAGCATTTTGGGCTGAGTATTTATTTTTAATTAATATTTAAAGGATCGATAATATGACCATTATTTCATTTTTTGTCAAGAGATTTGTTGAATTTGTGTCTAAGTACAGTGCTGATACATGAATTGCTTCTAGACTATCCACGGAACGACATCAAGTGATCATTTTAGACTGTCTACCAAGCTTTTCCGTAGGCCTTTCCTCACGTTCGAAACGTTTTCGTTAGATTTTTTGCCTTGGCACAAGGTAAAAAAGATTCAAACCCAAGTCGAACTCTAAACTAGAATTAAAAAGACTAGCAAACTTGATAAGGCGATAAAGAAACAAGTTGATGTGGTACAAAAGAAGTAAATAAACAAACATTTGAAAAATTGTGGGCGCCCTGAACAAATTTTCGTCCGTCATCCACCATTCTGCTAACAGGCTATTTCATAAGAAAAATGAAATTAATAAATACAAGCATTATTTAAATTCTCTTATGCAGTCCACGTTTTTCTACACCTCTCGTAAATGGACCAACAAAGAATCCTTTAATCCGTCCTCTGCTCTCAATGGACTGGACCAAACAGAGCTGGTGTCACCAGCATACTGGACTATTCCGCTGACCAAGTTGTGCCTCGGGATGAGAAAACAAAGCGAAATGAACTGGATCGTGCTTCCTGTTGCGCCCGCGCAGTCGTTACACAGCTTAATCGCAGGTCTCAAGGTCATAAGCACAAATCTTGGTCGAAGCACATGGGAGTCACTGCTGAGCAATTCTTCTCTTCAAAGAGGCTGCGAACGAGAGGGTTTTAACAGTTTCATAAACAACCAAAAAGTTAGAATAGGCATGGTAGCTGGAACAAGCTGCACCGCGTCGGGTTCTAGTGTGATAGGGTTTGGTTCCACCACTCGTGTCGCAAGCGGCAACTACAGAGTGGGGTATTCTTATGGAGGCAAGGAACTTTATTCGTTTGGCTATATCCTTGTAAAGTAGAGACGAAAATTAAATTTGAAGCTTATTTTTAATGGAAATTATCGAGCCATTTATGATGTAATGAATATATATGAAAGACGTGTGTTTGTTAACTGTAGTATTAACATGAAATGGGTGGAATGATCGTCGAAGCTGCAGTGTGTAGCCATTAAGCACATGGTTTTTGTTTCTTTATCTTGTTTGAAGGCAACTTCAGAGCTAGACTAAGGAGTAAAGTACTCATGTTCAGAGACACAGTTGATCTTATTGTTTTGAACTATACATTAACCAAGGCGGATTGGTAAAACTGAATTTACCAATTGCAACCAAATTGGGTTCCCGTAATTTTTTTTGTAAATATTTTCCGTTTCCCTGTATTTTTTCCAGACATTCCATATAATATCAGGTCTAAATGAGGCATAAGGTAGCGTGTTTCAGGCGTTCATAGTGGGGAGTGAACAAAAAATATTTTTGTTCGCGTTCACTATGTGAAAGGTGTTACACCGGGGAAAGTTTCTTGCAGCTTGTCTTAGTGTCAATGTTGACAGATAGAGCCTCAGAAGACTGGCATGATTACTTCACTGGTTGATGCTACAAAATACAACACAAGTTGCAGGAAACATTTCAAAGCTAGAAAAAAATCTGTTGCAGCGTAGAGAGAATTGTTGTGATAGTGAAAAAATGCCACACTGTAAATTCAGAAGATCTGTTTCAGCCCCCCAAATGCCAAATTAGCCCTGAGGCCCCTGGAGTTGATGCGGTCTGATGGGACAAAATTACCCCCATTGAAAGCCGAAACAGTTCACAGTGGGACCCAATTTGACCCTTTGGTGCCGGCGCAGCCCCTGTAAATAGGACTTTTATGGCCTCAATTAGAGAGCCAAGTTAGCCCCCAAAATGATACTGTATTTTGATCACCGAAACGGCCACATTTTGGGGGCTAAAACAGAACTTCTGAATTTACAGTGTAGTCTTCTTATGTCTTTGGAAAATGCCCAGCCCTGAACAACAATGACATACTTTCCATGTCTTCCTCCCAAGAGGCAGTAATAAAGTCAGGGGCAGCCAACGAAAAAATTTTAGCAAAATGCTAGAAATATCATTTTCTGCTTTCTTAGATTGTTTCAGAGATTTTAAAAGGCATATTTGTATAAGCTAATACAGATTGAACTGTTTGGATTTTTTAGCTGAAAATTTAGGCGCGGAAAATTTAAGGAAACAGAATCAGATCCTATCCGCCGAATTTCTGAGCTGCCGATGGCTCTCCGAAAATGCTAGCTGAGCTTATTTTGCACTCCTAACGACATATTTGTCCCTCCGAGAACAATAGGAATTAAGAAGTCAGTCTTGTTACGAAAGTCCGACGTGATGCCAGCTTTCACTGCAATTAGATCGGAATATCTCAGGCCATTTTAGGCCTTCCGAACAGATATTGCCGAAACGAACAGTTGGGTGCCCCTGATTAAGTGCCAGATACAAATTCGTCCGCTCTAAGGTCATGACGGGGAGATTCAGACCTTTCAAAATAGATGCCTCTTCCAGTTTGTATAGAATTGTAAGACTACCACTTTCATAATTTACTATGCGGGATATAATTATCCCCTGTTAAAGGTTGTGTTGTCAGGATTACTTGCAATGCTCATGCAGGGGGA
The DNA here is from genome assembly GCA_964030785.1 of Siderastrea siderea. NCBI lineage: Eukaryota > Metazoa > Cnidaria > Anthozoa > Scleractinia > Rhizangiidae > Siderastrea > Siderastrea siderea. Next base: position 32,272,721 of record OZ034978.1, read on the forward strand.
AACTAAAGAGAGGGAACTTTATTTTGAAAGTTGATATAATGCTATCCCTTAATCTAATTAGGGATTGGCTAACAACTAAAGCAGGTGATCCATGTAGATCACCGCTCCCCTTTTCCTTAGCGTGTCCCTCCCACACACTCCTGACCCTTCCTTTAACTGACCTCCTCTCTACAGGCTATATGGTTTAGCACTCCTTCATTTTTTTCTTGTATGGTATTTAATCTGTTGTATCTATTCATTATATCTAATCAATTATAATTAAGTCCTTGTTTGCCAAATTTCTTGTACCTTTTTCACCTGCAAAGAATTAGTCCTGTCATTTGGACTGACATTCAAGAAAGAACTAGAAGAAAAGACTCTTTTTAGAAGGCAGGTATTAGGCAAATGATAACAACCTGCGTTGGACTAGTATATCTTAGTTTGTTTAACCCTTTACCGTCAGCGTTTTTCCCTTAGAAAAACGCATTTTTTACCGCTAAAGCGGTTTTTGAAGTGCTATGGTGCCAAATGCCACTAAACTTTGCTACAAAAGCGTTTTCTTACATTTTAGCTCAATTTTGAGCCAGCTTCTGTTGAAAATTGTACATTATTTTGGTTTCACGCATGCGCATAAGCCAAAATTTGGACTTGTGTTTTTTTTTGCTGATTCATTTCTAATTTTTTCTCGCTTCTTTAGCTTTCCTTTTTCTCTCCCTTTCTTTTCTCTTTATCTTCTACCCTTTATCACCTTTGTATCCACTGGAAAAGTTTTGGCCTCAGTCCTTCTAAAAGCCTGGAAATGGAACATTGATCAACTAGGTGACTTGGCCTATTTTACCACCAACTTTGCAGCCAAAATTGGACACGTTTTTCTGGTATAGCTCTGCCAGGATTTGGTCGATATTCAAAATGGACACACGTATGGATGGATCTGTCCTTGCTGTGCTAGCTGCTTATCAAAACAATCTGGTGACGTCAAAAATGATGACGTCACAAGTGGCTGAATGGTTCCCGACTTCGACGTCGGAAAATACAACTCTTGACGGAAAAGAGTTAAATTACTTGCCAGATTGAAACTTGAAATGTATTGCAGACATTTATTATAAGCTTTGGAAATATGACATCATCTGTAGTCAGATTGGACACAATGATGTCTAACAATGGTAGCTTTATCACTAAAAATGTCAACCTGGTGCATTTTTAGGGACTGGTGTATGACGCATGCAATAAAAATTCCAAATATAACCTTACCCCGATTAGTTATGAATCCTTCACCAAACCAATTTTAAATTACAGAACTTCCCTCAATAATAAGCTTCCCCTCAACACAAAAGTGAGTACCTTGTGTACAGCAAAGCTCACGGTAAAGTACTCTCCTTAACGTGTCGTTCACTAAAGTGGTCTAAGACTACAGGATTTTTCTGACCCACCTAATACATAATTATATTAAAGAGTTCCACCAGCAAGCATAGCCCAGTGAGGGCTTAAATTGAACAGTTCCCTTTGGGATTTTTTCTGAAACAGAATCAGCAGTTAGATCCATGGCTCAGTATTGGCTCTCGGATAAAGATAGATTCATTTAGTCATTTGATTAATTTACTGTAAAAGCTCTCTTAAGCCCCCCTCTTAAAGTCATTTTTATAAGCTCCTTCTCCCTTCTTTGGGGCATCAGATTTTGCAATTAGACCCTCCTAATCTCTATGAAGCCACCCACTTCATCGCCAGTTAGTGTATTATTATGTATTAAGGCTAGGAAAAGTTGGCCGGTCTTTCTTGATAAGAAGTAGGTTAACAGTGTTTGAGAATTGTGCAAAAGTTATTTTAAGGTTACGTGTTTAAAGATTTGAAATAAGCGCCCCCCTCTCTATCAAGCCCCCCGTTCATGAGGTCTGAAATTAAATAAGCCCCCTCCCCCTGGGGGCCTGAGCTTTTACGGTACAGAGTGTCATAGCATCCTGAACTTTCTGCCGTTTTTCACCCTCCCCTCCCGGCCTCTCTTTTGATTTCTATTACTTGTAGCTTTTTATTTTATTGGGCTTGGCTTCTTCGCGTGATCGCTACCACCACACAAAATGTTTTTGAAAAATTACGCAACACTGCCCTGCACGATTCATGGTAAAGGTAAACTTAATTATTATACGTTACTGCACTGATACGATTTTAATAATTCAGATTCTAGAGTTTAAAATATTAAACCACTCATACAGTTTAGAGGCAAGTTAGATGAGTTCATTGTATGATTTTCATTTTTTTTATTCAAGTTATCCTGTATAGTTGACGTATTCAGAAAACTCTTTTAGTTTCTTTGTTTTATACTATATTCATTGCGTGCCATTCTGAAAACCGCTTTGTCGATTGACTGCACACTGATTAAGAATTATTGCCTAAGTACATACATGTATATTTTGCAGTGGGTATAAAACCTTATCTTTATTCTTTCTGGAAACCAATGTTTAATGTTTCCTTTGTCGTTTTTTCTTTGTGTTAAATTAACAATTCATCTAGACATCCAATATAAGTGGATGTTGTTTTGTCTTGGATTAAGTTTAAATGAAAATGATGAGGCTAATATTACCTGTCACACACAAAGCTGAGCAAAATTTGCATAGAAATAACATGTTAAATGTGTCGATATTTTTGTCATGTTTGTAAAAATGAATATCACAGAGCAAAAAATAGGTGTTGCGTAAACATTGGCGACGTACCGTTCACACGCAATATACCTTACTTCCTTAACACTTATTGGGGTAGCACGTAAACGTTCTGATAGAAAATAGCAGGTATTTTAACCATCCTCAGCTGGAATCAAAGCAGGAGTTGTGTTTAAAATTCAATTTTTAACTTTAAGTACATGAACGCAATGCCATGCATGTAGTTACTTTTTCGTGAGCTGCGTAATAGTTTTCTAGCTTGATCAATTTAATAAATTGAAAATTTTAAAAATACACTTTAATATTTTATACCTTTAATAGAAGACTCGAGATATAGGCGTAAGGCGTTCATGGTGGCGAACGCCGATCATTTTCTCTTGCACACATTGCTAAGAATTGTTTGCAACTGCTTATAAGTAAAGTATTTTCTCAGCTACTCGGGGAAAGTTAGTTTGATTTTTGGAAATTCGTTGTATTGTCAATTCAAACTGTATGATATTGTTCCAGGATGCTTCACTCGTTGCTTGTTTCTAAGTGCAAAAAAGACGCGAGAAAAATGCCCAGAAGCATAGAAGCTTTAATTACGACAGTCCGCTAAGTACTTGCGATTATTGTCTCTATCATTATTTCATATCAGTTGTATCATCTGGAACGGTGACAGAGAGTCGACCAAATTACACTGGCCACTTACTTTTTTCTATCTTTGATATGCAAAACCGCTAAACACTTCATTCAAATTACGTATTCGTGACCTAGGGCGAAACGCTTGACGAATTGAGGCACAATATTTACATATTTATTATGATGCTTTGAAATGGCCGCCACAGCGACACTAAACGATTTTCTCTGTAACCTCAAAGGCAAGTTCACTTGCTACCACTGCAAGGGGTATTTGAACAATCCTAAAACGCTACCATGTCTGCACAGCTTCTGCAGCGGCTGCCTTCGACGGCTAGAAATGGAAAACCTTGGAGGAGAGCGGCCCAGTTGTCCGTTATGTAAAGCTACAATCGAGCTACCCGACGGTGTAAATATTGAAAACCTCCCTTCGCCGCTCTACCTGAGTCGGTTGCAAGAGATGATTAGGATACGAAATAACAACCCTGAGTTAGCATGCGGAAGCTGTGATCGAAGATCGCCCGCAGTTTCTTATTGCTTCGATTGCAAATGTCTTGTGTGTGTGAGCTGTGTCGAGGTGCACGCGCGGATAAAAGTGATGAAAGCTCATCGCATAGCAGAGTTGAAAGATTTCTCTTCGAAGGATCTCCCTTTGTTGATCCAATCGCCTTTGTCTTGCAGCCAAGAAGGACACAAGACGGAGGCACTGGATCACTTCTGCAAGGACTGCGAGAGGCAAGTCTGCGAGAAATGTGCTAATCACTCGCACAACGGCCATAATGTAGTGGCGATCAGCCAAGCGAGCAAAGAAAGCAAGAAACGTATACTGCATGCCATGGATAGTTTGCAAGCTAAAATGTTGTCATGCCGCGAAGAAATCAAGCGCGTCGATCAGAGCTACAGGACCGTGGAACGGAGAGTCATCATAGCGCGACAAGAGGTGCTGAAAAAAATCGAAAATCTGATCCGTTTTCTGAGGAAACACGGCGATACAATGCTTGCCGAGCTGGAGGGCATTTACAGAGATCAGCAGCTTTTCATAATTAAACAGCGAAAGGAGCTTGAGCTACAATTAAGTCAAATGCAGAAAACTCACGAGTACGCTAAAGACGTCCTGGAGAGGGACATTGGAGGAGAGATTTTAGACATGGAACGGCCGGTAAAAAGACGCTTTCAGCAGCTCATTTCCGTGAAACCCAAGCCAGTGCCACACTCACAGAAAAGCATCAATGTGGATTATATTCCAGATCAAAATGTTCTGAGAACTCTAGAGCAATCGGAGCTCGGGCGAATCTTTGTGAGCCACACCGACCCAGCAAATTGTACCGCCGAGGGCGAGCACATGAATCAACATCTTACCGGAACAGGGGAACGAATTGAATTCACAATTCACACTAAAGACTCCGATCAGAATCCGAGTTACTCCGATAACGATCGCTTGACGGTGTGTATTCAGTCCAAACAAGGTACGGTGATTCCGACGAGAATCGAAGACAAGAGAGACGGAAGTTACGTAGTGAGTTACACGCCGCTGAAGACGGGCGTTTACCAGATCGACGCCCGGGTTCGGGGCGAGCCAATCAAAGGAAATCCGTTTAAAGTTCACGTGACCACAAGGGCAGAGTACCTAAAAGCTAGCCGGATGAATCTGGAAAACGTCGCCAAACCTCAAGAATACAACCCACTCATGTCATTTGGTCAGACGCCTGGCCAAGACAACCTACAGCTCAAACGGCCTTGTGGGATAGCAACCTGTTCCTCGGGCGAAGTTGCCGTTGCCGATTCGTGGAATCGTCGGATTTTGATCTTTAATCACAGCGGCAAATATGTCACGCAATTCGAAGGCAGCTATAACATGACAAACCCGGTTGGTGTCGCTTTTGACTCCGAGGGTAACATTGTGGTATCCGACAGCGACAATCAGATGGTACACGTGATAGATCGATGTGGCGTGACCATCAAGACGTTTGGCGGCGACGTGCTTGATTGCCCGTGGGGTGTTTGCGTTACGCCTGAAGGCAAAATCACGGTGTGTGACTGGGGGAGCGCCTCCGTGAAAGAATTTTCACAGCAAGGAAAACTGATGAAAGAATTCGGCAGTCGCTGGTCCGCCAAACCTTATTACATCATTTATCACAACAGCAAGTACTTCGTTACATTCGATACGCATTGGGTTGAAGTATTCAGCAGCGACGGTGAATTCTTGTACAAGATTGGCGAAAAGGGTTCCGGTGAAGGGCAGTTAAGGGACCCAAGAGGAATGACTATCGACAGTAAAGACAATCTTGTTGTGTGTGACAGTGGAAACCACCGGCTTCATATGTTTACTACGGATGGAAGAGCGTTTTCTGTCGGAAATCAGGGTAAAGAGTCTGGACATTTTGATAAACCTCAAGATGTCGTTGTAACATCTGACGGCAAATTGTTTGTGACCGATTATTGCAACAATCGTGTGCAGGTACTTCAAAAGAACGCCAGTACATTGTCATTAAAACTTGCCGAGTAGGCGTTCCAGTAACAATTCCAGAATGACAGACGTTCTTTTCTGGCGAGCAGTTCAAGCCTTTTTTTGCCTATACGCGTGGCCATGCTTACGACTTTAGATGACCTAATTTAGTACTAGACGTGGCGTATTTTGTCATCAAACAGAATCGGTATTTATCGCTTACTTTGAGTGCCAAAAGTCACGTAACGGCTTGTCAAATGACAGAACATGTCACGTTTGATGGCCACGTCTAGATGAAAATGACGATAATTAATGGCGTACCATAGCATACAGGGTCTAATGATAGTGCGTATAAGCAAAACCCAGAAATTGAAAGATTGCTACAGTTGAGTATAGGTGGACAAAAAGCAATATGCACAGTTTTTAGTTCTTTGTTTTGAACTTTAATAATGTTGAAAACGAATGCAGATTTTTGCATTCTTTTTACGCGGACAGTCTCTTAAATGCTTTGAGCACCTTTTAAAAGTTTAAAATTTTATTGTAGCTAATTGTACGTGACGACCAAAGTTTCTAGTTAATTACCCGATTTTCGCTTTTCGCATTCCCTGACTCTTTGATACAATGCCCATGAAGAAACCACATGTGAAATGCAAATTGTAAAAAAAAAAGAAACTTTAATTTGTTCCCGGGGGTTTACTCATTTACGTTTCGTATGGGGAGGCTCCGCCAAGAGGTTACGCTCCCTTGCGCTTACCAGCCTTTGCCGAAATCAGGATACGTCTTCCATATACCTTGCACTTCAATCAACAACAGATTATCGCGCAATTTTCGTCGCTCGAAGGCTCCGAGCCTTCGTATATTTTTCCGTTGTGATTTCTGCCAAAATTTTGGAACATTTTTAGTAATTAGACTTAGCTTATTAGCTAAGTAGCTTTAATCTTTTTTTATTGTAACCACACGCCCCTTGTGGAAATCAGCTTTTAGTATTATGTTAGTTGACGGGGCAAGCGTGTTTAGATAAAGTTTTACCTACCTACCTAGCTGCTACCTCTTTTAGTTAAACGTATTAAACGTGTATTTCGGCGACCCTTTATTAACATGCTAAAACAGTAAATGTCCTTACCCTTTCAGATACTGGAGGCGTAAACTAGGGACCCCTTTCAGGCGGACCCTCCCCCTGTAGCCCACTCTAGGAATTATTTCCCCGGCCTTCATTCATATGTTAGTGTGGGATTTACAAAAACGGAGTCGTATTTTGAGCGAAATTTAAATCAAACAACCAAACAAAAGCGGCTCAATCAAACAAAAGCGGCTTAGAGCGGCGAAATCAAACAAAAGCAGCTTAAAGGACAATTTATAATAGAAACTGTTGCGAGCCTCCTCTAAGGGGTTATATCACTTATTTTTAATGAAAGTTAAAATAGAAAAATACATACCGCAAAATTCCAATGGTAAGCCCTCCCGAATATGAGCCCGCGAAATCTCATTCGCAAAAAGTCCACCGAGAATAAGCTTCCCCCCCGAATATAAACCCATGGGCTTATATTTAGTTTACATCCCAAGACGATTACGGCGTAACTGATCTTCTGATTGTAAGTCCCCACAAAAACTACCGTATTATTCTAACTATGTAAATAGCAATGTGAATGCTGTATGTACAACAACGAGCTTATTTACCACAAAAAGGTGGCGTACTAAAACAACAAGCAAACTCTATTTTTTGAAACGAGATATTTTAAAGTTTGATCGTAAGATCACTGTTGTTGTCGTATTTAGGAACATACATATTATGTTATGTTATGTTATGTTATGTTATGTTATGTTATGTTATGTTATGTTATGTTAAGTTATGTTATGTTATGTTATGTTACAGCTATTATTTGCAAAAAAAGTTCAATTCCTCAATCTTATACCGCCATACTCTTTCTGTGCAGCATTTTCGGGTGCAAAATTCCTCATTTTTCATACACAAAATCCCTTCCAAATATAAGTCGAACCAATTTTGAAAATATAATCCTAGTGCTTATTATCGGAATTTTACGGTATTGGAATCAAAGAAAACCCAAAACTAATGGTTCAATTTTTTTCCAAAATTACTCTGACTACTATTTTTTTGCAAACTATAAATAAATGAACATTGGCCAGGATGGAAATGGATAAATTCTCCCGTTGTGTCTTGGAAAATTCTCGAAATACTGATTATGGTTTGTTGATATCTTTCTTTTGGTGTGGTAATTAGGTTTAGTTTCAGAACAGGGACACTATCCCGATATCGGCACGCGTAAACGTCAGCTGTTATCTTTCAAAAAAACATAGAACTGTCACATTGAGGTGACAAGATTACCCCGCGGCCCACGCGGTGATCCGCTGCTTACATCCGCCATTTAAATATTTGCTCGCGTTTTATAGCTCCAAGGAAGCTACAACTTAAATTTCTTGACAAAAAGGGTCTATATATCACAATCCATGATGCGAAACACAAAATATAAATCACCGGAGACTTTTGGTTTTAATTGCAATGAAAGCTAGAGATTTCTTTGGCGAAACATCACGTCGGACTTTTGTAACAAGAAGACTTATTAGTTCCTATTGTTTTTGGAGGGACAAGTATGTCGTTTAGAGTGAAAAATAAGGTCAGCTAGCATTTTCGGCGAGCCATCAGCAGCTCCGAAATTCGCGGATAGGATTCTGCTTTCTAAAATTTTCTGCGGCCTAAATATTCAGCTAAAAAATCCGAACAGATCAATCCGTATTAGCTTTCACAAATATGCCTTTATAAACCTCTGAAGCAATCTTACAAAGCAGGAAATGATATTTCAAGTATTTTGCTAAAATTTTCTCGTTGGGTGACCCTGATTATACACAAAGATCTCGAGCGTGATGCGAAACACAAAATCCTGCAACAGAATTAAAAACAATAAGCCAAGCCCGGCGTTACAAACATCCGCAGGCAAACTCGTCACGCTGCAGTAAATATTTCAGATCCTTTATTGTCGAAAATATAAACATGAGAGGCGGAAAAACCCATAAATTTCCTAACTGAGCCAAATTCAACGTACCTATCATGCAAGAGCGGCATAAAAATCATATTGAGTCGCTTAACAAACGATGAGAAGTCAAACCAACGGAGAATAACAAACGACGAAAGCCACAAGAATCCACCACTTATGACCTCGATATGACCTCGAGAATGCGACGCCTAAGTTGTAACGGCTCGATTCAGTCAACATTTAAAAATCCTCCGTTCTAAACCCGCTACAAAAAAACAAGAAGCAAAATGGGTCAAAAGACCAAGATAAGGCGCGGCGTACAAGTACAAGTAGAAGTCGTGCAGCTTGCAGGCCTTCCAACCCATCAGTTTATGGCTGTGTCGGTCGAATACAGACGCCACTGATCCCTTCAGTCGTTTCCACGTCTCATGGGTTGCTTTCTTTATATATATTCTGGTATGCTGCTAGTTCCATTTCTTCTTATTCCTTTCACGATTTTCTGAGCTTTTATGGAGGCTGACGGGAGAAAGAAGCCTTCGACCGGCGCCATAGCGCTTCCCTCCTCTCGGTCCTCCCTCCAACGGCATTGAAAACAACGCCAAAAAATCCCGATCTCACACAAATTGGAACTTAACGAAAACTGTATATCATTAATCTATAACTGGGAGAAGCTTTAGGGTAATATTGAACTAAACTGACCACGATGCAAACGGATTTTTGAAGGTTCTATATCACTTCTCGCGTCTTTTGAATTCGCGACATCCTGTCAGGAAATCAAAGTTTGGAGCATGCGCAGTAACGGGATATTGGTCCTTTAACCCCAAAACGTAAAAATCTTCATGACGGTGCCCCTTGAAATAAAAACAGGGCTAGGAGCTGTTGTTGTTTAAGGACGGTGCCTCAACTATGGTTGCTTAATTATACGTGGTTACCCACAGTTTTCCTGGAGTCCAATAGCTAAGATCGGCTTTTTAGTCAGGTACACAGGAGCCCAAAATGTGACACCCACGGGCATTTTTGTCTGTTTTTTGGCAACATAGCTATTTTTACTAACTCGAGTACGCTGATTTCGAAAATTATTGTTGCCAAGCTCAATTCTTGTGTTAAGATGGTGTTTTGGGGCATTTAATTATGACGTCATTGTCCAAATAAGGAGTTTTCTTTTCCTTAGCAATTTTAAGTTTAATAGATTCAGAAACTCTCTCGATGACATCATGACATCACCGTTGTTACACTTGGAGATAAAACGTTATTGTTCGTCTTGTATATTGCTGAATCTAAGCCATTTCACAATGTACTTTGTCTGTCACGGGCTCATGATGGTGACTTTGGTAGAATTCATGTCAAATTAACGAAATCAAATTAACAGGACGTTGCTTCTTACTCTTAGGTTTAAATCTGTCTGTAATATTGTTAAGCATTATTGTAAATATTACTAATAAATCTACTAAACTCTTTCAAAAACACTGAACTAATATACCGTACCCGTTCTTCTTCTTCTCTGTCTGCAGACAGCAGCCTCCGTTCCACGAATCTTTGAAGCTGGGTCTGTCCCAAAGAACGAGTTTGGACGAGAGACTGTTCAATTTCTGGAGTCGCAAGATCTTTTGGGGCAATGTTCTGCAGTGTCCCATTTGCCTGTGACGAGAACATCCCAAATGTTTGTTGTGTAGAATGTAGAGCATTCTCAGCTTCATTATCTTGCTTCTCTCTCTCCTTAGCACTCTCTTTGTGGATCAAGATGTCGTAGCTATCTTGCTGCTCTGTCTCTCCTTAGCACTCTCTTTGTGGATCAAGCTGTCGTCGTGGTGTATGTCAAACATCGCTGATGTTTGCGCAGCAATGTGGTAACGCAGGTTGTGGGATAAAGCCCATCTGCTAACCGCTGAGGGTGTCTTTGTGATACCAGCAATGCCGCCACCCTTCTTTCCAGTCGCACTCCGCTTCTAATTCTGGCGTTTGCACATTCGAATTTATTATTGTTTTTAATCTTCAAAACAATAAAAAATTCCAACGGGCAAATGCGACAGCAATACGCATACGCTTCAAATAAATCCATCCTCTGTCTTTTCATTAATTTTCACCTTTGAATTAGCCGTAAAAAATTTTTACCTTACCTTAATTAAGGTAGGCACGGGAAGGTTTTCCAATTGCTAAGAACTCGTGCTATTGACGATATTGAAAGGGTTGCATGTTTTCAATTGCAACTTTTATTAAAACAAGAATCACATTCGACTTAAAAAAAAAAAGGCAAAGTTATGTCCGTGATAAGGTGAATTTTATATGAGAGGGCGTGGTCAATTGTCACGCGAAGGATCCATATTCATAGAAACAGCGCAAAAACTGTCAGAAATTCTTAGAATCATCTTTTCAGTACACTAATAACGCTTTGAGAGAATTTCTGGATCTAATTGTCCTAAATTGGACAATGACGTCATAATTAAATGCCCCAAAACACCATCTTAACACAAGAATTGAGCTTGGCAACGATGGTTTTCGAAATCAGCGTACTCGAGTTAGTAAAATAGCTAAGTTACCAAAAATCAGACAAAAATGCCCGTGGGTGTCACGTTTTGGGCTTCTGTGTACCTGACTATTTCCTGCATAGCCACGAACTGTGCAACAATACATCATTCCCCTGTATTAGCGTCTTACTCTAAAGGCAGTTGAACGCCGCCCTCGCGCCCAGTGCACGAGGGCGGCGTTCTCTATTCGTCTTGTTAAAAAAAAAACAAGACAAAAAAAAAAACAAAACAAAAAAACAAAACAAAACAAAACAAAAAATCAGGTAACGTGACTGGTATATTTTTCCCTTGCGGGTTTTCATTTGCGGTTACAGCCAGCGGGTCTATATTGGTGCTCACTGTAATCCGCAATAAACAGTAGAAAAGAGTATCGTATTTGAAATGAAGTTGTGACCATCGAGTTGTAATTGCAATTTAGGCTATTGCAGCTTTCGCAATATTGCTTGAATTGCGATTACAACTGCGATGGTCACAACTTCATTTCATTTCATTCTAAGTAACGTCTTCCTTAAACTTCTATTCTCTTAGTTTTCAATCTGCTCTGGAAACCTGGATTGCTCTGTGAGGAATGGGACATAAGAGCGAGAGGGGGGACACGTAAGGCCTTCTTAAGCCCTCAGAAATATTGCACTCCCTTAGCCACCTTCAGGCCCCACTTAGATGATGTACAAGTATTAAAACCGAAGACTAATTCAAAGAGTTTGCAAAGGCAGGGACAAGCGGTTTAAAACTGATCTTAACTTTCATTACGTTACCATTTCACCAGTGTCTGTCACTGAATGTGGATTCTGCAGAAAGCGCGAAAAAGCTGTTCATGTGGGGGGCTAGGTTTAACAATTATTTCTCCACAACTTATGTCATGAATCCAATACCAATACCAATAACCCAATATCGTAATGTACAAGTCAGTGGCTCAGTTTCCACTCCAACACGTGACTTTAGTGTCCATGACCGTGGTCCTTGTAAGTTGAAACCTTGAATCAAACAATTTTTGTCGATGCTAGTCGGAGGAAACAGTCTCATGGTCGAAAAACCTGCCATCCACGTCTTCTTATTTCCGTTGTGCACGGCTGTGTAAAGTGGCTCCGCTGTGTTGTTCACCAGTATAACTGTTTTTTTACCTTGGCGGTGAGGTGATGATGACGGAAAACGCCGAGATGAACATAACGCAAATCTTGGTGAATTAACTGAGTCAGTATCCGGGATTTTTGGATTCTTGTTCGCGGTCTCCTGCCAAAGAGGTTTTACTGGTCCATTAGGGGGAGAAGTAAGAGAACCTGTCGTAGAGGTGAGACATTGGCTTTAGTAAGTCAGTGAGACATAACTATCGATTTCAGATGTCTGTTGACAAGGAATTTCTCAGCCCTCTTCACGGCGGACCATTGATTTCCGACTACACGGTTTGAAAAAGATGATCACGTTATCTCAAGTTATTAATTGACTGCAAGTATGTTGATGCAAGATCGGCAACGCTCAATTCAACGTCTGATTAATGCATGGGTCAACGAAAACCCTGACACCCCTCACCCCGGGATAAGGTGGGGAATTGGAAAAACCTTGGTCAAATCTCGAATAATACCCCTACCCCTGGGGGATGCCTCCTTAAGTCAAAACATTACCTAATAGCCTCACCCCCAGGGTCCGACATCTGTAGAGTTGAGTCACTAGCCACCAGGCACCCGGGCAAGTGAGCTTCAAAAATCTACTAGCCCACAGCACATTTCAGTCGCCCAGGCTCTTTGCCAATGTCTTTCTTCACCCATATCATCTTGACCCTGGCAGTAGAGCTAAAGACTGTGAAGGATCTTAATAGTTTTAATAGCTAAGCAACTGTTGGGTTTTTCCTGCAAGCTTTAAGCCCATTATTGTAAGGAACAAAAAAGCCTTATATTTATCTCACCGAACGAGTGGAACGTTACGGAAACGATTACGAGTGTTAGGTAAAACAGGTCCGAAATTCGTAGCTTAGCTGTCGAAATGTTTAAATTTTAACAAACCTTGTAACTTTTAGGATACTTTTGGAGGCTTTTTGTGCCAAGTAAAAGACGAAAGAGGTGAATGTAAATGCCAACGACGTTGCAAAACCCCCGCTACCTTGCCTGAACTTAGTAATAAAATGTGGAGGTTGTGTGGTTACCAAGTCAAGTACTTGCAGTGAAACACTCGCCATCGATGTGCAAAAGACTGAGTGAAATACATGATGGTTTTGCGCTTGTTTTGTTTTAGAACAGCTCCCAGCAAGAATGATAACAACTTCACAATGCAGTTCCAAATCCCCACCTATGCCCCACCCCCAGAGTGCAGCTAAATTTACTAAACACTTTTAGCTTGCTTTTAATAAGCTTGTGATCAAGTGATCTGTTGTTTCAAACCGCGGAGTAAAATGAACGGACGGTGAAGCGAGCTAAAAGAATCCCTTGTCGCTGGACGTCTGAGATCGAGGAAAATTTTTATACTACTGTTGTAAGAGCAAAGACGGGATTGAAATAGAGTGGTAAAGTGTGATGTCATCGTTTTTTTCGAATTTCTTTTTTAGTCCTGTAAAGCTATTTTGAAGACTTGAATCGAGTTTTTCAGTATATGAATGACGAATTACACCATGTATTACCCTTAATCGTCCTATTGTCTATAAAAATGCGATTGTTATGAAAATTGGGAACTTCGCAACAAATTTTGAATTAAAATTTTGAATTATCCGTTCAAACTAATCGGAAAATTTAAGCTCGATTCAAACCTTCGAAATACTGGTAATCAGTGTGTAGGTATAAGGTATGATTATATATCAAGATTTTGCGGTCTACGAATGCATCTTACTTTTGAATAAGATTATTATTATTATTATTATTATTATTATTATTATTGTTATTATTATTTCAAAAAATACCTTTGATACACCTTGTCTCCCATGTGACATTACCGACTGTTGTATTGCACAAACCAGTAGTGCTTGAGCTGCAATCTAAAGAAATGATATATTTTCATATACCACCCATCGCGAAGTCTTTTCGCAGCTTAACAACACATCTGAATGCTAGTTATTTTCAATAATATAAAGCATTTGATTTCAGATACTAAACTGATGACTGCTTTATCATTGTTCAATATTAGAGGGCTGATTAAATGAACCTACCTGTTTTTTCGCTGAATCTCAAACAGGATTTGACTTCCCTTCTTTGTCCTATTGAGCAAAACCATAGGAAATAAATAGTTTTTACCTTCACAACAAGGTTTAATATATAAACTTCTTCATTTATCATTTATGCGGATGTCACTCATTCGTTCAGCTCGTTATTATTACCCAATCACCCGTTAAGGGGGTGGCGCGGCGGACTTTGAGAAGCATCCCATCCAGGCAGGAGTAGTAGTACTTCTGGTTACTACTTCATGTTATAGAAACCATGTGGCCACCTAGGCCCGAAGTTCAGTTGCTAATTACCTTATTATAGGAAATTAACGTTTGTGTTAATTTAGGTATTTGAAATAATGCCTCTTAAATTAACTCGAATTGAAGGGAAAATTACTCCCAACTGGAACAAATTTATTTCGTGACTGAATGTAAAAATTATGAACAAAACAGATCTACAGGTGTTTGAAGCAATTTCTTTACTGACAATGTAGCAAAGCTATTGTTTGGTGGGTGTCAAGAATGTCCGGAGTGGAACCAGAATTTGGGATTAAAATGATGGAAATTAAGGTCGCGGAAATTAACGCTCCACTTAATTCTAAAGCAACGCGGAAATTTATGTTCACAGAAATTAACGCGACTTAAATTAACGCGACTTTCTACAATTCGCGTTCATTTCATGGAGCGTTCATTTCCTATAATAAGGTAATTGTTTCCTGCTTACCGGCTGTGACGCCTGCGTTGTCTTTGGTTTTTTTATCATCTGACTGTGGTTTACTGTGCTGTGGAATAATGACCTATGTAGGCGTAATAAAACAAAGGAAAACTTAGCAGATATATTCAATTCTTGAACCCAGAAAATGCTACTACCAGCATTGTGACAAAGGGCGTAAAATTTTGCTAATCCTCGAAAGTAGCGCCATTGTTGAAGGACATTTCTTGCGGTTTTGTCCTTAATTAAACAAAGTACCAGAGACTCTCCTCTGTATTTTTTCTTGTTCTTTCAGGAAGAACTCAAAATCTTTTACAGAAAGTCAATTACCTTATACTAGCCACAGTCAATAGCATTTCGGCAACTCAATATCATTTATGTGAGCTTAGCAAATGTGGGGATACTCATGGTATTGCTTTTCACACCTCTACATATCATATTTGTAAGGTGATATGCTAAGAACAGGTGCCGAACAGCTATACGACTTACTATACGATCCCAAAGACTGCCACATTTCCCAAATTGGGTGCAATATACCTTTAAATGAAAAATGTCTTGTAAAAGTTTTTGTTCTGTTCGCAAACTTCAAGATCTAGAGGCAAGTTTTATGTCTCCAATTTACTCGTCACCGCCATTAAACAAATTATCGAATAATAATTTCTTTGGTTGCCTTTGTCTCAAGGTTACTCAACTGCATACAAAAGAGACTTCAACAACACCAAAATCTTGCTGAAGAAGGGTAAACCAGTCAGCTTCGCGTCTTATCTGAGTCACGCTCGAATGAACGTGTCAAAAGACCTAATGTTATTAAGACGGGATCCATCAGGAAATTGAGTAATCATTGGACAAAAACCTTGTACCAGAATAGTTTAAAGTTTATCGCATTCTTTTTTACACTTTCTAAGAGCTATAGACGTAATTAGTTATCTGTAATAACACCAAAGGCATTTTCTTATGGGAGCCCGTGAAATTAAATTTCAAATTTCACAGGAATTGTGTAAACACGCGTAAAATAGGTAAATTTTGATGCATAAGATTTCATTTTGTGAAATTTGAAATTTATCTTCTCGGGCTCCCATTAGAAATTGTCTTTGGGGTTATTACAGATAACAAATTACATCCATAGCTCTTAAAAAATGTAAAAAAGAATGCGATATGCTTTAAATTATTCTCGTTCAAGGTTTTTGTCCACTGAAAATTAAAATTACTCAATTTCTTAATGGATTCCGTCTTAAGTTCTTGTTACACTGACACGCAGTTTTGAAAAAGACTAGTTTAAACGCTGATTTTGGCTGGCGCGCGACGTTAGCATAAGCACAAACAGAAGGGGGAAAATAAGCGGTCTTCCTTAGCTTATGTTTATGTTTAAAAATGTTTATGCTTGTTCTTGAGGTGACGGCTATGCTAAGGCCACTGGTGAAAACCAGCCATAAAAGCCAACCAAAACATGTTGTAATGGTGTTAAGTAAACAGCCTTTTAATTTTCAGTAGAATTTGCCTCGGTAGTCTTCCATCGATCTGTATTTCAACGCTTTCAGCAATTTCATTGCGGCCATTATGTTGTCCAACAGTACATTCGCTACACAACGTTCGCCCATAGTAAGGTTATAATAAGGTTAACCCAATTGACGTCTTATAAAGTATCAGAGTTAAAATTTTGAAAACCATGCCTGGTGAAAGCGAACAGAACCACAGAAAACGTACTGCATGGTAACTTCTATTTTTAATTTGGTCGCACCTAAAAGCTTGAACTGAAATCTGATTCTAAGTTTGAACTGCGTAATATAGTAGATCCGAAAGTCCTAGTACAAAATTGTTGTTATTTTATCGACCCCTCTCTTTGTAAATGACCTGCGTTGTAGTCGCTGTAAGTTTTCGAACACTGGTATTCTAAATTTACCGTCTACAGGAACAGTGTGGCAGGCCATACATTGAGTGACTGGGGGTTTCCTCATACTTCGAGGTAGAACGCGTACACTGATAAACAGCAAACTCTTCAAATCATTTCTGTCTGAAAGAGCGTTTTATTTTCAATTGGTTGATTGCTTTATACCTGGAGAGAACCCTTTTTGTCCCCCTAAAAAAATGTAATTGCGCTTACCTTTTGGAGTACCCTTCCGAAGTACCCTTCCGAACTTGGTTCCTTTGGCGTCTTGGAAGTAATCCTTCAAATTTTCTTTGGCTTTACCTAAGGAGCACTTCTTTGAGGCACCGTGAAACAGTGCGTAGTTACACTCGTCAGATAAGGAACACGCAGTAGTACACTTAAATACATCATGAACAGTAGCGGTACGGAGGTCTGGTGTTTCATAAAAATCGTCTTGAGAAATAATTTGGAAGTATGAGGAACGAAACCTTTGTTTCTGAACGCAACACACACTCGCCAAGAAAAACATAAGAACATAAATGCACGTAAGTATGGATAATTTCATTATGGAGACTCAGGGATACTTCACCTACAGGCTCCATCAAAGTGGTTTGAGATAAGTGGGTTGTGTTTGCTTGATATTTTTAATGAATCAAACGTTTGTTAAATAAATTTAACTCGAGCGCGGAGCTGCCAAGCAGTTGTGTTTAATGGTGACACTCATTGCGCAAAACCCTGTTTGCAACTGTTTGTCCCTAATTACAGATATTTGCAGGGCAGTCAAGTCCTTATAAAAGGCAAATGTGAAATCTTTAAGGAGGAGTTACACGTGGATTTACTTTTTGAAATAAGATACGATGTAAGTTGGAATAATGAGGGATAAAAATTGTTGAGGTGATTCCATTCAATTGCATTGCGCATCCTTTCTGCGCATCATTCTGCGCATTATTGCGTGATTAGCGCGCGCATGAGCGCGCGCGCGTTCGGAACTGATAGGTTTTCTATGGAAGCTGAGCTGTTCAGAGAAATAAATGGTCGTTTTCTCCCAAACGAACTCGGTGACCCCACTTTTTTATTCCATTTATCTAAAGAAAATACGACTCTACATGATATATTCAAATTTGAAGAATTTTTCATTATTCAATTTTGAAATATTCCGGTTGATTCACTGTTAAGGTCAGATTTTAGGCGTTTCACTGGAACCGTGTAGACGCTTGATTTGTCTATTATTTCAAATTAGTTTCATTGTTATGGCAATTTTAAGACGTTTTACTGTAACATTGTACTTCTATCATAAGAATAATGCTTATACTTCATTGCCAGTTATAACTTTGTTGAAGTAATGGGTGTCTCTAGTACAAGGATAGGTTTTTTTAACATTGCTGTCTAAAGATAGCAAACTGCCTATATACTACAGCCCCGTAGCGTGAAATCAGGCACGGTGACCCCCTCTTTTGTTTTATTTTTTTAATGTACTAGGTGTAATTAGTAACTCTGCAAAGTTTCAACAAATTCTCATTACAACTTCTTTTCCCTTGGAATCACCTTAACTCGCTGTTGTGTCTGGTAGTAAAATAATTGCGGATATTTCCGTCGACATTTTGTCTCTGGCAGTAAAATGTCGGCGGTTTTCCGTTTTAGAATGCCGCATTGTTGTACAGTCTATAATTGAACTAGCCAATCAGAGATAAAGCTCGGAAGGAAAAAAAGTATACATTACTTGCGTGCGAAGGAAAGGCTCGAAGACGATTGATTTTGAAATTACTTCTTTTTGGCGCGAGCTAATGCTTAGCGCGTGCATGAAGAACAGCGAAAGATTTTAGGGAGTTGTGCCATTAAAGCCTATTATAGCCTGCGACCAAGCTCTCCGGGGTGATCTGGCGGCGGGGCGGGAAAAGGAAGGAGAGCTTGCAACTACGTCTCAGGAATTTGAATTTCTGCATCGAAAAAGTCGATGCAAAATGCTGATTGGTAGAGATTTAATTTGGTAACGACGACATCAATCTTCACGCGCAGACGACAAAAGTAAACGCCGAATGCAACGTAAACTACGAAGCTAAAATTTTCAGAATCGAAATTTCCTTCGCTAAACGTGCCGTCAAAAGCTAAACTTTTGAATGTAACTTATACTAGAAATCGAAGGTTATGTTAGAAAGAGAATTAGAGTAAAATAGTAAGCTTTTTTCCTGGGATTAATTTTAATTCATAGTGCACTGAATTTTCCATACTGCGAGGCTCAAAATAAATTGCTCGAGCGATGTGGGAAGAAATCGAACCTTTCTTTCGCGTACTTTATCCTTCGATTAAAATTGAAATAGTAAAAGAGGCTCATATTGAAAGTCAATGACAATTGCAAAAGAATTTGTAAGAAATAGCGAACATAATCCGAAGTTAGTTTCAGTTCAATAGCGCATCAAATTTGCATAACGCGTGAAATCTAACCTTCTTTCACGTGTTTTAAACATGTTTGTTACATTGAATCTCGTTTCTGGTTTGCGCTGATTGGCCAAAATCTGACACCTCAGAGAACGGGGAGCCACAGCTGCACTGGAGGCGGAATTCAAATTCCTGAGACGTAATTGCAAGCTCTGCTTCCTTTTCCCGCCCCGCCGCCAGATCGCCCCGGAGAGCTTGCTCGCAGGCTAAGCCTGTTAAAGAAGGACGAAATCCCAAGAAGGAAAGCCCGAGTGACATCTGCTGGTTGTGCTGGCAATTATGATGGATTGTAAGATAAGCCCATGATGGTGTTACCATGTTCTGAAAGTTAGAATAATGTTTTGGAAGGAAAACATCTCAGTTGCTGCAGTTCAATGCCAAACACCTTCGGTCCTTGTTTGAAGTGAAAGACTGATCGTGTTTTCTCTATGTTTTCTAATCCGTTTTTAGAGACGGGAGTAAAAGTAGGACGGGTTTAATTTAATACAAAGACTGTGAAACAGGAGAGTATTTTTATACTTTTTTTTCAAGTAAATACCACTGATAGAAATCTAAGTTACTTCGCTTCCAAATGAGGTAAAAGCTAAGAAAGTCCTAAAAGAGCACATGGTTTCAAGAAGTTGAAAAAATTAAATGAAACCGAAATCTTGTGAGACTGATAACTGACTCGAGAACCATAAATAGTTAATAAATTCCTCGTTTTCTCGAGGCGTGAGCTTGGGCTGCCTGTACTTATCTCCTTATTCAACATGGATGCAAGAGTAGAATAATTATTAAATATATAATTACTAAGAATAAGGAATCCTGGTATTTCGGCCTGTACCTGTGTGTTTTCGTACTATATCCCCTATCACAACGTGTCTATGAGGTGTCTGTTGAAGGCATCTTCAGGGCCGAGGGATTCTTTACCACAGAAAGAAGGCTACTATATGTATATGTAAGAGGGAGAAGATTATTTTGTCATAAGTTTAATTGTTCTTACATCACTCTTGGAAAATGTTGCAAGAAACTGTTTTAAAAATGACCTGACTTCTATTCGGAATGCGGACTAGTACACAAGCCACGTAGGCATATCTTCTCTAAAAATAACTGACAGTCATCTTTAAGTGAAACTGTAGCGTTTCGGCTGATTTAGGGTGAGAAATAAACAGTGGAACGTTTGTACATTTGCTTCGTGATCTCGGTGTTTCTGTGGTTAGGGGCCACTATCTCGAGAAATGAAATCGTACAATAGTATTCTTCAGAACTTACTTCGTTCATGAAATGAAATCGAGGACAAATTCCAATTAGTTCGACAAGGCAATGACACGCAGTTTCAAACATTTAAAATGTCCATTCACCAGTCTCTGTTACTGAACGTAGATTCTACAGAACGCTGGGTAACGTTTTACTGTTGGGTCGCTAGATGGGTCAATAGTTATTTCTCCACAACTCATTTCAGGAGCGCCAAGGTACCCAATGCCAACACCACGCACCAAATATGGAAAGTCACACTTCGCTGTCTGAGATTCCACTCCAACGCGTGACTTGATCATATACGGGAATGGCCCTGGCGAGTTGAAACGTTGAATCAAACAACTTT
The DNA here is from genome assembly GCA_964030785.1 of Siderastrea siderea. NCBI lineage: Eukaryota > Metazoa > Cnidaria > Anthozoa > Scleractinia > Rhizangiidae > Siderastrea > Siderastrea siderea. Next base: position 32,293,651 of record OZ034978.1, read on the forward strand.
TGTTGATACTGGATGGGGTCCAGGGAAACAGTTCAATGGTGGAAAAATTGGTTATCAACGTCTCCTCAACTCCCTCATGTAGGGCTGAGTAAAGTGACTCCACTGTGCGGTTCACCAGCATAACAGCAGTTTGGTCATGAGATGGAAAATGCAGCATAATGCAGATCTTGGTGAAAGAACTGAGCCAGTATCCCGGATTTTTGGATTCTTGTCCTTGGTTTCCTGTTCTGTAAGAGGTTTTGTTGGTCCATTCGGAAGAGTCGTAAGCGAACGTGTTCTAAGAGGTGAGACAAAATCTTTATTAGTTTAAACTTCACCTTGTGATGCGTTTTAGTTTCGTCTCGCGTCAGGCTGTTAGTTGTTGGTTTAAAGATTGTTTCTTGAAAGTACGGAGAGTTTTTGCCGGTAAATCAATCCCAAAATTTGATTGTTTTGTAGTCCGTTCGCAAAACTTGAACGTAAAATTTCTATGCAGCTCAGAAACAAGATCAGTGAAGTGAGGAACATTAGTTTGACCATCAGCTTACTTTTTCAAAACCTATTGAAACGCAAAGCGCAAATTAAAACATAGTGGTTACCAGTTCAGAGGCCGCGGACGGAATGGTGAAAAAATTACTGAAACAACTGGGAAAGTGATTTAGCTCATTTCCTATGGAGCTACGTCGACTGCAAGTAAAAACGACGTCAATTTTGTGTAATAATAATGTAACAGCTGAAAAAAATGTCGCCTTTCCTGGTTTTTAGTTTTGAGCTTAAACGTAAGCTTACTTTGTTCGGTACTTGTTAGGTAACCTTATTATTTGCTTGATTTTAGTACTGAATCACCATAAACGTGTAACACTTGTTATTTTAAAATGTTTTTCTTTCAATGCACTGTCTTATCTTTTGTCGCGCCTTGATATTTCGGTGTCAAAAGCCGGAAACCTACAGGCTTTTCGTAAGAATTTATTGAGCTTACTCGTGACGGTGAAAGAAATTGGAAACACACAACGCTGAAGCCCTAAAGAAGATTGATATTCTTTTTCAAAACAATCTCTTCTTCATCCTAAGAAATCATACTATGATGACTTGTGTTTCGGTGTGACCTTCAGTGTAACGAGAACATTTCAGCTCATTACATTTTGAAAGTACTGGCCTCTGAAATTGAATTAAATTAAAAAACGCCTGGAAAAACAGTTAATCAGAGGAAGAGTGCCACAAAAATACCAGAACAGAAAATGTTATTTTCAAGGACAGCAAATGACAGTTTGAATTCAGAACAATTACCAACAAGCCTGTGGCCAACAATATTAAAAATTTATATATTGGTTCCTTACATAATTTGGTATTAAATTTCGCGCATTTATTTTCGCGAGTATTAATTTTCGCGATTTTTGTCCAAAACGCGAAAATCGCGAAATTAAGTACGCGCGAAAATTAGTAAGAATAAGATATTTCCATTTTTGCTTGAAACACTTATTACACACCTTTTTGAAGACTGGTTTTCGAAATCTTGAAAAACATACCTTTGATCCATTTATTCTCATCACTTGTGTCCAAGCTGCTTCTCCACATCCAGGAATGCCGTTCATTCTACACTTTGTCTCCCACGTAACATTACCGACTGTTATATTGTAGAAACCAGTTACGCTAGAGCTGCAATTAAAAGGAATGAGTCGAACTGAGTATTCTCAAGTTAACGTTTAATATTAAACGCTATTTATTTTCAGTGACAGAGATCATTTAATGGCAGAACGATGACAGCTTTTATTTTAAAAAAAGTTCCAGTTAAAAGACGTAATAAAAAAGCTTTTTATCGAACCTCAAGAGTGCAATTGTATATCATTATCAGGATTTCTTGTTCATTTCTACTTGTTTTCCCCTCTTCAGTCCATTCCATTCATGGCCATCGCGTAAATTAATGATAGGAAAACCTTACAAATACCGAAAAAAATACAGGTCCTAGAGGACTAAGCTCCGTAAATTGAATGAACCTACCTGTTTTTTCGCAGGATGTCACAACAAGACGTGTCCGTTGTTTTGTTTTCCCATTTTTGCCCTTTTGAATTAAATCATATAAACCTGTTTTTACCTCCACAACAATAACACGTTTCATTATATAAAATATACTCCATTTATCATTCATTTTAATCAGTCATCCCCTTCCTGGCATACGAAGCTTGCGCCCGCGGTGCTAGCGGCAGTGAAAACCGAGTTTTCCTACGTCATCATCCGTCATCGTAAAATTGGGTACATTGGGATATGGATTACATGATGTCACTTGCTAATTGTCCAGTTTTTCCAACTCGAGCAGAAGGCAGGAAAGCAACGGGAGCGAGTTGCATAAAACTTATCGTCCGGCGAAACTTATAACGCCAGACGTTCACTCCAGCCAAAGTCACAATTTTAACGTCCGTCATTAGCTGTTACGTCCAGTGTTAGGTTTTTGCAATGATAGATAACCAACGGGGTGCATAGTGGCGAGCTGGTTATAATTATTCGATATCCAGCAAGTCCGAGTAGAACAATTGTTTTAGTAAAACCTCGACCACTATAATTGTTATAAAATCAAGACAGAAAGAAAGAAACGAGTAAGGGACAAAAAGGGATACGAATTGGTCACATGACTGAACGAAAAAGGCGCCAAAAGTTTGCTAAGTGTGCAGCGTTTCTTTCCAAAGCTGAATGAATCAAAATGAAACTGCTCCGAACCGAAGTGAATGAAGTGGCAAAAGTTTTGGGAAAAAATCTACGAATTTTTGGCTGTGAAAATGCGGTACGTGTTTGATTTTTCTTGAAAAATTGTTTTAATCATCGTTCAATTTGAAAGTGGATTAATGCTGTACGATTTCACCATATTAGCTGCGGGAGTTGAAATGGAGCAAGACTGTAATCCGTTCGCACAAAGGCGTCATCATGTGCTTGTTTAATCGAACTGAAAACAGAATTTTAACTTGAACAGGTTATCTCTGTGCAGCTCAGAAACAGGATTACTGTAGTGAGGAACGTCAGCATTCAACATCTTAGTTTGTTAAAAGCAAGACACAAAACGCATTTGTTCTCAGTTTAGGGTGGTGGACAGAATGACTGGAATGGTAAAAACAACACTTAAACAACTGGGAAGCGATTCAACTTCTTTTACATAGCATTCGATTTGTATCAGACCATTTGGAGCCTTTGGAACAGAGAGCTACAACGAGTGCAGGTAAAACAGAGTCAACTTTGTGTGGCATAGCCCAAAAATGTCGCCCTTCCTTCTTTCTTGTTAGTTTGTTCTGTTCTTGCTTAGATTGCTTCTGTTTCGTCCTGACTTGCCATGAATGTGTGACATTTTTTCTTAAATGCTTCTCTCTCATTTTACTGTGTTTTATTTTATGTCTTGTCTTGATATTTCGGAGTGGAAAGCTTTCCTGAGTGATCGAACCCACCGCTTGTAATTTTTTTTTATGATCGACGTGACGATGAAAGAAATTATCAAGCTGAATTGTAAACACAACGTTAACTACTTAAAATTCTATTTCTACACAGTTTTTGTCGTATTTTGGAATTTTTGCTTAATTTAAATTCGTTGCAAAGTGATTTTTCTCGTCCATTTTTCTCACCAGGTTGTTTGCTCATATCTAAAGATGAAAAACAACAAGGGAAAAAAATAAACGCAAAAACACAATGCGGACCGCTGAGGAAACAGTAAAGTCGACTTATTTTCCTTCAAAAATAAGATTTCAGCAAGATATTCACCGACAGCGCTTTTTGCAGCATTCTTTGGAAAGCTTATTAAGGTCACGAAAAGTACTCGTGAAACGACAGTTGCTCTATTAAAAAAACGAATGAACTCACTTCATTTGCTCACGGCAGCCGGGGAGCGACTCGACAGAATTTGCAATCTAAATGCCGGTACGCAGTTTTCACTGATTCGCATGCCCATTGGCTGTTTAGTTCTGTCATTCATTAAACAACTTTGCTAAAATGAACAATATCGCCCATGCATCAGGACCGTTTACTGGGAAAAGTCACCCGAAAAATGTTTTCTGAAGCTTCCAAGCACAATTATAGAGGAAAAATGGCACAACTTGTTAATTCGCCCGCGAAGTATTACTCGGGTGTTTTAAAGAACACACCCTAAACTATTTTTCGGAAGCTTTTAGAGTCTCTTTTTGGACAACGCAGCTTTAGATCGAGAACTGTTTCACCTATAGTTATTTGAATAACTTTTTCATTTCGATCTAGAGACACGTACGCTACAAAACCATGCTACCCTGAACTCACTCACTGAATCGGAGATTCTAATTTATTTTAGTCTCTAAATTAGGACAGAAATGACATTCACTTCAAGTGAGGAAGCTGAAAATATAACAATGCAGGGAGCTGATAAATATTCCACAACTGAAAAGACATAGAGCTTCACACTAAGACTATAAACTTGACGACAGAGCGACTCTTCAGTTTGTTGGATAATTAAATTAGCAATCAGTCAAAACAACCCAATGAATGGTGACGGATACTAAACTGGATTGAGAAAACAACACCGACTCAGTCTAAAATAGTCACACTATCTAATTCTGGGATAAAATGTAAACTAATTGCGAAATGAAAATTGCTCAAAAAACGAACTTAAAAGAAAAAAATCTTAAAAGACTACCCAATGAACTGCATTTTTTAAAGCTTACATCAGATCGCTTATTTACGAAATTCCTTTAATGATTAAACGTAGGAAATGGGACAACTGACTTTCACAAAACTAAAACTGCATTGAGATAAGCACTTGTTTGCCTGCATTCATATATATAAAAGTAAATCTAACTAGAATCACTGGTGTGACATTGCTGGCAAACGAACACATTAACACGATGCTCGACTGAACAGGCGACAACCTCGTGCCCGGGGTCCTTTCTTCTTATGACGTAAAAAAACTCAGTTTGCCCCGCGTACTGAGCTCTGATTGGTCAATTTCAATTTCAGTCGCGTGCACCGTATGCCAGGTTTCCACTCATTCACCAAGAAGTTCATCGGAAAGAAAAGCGGAAAAAATTACACCTAAGAAGCATAGAAGGTATTACAAGCTCGACGATTATCTAAGATAGATAGTACGTGCATTTTGAGTTGATAAAGCTGATAAGTACGATAACGTCTCATGCAGTTACGGATCAACACCGACACATATTGCAGGGTAACCCCTGCGACGGTCCAGCATCCAATGCAGGAAGGGGGGAGGGCTGGTAGTGACACTTCTAGTTGCCTCATACTACAGAAACCGTAATTCCTGCTTACCAGATGTGAGGCATGTGTTGTGTTTGTCTTTTCCTTTGCCTGAGTTTGATTTGCTGTTTTGAGGTACACTGACCTATACAGGTTTAGGAAAACAAATGAAAACAGATTTTTTTTCATTTCTTCAAATCTGACAATGCGACTATTGAGCTCCCAGTGCGTAATTTGAAGAAAAGACAATCTAATTACGACTTTCCACCGCGTGATATGACATCATAGCCATTTTTCAGTTAAAAAAAGTAATAAGAAAACGAAAGGCATCAATGAGGCTGAAATGGCCCATTGCTTTTTATTGAAAGCAAAACTTCTTGGCATTAAAATAAAGTCCCAACTATTACCCAATGACTGAGTAACGGCAAAAGCTGCAAGGATCTTGGGTAAATCTGTCGTGGTCTAAAGAGTTGTCAGCATTTAAGAGCAAAACCGTACAAGAATCAAACAAAATCCCAAATGAGCGGCAAAGCTTAAAAGATCAAATTCGCTCTTCTTTGGCATGGTGGTAACCCTTAGTAAGTTTACAAACGCTGTGTAGTTTTTTTCCTTGGAATAACTCTTCTTTTTCGAGAAAAGCAAATAAACCCGTTTCCAGCTCTATGCTCGATTTGATGAGGTAAGGAGGGTTGAAATTCCTTCATGTTCACTTGACTCCCGTATCAAGGCTGTTGAACTGGGAAAGGCTGTAATACTACCAATTTGTTGTATGACTCTTCGTCGTCGAGACGTCAATACGTCAAAAACATTGAATGTATCTAAGTATTGAAACAATGCCAGAAGCAAAAAACTTTCCTTTGTTCGGTCAATCGATGGATCAAAAAGATCATCAAATTAAACCACGTGCCTTTACTCAGAATGTCATAAAATTAAGTATTTAAGGACTAAATAAACTGTTCTTTTGAAGCACTTAAAGTTTAGTTGGGGCAAACGATTTCGGAATTTTCAGGAAGTTTTTGAAAATCGGTGCACAGAAAGCATAAAATCACGCAATCTGGTGAATGCGTGACCGACAGTAAACTGGAATAAAATTCCTTCAGTTTGAAATATCAGCGCCGTAGTCGCATAAAACAACCTCAGTGTACTAACCTGTACAGAGATATGGTATTCTAAGGGTTCCAAAGTCCTTATTTTTACCGTTCGCTGCATGTAGATCTCCTTGAGCTTTGACAGTTGCTCGGTCGTTGTTTTGATAGTTACGGCTCCAAACTTGAAATGTTTTAATTCATCTATCTTAGTGCTCTTTGTCCCATCGATATCCTTGTTTTTTGAAAATTGACTTTTAATCCTCTCAAAACCAATTTCAAAGGTGGAATTGTTGAAGAGGCCTTTAAATAGTACAACACTTACGTGATACGCTACATGATTTCCGAAGCGTGACCATAGTTTGTTTGCGGGGGAGCTTGGGTGCGAACTGTTTTTTTTCTTTCCCTCGCCTCAAAAAAATTGCGGGAAAAATCGTGTCTGTACAGAGGCTAGAACTGACTAAGACCAAGGGGCAGTAAAGTAATGCAACTGGCATTTCTTGTTCCAAATTCATAACTTCACCGATGGCACGTGCTTCAGTTTCTAGCATGAAAATATATAGTCGTTTCCCGAGTGCAATCATCTTGTTGTATACTAAATCAATTACTAAACCTGTCTGCAGGCTGAACCTCGTTGGCTACTTGCTCAAAGTCGGCCTTGCAGTTAATCAAGCGTATTTATGGAGAGGAACACAGTATGGCGCCGGTTATGGCAAGGTTAAGGACTACACCAAAATCTTACGGCTCCGTCAATTCCGAGCGCGACCATTCCTCCTCCCCACACCAGGCACTTGTTGGTCTCCAGAGTGGGGCATTTTTCATCAGTGGTCTACCCGTGGATGGGCCAGTTGTCGCCGATTTTTTTCAACTATAGAGAATTTCACATTTTTACTATTTAAGCTACATGGCTGCTTATTTTATTAGATTTCAAGAAGAAGGCATTGCATATTCTTATCAAAAGAGAGATTAATCAGTTCAAAAAGCTATGTATTATTATTTTACCAGCCCCCTCCCCTCTCAATGTGTTACCATTAGCTAAGCCCATAGGAACAAGGACACCTGTTTTCTGAAAAATAACGGCTTCGATACCTCCTTCCCCACTCCTCTGTCACCTTTATGTTAGTTTTCCTTTTCCAGTACTGCGATGGGCGATTTCAGGAGGAACTTGGCATGCACTCCTCGGATCGGTGAAAGGGACAGATAGCCTGATATTGCACTGCATAGTAGCTGATTTTTGTACGCGCAATCTGATAAGCTCTGTCTCGCTTTCAGCTCCAGATAAAGACCAAGTGGACTGATGGCTACTTATATCTTTCTGACATTTCAGTGGAGGAACAAGTTCAGTCAACTTCTTTTCTGTCTCGACGTCGTAGGAACAAAAACTGCCGACGATAAATTAGAGGGAACAGGAGAGTTTCTTTCACGCAAAAAGACCAACAAAAAAGCGCTAACTCGCGTTGCTGTTGAATTCAGGATTGTAGTTCGACACGTGGAGAATATAAAATATTCGAAAAATATACATATGGAATGCAGCTAATCTATAGAAGTAGTTTACGTATTCGAGGATACTTAAAATAATGCAGTAGTCAATTGAACCCCCCACCTCCCCGGACCCGGGACAGATAGGGGGATTTGACAAAGGCCCTGATCAAATTATACCAAAACCCCCAGGCCCTGGGGAAAATTTTGAGATCAAATCTCCCTATCCCTGGGGGCAAATTGGCAAATGATTAAAAAAAATTATTATTCACATCGACTTGACCAGAAACAAAATATTGCTTTAATAAGGCAATAGTTTTCTTTTCTTTCAAAATTTAAATTTCAACAAAACGTACCTTTCACATGCATTCAGTCTAAATGGCAAGCCAAGAAAATAATGCTGTTTTTAGGTCTTTAACGTGGCATAACCTGTCTTAAGAAATCGATCTTAATGGCACTTACTGCGGATTATTACATTTCGTAAGTGTTACTGCCTTTACATTACGACTCGAGGAACACACGCGTAATGTCACGCACGCTTTGGCTTACCACCCCATAATGCGTTGCTAGAGTAGAAAAACCATGTGCTCAATCGAAAGAAACGTCTTACGGTGAAATCATTTTGGAGCATAGTTTTCCACGGTTTATCAAGTTTTACAGCCGTCATCAGAGGACACAAACGTAAGTTCTAAGTTTGCTTTTCTCTTCACTAGATATTTCTAGTATTTATTGTTATTTATTTTTGTTTTAGTTTTCGAAACCGTGCAAACCGTACATACCGTACAAACCGTACAACTATCATACATCTCTTCGTACAAGCAAGGTCAAGTAAAGTACAAGTAACGTAGAAGTATCGTACAAGTATTCACTGTTGTACAAATACAAGTTTATATGCCATCGCTTGATTATCGTTCTCATCGCAAGCTTTGGTCATGGTCATCGAATTAAGTCTTGAATTCTGTACGCGTCTTCGAAGTGTGTTTTCCCTGTGAGTAAAGCATATAAAACGTACTTTGTTGTTTGTTGACTTTGGATCGCTTATATGCACTCACATTCGTTTCGAAAAGTTTCACTCTATGGTATACTGGATTTGTGAATCTTGCTTTACGATTACTGGAGAAATTCAGGCGAATGGTTCGCCATTTTGTCGTTTATTTGGACGCAACTGATAATTTACCTTGGAAGTTGAATCGTAAAGAGATGGAAGGATTAAATTAGCAGCCAGTCCACCATGAGCGAAACCCCCGCCAATGAGGACGCCGGATTTGCAAATGTTCTGAATGAAGACATTCCCGGTACTTGTGAACGAAAATTAACAGAAAAGGGTCGAGAAGAAAAATACGGCGACTAAAAAATGATCAAACTGCTAAACTGTCTGCTGTTTCAAAACAAAGGAATGCTCTTACGAGCCTAAAGGAAAGTGAGAATAATCTGCGTTCAGTCAAATCAGAGCTTGATGTACTGAACACATTATTCAGAGAATATCAAGAAGAATACAACCTCCATTACCATGAGTTGACTTCTGAAGAGGATCAGGACAAGGAGCTTGATCGTTATGAAAGTAAGGAGAAGTCGCCATTGGAATTTAGAAAAGAAGTCATGGAATGGGTCAGTGTGGCAGAACATCGCTTAGCAAGAGAACTTGATCTGCTCTCGGACCCAAAGTCAAGCTCATACAAACCATCTCATGCTAGTACTCGTTCAAGGAAATCTACAGCCAGCTCCACGACGTCTGCGAGAGCGAAAGATAAACTTAGACTAGCCGAATTACAAGCTGAAAAAGAAATGCTGGAACGCAGGCAAGCACTACGAGCTGCAGATGAAGCCTTGAAATTGGAAAATGAAATAGCAAAAGCCCAAGCTAGGGAAAGGGTGTATGCCAGTTTAGAAGAAGATCAGGGTAACCTGGAAAGTAAAGATGATACAGTTCCTGATGTCAAGCAAAGTCAACCTAAGCTCATGTCTTCAACGCCTGTGGCTCCGCTCAACCCTGTTTCCCCAGAGTTTCATCAGAATAGTCTGGTCAGTAAGAACTCACCTCAAGCTAATAGCAGTGTTACTGGTGGACCACGGGGAATTGTTACATCTTCCGACATTCCGTCCCAACCTGAGCCTTGTGAAAAGTCTTTTGAAGAAGTGATGGCCATGCAGCGACAGCAAAACGAGCAAATGATTGCAACTCATCAGCAGTTGGCTGCAGCAATGACTTTGCCTCAACCTGAAGTGCACAAGTTTAAAGGAGATCCCATTATATATGGAACGTTTATTATGGCATTCAAAATGCGGATAGAATCAAGAACATTGAATGCAGTGGATCGCTTGTATTATTTGGAACAACATCTTGAAGGGGAACCGCGAGAACTTATCGGTGGTTGTTAACATATGGATCCTGCCGAGGGATATAAGGAAGCAAGACGGCTGCTAGAGAAGGAGTATGGGGATCCGTTTAAGGTTTCAATGGCCTATGAGAACAAAGCCCTTAAATGGTCTCCAATTCAGTCAGAGGATGCACCGGCTCTAAACGTTTCTCGCTTTTCCTAGTCAAGTGTAAGAATGCTATGGTAAGCGTGTCCCATATGGACCAGCTAAATCATTTCTATAAACATGCAGACCATTGCCAAAAAGCTTCCCTTCCACCTTCAAGCAAGGAGGCTTGATCGTGCTGTTAAGTTGAAAGAGAAAGGACGGATAGCGAACTTCAAGGACCTTGTTGAGTTTCTGGTATCTGCAACTGAATCAGCCAACGATCCTATTTTTGGTGTGCAGGCTCTAAATGGTAGTCAAGAGGAGTGCAGGGATAATGGCAAGAGAGACAACGGGAAAAAGCCCCCAGCACCGAACCAAATAAGCATTAGCTTTGCTACTAACATCACTTCTCCTGCTAGCTCGGACGCTGTCAAGAATGGGAGCCGAGACAACACCGGTGCTAAAGCAAAAACCTGCCTATTCTGCAACAAGGCCCGTGATTTAGATGATTGTGTCGAGCTCCTTAAGAAGACGATGGATGAAAGAAAGTCATTCCTTAAGGAAAAGAGGTTATGCTTTGCTTGTAACGAAACTGATCATGTGCCGAAGGGTTGTGCGAAGAGACGCACCTGTCAGAAGTGCAAGAAGCGGCACCCAACAGCATTGCACATCGATGGCTTTATGATGAATAGAGGGAACACTGACAACCAAGCCCAAACTACCGATGCACAAGCCCGAACTACCGACATACAGACCATAGCAGTAAACAATGGGCGTATCGATCTCGTTAAAACTGTGTGTGGTACAAAGAACAGTAAGGCGTCCGTAGTTTTGCATGCCATCCTGCCAGTTAAAGTAAAACGGAAAGGCAGTGGTGAGTCAGTTACTGCATACGCATTTTACGATAATGGCAGTGGTGGTTGTTTTGCGACTGAAAGCACCAGGAGACAACTTGGAGTGGAAGGTGTCAGGACTGTGCAGCGTCTTCCAACTATGCATGGAGAGAGTCAAGTAGAAAGCATCGTCATGGACAACCTTATTGTTACCAGTTTGAATGATGATAATCCCATCGAGCTACCTCACACGTACACAAGAGATGAAATCCCAGCCGATCATCGCCAGACTCCAATGCCTAATCTCATAAGTCACTGGGCACATCTCTCTGAGATTCCGAGAAAAATTCCTGAGTTTGAGCCCCATTTGGAAATTGGACTACTCGTTGGCAGCAATTGCCCAGCCGCCCTGGAGCCGGTAGAAGTGGTACCCTGTCAAGGTGATGGCCCATTTGCTCTCCGTCTTCGCCATGGCTGGACAGTTAGTGGACCTTTAAGAATTGAGACCAATCAAGACAGTGAGAAGATAATCGCGAATCGAATTACTGTGAGAGAAGTGGAAATACAAAGGGAGATCATGGCTCCAAAGACATTGCTCCAAATGTTCGAGATGGACTTCAATGATCATACGGTGAGCAAAGTACAGGACGAGCGCGGGCTCTCCCAAGAAGACAGAAAGTTTCTGAATATGGCCGCAAAGGAGACAAAGGTTGTTAATGGCCATTACTAGATTCCTCTCCCCTTCCGACATAATGATGTCATCATGCCAAACAACAAGGAGCAGGCTACCAAAAGAGCTAACTGGCAGAAGAAGAAGAAGATGCTAGAGGATTCTAAGTACCGCTCTGACTATGTCACCTTCGTCAACGATGTCATCGCCAAAGGTTATGGCTAGGCAAGGTGTGGTACCTACCCCACCAAGGGGCTTATCATCCGAAAAAGCCCGAGAAAAATACGCGTCGTATTCGACTGTAGTGCAAAGTTCCAAGGAGTGTCCCTCAATGACTGTTTACTTCAAGGGCCGGATCCTACAAACTCTATCGTGGGAGTGTTAACCAGATTTCGTGAAGACCCTGTTGCCCTTATGGGAGATGTGGAATCCCTGTTCCACCAAGTCATAGTGCCTCCTGAACAGTATGGCTGTCTTCGTTTCCACTGGTGGCCGGATGGTAATCTAGATGACGAGTTAGAAGACTATCAAATGGTCGTACGTTTATTTGGGGCAGTCTCCTCACCAAGTGTCGCTAACTTCGCCCTTAAGCAAACCGCAAGCGATAACGAGGAAAAGTATGGTACATTAGTTGCTGACACGCTGCGAAAGAACTTCTACGTGGACGATTGTTTACGTTTCGTCAGCTCAGAAGATGCTGCAGTGAAGCTGATGGAAGGCCTCTGTCAATCTTGTCAGAAGGGTGAATTCCACCTCCCCAAGTTCACTTGTAATTGTCGTGCAATCTTACAGCGTATACCCGACGACGAGCGGTCGAAAGAAGTCAAATCTATAGCTCTTGACTGTGACAATCTTCCCGTCGAGCGTGCCTTAGGGGGTGCAATGGTGCGTACGGTCAGACAGTTTTGGATTTCGAATCATTATTAACAGCAAACCGCTTACAAGACGAGGAATCTTATCTACTGTATCATCAATTTACGATCCACTAGGCTTCGTTGCTCCGTTCACGCTGTTAGCGAAGAAGTTGTTACAAGATCTATGTCGTAACAAGGATCTTGACTGGATGACGATATTCCGGAAGACTGCCGCAGTCAGTGGACAAGCTGCTGTCCAGAGCTTCCAATGCTAGAGCAATTTCACGTTGATTATTGCCAGAAACCACCAGATTTTGGTCCAGTCGTTTCCAGACAGCTTCACCTGTTTTCTGATGCCAGCACGATGGGTTATGGATGTGCTGCTTACTTGCGTCTACAGGACAATACGAATCCCGTCCATTGTTCCTTCCTGATGGGCAAGGCCCGGCTTGCACCTATTACGGCTGTAACAGTCCCACGGTTAGAACTAACCGCTGCAACCGTTTCTGTCCGTGTGGGACAAATGCTATTTGAAGAGTCAGAGGTCAAGCCTGACATCACCGTCTATCACACCGACTCCACCACGGTTCTCCGCTACATTGGAAATGAGCAGAAGAGATTCCAAGTATTCGTTGCAAACCGTGTGCAGCTGATTAGAAACTTCACAAGTCCCGCCCAATGGAGGTACATAGACACCAGTATTAATCCAGCAGACGACTCTTCAAGGGGCTTATCAGGTGCCGCGCTTCTCTGACAGTACCGTTGGATAAAGGGCCCACAGTTTTTATGGAAACCGGAAACAGATTGGCCACAACAGCCCTTTCCTGTTGGTGAGGTTCCGGACGACGACTTTGAGGTCACCATCCGGTACCATGGTAACGGATGACTCAGCTACTACAATTAACAAGCTGATCGAATACCACTCAAGCTGGTATCGCCTGAAATTGTCAGTGGCCGTGTTTCTAAGAGTCAAGACCGTGTTACGAAAAACAAGGAGATCGAAAGTCTTACTAGTCCTGAGTCAGATCCAGACCGTTGTCAAGCCACGAACACAAAAACACCAAGAGCCGAAACGAAAGGAGTGATTCATCGCTGCACGCCACTTACAGTGCAAGAGTTTGAAGAGGCTGAGATTGCCATCCTCCGCTTTGTACAGTTGCATTCTTTCAGTAAGGAGTTTGACGCTCTCAGACAAGTTAGCAGCAAAGACGGCGGAGACCAACGGGGTCGGGCAAAGCAAAAGAAAATGGTGCTAAAGAAGACAAGTTCTATAACTCGCCTGGATCCCTTCGTCCATGAAGGCCTTCTTCGGGTTGGCGGCCGTCTCAGCCGGGCTGATGATCTCCCAGAAGAAACAAGACATCCTATCATCCTACCTCGTAAGAGTCATGTTACGAATTTGATCATCGAGTACTTTCACGAACGCCTAGCACATGCAGGCTGCGGCCATACACTTGCTAAATTGAGGGAAAAGTACTGGATCCCAGGTAACAATGCTGCTGTTCGTCACTTAATCGCAAACTGTGTTACCTGTCGCCGTTACCGTGCCCCTGTCGTCGAACAGAAGATGGCTGATTTACCGAAAGACAGAGTAACTGCAGGTCCTCCCTTCACCTTTACTGGCGTGGATTTCTTTCACCCATATGTGATTAAGGTAGGCCGAAAGGAACGTAAACGCTATGGATGCCTTTGCACATGTTTGGCAAGCAGAGTGGTTCATACTGAGACTGCCAATTCTCTTGGAACAGACTCGTTCATTCAAGCGCTGAGACGCTTTATTGCTCTTCGTGGACCAGTCCGAGAGATTCGTAGCGACAACGGTTCAAATTTTGTAGGTGCCACTAACGAGTTGCGACAAGCAAGGGATGAGATGGACAATGACCAAATCAGAAGCAAGCTGCGCCAGGAGGGCACAGACTGGATTTTCAACCCGCCAAGTGCCAGCCGCATAGGTGGCATTTGGGAACGCCAAATCTGCACCACCCGCAAGGTACTCACTGTTCTGCTGCTCGAGCATGGCACCTGTCTGGATGACGAGTCCTTTAGGACTACTCTGTGAAGTTGAGGCCATCATAAGCTCAAGTCCTTTAACGTTCGCCTCCAGCGATCTTGACCAATTCAACCCATTGAGCCCCAGCAATCTTCTAACGATGAAGACAAGCGTCATACTTCCTCCACCAGGAGTGTTTCAGCGCGCAGATGTCTACATGAGGAGATGCTGGCGAAGGGTGCAATATCTGGCAAACCTGTTCTGGACACGTTGGAAAAGAGAATATCTCCTGACACTCCAACAACGCTCAAAGTGGAACAGCCCGAAGCGAAACGTAGCGGTCGGTGATGTTGTTCTTGTAAAGGACGACAGCTCCCCTAGAAACACTTGGCCCTTGGGACGAGTTATCAAGACAGAACCAGACAAGAATGGGTTTGTGCGCAGTGTCCAGTTAAAGACCCAAACCTCAGAACTACGCCGTCCAGTTGACAAGATTGTCCTCATGCTAGCCAAAGAGGAGCAGTCATGCCCCGGAGATGAGTAAAGAGATGGAACAATTCAAAGGACCGAACTTTCTTAGAGAATTGCTAATCACTCTTAAGTGAATCTTATTAAGGACTTGACCCGTTAGTTTTCTAGAACATTGGACTTGACATGTTAAGCATCGCTTAAGGGGTCGGGAATGTTACTGCCGTTACGTTACGACTCGAGGAACACATGCGTGATGTCACGCATGCTTTGGCATACCACCCCACAATGCATTGCTAGAGTAGAAAAACCATGTGCTCAATCGAAAGAAACGTCTTACGGTGAAATCATTTTGGAGCATAGTTTTCCACGGTTTATCGAGTTTTACAGCCGTCATCAGAGGACACAAACGTAAGTTCTAAGTTCGCTTTTCTCTTCACTAGATATTTCTAGTATTTATGGTTATTTATTTTTGTTTTAGTTTTCGAAACCGTACAAACCGTACAAACCGTATACAACTATCGTACATCTCTTCGTACAAGTAAGGTCAAGTAAATTACAAGTAACATAGAAGTATCGTACAAGTATTCACTGTTGTACAAGTAAAAGTTTATATGCCATCGCTTGATTATCTTTCTCATCGCAAGCTTTGGTCATGGTCATCGAATTAAGTCTTGAATTCTGTGCCCGTCTTCGAAGTGTGTCTTCCCTGTGAGTAAAGCATATAAATCGTACTGTGTTGTTTGTTGACTTTGGATCGTTTATATGCGCTCACAGTAAGAATATGAATTTCACAATGTAACAGAGCATTTCTGAACAGTGGTCCCTTTGAAAATGTTAAACAGCACATACAGTACAAAGCCACTTTTCCCTTGGTGCATCCACAAGTCCCACGCATTCAAAATGGGACCACTCTATAGGGCAGTCAGGGCTATCACATGTGATCATATTGCCAACCTCTGGGCCGCCTCAAAGACACCATGCGTCATTCCCAGCAATGGCTACGTTATCGCCGGGATTTCTGTTGGGCTGACCTCTGCTTTCTCGTAGCTGCTGCCTCGTCGCTTCCTCACAGCATCAAGATGAGTCACCCACATTTCCACGTCTTCAGATCTCAGAAGAGTTTACTTAGCAAGACCTTCTACCTCTTCGGAATCCAGGCCCCTGTTCTCTCTTTGAGCTTTCTCAAAGCTTTTCTTGATGACAGTACTAGGAGGGTAAGTATGAGCTGCGGGTAAATCGCTCCTGTCTGTTGTTTTAAAAAATTTCTTCAAGGCGCATAAAGTACCCCGTGCAAACCCATTGCAATTCTTACATTCCTTAGACCCCCAAGGTCGTTTTGGAACTGGCACTGGTAAAGGCAGCAACTGAAGACTGGGTCCGCCAGCGTACCATACTGACTCATCTGTTGGTTTTCCTCTCTGGCAAATGGGATGAATGCAGTCTGCTTCATAACAAGCTCGGAGTGCAAAGACATATTCAATAGGTAGGTTTTTCACCATGTGCCGCTCGTGTAGGCTCCGAACTTGGGTACCAGTCTTTTTCAACCACAATCAATTCTCCCTCATTCCCCGAGGTGGGGACACACTGAAGGTGCAAAACACATCTAATCTACCACCCCCAGAGGACAGATCTGTGAACAAAAGTGCTTATATGCCCCTATCATCCCCCTATTTGTCCCGAGTCTGGGGGGGGGGGGGGGTTCAATTGACTAGTGCATAAATGTTCGGTCATCTCATGACTCTACTGGTACAAGGGATAAATTGATGCATATTTCCCCCCAGGAACTCCAAATGTGCTCTATTGGCGTGTATTTCCGGAGTTTCTAATTCGTGAAAATCCTCCAAAAGTAACATGACGTTTTATGTAAACGACAGAAGTACATCAATTCCAGTCAAAAAATTGGCTGCTTTGAAATGTCAATATTTAAACGAATGCAGGGACAGAAAACGCAAACCGCCAGTTTTATACTTCACCACACCATACTATATTTGCGATACGGCAGAAAAATCAGTCATAACTTTGCCCAAGTTCTCGAGCTCGAGATTATTCTTAAGGGCTAAATTCGCGAATTTTTATAAGACGTTGTACGAAAACCTATAAAAGTGGAAAATCCTATCACGATCACGTGCACTGGTCAGGATGTATGCAAATTTTCGCATCGTCTTGTAACCGCTTCACGGTCACATCTTGTCGACAGGTAAACAACTGAAACAACTGCGCGATGGAAAATTTCCCGATGGACGCTTGAAGTCATTGCTTTTACGTCTAATTTATAGGATTATTTATCAGGTTTGACGGGAAAATTTTGTCCATAGCACAAGGAGAGGAAAATATAAATAAGCAGAACTGAGACGTTTCCGTTGGGGATTGTCCGCCGTTCAGTGAAATTGAAGAAGAAAGGTATACGTACATATGGAACGTACGCACAAAGCAAACGCTTTGGACCACTTAGAATAACATATCCGTGTACAGGTTAGTATATTTAACTTGTTTTATGCGTCAACATTCCCGGTATCTGTCGATATGTCCAACTGAAGGAATTTTATGCCAGATCACTCTTGGTCACGCAATCATCAGATGGCGTGATTTTGTGCTTTCTAAGCACAATTTTGAAAAATTTCCTTAATGTTCTAAAAAAATTTGCCCAAACAAACCTTAACGTAATTTGAAAGTACAACATCGTTGGTCTTTAAAACCTTATAAAATTTCAAGTAAAGGCAAATGGTCAAACTTGTCATTCTTTTTGACCTATCGATTGAGGTAACGAAAAGAAGCCTTACTCTTTTTTATCCCTTTGAACACTAACATTAGTCTTAAGTCTATAAAATCATAAGGTTTGGACGACGAAGAGTCATACAGCAAATTGGTAGTATTACAGCCTTCCGCGGTTTGATACGCGAGTCGAGTTAGCCTGAGAAAACAGCCGAAATTTCGCGAGGTCCTCACTTGAGCCCTCGCAAAACGACGTCTGAGTAACGAGCGCAGAAATAATTCCATACCGATGACACATCACTACCCAGATCTTGGTAGTGCTTCTGATTGGTTGAAACGAAGTTCCCTCGCGTTTCAACCAATCAGAAGCACTACCTAGATCTGGGTAGTGACGCGTCATCAGTATGGAATTTCTACGCTCGTTACTCAGACGTCGTTTCGCCAGGGTACAAGTGGCGACCTCGCGAGACGTCGGCTATTTTCTCAGGCTAGAGTCGAGTGAACTTGAAGAAATTTTTAACCTTCCTGGTCTCGCAAAATCGAGCTTAGAGCAACAAACGGAGTTTTCGTTTTTCTCCGAAATAAAGAGGTATTTCAAGGAAAAAACTACACAGCGTTTCTATACTTACAAAGGGTTACCGCCATGCAAAAGAAAAGCGAATTTAATTTTTCAAGCTTTGCAGCTCAATGTTTGATTTTTGTACGGGTTTGCTCTTAAAGGAAAACCGAGCACACACAAGGAGATTTTTCCAAAATTAACCAATCGATGCCTCGTTAAAGAAATATTTGAATATTCATTCCCCGTTTTGACACTGCGTTCACTCACTCTACATCCTAAGATATTAGGGCCAAAACTTGATAATGTTCCTACATTTTCACTTTGTGGGACATTAAAAACAAACAAATCCATAGGCAAGCACCGCTAGTCAGCATTCTGTTTAATTATGGCCTTCATGTTATTTTTTTGGTTATTTTCTTAGGTTTAACTCTAGAACTGCAGCATAAAAAGATGCGTTTCTCTTTAGTTGATGTGAATGACTTAATAAATCCTTTTTGAACATCTTGCTCTCTGTAGCTTGCATGTCAGGCGCTTGAGGTCTGTGAAACTAGCCTCCTACATTTGCTCTATCTATAGCGAATGCTTCACAAGCTATGGTGCTTCATAGCTCAGAGGTTCAAGATGATTTTACATTGGCATCATTCAAGCCATATTGTTTTTACTTTGTTTACAGCTGCGTACTGTAGTTACTTTACAGCTGATAAAGATCAATTTAATCCATTTTTACATTCCCTTTTACTTACATCAGTTATCGCCTACCTTTTCTAACATCACCTTTCCAGGCCTGGCTGCTTTGGTGTCTTGGCGGTAATCCTTCAGGTTTTCTTTGGCTTTTATTAAAGAACATTTCTTTGAAGCGTTGTCAAACAGTGCGCACTGACACTCGTCAGATAAACCGCATGTTGAAGCACACTCAAATTCATCATGAACTTTAACGGTCGAGAAGTCTGTCATTTCATACGAATCACCTTGAGGTGTAATTTGGAAGTACAAGGAATGAAACATTTGCATCTGAACGCAACAAACAGTTGCCAGGAAAATAAAATGAACATGCACGAATAAAGACATATTCGCGGTGAGCATTGAACGGTAAATGTCAGATCTTGAATTATTAGTTTTCGTTAGTTAGGCGGGTATTTTTTAAATTAATTAAGTGAAGTATACTTGACATGTACAGTACAGTAAAACAACAATGACTACGGATAAGTAAAAGATAACCCACCGACCTTTACGCCAAGTCCTGTTTGCGACTGCGATTGCGATTGCGATTGCGATTGTGTGTCATTTGGACTTGCGCTCCCCTTAATACCAGATGATTGGAAGGCAGTAAAGCTCGTTTTACTGGGAAAGCACGGGCAGTGATTGACACAATTTTGCGTTACCCGTTAACTTAAGCAGGTGCCGTCCGGGAAATATATGAGCTCGCTTTACTAAAAAAGCCTCAGAAAACTTCATATCATTGGAAGGCAATAAAATGAACACCCTGGAATTGACACTTTTTCAAATTATGTTTGAAATAGTGTCAAGCCTTCAAACTAAAAAAACACCCACTGTTTGCTGAACTGAATTATTGCTACCTTCGCATCAGAGCAAACAAACAAAAAACAGAACTCTGTTGTAAACTACCTTACTCGTATTTATTTTCGCGAATTAAAAATAATCGCAAATTAAGGTCATTCCCCCGAAATAAAATTTAACATACGATTTTTGTCAAACTTTCACAAGTTGTTATCTATCGTGCAATGTTTTGAAATATAAAGTAAAAAGAATAGGTCCCCATGTCAGTTTACGAGATATCATCGTATCAAGTTACTCCATAATTCCATGCAATTTCGCCTAACGAACACATGTTTATTTGATCAGGTTACGCTACTTTCCATAGGAACAGGAAGCACATAATTAAAGCAAATCTTGAAACAATGTACTAGATGTAAAATATCGATAACAAGAAACAATTTTATAGATGTTTTATGGCAGATGCTCGAAGCATCAGACCAAATTGACTTAAAACCTTCCTCACGTGCGTGTTCTCGAGGTCGTAATTTCATCTCCATGAGTAACGCGTTTCTAGTAATAATTTTTTTTTCGAACATGTGTTTTTTTCTAACTCTTTGAACAAAAAGAGGATGAACGTTTCGTCAAAAATAAGTGGAAAAGAAGATAGGTCACCATGCTTGTTTAAGAGTAAATAGCTTTTCTTTTCTCTGGTGAGCTTAGTCTCATAGGAAATCTATTACTCCCTGGACGTGACGCAACAACTCGTGCGCAGTAAGGATGCGCAATGCAATACAGGGCAATGACTTCAAAGACGCGAATAAATAATCCGCGCGAAATTGGCCCTCGTTAGAAATTTACAAAATCAAACAATTGGATGAAGATTGACACATTTTCGTGAAATTGTGTGCTCCTTTTTTGATTTGTCTTCTCGCAATTATAAAGCCTCGCGAAATATTGGCTTGCTAAAATCGCGAAATTAAGTACGCGAGAAATTAAGTACGAACAAGAGGTATGTCACTTCGGACTACTGTAAACAGGCCGACAATAATGGATTGGGCTCTTTAAATATTCCTATTTGTTTGCAAGAACAAACAATGACATTAAATCAGGCAATTTGTGGATGCCCGCTCCCTTTGGATAGTGATAACCTTGCTGAAAGATTGGCCACAAAATTTCACAGTTAACATTTAACGAAAAACTTGGCTTCTTTGCGAACTGTTTTCGGCTGATATATATCAACCACTTAGCAATGTTGAGCAGGTATATCTCACGACATTTTTCACTGTGAACGTATCGAACTTTGATAGAGAATAGTGAGGAGAAGTGTGTAAAAGGGTGGTACTTTAACGAATTAGTTTTAATTTTCTTGTGCATTAAGGCGAGAAATAATAGCATAGCTCCTAACGAGTGAAAAGATCAACTCGGTCTATTCAGCAGAAAGTTACACTGTACGAATGTACAGTGGATAGCTATTTCTGGAAAAAACGTCGAGCATTTCCTTTCTGCAAATCAAAAACTTTTTTGTTGCGCATGGCGAGAGTGACTTAGCTATAAAGGCCGTCTCGTATTTGTACTCGTGTTAATATTGGGGAGGGGAGCACTTACTGCAAAAGCGATGGCAAAGATCACAACGTTACCTTTCTGTGAAGTTCTCGTTGTTTAGTTTTATTGTTTCAGTAACACTGCAGAAAGAACACTGCACTGCATTTTGATATCATTAACGTAGAATATGGTTTTCTGGCACGGACGTACTACCATGTTACACCACAGAAGCACTCTTTCTTTGAAACGGCGTCGCAGTGCCGGCCGACTCAAACTGTTGAGTGAATCATCGTAAAAACGGTGGGCGCGAATTTCAGAGATGCCCAGCCATAGCCAATTCTCGCCAAGCGAACAACTCGCTATTATGAATAAGAGTTGGAGTCCTGGCTTAAGTCTAACATAGAGCTAATGATCCCCTATCACAGACGTGTTCTTTACACCATGGGTTACACGTCTTCGGGAGCAATCGAGGAATTGAACAGATGGCCGTTAAAGGTTGCCCTAGTTTCTCCATCGAAAACGGTGGCACAAAAGGAAAAGCAGTAGCAACGTCCGAGAGAAAAAACGAGACACAAGCGACAATAATATTGAAGGAGAGTACCGCGTTTAATACGTAACTTTTACACTTCACAAGCACATGAAAAACAGAGACAAGTGTGCTAATATAATTTGTTTTGTTCGTTCACTTTGAGTGTATTGTGGGGTTAAACTACAATGGAAATGGTTTCTTCGGCTTTACCTTATTTGGCCTTCGATTGGCTGCATTAACATGTTGGCCTTTTCAACTCGATTCATTTGAGCAATCCCGTTAGAATCGATTCCCATTCAAACGCTGCATTTAAATCTCATTAGCGACCATCTTTTTAGTGGAACACTGGGACGAGAGGCGAAAGGTAAGAGATTCTTTTACCATCAGAAATCATTATCGCACCAACTGTATTCCTCGGAGCCTGCTTACTTCTTGTATTGAAATCGAGGAAGACTGGGGCATTTGCATGATGGCCCCATTTGACTACAACTATCAGAATTCATTTCGTTTGTCCCCTCTTATTAAAATTTTGAAGTCCTGGTGAGGTTAATTACATAACAATAGCCCAAATTTTCATCAGAGAACAACAAACTGAACGATTCTAGTTGCTGGAATCAAGTGACGCCATGATCGTACAACTATCCCATTCAGAATAATTCGCAAGGAAGTGGTCAGGGACGGCGGAGCGTATTTTGAAGAAGGGGGGGGGGGGGGACTGAAAACGAGCGCCGGAAGCGCGAGTTGGTAGGGGGGTCTGGGGGCATCGTCCCCCAGAAAATTTTGAAATCTAGAGTCTCGGAAATCGTATTTACAGCATTCTCCGCGAGATACTTCTTGAAATAATTAGCCTGGATAAAGCGTAAAATGAAAGGTACTTTTAGTGCTTACAGCAACATTTTGGAGGTTATTTCTCAGCCTTCCGGTCTCCTACGCTAACCTGCGGTTTTTTGACACAAGCTTCCCGTCTGTGGGAAGGAAGCACACGCTGAGAAAATGTTAAAAATACGTAAACGCGAAAAGTTTCCGACGAGGTTTGTATAAAGTTGTACTTTTGTAAATTCTTGTGACTTAATCAAGCAATAACAATTTAAACACTAGTTTCATCTGGCAAATACTCTTGTTCTTTGGGAGAATAACATGAAGAGAATTCTTTCATTTTCTTGTTCTCCTTTTTTTTATTTCTTTATACGTACCATATACTAAAACAAAATAAAATGTCATCCTCCTCAAAAGTGGGGGGGCTAAAGCCCCCCAGCCCCCCCGGCTCCGCCGTCCCTGGTGGTACCCGGTTTCAAAAACTTCTTACTTACCAATACCCACTCACCGGTTTCTTTTACTGAATATAGATTCGACAGAAAGCAGGATAACGTTTTACTTGTGGGGAGCTAGCTGGAATAATGGGTATTTCACCACAAGTTATTTCAGGAGTGCCAGGGAACCCAACACCAACACCACGCACCATATATGGCTCAAAACACTCGAAAGATTTTTTGGATTCCTGACCGACACGTGCCAAGATTGGCCATGGGTATGGCCCAGGCATGTTGAAACCTTGAATCAGACAATTTTTGCGGATGGACGGGGTCCAGGGTAACAGTTCGAAGGTGGAAAAATCCGCCATCCACGTCTTGTTAATTCCCTCGTGCAAGACTGAGTAAAGTGAGTCGGCTGTGTAGTTTACCAGTATAACTGCCCTTCGGTCATCTGGTGCAAAGTGCAAGGTAACGCAGATCTTGGTGAATGAACTGAGCCAATATCCGGGTAGTTTGGTTTCTTGGCCTTTGTCAGCTTCTTTGAATGAAGTCTTGCTGGTCCATTGATGAGAGTCATAAGAGAATGTGTTCTAAGGAGTGAGATAAAAAAATTCTCTTTAATTTTTCAGCACATACACGCTGAGTAGCAAATGTACGATCACTGTTTGAACGCATAGAAATTTTAAAAGGAATCATGGCGTATTAGCCAGTGCTTTCAAGCAATTTCGTACTTCACCACAATGAAAATGCTAGTTTATCGAAAGGTTCCTCCCGGCCCCCTGGCACCCAGCCCAACAGTACGTCAGCACTTTTGTGTTCATGTAGGGTAAGAGTGGCGCCGAGAGGGTGAAGAGCACTTATGGATACGTAGTGGTCCAGGTAGTCAGATTTTAGATTAGAAGGTCGTTGGTTCCTGCTTTCACGGTAACTCTGTTTCAAGCTACAGTATAGTTTTTATCAATAATACTATACTTAAAAGTATAGCCACCAATTAATAAGTAGTAATCACTTTGCCTGGATGGAGATACTATAGTTTAGCACCTAGTCTTCCCCCTGACAATGTTTTTGCTCATGTGTACGTTTAAGTTAAAAGAGGCAACAAGGAGCTAATTGTCGTATAACCATGACCACAGGTGAATACACGGTGGACCACTGGTGAGGACTTTTTTAATTGAGGCCCGTTTACACATGCGATTTTTGATGCGATGTTTGTTGCGTTCACCAATACAACTTTTGTCGCGAGTGTAAACTAGGGGCAATTTCATCGCCTTTCTCAGCTGTGCGAGTGCATTATTTGCTGTAATTTTGCAAAATCCCAGCCAAGTTGCAAACAAGTTTAAACATGCACGAAACCTCTCTGATTTCGGGGTAAAATCGCACTGAAATCGCTGAGTTTGCACATACGATTTTTATCCCGAGCTCGGGCGCGACAATGATTGTATTGAAAAGCGCCAGGGACAAAGATTGCAAAAAAATTGCATGTGTAAACCGGCCTTAAGATTTAGTGGTTTCTGCTCTCATAGTGTGTCTTGTACAAGAAGCTTTGCTTCACAATGTTTCAGGGTCGTTACAGGGGCCATGGCTGTAGGAGGGGGTATACCTTGCAACGGGCCAGCATCCCATCCAGGGGGAGTTGTAATACTATTAGTTACTTAGTGGTGCTTTGGAAACTGGCTGAAAATCTGAACCTTGGGTATCTACCACCCACGAAGTATTTGGTTTCTCCGTTTATAATGCACAGAGCAGAGGCCATTCCTAAGCTGCGTTTGCCTCTGTTTAAAACTAGACATAGTTAGTGTTAATTGACAAAATCAAAGTCATCGGTTGTTGTTCATCTTGGTAAGACAGTTATTCGAAAGGGTGTCAGTATCGTTTGTTTGACTGAATCGAAAATTCTTCAAGTGTAAAGAAATACAACAGGAGTTCAGTGCTGCAAGAGGCTTTTAGAAAAGAGCTTGTTACCGCGCAGGCAGCCCAAGCTAACGTTGAGAGCTGCGCATAAATTAGACTGTTTTTCCACGCTATGCATAATAATGAATCGGCAACATTTAAGAGTTTGCATGGAAATGCTACAAAACGTCTCAAATTGCAACAAATCAGAAAGAAGTCGAAATAAAAATAATTTGCCTTATTTCATTGTTGTATTGGTCATCATTTGAGGGCTTCCTTGGCTGGTTTGAAGCTTTTTATTCGAGAAATTGAGGTTTTTATTTTTCACGTTTGCTGAATCTTTAGAATTAATTAAAGGTGGCAAACAGTTTCACACTGCACCTCACTTGAAGTTCAATAAAATCCATCACAATGAACGAATCGCCCTAAAACTTCAAAGGTGTATTTTTGGGTCTTGCGCATATCTCTGTTCTTTCTCATGGGTTCCAGATCCTATTTTAAGCCGTCGAAAATCCCTCCTAAATACGAAACTCGCCTTTCCTGGTATGCGTTTTCATTTGAAGTGCACACATGAATCTTTCGAGCCGCGTTTCGACGGCAAAATTGCCCTCAGCCGGTAAGAGGCTGAGTGAGATTGTTCACAAGCAAAAGACGACACTGCAGAGTCCAGAGAGGTCGGTTTGACGGAAATAGAAAACTATTAGCACGCCCGTGAAATTTAGAATATATTAGCATAGTGATTTTTTCCGTCACATTTACCTGTTTACCACAAAAAAATGTTGCCGAAATTTAGAAGCAGAGACGAAGAGCAGTTTCCACCTAGAAAAAAACTGCACCGGCTTTCAAAGGAATGGAAATTGTGGTGGGTATTTCTCCACGGCCACAGCAATATTTTTAGGGCAAGACAAAGCTATATATCGGAATTAAATAATGAGGTTGATTTGCTGGCAGTGGGCAAGGTCACTTGCGTCAAATACTTGGCATAAAATCATCGAATGGATGGACCAGAGTGCAGCAAAAGATAGTTCTTCAGTCGTCCCTAAAACAAAGTTATGGTTTTCCAAGTCAAGTGAGGCGAGTGAATTTCACGGCTGTTGTGATATTTCTCTATTTCCGGTTAAACCGACTTCTCTGGACTCCGCAGTGTCGCCTTTTGCTTGTGGACAACCTCACTCAGCCTCTTACCGGCTGAGGGCCATTTTGTCGTCGAAATGCGGCTCGCAATGATTCGTGTGAGCACTTCAAATGAAAACGCATACCAGAAAAGGCGAGTTTCGTATTTAAGAGGGATTTTCGACGGCTTAAAATAGGATCTGGAACCCATGAGAAAGAACAGAGATATGCGCAAGACCCAAAAATACACCTTTGAAGTTTTAGGGCGATTCGTTTATTGCGATGGAATTAATCGATTTTCAAGTGAGGTACAGTGTGAAACTGTTTCCTGCCTTTAATTAATTCTAAAGATTCAGCAAACATGAAAAATAAAAACCTCAATTTCTCGAATAAAAAGCTTCAAACCAGCCCAGGAAGCCCTCAAATAATGGCCAATACAATAATGAAATAGGGCAAATTATTTTTATTTCGACTTCTTTCTGATTTGTGGCAATTTGAGATGCTTTGTAGCATTTCCATACAAACTCTTAAATGTTGCCGATTCATTATAATGCATAGCGTGCCGATGTCATTATTATGCATAGCGTGGAAAAAACAGTCTAATTTATGCGCAGCCCTCAACGTTAGCTTGGGCTGCCTGTGGTTACCGGAATGATGAAGGTCGATCGAAATCATCCAATCAAAATCATCGCCTGTTAATACTTTGCCATATTTGATTACATCGAGAGTCGAACGACAATGCACTTTGTAACTTACTGATTTCACATAATTTTCTCATTCCTACCTAAAGGTCAGTCGAAAACAGCCTGCTAATGTTTCTTAACTTTTGGGGTAAATAAATAAAAAAATAACTAATGAAACTTAACCTAAAAAATACCTTTGAACCATTGATCCTCATAACTAGTGCCCAAGCTCCATCTCCACAGCCCAGAATACCCTTCATTCTACACTTTGTCTTCCATGTCACGTTACCAATTGTTATGTTGTAGAAATCAGTTCGACTTGAGCTAGGGCAAAAGGAATGGCTTAATGAATGCTATAGGTTCTACTACAATAAGTTGACCCTTTCACCTCCAGAGTCTTTGTTTAACAAGGGTGACACTAAACAATTTTTTAACTGACAAACGTGTGGCCCTCGGATTTCAGATCAAATTAGAATTTAGAAATGTTGGTTTCTGAGGAGGGAGAAAAAAACCGGAGAACCCGGAGAAAAAAACCTTCGCCGGAGCAAGGACGAGAACCAACAACAAACTCAACCCACCCATGACGCCAGGTTCAGGAATCTAACCCGGGCCACACTAATGGGAGACAAGTGCTCTCACCACTGCGCCATCCCTGTTCCCCGACGTCTGTAGTCTGTGGA
This sequence comes from Siderastrea siderea, assembly GCA_964030785.1. Taxonomy (NCBI): domain Eukaryota; kingdom Metazoa; phylum Cnidaria; class Anthozoa; order Scleractinia; family Rhizangiidae; genus Siderastrea; species Siderastrea siderea. The sequence continues at coordinate 32,321,132 of OZ034978.1, forward strand.
TGATCCTACAGTGTGATCACTGAAATGAAACCTTGTCAGCATTACTTTCAAATGGTACTATTTACATTTAAGTATTTTACAAAATGAAATTTGGAATTCGTATTTAACTTCGATTTTAGGCGCTCTTGGGTGTAAAAGGGTTAAGAAATAAGGCTCCAAAGTGTCTGTGAATAATAATAAAGAAAACTGGTTAGCTCAGCTGCTACGGCGCACGACCGCAAAGTGGAAGGTCTAGGGTTCGAAACCTCGCTAGACCAACTTTCGGGTGTTCAAATAACTCAGAAAGTGGGTGCTTCCTCTCCTATAACATCTACAAATAGTTCGACTATCACGTGACTCGGTCCTTTCTTGTCCGGTACAAACGTACCTATTTTTTCGTAGAATGTCGCTACAGGAAGCACTCGAGGTGTTGTTTCTCTCTTTACCTCCTTTGTTAAGAATAAAGAGAATGAATAGAATTAATACAACACGATAAAAAAAAAAACATTCACATATTAGCTCACCCGTTAAACACTTTTTGCTTTAAATGTCAAGGAGATCCTCGCAGTTATTAACGCAACTTATGCAGTTGCGAAAAGAAAGCCTGAAAAAATCAGGCTTGCCGGGATTCGAACCCTGACCTCTGCGATACCGCTGCAGCGCTCTAACCAATTAAGCTAACAAGCCAACTGAGAGCTGGCCTGATTTTTTCAGGCTTTCTTTTCTCAACTGCATAAGTTGCGTTAATTACTGCGAGGATCTCCTTGACATTTATTCCGGCCAGCTCTCAGTTGGCTTATTAGCTCAATTGGTTAGAGCGCTGCACCGGTATCGCAGAGGTCAGGGTTCGAATCCCGCCGCAAGTCTGATTTTTTCAGGCTTTCTTTTCGCAACTGCATAAGTTGCGTTAATAACTGCGAGGATCTCCTTGACATTTATTTCTTCATTCCGCAGTTCAAATAGATGAATTTCATATATTCATAATTTCATCTTCATCTTTCCCGGGTATATTACAAACCAATTTAATGACCAGCTCTCAGTTGGCTTGTTAGCTCAATTGGTTAGAGCGCTGCACCGGTATCGCAGAGGTCAGGGTTCGAATCCCGGCAAGTCTGATTTTTTCAGGCTTTCTTTTCGCAACTGCATAAGTTGCGTTAATAACTGCGAGGATCTCCTTGACATTTATTTCTTCATTCCGCAGTTCAAATATATGAATTTCATATATTCATAATTTCAACTTTTTACTTTAGAAACAAAGAAACCTGTTGAGTACTTTATTAACCTTAAATCTGAGATGATCTAACGTACACAATTTTTTAATGCATAACAGCCCTTGACTGTTGTGTACGCACTTACGCAGCTGTTACAAGAAAGCCTGAAAATCGTTGTCGTACTGATCATCGTAGTCGTCTATAACCGGGGAACTGACGAACTGAATTACCACGGTCATTCAAACAGCGACGAGTGCAAAGTGGGCTGACAGAGTGCCGTTGTGTTGTCGATGACGGCCAGTGAGGCGGTACACGTGGCTATGCTTCGTCAAAAACCAGCTGAGGAATTTCTGCCAAGTTGAGGACGGCTTCATCATTTTGAATCTATATAGCTAGAGGATTGATAGTTCCTTATCATCATCGTCGACCGCATTACTGTTACTGTCACCGTTACTCTTACCTTTAACCGCCCCAGTACTTTGTTTGTCTTCACCAGGAGAACAGCCTCTGTCTCCAGCAGAGTTAAACTGAATGGCCATCTTTACAGGAAAGAGAGGTCGAGTTAAATGTTTAATATTACGGCAAACAATGCTAAAAATAGGACAAGACACGGCAGAGCCTTCCAAATTGTGATAACCATCGGAATACTATAGGAAACGTTTCTCTTGAAGAAAATATCATCAGAACACGCCTTTTTTAATTTAATCCCAAAGAAAGGTTTAATCTAAGATTTTGAGATACAGTCAAAATTTAATGAGCGGAAGAAAATTTTGTCATCTAAAAGGGGTAGTATCTTGTCGAGCATCATGTTTTGGTAAAAAAATGTAACAAACGCTTCTTGACCAACAACAGCACGGTAGCAAGTGAATTTTTAAAGGAAGGGCAAGATAGAGTAGTTTTTACCGATTTCATCTAGACACAAGAAAAAAAAAGTGGAAACGTCGGCCAAACTTTTTCAAGTTAGAATCCATTTCTTACCCTCTGTGGCCAAAAACGCTTACTAACAGTTTCTGTGTGCCAGAATAGCCATTTCTAGCAAAACTTAAGAGCGGTTTGCTGTAAGAACCGACTAAGGGTATGCAAGATAGAAAAATCCGATTTTCTCAAAATCTGCCAGAATAAAAGCTTTGGTGAACTAGTTCTAAAAATATAAGTTTCAGGTCGTTTAGGTTTTTATTTATTTTTTAGTGAATATTTTCGTATTTTGCCCTGCGCGGCAGTCAAAATCAACGCCAAAATCGGGACTTTTCCGGAAACTCCTGTTCAAATATTCAAAGCGTCCTAAATAAGATTAACCCGGGGAGTTGAAAGATCTTATTTTCTCTGTTTATTAGCAGTGTCAAAGCTTCATGAAAAGCGAACGTGAATTTTTAACAGAATTTTAAAAATTTATACCCAACAACGGTCGTTAGCGACAACCCAATTTAGGCTAAATTCAAGGCTCAAAAAAGCACTCTGGTACATGGCTTTACACAACGAGACTATACTCTGGGAAAGAACAATCACTTGAACTAAACATCGGCCGAAAAACATTTTGGGACAAATGAAACGGGAAATTTTGAGAGCGCTTTGAAAACAGGCTACTTGAGTGATATGAGCGACCCTTTGACCTTTCATGTCAACGGAAATCAACACACAGAAGCTCTGACAAAATGTGACTTTCCTTCGCCAGAATACGAGTTTGCTTGTTTTTCTAGAATGTTTTCAAATAGAGAAAACTAGGATTTTGAATTTGGAGGCCTTTGTTCCCAACAATGAGCGATGTTGGGCAATTTAGAGAAGTATGTTATGAAATTGACCTACTCTGTTTATCACCGAATTATACGTTCAAGGTCTGTTTACAACGTGAATGCAGAATCAATAACGAAGTAAAAAACCGATTCTTGAAATGTTTAGGAAATAACTCTTACCTAAGTGAGCTTTTCCTGGCTGGAAACTGCAACTTTCATTGCAAAACACATAGCAAGATCGCCGAGCCGTGTTGCACGTGAGTTGTCAAATGTTTCTACAGTGCGGCCGAGGTTCCCTATGTTGACGATTAACCAGATTTTAGGCCCGCATAGCGTGCAGTCGCAAAACAACACTATGGTGACGAACGCTTGTGTTTGATAGGAAAAAAGGAGGGGGAAAAGGAAAAAGAGAGCTTTTATTACATATATACTTATTATTACATATATTTTTTTTTGTTCAAACCGGTGACACGTACTACTAAGCAAGTTCTCCCAATGTCGGTGGCCTTTAGGGTTTAATAGAGCCTTATAGTGCTAGCCCGCTTGCTGACGTCTCCTATTTCCTTTGCTTCACAAATGTCTTTCTCACTGCTCGTGTTCGATGATACAGCAGCCACACCCGTAGACAAGCCTTTTCATGCTGTCTTTCCTATGGATGTCGCACAGGTTCGAGACAGACATATGCGATGAGGTTGTGAAAAATTTAATTCTATACTTAAAAAAGTACTTCATCCAGTACAATCTGGCAGGTATCACAGAGATTTTTCTCACTTAATATCTCCCGTTTGGGCAGCGGTACCTCTGCCTGTCCCTGGAATAATGCTGAATACTCCGCAAATCATCAGGACAATGATTCTCAACAAGCTAACTTGCTTTACTGGTAGGAAACAGATTTTACTGCATTCCGCACAGTAACCATATGTTAAGACCCTTGCCCACCTGCATTGCCAGAGCGAAAAATAAAAACAAAAACAGAAGCAAGAACTGCCCGTGTTGCCGACATCACAAGAGAACTCTGCTGTATAACTCAAGGGATCAAGAATCCCACGATCGACACCGCTATCCTACGACGTGAGTACGCTGGGTGCTATCAACTGCTGTGCAGCATCATGTACTCTAAAGAAGGCCAATACCTGGACGGGTGTCTGCAGAGTGGATTTCGGTTACTCAGAAAGAGAAAAAGGGGCTTGTGACATAGAGGTAGACGCTATCGAAACCCCAGCCTGTGTAGCAAGCGTTTCTGTGGGCCTAGGGTTTTTCGTACGTTCGAAGCATTTTTCGCTTTTTGGCCGCGCAAAAATTGGGCCGAGCGCAAAAGAAGTGGGAGAAGGGGCCGGGAGAAGGGAGGAAAAAACGCTTGTCCGCAAACCACACGATTTTGAAAAACCCGTACGCCAAAGAACGTCAATCAAATCAGTTAAGTTAATTTGAACGTGACCGCATCAACACAACTAACTGTTTCTCTCCAGCTGGAAAATTTCCATGGTCGGGTTTGACTCTAGAAGATGGCTGTTCGGTGGCTTCAAATCTCAGGGACTTTTGGGAAGCTTTCTCTTTCTACAAAGACTGTTGCCTGATGGAGGTTTGAGCAGCCGTTTAGACAAGTTGATACGCTGATTTGGCGGAGCTTGGGAAACAGGAGACTCGATATACTTATTGCATTCCGAATAACTTCGAATAATGCCCTTAAGTTCCTTATTTTTCGAGCACAAAGATTGCAGACATGTTCCGAAAATAGCTATACAAGTTTTCAACAACTTCCACTGTAACCACTCAGCAAGAATTGCTCCTTAAGAATCCTTTCTTTCCGACGCTTTGAAAAGGTTCCCGAAGAAATAAAACCGATTTTCCTAGCAGAGATAAATTTCCAAATTTATTAACTTTGAAATTACAACGACAAATCCTGAAGCGCCCCCCTTTGAGTTTCCAACTTTCGAGGTTTCGACATCACATCTCCGAGTGCTTCGTCTCTGCAGTTCGTGGGTTTGGCTTACGTGGAGCATGCCGCTTGATTTCGACGAAAGTAAATTTGTAACATCCGGTGATCTGTTATTTGTTGCTTTATTGTCAAGCTGTCACGCTATGAATTCACCAAACCTTGAGTGCTAAAGGGACGTTTTTCAAACTTGTGGCGTTTGCGGGCAAGCGTTTCCTTTTTTTGCCTCTCCTGCCGCCCCCTCCCCCCCCCTGCCCCCTCCCCGCTCCTTCCTTTTTTGCGCACGCCTTAATTTGGCGCGGCAAAAACGCAAAATGCCTCAAAAAGGCGGAAAAGTCTTCGGAAGTGCTTGCTACGCAGGCTATCGGAACTCACGAACTTAGACACATGAATGATTGTCACGATTTACAAATAGCTTGCGACTGTCACTTGCAACTTCCTCAAGTAAATTCGACGGTGTAAACATGCTAATCAATTTTGAGTTTTCTTGTGACACGGCAACTGTTTGGAGAGCGAGCGTTTGACGTAGGAAAGGAAAATACTGGCCTAATTTTTTTACTGAAACATTTGCCATGAAAAAGAGACTACTAATCAAAGTTGCGCAACAAACTGGGTACAGGCAAGAACTTGACATATATTCGAGTTGCTAAGAAAGCAGATAGGTCGAGGTTGTTCTTCAGGTTCCTCACTGCACGATGGATGAGTTGTTCTCTTCGAGAATAATTTATAAGCTGCGTCACTCTGATAGGCGAATTGGTTTTTTACTTCGCGGTAAGCGTTTAAGTCATAGTGCTGCGCTAGAGAAGCAAAAGTTCTATACCCGATAGATTGCATTAGATCGGGCTTGTACAGTTATAGCACGCCATCGCTTACAACACTGACCTGAACTTGTGCGACTTGCATAAGAAAGGCAGCGTGAAAACGCTAAGCATACCCATGCTTAGGAGTGTTTTTTTAGTATTTTGGCTTGGGCAGATGTATTTCTCGCATGGCGCAGGGTGCAATATCTTTCTTCCTTAGCGGACATTAGACCTTCTAATTAAAGACTCTTAGCAAAGAAATAAAATGCGGCCAAGTCCATGGCTAGCGCTGAGTTATGTAACCAAGGGTAGGGGGAAGGGGCTAAGAACAGTAGAACAGTAGTATAAAATTATTATTATTATTATTATTATTAATTTTTTTTTACAATCTTATCGCTTATGACAAGTTGAGCCTGTGCGACATGCATAGGAAAGGTAGCAAGAAAAGGCTGAGAACAGCCGTGCTAAAGACTGTTTATGAGTATTATGGCGTGCGCACATATGTATCCCATGCAAGGCACAAAACACAGCACCTTCTGCCGTAGCGGAACCAGTCGAGGGAAGTGGCTGCTGTTTTATCGAAAACTAGAGAAAGACATTCAGTCTGATTTTTTGGGTTTTATGTGTTTTATTTACCAAAAGGTAAAATGCTTCACTAAGAATGGGAGTTCGAAGAGCCTTCTGGAGTGAATAATTGAATGAATTTTGTGTGTTTACTACCCTTCAGTCGCTTGTTCAACAAGACGCTAACCTTTTCTACTACAACGCTAAATTTTAGCGTGCTCCATTTGGTCGAAATCGATCATGTGACGCGATACTGTCTCTCCTCAGTAGCACCTATCAACGCATATTGGCAATTTTCGCTCAAAAATTAGCGTTGGACGATAAAAACAATAGAGAGATTCTGTCTCAGGCCCTATGTGTGATAGGTTCCCTGGGAAATTTGATGTGCAAACTTCATATAAGCCCTCAAACTACGTTCTTGGACTAATATTTGTTGTGAACATCAAATTTCCTCGGGCAACCTATCAGCAACAGAAGAACTGTATTGTACGTGTCACCCGGGTTTGGATGTAAAAATATATAAAATATATATAATAATTAGTATATCTGTAATAAAAGCTCCTTTTTTCCTTTTTCCCCTTCTTTTTTCCTATGAAGCACAAGTGTTCCTCACCATAGTGTTGTTTCCGACTGCACGCTATGCGGGCCTAAATCTGGTTAATCGTTAACATAGGGAACCTCGACCGCACTATAGAAACATTTGACAACTCACGTGCAACACGGCTGGGTGATCTCGCTATGTGTTTTGCAATGAAAGTTGCAGTTTCTAGCCAGGAAAAGCTCACCTAGGTAAGAGTTATTTCCTAAGCATTTCATGAATCTGGTTTTTACTTCGTTATTGATTCCGCATTCCCGTTGTAAACAGACTTTGAATGTATAATTCGGTGATAAATAGAGTAGGTCAATTTCATAACATACTTCTCTAAATTGCCCAACATCGCTCATTATTGGGAACAAAGGCCTCCAAATTCAAAATCCTAGTTTTCTCTATTTGAAAACATTCTAGAAAAACAAGCAAACTCGTATTCTGGCGAAGGAAAGTCACATTTTAAGAGCTGCTGTGTGTTGATTTCCGTTGACATGAAAGGTCAAAGGGTCGCTCATATCACTCAAGTAGCCTGTTTTCAAAACGCTCTCAAAATTTCCCGTTTCATTTGTCCCAAAATGTTTTTCGGCCGATGTTTAGTTAAAGTGATTGTTCTTTCCCGGAGCATAGTCTTGTTGTGTAAAGCCATGTACCAGAGTGCTTTTTTGAGTCTTGAATTTAGCCTAAATTGGGTTGTCGCTAACGACCGTTGTTGGGTATAAATTTTAAAATTCTGTTAAAAATTCACGTTCGCTTTTCATGAAACTTTCACACTGCTAATAAACAGAGGAAATAAGATCTTTTAACTCCCCGGGTTAATCTTTTTTAGGATGCTTTGAATATTTGAACAGGAGTTTCCGGAAAAGTCCCGATTTTGGCGTTGATTTTGACTGCCGTGAAGGGCAAAATACGAAAATATTCACTAAAAAATAAATAAAAATCTAAACGACCCGAAACTTCTATTTTTAGAACTACTTCACCAAAGCCTTTATTCTGGCAGATTTTGAGAAAATCAGATTTTTCTATCTTGCATACCCTTAGTCGGTTCTTACAGCAAACCGCTCTTAAGGTTTAGGTTTCCATTAATGCAAATTTGCCTTTTTGGCTTTTCAAAATGACACGAAAAATATGGATGTCAGTTCGTTCAGCATCAGTTTAAAGGTAATGGTACTTCCGTTTTAAGAACATCTCACATTTGCCCGTAATAGAATGAAAGAAAAACCGCCGAGAGAATTCATGGGGTACTACCGACTGCATCCTCAAAGCGCGAAAGAGGAGGGCCGAAACGGGCGTAAGTATGCACGAATTTAAACAGAAAAATTGAGGCAAGACTATGATAATGAGTCTTGCTTTGTTTTATGACTTGGGATACTATCTCCTGAATTTTATTTTTAATTTCCTTTTTGATGTACTCTCAAGTTTTAATTTAATTTCAAGTGACAACGTTGTGAAGCTGTTGAATTAAAATTGTGAAGATAAATGACAACTTTTTAATTATTTCAATATAGATGTTTCAACAGTGTTTCAGTTGGGCCTATCTATCGATTCTGTCTTTGAGCAAAAATTGTATGATAACAAGAAATTTTAAATCAGTCTAAATAAATGCCCACTACAATGGTGATTGCGTGAGAAAATGTGGGTGTTAATTTTTTACCCGTTTATCTTTTCTCTGTTCCTGCAGGTAATACAACGAAGGGAAATGAACTGTCAAACAAAACGTTGCAAACCTCCATCGGCAAAACAAATAGATACGATTTATCTCATATAGCACATTCCGGCTACGTATTTACTTGCAAGCTATTCTTGAAAAAGTAATTAATTTGGTTTTCATTAAAGTGGATTATTTATTTTAATCAAGAACAGCTCGCAAAAGAAAAATAAAAAGTAGAAAAGGAAGAAAAAAAAAAAGAAAACTGAAGCTGAAGCAAGTAAGCCACACAGACACACACACACACACACACACACACACACACACACACACACACAAAAACTATTGGCGACACGCAGTGGCTGAGAAATATTAATTTGGCTGAGAAGTACTAATTTGGAGGAAAAAAGAACTGCATCTGGCAGCTCAATATGTAAACACAAAGATCAATTTCAGGGGAAACTGACGGTTATATTCCCCCTGCTGTTTCACTGTTTTTATGTTTTGAAAAGTGGAACTTTAAGTCGTCATTCTGTGAAGGAAGTGATCAGTTGTGTACATAACGAAGCGATGACATCGAGACTTCCATAAAGTCCTTCTTTTCAAATGTTGGGTGATTACATACATATCCAGAAATCGCAGACATTTGAGCCCACGGTCAACAAATCCTGCGGTAAATTAACCATCGAAGGGAACGCAACAACAACAAAGAAATGTATGGAGATTAAAAAATTTCGAGAAATATCTCTCGATCAATTTGTTAAAGTATAAATGTGCAACCGGTTCATGGTAAACTGGTCTATCAAGAAAGATATAGTACAAAAAATAAGGTGGATACTTCGAATTTTATGTTTACTTTTTACGGTTTTCTGTGAGCAGTTTAGCGGCCAAAAAATATAAGGCGTGGAGGGGGATTTCATCGAAAAACCGAAAACTCATAGTTTATAAACAGCGATTACGGGTAAACATAATGGGATCGAAAAAATGTGCAAGTGGATTCACTAAAACTATACATGGAACAAACTAACCTTACGATTTTCAGCTCCAACCGATTGATTTTGATGTTTACTTTTTGCACTTGAAAACCACGAAAAAATAGCATTCGGCCATACATTTGAAAGTCCACGCTAAAGTCCAAAAATCCGCTTTCTTGGAACTGCGTTATTTCGGCCGAACCGGCTTCAAACACGCTACAAAAGCCATCCTTCGAAAGCTAAATTTCAGTACATTCGAATGTTAAGCGACTTAGTTTGGTCAGTGGTTTTTATATGGTTTTTATATGGGACTTATTGCATCGTGCACCATCATGAAATATGAGCCCAAACTATACCGCTTCGATCAGCGGTATGCATCATTTAAAAGAGCTGTCTATGTAGGACGCCCGAAAAGGCGCGGGCTCTAATGTCCGCGATTTCTGGAGATGCAAGAAAATTATAACTCACCTTTATCATGCGGACAATTCTTGGACTCGTTTTATCGCTTTCAGATTGAGCATGTGTGAACACCTCGCTGTTCTTTTGATACAAAGAACATTTCTTTGACTCCCTGCTAAAGGTTGCTTCATAGCAGTTGCCATTCTTACTGCATCGCAAGGCGCAAGCTAACTCAGTGTCTACTCTGAAGTCAGCAATGCTATCCGAGTCTTTACGCTGTGTTGTTCGGAAGGAAAATGAGAACAAAGAAGAACATTTTTCTTGGAGACGGACGCAGCAAACAAAACCAAGTAAAATACGAATGTGAAGTGCTACGCTCTTCATATTTTCTTCACGGGTTGGAAGTGAAATGTTTACTTGAACGACTTGGTATTTCAGCTGGCACTCCCTGATCAAACATTTGGTTAAAAGCCCTCTAGCTAGGTTAACGGGAGAATGTGCTAGAAAATTGCGCTTTTGTTTTTATTGAGGCAATTTTCTCTCGATCTGCTTTTTTCTAATTGGCCCAGAGCACATTTCAAATGTTCATTTCCTTACATTCATTGACAGTTTCAGAAATTTGAAGATTGATATTTAGGGTTTACCAAGTATTTGAAGGACTGGGTGGTCGGATAAACGGGTTTCATGTAAGAAAATGACTACATAACCTACATCCTTGTATAAGCCATATATAAGCCTATTCTAAGCCCTTGCGCTATAGCTTATCTTGAGATCTTAGCATTTAAGGTAAGGCACGATTTTGAACGGCTTCTTTAGATTTATTAAGGACAATGGTTACTAGAATACTGTAAGTTATCTCACAATACTCAGAACAACTTGCGAGAATACTGGAAGTCAACTTGGATTTAACTCCAAAAATTTATAGAACTCATAAATCTAGATTACATATTAACAAGAATACATCCCGACTGGTTCCAATCAGAGTTATCAGTAAAGAGACTCCAAATATGGAGCACTTCTTTGGGTATGGTTATTATTGTTATTATTATTATTATTATTATTATTATTATTAATTGTGTAAGTTTTGACATAGGTATTTTTTCTTTCCACTTTCTTTCGCTCATCCAGCAATTTGTCAATTTAACAAACTGGCGTCAGGTTTTTATGCTTCTGTCCTCTTATTGATGATAAATTGCGTCATAACATTGTCAAAGTGTTGTGGACCCACGAGCCGCAGGCTCATCTTTTTGCTCTTAGGTTGCAAGGGCTTCTTCACTTTCACCCCATATATTTTAGATGATTTTCTCATTGAGGAATACTAAATTTGTGGTACAATCTTCGCCACACCAAGAATGCTGCGCTGAAAAGTTTGACAAAACTTTTACTGATTGCGTTAGCTTTACATATTTCATCCGTCTGTACTCTTATTGACAAGAAACATTAGCCAATCAGCGCGCGAGAATTCGCTCAGTTGTTGTAAAAATATCTATTTATATATCCTACCAAATAACAATAGTCTTTTTAAACTCGACGTGCAGTGGATCTCGTATAGAGGTGCCTCATATTCGAATACCAATAGCATCTCGTGACAATTTACTTTTACCATTTTCTCTTTCTCCCTTTCTCGTTATGTTTGTCTTGTTTCACTGAATGAAGATTGTGCACAGGTTGGAAAGGTGTGTCCGTACTTGTGGGTTTGACTGGTTTGTGATACGTAACTCTCCACAACTCAGCTTGGGGTTACCATGGAATCCAATACCAACACCTCGCACTATAAATGGTAACCCACATTTCAGAGACTGAGATTTCACGTCAATATGTGAGTTGATCACCCATGGGTGTGGCTCACGCAGGTTGAACCCCTGAAACAAACAACTTTTACTGATGCTGGGCAGGGTCCAAGCAAATCTCCTCATGTCCGAAAAATTTCCGACCCACGTCTTGTTGTTTCCTTCATACCGGAACAGAGTAAAGAGAATTTTCTGTGTGGTTCACGATGATGACGGCCTTTTTTGAAGTTGAAGGAAACTTTATGGGGACGCAGAGCTTGATGAAAGAACTAAGCCAGTACCCAGGAGTTCTAGTTTCTTCAACGTTACCTATTTTGTTAGAAGCTTTGCTGATCCACTGGTGAGAATCATAATTGAACGTGTTCTAAAAAGGTGAGATATATTTGTTTTATTACCAATAACAGCCGATCTCGTGCAATCATATTACATGAATCGAGCCTTTACTTTACATGAATCGAGCCTTTACCTCTACTTTTAATCGCATTTTTGGAATTTTTGTAGGTTACTTTTTCCTGTCCAGCAGGAATAACAGACTACAACTGAAGGCATGTCTTTTTTGAAAATGAGTCAATTCCTCCGTTCTTTTTGGTGAGGAGGAGAGGCCAAATTATGCCTATTCCAACTAACCCTTATTCCGGATGTGAACCGAATAAAATTTCGTTTATCCCCAAAGAGAACAGATCACCAAAAGAACACGATTATATATCGTCTATTCCGAGTCTTTCATTAAGTACTATGTCGGTGAAACTACTCGAACTGATTGTGATCAACTAGATGACGATTTTTGAATATCAGTTTTCTGCGGTGTTGCCATTGTGCTGGTAAAGGCCGTTCTAATATTTTTTCAAGTCTGTAGATGAAATCCCAAAATGTCACCCTTCAATTGAAAGCTATTGAGCAGTACATTCCATTTGTAGTAATTATTATGCTGTACAAGATTGTTGTAGCTTTGGAGTCTGTGAATGAAATCCCGACGTGTGGCTGTTTAAAATGAAAGCTAATATATAGATTTAGCCATGCCTAAAAGCGGAGCCTCCAAGGAATAAACTGGTGCTCGTTTCTCAAAAATAGTCCTGAAACTTTTCGCTCTGAAATATATTTCGGGGCTTTCTTTGGCTCGTTCCCTTTCGAAAAGTGTTTCTCAAAAAGCCCGAAAGTGTTCCGAATTGTCCTCCAATATTTTGTGGATCTGTTCGGTAAAACCAAGCTCGAAAGGTCATTCTAGAGGCTGAGCACAGCTTAATTTTTTTCGGGCATCAAACTGAACACATAATTTTACTCAGGAGCAGTCTTGCTTGGTTTTTTAAATGTTTCCATATCCTGTCATTAACTGTCAAGGCTTGTCAAATCTCCTTGGATTACTGGCTGTTGACTTGAATGAACTTGAAACGGCGCTCATGTACAACAACAAAATAAAACTTATTCTGAAGTAAATGGGTTATCTTCATCGCGTTCGGATGTTCAGTTAACAAATAACATGAACTGCCCCTATTAGTCTGGTCAAAATTTATAGCGGAGCCAGCGCGCTAGCGCGTCAGCGGAGCTCCATTGCTGAAGAAATTTGGTAACCTATCAAGCCAAAAAATTTTGGTAGTGACGTAATAGTCAAGTGACCGTTCGTCCGTACGTCCGTCCGTCCGCATCAGAGGGCTACCAATACACTTCATACACTGGATATAACCCTGTGCTGAATCCCGTGTGTTTTTGGCGCGAAATCGCATGTTGACCGCGTTGTAGCAAAACAAGCAAAGACAACAAAAGTCAAAAACAAATTTGTTAATGGAACAAAAGTTCAAAAGATTACTCAGTTGTCTTTTTGGTGGAGGGGAAAAGTTCAATTTAGGCGAAAAAATTAGGCGATAAAGTTCAGGCGAAAAGTTCAAATTTGCGTCGTCGGTTGGAACTCGGTCGGCACACCGCTTGAGTTCGCAGCTTTTCGCAGCGGTTTCAACGCCAAATATAGCAGAGCTTTTGCTTTTTGGTTTTGTCTGTCCACAACCATGGTTTTTACGGCGTTCCGAACACATTTTGCCAGGAAAAACACCAGAATTTTCGTGCCGATAGGTAGCTTGTCACGAAGAAAGAAGTAAGTATTAAAATTAACTTGAAAAAGGCCAAGGAACGCTCATGGCCTAAAAAAGGGGGGCTCCGCTTTTAGGCTTGCCTAAATCTATACATTACCATCAAGATTGAAAACGAGCAAACACCAAACGCGCTTTAAATGATGGCATAAGTTTTGCTGGTGCGAAGTAGGCCTATTTAAAGTTAGGCACTTTGAGGAACGCAAAACAACTTGTTTTTCGGAAGCTTTTCGGATAAAATAGTCTTAAACCGACAACTGCTTCGCTTAAAAGATTATTACTATTGAAATGTTCTAGGACAAGAAAATCGACAATTGCGCAAACCGATCCGACAGTTAAAATCGAAAGCAATTATACGCCGTAAGTGATGCTTGTGCAGTTGCCTTGCGACTGTGCTTTGACCTACTGTTATGAATAAACAAACACAAAATAATAAACAGAGAAATCATTTTTGAAAAAGTTTATTCGAAAACCCGTAAGTTTATACTTAAATGAAATTCGCGTTACACTTCCAGCATAGCAAAATATTCTAAGACTACATCTGTCACAAGTCTGAGCTTGTTTTCTAATAATTTTTTGAAGTCAAAAGTAGATGACACATTTCTAATGACATAAATTCAATTTCAAAATGTAATTTCTTTGACCGTAATAAATACTCAAAATCATGCACCTTAAACCCTTTAAAAACTTCACTTACTCGATTGTGTTTCAGAACAAGGCAAACTCTCCGCCGTGAAGAAAACAAAGAGATGAGGTCCTTTGAAGGCAGCTTTCGTAACTTGAAGTTTTCGCCTACTACCAGTATTCTTTTGAACTTTTTCTTTCCATTTATAGGTATTAAATGTTTTTTTCTCAAGTTTAAAATTACAGTACCGTCGAAGAATCGTTTTGCTAAATAAACTTAAACTTTTTAAAAAACCTTTTTTTGCAAAAGCGACGATGGTCATGCGATTTCCCGCCAAGAAAAACGCCGGTTGCCCAAAAGCACCGGGCGATTTCCCGCCAAGAAAAGATGGCATTCTCCACTCCCGGTCGGGTTGCCTTGGGACTTCCCTCCCCCTCCCCCAGAGTCTGTACGGGCGTACGCTGACGTCACAACCAAAATTTTTCGGATCGATAGATTACCAAATTTCCTTAGCAATGGAGCTCCGCTGGCGGGCTTTGTCCGCAGGCACCGCTACTAAGCAAAATTTTCCTGCAGTGCTGTTTGTTATTCTGTACAAGGTGGCTCTAAATTTTGAGTCAATTGGCAGTTGCATTTGTAGTTGTCTACAACAAATTGAGCAATAATCCTCTCCCAGTTGTATAGTCTTGTATAAAGGCAGATGAATGATAACACAGAAATTTAAAATCTAGCAAAAGGTAATACCTTTGAACCATTGACACTCATCACTAGTGCCCAGGCTCCGTCTCCGCATCCGGGAACTCCTTTCATTCTACATTTTATTGTCCAGGTCACGTTACTGATTGTTAAGTTGTAGTAGCCAGATGTGCTTGAGCTGCCAAAAAAAAATGAATGAGTTACATCGTGCACATGAGGTCAGTCTTGTTGCCATTTGTTGCTGTTATTGTTGTTTGGGTTGCTGTGGAATATTTTGATTGTTTGGTAGTCAACTATCATGTTTCTCCACTACACCCATGAAAATTTTTTATTAAAAGTTTTAATACCACGCTGGATTTTGAGTCTCCTGTTTAAAGAAGTGAGGGTAATGTCTTCGCTAGGGATAATCTCTAACGTTTCCTATTATGTTGCTTTTTCATACCAAATACTAAACAAAGTCTTTCTTATACTTCCAGTTTGAAAAATGGGCTTTCATATTGGGAGCTGCGCGAGACCTGATTGGCTAAAATTAGAAAGCACGTGCTTTTCGTAGTGATTATAGCAGGAAAAAGAGTGTTTTCTTTTTTTAGAGTTGCGTCCCTTGAGACAAAACTAGAAAAGCACTGAGTCAAGAAATAAACTTGTCAAAAAACATGATGTTTTGGCTCAAAACATACCTATTTTGTCTCATGATGTCGCTACAAGAAGTCATCAAAGTGTTATTGTTGAATTGTCTCCTTTTGAATACCATTAAATGACGAGAATTATAATCTACAAACAGAGCGTACAAAGTGTGATACATCATAATCATCTAAATAAATAAATAAATAAATAAATAAACTGTTCTTTTCCGTCTTATTCTTTGCTAATAAACTCTGTGTCTATCACTCTCATCATCGTCACCATGGATTCTCATCTTTGTTATCGTCTTTTTGTCCTATTTGCTATCTCTATTCGTTACGTCATCGTAATTATAAGGGACACGTCTTCAGCTCAGCGCTCTTGCGTCTCCCCAGTTGCTGATCAGTAGAGAAGGAAAGTTTTGGGAACGAGATTGGTGTGATACGTGTTAAAGTTGTGCCAGTAGTCAGACTCGTGGTTATTCGACGAATTACGGCGACATTGTTATCAAGACTGACATAAACTATGATCATTAATTGCTATTGTTGTGCAAATTACACTTGTCGTTATCATCGGGGCCCGATCATCGGAGTACGAGTGTAAAAGCCCTCGAAGTTCAAACCAATGGCGTCCCCAGAACCCTGACCTCGCTACCATCTTTTGCTGACCATTACAGCTGCCATTATGCATCAGTCAATTCCAGCAGTGCCCATCCCCCCATTTTTCCTCATTGTCCTTCCCTGGGGCCGGCCATTAGTTTACCTCGGGGCATTTGATGGTCTCGTGATTTTGACGTCACAGCACTGTCACTTCCTTTCAGTGATAAGTTCATCGGGCAAGGACGATAAATTTGTGATTAACTTTGTCTAAAGAGGACAAAATGAGATGGTAGATGCACGTACAGAACGAATGAACATTGAAGCAACACAGAGAAAGAAGACATATTTGAGACTTAGTTTGGCCTGATTTATAGCCTTGAATAGAATATTTGTTAGCCCGAACACTAACCTGTACCGCGGGACATTTGAACAGCTAGTTTGTCCCCGCCGTGGGGCATTTGCCGGTTTGGTTTCAAAAAATCCTAATGCCCAGGGATCGGCCGGGGGGGGGGGGGGTGGGGTGGGAAGATGGGCACTGCTGGAAATGACTAATGCATCACAGAAAGTCATACTAGTTCACAGTCTCGTTTTTGTTCTCTCCTATATGATAAGGTCCCTAATGTCACTTTTACTACTCACCGTTACCAGCGCCAATGTTGTTTTTGTGATTACTTTCATATTCTCCGCTACTTCGGCTTTCTCTTTATTGGGGACATCAATACATTGAAGTTAGCGGGGGCTGTTTAATTTTAAAAGCCAATGCTTGTTTCCGTTTAATTTTTTGATTGAGAATAAAGAAGATAGGGAGATAGAGGTTTTTTAAGTATTTGTGTCAGTAGGCAAATAGCTCTTTGTAAAACATCTATAAACCTGATAAAATAAAAAGAACTGTACTTTTGAATCCTAGATCGTTTCATGGTGATGGTGATTCTTCACCTATTCTTAATATAAAACCCAACAGAAAGGATGGGCTAAGTAGAACAAAACTTGATTATGTTTTATATTCTTATTTTATATCATTGTTGTCTATTTAGTTGCATCTTTAATTAAGTTTAATACTTTAGAATATTGGAGAATGCATCGATTATTTATTTTACGCATTGTATAGTGCTGACCATGGAATCTCTGCCAGCATGATGGACTTCACGTGAATGACGAAACTTTCATGGATACCATGTGTCGGCACGTGCGTGAGTCCTGCAATATTGTTAGGAACCCTGTTGAAACGCACGCAGCAATGTTGGGCTACGCTTCAACAATCACAACACGAAAGAAATGATGGGACTTGTTGGGTGGAAAGTTTGAAACGTTTCAAACTTAGCCCAGCAACTTCAAAAGCTGCCAACCCCGACAACACCCGACAGGGTATTCAAACTCTCCGAACATGTTGGACCAATATCATCATCTTTGAATTGAGATATCTTCTATGCTTGTCGGAATAAAAATGACACCACCCGTAAAATGACTTACACGCCAAACAATCAAACGCCAAAGTATTACATTTTTGTTCGAAAATTTGGGCAATAAGTTGCTTCTTTGGAGTTGGCATTCCTATTATTTCACCCCTATTCCGTTTAATTGGTGCAGTACAATCACAAAACTTGAATGTGGGTTAAACTTGAAAACCAATAGGTTATTTTACCCTGTTTCGCGTTGCTAAAAACTTGACCCCTTCTTGCTTGTGGTAATGACCTGTACTAAACGGTACGTTTAACAAAGTAATGAGTTGTTTTGTAGTCTTTTGTTTCGTGTACTACATTATTTATTATAAAACTTAAAACAAGTAACAAAGAGATATTTATTTATTCTTTCGTTTTGAGAAGAGAAAGAGTTGGACTGATGGCATTACTTCTTCTGATATCGCTTTCTGTGATTATAATTCCCTCGCATTCCCAGTTTAATCCCTTGGATGCGATCAAAGTTCGCAGTGCTATTTCACTGCCAGGACGCGTTCTTACGAACGAAAAGGCACTCAAATTGTTACAGCGTCAAGCGGAGGTCTCATACCAAGTAAACCTTCCACAATATCTTGACGAATTGAGGCAAACCAACGCAGAACTGAAACCCGATTTCACAGATCAAAATTTTGCGGTAGTAGGTTCGTTGGCTACACTTGATGCTGCCATTACCTTTGCCGAAGGTGTCGAGAATGTCAATGTTATCAGGAAGGACAATGCCGCGGGATTCCCTGGAAAACCAAATCCAACCAATGACAAGCTGCACACGGGGGTTCAACGACTTAACGCTGCTCGAAACGTCATTTGGCTGATCAAGGAAAAGCTTAAAAGCGGCGTCGTATCTAATGACGCTTCGCTAATGGACAAGCTAAGAGAGGCGCAGACCTGGCTATCTACCCAAACCGGAGGACATCTTGGCCAAGGGATGACATTTGCGTTGGAAAAAGCTGGAGTGATGCAGAAACTGCAGGCGAAATGGGGAGCCAATTCGCTCAAGTTCAGGAGCTTCTCAGCTGGTGTAGGCAACGGACTCGATTTTCTTATCAACGGCTATAACACGGTTGTGAACTCATTGGCTCTAAGTGAAGAAATTAGCGACGCTAACATTCTTGGTTTAACGAGTTCTTTGACGGCCATGGCAGGTGATGTCACAATGGGTGTCACTCAGGTGCTTTCAACTAGCGCAAAAGTATCCAGCGCAGCTGGCCCTGTTGGTTATGCAGTCGCTGCTACTCTGTACATTGCATCCTACGCTACAAGCGTTGCTCAGGGAATTACAAGTCAAGAGAATCTTGAAGCTAAGGACTATGTCAAGATATTCCTAGGCCCTTTAATACCTGACCCCACTTTTGGAACAACAGTGGAGATGATTGATCAAATTGCAAAGGGGAACGTGTTGGAAGCTTACCACCTTTATCTTTCACAAAGTCTTCCTGCGGCCCTCGCCATCGGTGGGATGGCAGTGATCGATCGTTTAACTGGTTCTTCCAAACTTGAAAGATACTTGAAGGGTTTGAAAGGATTAGAATACCTCATATACATAAAACGCGCTACAGAATTCAAAGAAGCAGTAGCAGCAAATGTAGCTGCTACAATACGAGAGCTTAAACCAAAACAAGTGCTCTATGTTTTCCCAGACGTCCAACGTCGTGATCGTTATCTCGTCGACGGGTGGAAGGACAACGTAAAAGAGGAATTTCAGATCACCTCGGAGCTTTCTCCTGTTCGTTTGTTTATGGCAACCTACTCGAACGAATTTGCAAGGCCATTTGCTTGCCCTGACAAAGCTGACCAGGGATACACGTTTTGTCCAGAAGCAGCCCCTCACGGCGACGACAAATTGATTTTCATGGGAAGCAAAAATGTTGATGAAAAAGTAATATTGGATGACAATTGTGAAGCTTATGGAATGGGTGGAAACGATCACTTTGTCTTGAAAGCAGCAGTTGTGAGAAAAGGAGTTAAGATCAACGGAGGAGATGGTAGCGATACCATTGATATCACAAACACTTTTTTTGGAAGTCACTCATCTGTTACTGGGGGTGGTCCAGAGAGGGATGTCATTAAGACTGGACCTGGTGATGATACTATAGTCGTTAACAATGACGATGTTGAAGTAACCAATGGGGACAACACGCTGTTAGTCGAGGGTAAAGGAACCGACGACATCCGCCTAGGAACTGGAGCAGACTTGGTGCTCGTTGAGAAAACTGGTGGAAGCATTTCTGTAGGTCGTGTTCCTCTCAGTAACGAACGACCGGACCAGAATAAACCAAAGCGAATAGTGTACAAAGGCGCAAGAAGAATTAAAGATGGTAACAAGAACGACTTCATCAGAGGAGGTCCAACCCAGTTTGATCTGCTGACGATGAGGAAGTATAGTCCTAACCTGCAGCAGCAAGGCGACGGACGGATTCTGCTAATCGAAGACCGCACAACGATTGATCAATACAAGCAGCAGATCAGCCAGGTAGCAAGTGTCTTCTTCAGAGGGCACCAGTCTGAGGTCAGTCAGAATGGTGATATGAGGACTAAGTCTCAGCGAATTGAATTCAGGCTTATCGAAAGGTTTGAGATGAGCGAACATACCATCAACATGCTTCTTCTCAAGAATGGAAGGAGCGATTACTATGAAGTGACAGGAGGACCTAAAGACGACTTTGTGATCAACCTGGATGGCGCAACACCCTTGTTGGCACAGATGAGCACAGGCGATAATCGCATTTTGTCCGGAGAAGGAAAAGACAGGTACTCTGTAATTCTCGATGCTGGCGATGATATCGTCTACGATAAGGGAGGCGAGAACATTTTGGCCGTTCTTCTTCCACAAGGAACGACCTTAAATGAAGCAACGATCGATAGAAGTACTAACGGTGAGGGATATAAGATTGAGCGCAAGTCTCGAACCCGAGATCATAGGATTGAGTTCATCTTCTTCGGGGATGGAGGTACTGGAGGTACGGTGCAGATCATCGTGCAAGACAGTACTGGAAAACAGATCACATTCAAACCAGTTGCTCGACCAAGTCAAGCAGACAATTCCTTTTCTCAAGAGCGTTCCATCGGTAGTTACTACTATGACAGGGTTGCCTTCTGTCCTGGTGACCAAGATGTTATTTCCGTTGAAGGAATTGCTCCATCCATAGGAGAAACTCTTCCACAGCCACAGTGCTAAGTTGATTGAAGAGTATTTTTCAACGTTCTCAGCTCCCAGAATGTGGATTGAATTCAAAACTGATTAGTAGTCGGGAAGTTAATTTGTAATTTCGACGGTAACATTGGCAATAAAAAGTAGTTTTACGCATGAAAATTAGCAAACCAAAAGAAAGAAATAATTAATGTAATTTTGAACAGTAAAAGTGAATTTTCCATGTTAAACACGAAAACGTGTTGTTTTTCATTCGCTCTGACGAAGGGCTAATGCTGGAAACGTCAGCTTTCAATCTCTTTACGGTGGCCAATTTACCTTATCATCAGTTGATAAATCCAAAATTTTGTGTTTCACGTCCCCACTGACGTTGTGTCACAGGTTCTTTAGAGACTAACTCCCTTGCTGTTTTTCAACGGCTTGTCTATTTTTGTCACGTACGAGAGTAAGCACCTGAGTTTAAGAAAACATCACTACGCGGGCGCAGTTGGTCCAGTCCAGGACAGCGTGTTAGAAGTAAAAATCTCTGAAACTCAGAGGAAAGGATGTAGAGTTTTCATTTTTTCAAGATTTAAAGATAACCCAGCCTTCTTTGTCATCTTACCTAATCAATTACCGTTTACACAAAAAGAAAAGCTATTAAAGATAATGTATACATGCATTCATTTGTTACGTCATAATTTCTATTAAAGTGCGCATAGTGCAAATATTTCAAAGCATAAGAGTGATCGTTTAAGCCTCAGGCTTTTGTGTGGAACTATGACATGATTCGCCAAATGTAAAGGTGACTCGAAAATAATGAAACACGGTTGAATAATATAATGTAGGAAAATTATCTGTGAAAGTTTGGATTCCCAAGATATAATGATTACGAACTTTTCCTAGGGGTCAGTAAGATTGCCCCCCCCCCACTCGCCCCCCCCCCCCCCATGCAATAATAGGAATAGAAAGCGTAGTTAGCAACACTACCAATATTAAGCCGTCTGACATGTGACAGTGGGCGATTTTGTGGTGTTTGTAATTTCTGAATATTACTTGAAAAGAAGTTATCGAAGGGCAAGGCTTTGGCAGTCCTGCTCTGAATTAAGTTACGGTGTATTGCGTCATATGCCTTAAGAGGGGAACCAATAAAATTGCTGCCCATGCAACGCCAATACTCTGGGTATGTTTCAAAAAACTGAATGGAAAAAATACTAAAATGTGGGTTCCTTTACGTGGATTCTACAGCATTCTGGTTATGGCCTGCATGGCCAAAACATTTTATTATGTACCCATTAAATTTTGTCAACAAGAATGCCACATGTATCTGAGGACTATGACGTATTTGCTTGGTTGCTTTGTCCTATGGTAAAGTGGTAGCAGTTGTGAAGTTGATTTTAAATATCCTGGCCTTTTTACTACAAAATCATCCATGCCAAACCCTAGGACCCAGTGGGCTACTTTCGTGGCGGTCTCAGTGGACAGAGTGAGACTTCCACATTGGGTTTTGTTTTCTTCGTTCTCCAGTCTTCTCTGGGAATTTAAAGGAAATGGTCTTTTTTTATGCATTTCCAGTATTTCCAGAAGGCCATGAAGTCACGTTACATGCGCAAATAAATATATGTCGATATTTGGAAAGAATTTTTCTCGAAAATAATTATATAAAAATTTACAGGATAGGGCTTCTTTTTGAAGAGCGAAGTAATTCATGAATTAAGTTGTTTGAGATATATTTCAAGAGGGATCTCATTCAATTTAATAACTTTTATTTACTTCATAGACTTTCGGTACAATCATAGCCAGACAATCCATTTTGGAGGCATTTAGCTCCGTGGCTGAGTGCTAGGTGCCCTTCTACCGTCCTTGACATTTCTACATAAAGTGAATCAGAGCTTCCTTCAGGTACATCATGTTTACTGGTGACCTTCACTATCTTAGTTACAGTCAGAACACCAAACGCATTCATTCGTAAGCTTGAGTAGTGAGGAAGTTCTCATGATACCAATCTTTTCACCTTAACGGGCTAATTCTACTTTCGTTTTCCGCATTTTCATATTTCTTATTACCTCTAATTCTTTGCTTCGTTGGCGAGAGGAACTGTAAAGTGGCATTCAGTAGCTTTTAAGATTTTCATCGGTGTGTTGTGGACAACGCCGGCTGATAGTCATCGTTTACATTTAGGGAATTTCAATAATACTTTTAAGTATTATTTTAAATTGCAGCATTCCCTATTAAATTTCACTAGGTTTAGCCTTGTGGTAATGTTCAAGTGAATTAATAACCGGCTCGCCACAGTGCTCCTGGCAGACTGAGCCTCTGTTTATGCCTTACATCAGCCACGGTGTTTTTTCTATGATCTCAGTAATCGACTATAGCTTATCCATTAGGCTTGGGAACAGACCGCGAGATCATTAACACGCACGATCTACACTATAGCTACATGCACTAACTGAAATAACAAATTGCTGTTTCTATCTCCTTCGAGGTGTAACGTCAACCATTATGCTATAAAAATGTTCATTTCGGTGTCTCGGCCCAATGGCGTAGTCCTAACGAGGGAAAAAGAAGGCTTTATTTTCTTCCATAAACTCGCCAAACAGTTCTTTGGGCTTGTCCAAAAACCTGGATCGGGAGGATTCTGCTGAGTTGTATCTTCTGCAGCTGCTTGGTCTTCGTCATTTGGGAAGATCTCGCTGCGGCACATTAAGGGCATGTTCGACTAAAACAAAACGCAATATAACAATATCTAGCCCCGATCTGTGCTCAAAAAACAGAGTTCAGGGACGAGCAGTTCAGGTTTGAAAGAATGAAAAATGCAGGGAATTTTTTGAAATAAGTGTTACAAGATAGAATTTGAAGTAAACAATTAAACGTGATTTTAGGAAATGGAACTAATTAAACCTTCTGAAATCTTAAGATTTGCCAAACTACACCTTACAATTTTTCTTGTAAGTAAAGACCATTTCAAAAAGGTTTCTGTTTTACATGATTTTCTAATTATTACCTATTAGCGCAGGACATTTCGTCTTTGTCTTTTGATTTGTTTTTCCTGCATCAGCCGATTTAGCTTTCTGAAACTGTTTTCCCAAGGTCTTATTGAGAATAGAGCGCTGTCTGTTGTTTACGAAAAGCTGACCTTGAACTTTAGCCTTAAGTTATAATAAAGTTATAAAGTTATTATGAAATACGAAAAGCTGCCAAAAACTGTTAAAGAACAAAAAATCTTCTTATTCAGATAAAATTAAAAATGAAATGATTAAAGCTAGTCTCAACGACCTGATGCCCGTATGTTACAAACTTTTCAATGCAGTTCTAAATTCAGGTTCCATGCCTCAGACATGGTGTGGTGGTCTCATAACACCAATTTATAAATAGGGTGGAAGAAGCGATCCGTCAAATTACCGTGGTATCTGCGTTTCGAGTTGTCTGGGGAAACTGTTTTGTTCTATTTTAAATCAAAGGCTACTCGAGTATGTCACCACCAATCATATACTACACAAGTCACAGATCGGCTTCATGCCTAACAATCGTACAGCAGACCATGTTTTCCGCACACTCCGAACTTTGATAGACAAGTACGTCCATAATCACAGTGGCAAAATTTATGCTTGCTTTGCTGATTTTAGGAAAGCTTTCGACTCAGTCTGGCATAATGGGCTTTTAAATAAGCTATTGCAAATTAATTTAGGAGGCTCCTTTTACAATTTAATTAAAAGCCTTTATTCTAAGTCTTCTTGTTCAATAAAAATTGATCAGTATCAAACACGACCCTTTCAATATACGAGAGGTGTACGACAAGGTTGTATTTTAAGTCCACTACTTTTCAACCTTTATATTAACGATTTACCGTTCTCATTTGAAAATAGTCTGATCCTTTTGTTCTACCAAACGGTACAAAATTAAATGCTCTTTACACATTAGCCACATACGGCAACACGTGGATGTTGAGCGTAAATCCCAAAAAAGCCAAGATAATGGTTTTTCAAAAACGTGTAAAAAAATGTTCTGAACAAACATTTTATATAGGAAATCAAGCAATTGATGTTGTACAAGATTATACTTATTTAGGAACCAAAATATCTTCTTCAGGAAATTTTAAAATCTCACTTGATCACCTAAAAGAGAAAGCACTTCATGCCCTTTTCAGTCTGAGACGACACACAAATTTTAGTAAATTAAAACCGTCTCTTGCCTGTAAGATTTTTGATACAATGATATCTCCAATTTTGCTCTATAATAGTGAAATTTGGGGTGGTTATGTTAAATCTGATTTTCAGGCCTGGGATGGTTCACAAATTGAAAGAACACATCTACAATTTTGTAAACGTTATCTTGAAGTTAGTAATAAGGTTTCTAATGTTGCATGTAGAGCTGAACTTGGTCGATTTCCTCTACTTATTGCCATTAATCAAAGAATCCTCAACGACTTGTTATATCTCCAAAACAAGCAACCGGATTCTTTTGTTAGACAATCTTTTTTAATTTCATCAGAACTTCACACCGCTGGTAAAAATAGTTTTTACTCTAATCTGATGAAAATATCCAAATATTTTAATTTTGGTAATTCAAGTCCTGATTTAGTAGACACCGCAAAAGTGACAATGTTTCTACAGTTAATGAAACAGAAAAAACTAGAATTTTATAGAACTTTTAAGAACGAATATGCCACTTCCAGTTATCTAGAGTTAACTAGGAGAGTTTATGATAGGAGAACATTAACTAAATTACGTATTAGTAATCATAAACTAATGATCGAACTGGGCAGATATAACGATACGCCCAGAGACAATAGGCTTTGCCCAGTCTGTGATTGTAATCAAACCGAAGATGAAATTCATTTTCTCTTTTATTGTTCCAAATACGCAACAACGAGAGGTAACTTTTACAAGAAAATACAACCTTTCATTCAAAATGTTAGCCGGCTACCAGTGTCTGATTTGATTTTAGAATTAATGAATTCTTCCAATTTTTTTGTGAACATGCAATTAATTAAATTTATCTCATCTTGTTTTGATTCACGTAACAAAATGCTATCAATGTAACTAATTTTATATATGTCCTTTTTTTTATTACTTAATAAGTTGTACGCTTTTGCAATATTGTAACAAATTTACAGCCATGCAAATAAAGCTTGTTGTTGTTATTAGTTTACTTTAAAACTGTACCGGGATGGACGAAACTTATGTTGTACTTTACGGGGTATTGTTTTCTCGTTGTTAAGGTTGCTCCTTTTATTCCGAAAAAAAAATTAAGCTTTTTAAAGTAAATCCAGCTTTGATCTTAATTAAATGGTGATATTTCCCTTTAATTGTCAATATTCACCATACGCTTCAACATTGAACATGCTATAAGAATAACTGTAACAGTAACGATAGTTAAATGTAGAATGTGGAATGCTGAAGGCAGACGAACAAGAGTAGAAGAAGACTTTTCTTGATGAAAGTTACGCAGTACAACCTGTGAAGTTAAGGACAGTGCCTCCTTTAGTTACTGCGCATACGTTCTGGGCATCTCGGGTCTGGTCCGAGATATTCGGATTTCTTAACCAAATGCCTACTGATACAACGGCATTTTTGCACGGTTACGACGATGTGGAAAAAGCAGATCTTAGCAAGGGCTATGAGAATCCAAAAAGAAAATTGGGGGTAACCTGCATTTTTTAAAGATAATTGAGCTTAAATTTGGAAAGAAAATGTCATACATTCTTTGTATTTCAAAGCTTTTTTAGAATAATGGTTGCTTAATTATCTCTGAAAAATGCGTGGTTACCCACATTTTTCTTTTAGATTCCAACAGGTCTTGGTAAGATCTGCTTTTCCCCTATAATCATAACCTTTGCAAAAAATACCTCTGTACTAGGAGGTACCGTCCCTGAGTGATTGAGGTTTCACCTGATTCCTTGCCTCACCGAGCTGAGCAGCCCTTTAACCAGAATATCAACAGCTTTTATTAGTATATCTCTTATGTTAGTAGAAAATGTTTGAGCATCAAGACATTTGTCTGTGGTGATCATTTCCTTGAGTCTCATGACCTATGTGTTGATCACTAAGCGATATCGTAACGAGCTAGATGTTATATATTAGTCACTGTTAGGGCTGGAAGGGTTAAGCTACGCTCCCAACAAAGGAGAAAACACCCTTTTGCTTAGGTCCAAAATTCGTGTGTTATTCAAATGCGATGGCTGTTTCAGAATTAAAGAGAAAAGTGAAAAAAGTAAACCAATAGTTTTATTTACCTTCCAGACAAAAGCAGTCTTTCAGCACATTCCTTGTGAATCATGTGAAAACACGGAAAGATGATGGAACCTGATGAAAACACTTCCTAAAATGGGAAAATCGAGAATAAAGCAATGGTAATTAAGGCTTCCTTTCACTATATTAAAATTCATCTCGACAGTGAGAACTAGAGGACACTGGCAAACAATACAGATCAACACAATTTTTATTCATTTTCCCTTGCATATGTCCTGACGCTTTTATCGAGATGAATTTTAAGGCTATTACGATGATTTCAGTGTTCATATATATAACATGCAATGTCCATGTTCACGCTTGGCCTATTTACTTTGAAGTATGTGGGGAAATTTTATCTGTCGCAAAATTTCATTGCACGCACAAGTTTGTCAAGTTCATTGCTTTGGGAACGAAAGTTTTAGTTGCCGTTTACAGACGAAATATTCACCTTACCTTTCATCAGGAAACAACGTACTCAGATTTAAGAAAGTTAGTATAAAGGCCCTTGTTGTATTTGGGACACGTTTTCCAACAATGATAGCCTTAATCGCCGATAATTTTTTCATTTGCCTCGCAATGTAAGCGTGGATGCGACGTAATTCTGGGCAAAAACTGTAAACTTGTCCTAAACTGCCTCAAGTCCGTATGTTCCGCTGAATTGTAATGTAAATGTGAAAATGGCCCATTATTGACTTAGTGCGATAATGGGTTTTATGTTGAGGCTGGCCCTTATCTTATCTCCGCTTATCGCATGGGGCACTGGAAACTGCAGAGGTTGTTAGTCAAGATAACGACGACGGGTTAGACACCTGTATCACCGCTAAATGTAATAACAGCGCTAAATGTAATACCCACCGTAAATGTAATACACATTAACGCTAAATGTAATACCCACCGTACATGTAATAAACTTTAACGCTAAATGTAATAAACTGACCCACCGTAAATGTAATACATTTTAACGCTAAATGTAATAACCGTGTCATCCTTTAAATATACTTAACCTTTCATACCTAGTTATCTTCTGCCTTTTTTTTTTTTTTCATTATTTCGGTCTTTTCGTTTTCTTTGCAGAGAGTGAATTTTCAAAAAGTCAAGTAACTATGCCGGGTCACGTTATTTCCTGACGGTAGAGTTACTTTATTTTGGAGCTTTATTTTAACTCCATAAAGAGCAGGAAAAACTGGACTCAACGTGAGGACTGGAATTATTTTAACCCCCAATTTAGAGTGGAATCCAGGATTTGAAACACTTTAAACAAAGATTATTTTTAAACATAGAACTTTGACTCCAGTTTAGAGTGAAAATTAAAACTAATTGAAAATTTCTGTGCATTATCATAACATCCATTCGTTCAATTGATCTTTGTTTTTTCCAGCTTGCTAGCGATTCAAAATTTGGCTAAATTTGTTTCTTTGTTTGTTTTCTAGAGTGCTTTGAAATAATCTATATCTCCCTTCGAGGGTCTGACCTCGTTCACCTGTGTCGGTTGGTTTGCGCGGTAAATCTTTTCTAAACTATATTATTCAAAGGGCTATATTGTACTTTGAGAAGGTATATAATTTCACACCTTTTCACTCAAATCCCAAACAGAAACTAGTCTTTTCGCCCCGTTTAGACTGACCCTCTTTTCTGTTGCATTTTCCATCGTGGAGCTTTGTTCCGTTTTAAAATGTATTCTTTCGTTGATGAATGACAGAGCACATTTTTGTTACGTATACTGTAGTGCGATAAGGAAGTAAACGGCATGGGCACCCAAATGGCAGTTGCTTTCGCTAATATTTTCATGGCTAAGGTATAGAAACAGAGATCTTAAATCAAAGCGCTTTAAAACCGCTCGTCTGGAAACGATTCATAGACGACATCTCCTCCCTCTGGAACGCAACCAGAGAAGAGATCACACAGTTCATTGAACAAGCTAGCAAACACCATAAAACTATCAAGTTTACGGCTGAAGTATCCGAAACAGAAACAAACCTCTTGGAAAATACTGTTTACAAAGGTGAAAGATTTAGAGCTGAGTCGGTGCTAGCCAGTGCGCCCCACTTTAAGCCCACTGAAACATTTCGGTACATCCATTTTTCAACCTGCCATCCATCAGGAGTAAAAAGAGGCTTCATCATGATCAAAGGAGAGGCGCTAAGACTACACAGAGCTACCTCTTCTAAAACATTATTTGAAGAGAGAGTCACAGACTTCAAAACACATCTTGAGTGAGGATACCCAGAAAATTTATTCAAACCACCCTTTCAGAAGTCACTTTTGAAGACAGGAATCAAGCCCTCCGACAAGAATAAAACAAAACAAAAAAAGAAAATCTTGCCCTTTGTAACGCAATATCACCCAGCAGTGTCTAACTTAAAACCAATACTCATGAACAGCTGGCATTTCATAACACAGCATCCATTGCTCAACAACATTTTCAAGGAACCGCCCCTAATATCGTACAAAAGAGGGTGTTCCCGTAAAGATATACTCGTGAGAGCAAAGCTCTAGAAAGGCTACAACACGCGCGCAGGAGACGCTCAGGTCTGTTACTCCTTTAGACACTAGAAAGAGGATCACAAATCAAAAATGCAGTTACAACTACTGGCTTAAATTTTAAAGCCACTTTAAAAGGCTAAAACACGCGCGTGGGAGCCTCGCAGGCCCGTCACCTTTTTTTTTTTTTTAACAATATTATCATTAAAGTGCACCTAACCCCAAAATATTTTTTACGCTAATATAAATCTTTGCACCTATTTTAGAAACATTTCGCCAATATTTGCAGTTTTTGACTTTTTTATGGGCTTCCAAACTTACGACAAACTAAGCACCATTTGGTGCACGACCGAGTTAGAAGGGGCATGGGTCTATTCTGGATTTGACGTCACAAACTGCTTTGCATGCATGTTTACAAAGACTTAAGGAGATGCAAATCATTTTGTGATGTCAAATCCAGAATAGACCCATGCCCTCACTAGCTCGGTCGTGTACCAGATGATGGCTAGATTTCGTAACTTTTACAGCCTATAAAAAGTCAAGAATGAGGGGGATTTCATAAAAAAAAAAGGCGTAATGCTTTTCGAACAGGTGCAAAGAGTTATTTTAGCGAAAAAAATATTTTGGGGTTAGGTACACTTTAATACTTATCACATATATTGATACATTTGGTGTAGGCATCCTGAAAATAAAGAAACCAATGACAACCCTCTCTCTCTCTCTCTCTCTCTCTCTCTCTCTCTCTCTCTCTCTCTCTCTCTCTCTCTCTCTCTCTCTCTCTCTCTCTCTCTCTGCACAGTTCCAAAATGAAAACAACAAAGCTAAGTTTGATGTTTATGTTTTCACTATCTTTTTTTTTCGTATATATCTTCCGGCGCCAATGCATGGCCCATTATGATAACCAATCAGACAACAAAGTAAACCTTTGAACTAAATAGGGAAGTTAGATTGTTATTATTAATATCAGTGCCACTTGAGATCAATCAAGTAGTTGGTAAACCTAAGTATGAACGGCAGCTGTAGCCCATTACATATTCAAAGGATGACACGGCTATTACATTTAGCGTTAAAATGTATTACATTTACGGTGGGTCAGTTTATTACATTTAGCGTTAAAATGTATTACATTTCCCGTACATACATACATCACCTTTATTTCACCTCGGATTTACAAGGGTAGCTGTATAGCTAATTTCTCCGAGAAAGAAAAGACGAAGAAAAAAAAATAAAGAAAGAAATAAAGAAGAAGTATTAATAATAAAAATAAAAATAAAATCAAGTATTATATACAGTACATTAAACTGCTATTTACATAGGTAACAATTGCCTTGGTGTTCGAAAGAAATTTGGCATATTTTAGTTTTGAACTCATTCAAGGACGTTAGTGACCTCAGGTCCTCTGTTAGTTTGTTCCACATGTTTGCAGTAGTGTATCTGAAGGAAAGAAGACCATAAGTGGTTGTGTTAACGTATGGAATAACAAGTTCCCTTGATCCTCGTAAGTTGCGTTCAGTATTTCTCATTCGAAAGAGACCACGCATGTACTTTGGCATCGTTTCGAACTGGATTGCCTTTTAAGACAATCCAGTTTTTAAAAAACTGTTTATGAAAACAGTTTAAAAAAAACTGTTTTCATCATGTCTTGGCATCTGAGACTATACAGATCACTAGAATTGAACTTGTTCAGTAGCTCCTGGTAGTGCAGAGACTTCTCGTCTAGAACTGAACAATCCTGAGCGCCCTTTTGTTAAGATTTTCTAATCTGTCTCTATTTCGAACCCCACAAAAATGCCAAACCGCTGAACAATATCTAAAATATGGAACAATAAAGGCCTTATAAAGTTTACATTTCACAGCTGTGGGTACTATTTTTCGAAAGCGGGAAACTACATTAACTTGATTGTTGACCTTAGTACCCGTGGGTCAGTTTATTACATTTAGCGTTTAAGTTTATTACATTTACGGTGGGTATTACATTTAGCGTTAATGTGTATTACATTTAGCGTTGTTATTAGTGGTGATGCAGCACACCACCCACACAGAGGGGTAAAAATTCGTCTGCTCAGCCATTCCTTGCCCCTTTTTTCTGCCAGCGCCGATCGTGTTAGCTGTTTAGCTTTCGAAGCGCACAATACTTTCTATCGTCGAGCGTGTAGATTGAATTAAGGCGCCGCTCTCGGCATAAAGGGCACTTTTCGTTAAACTGGGCATGAATGAAGGCAATCTGAAATGAAATTTATAACGTTTTGTCCTCTGGACTAAAATAAACCAAATTTTTCTCACCTCATAACAGTAAACCGATAACAAATTGCACATGGATCATGTCCTCGATCGGCAAAGCACTTGTGGTTTTCCGTTAAGAGACTGCGCCATGCAAATGCTACACTTGTCACAGTGAAAGTGGTCTGTTTATTTCCCCTTCGGCAAATAGGAAAAGAAAAACACTTAGAATTACTGGATATCTGTCATAGCGGTCAGTCTAGTCTCAAGGCTCCTGAACGATCCTACTAACGTCTATATAGCCTCTTACTTGATTTAGACAAGGAAATCGTAGTTTTGAACTAAAAGTAACTTTCTTCAAGTGTCAATCGTTCTAGCGTTGAACATTGGTGACACTTAAAAAAAAAAAAAACCCTTGAATAAAAGCAAAAAAAAATGTCCCTAAAATATGCACAAGTTAAGAATGAAAATATTGAAAACTATGCTACTCTGGAGTATTCAACAAAATCCTTCATTCAAATAATCATTACTCGGGAATCGTTAGCAGTATTTACAGTAGTCTCCTTCAGTTAAATCCGCCAACTCTCTTATGTTTATCCCGACCTGGGCAATCGATAAAAATCGATATCGGAAAACCGTTCGATAAATCGATAACTATCGATATCAATCACATAAATGTTATCGATTGTATCGATCAATCGATAAAAATCGATACTCACAACTCTTCTGGTAATTACTATTAGCGATGTTATCGGTTTTATCGATGGATGTCAATCGTACATAACTTTGATTTCTGACATTGATTT
This sequence comes from Siderastrea siderea, assembly GCA_964030785.1. NCBI lineage: Eukaryota > Metazoa > Cnidaria > Anthozoa > Scleractinia > Rhizangiidae > Siderastrea > Siderastrea siderea. The sequence goes on from OZ034978.1 coordinate 32,353,695, forward strand.
TGTTTTTAAAAAACGTTTAAACGCAGTAAAATGATTGCGGTTTATTTTTTTCTGAAGCATCCAAGCGGTCCGGAATCCTATATTCTTGAATCTGATTGGCTAATGACGCGCGCTCCAGCTTTCCGGATTTTCCCATCCGGACCCCGCGTACGGACCGTTCCAATCCGCGGGAAAACTTGATTGAAATCATTTTACTCCCGCACAACGAACGTTGGATTTTTGTTCTTAAAATGGAACGTTTCTCTCATTAACCGTTGTAAAGTGAAAGGAAATATCAGCTATGGAATAAAAGGCCTGGTTATTCTCCGAAAAAGGCGAGTATTCCTGTGTTTTTCTTGAGAAAATTTTGCAGGCTTGCTTTTTTCGAGTTGTAGTTTTCTTATTGACACGCCGTTTGATTTAACACGGGTTAACTGCAAGTTAGACTTTTGACGTCTGTTTCTCGTTTGAAATTCCGTTATTTTCCTTGGAGAACTCTTTCAAGACAACAGCTTCATTCAAGACAATATAATTATTAATGATTGTTAGCAAAAAGAGTCAAGCAAAAAACCTCGCATCGCTATGTCTTCGACAAGAACTGCTGCAGGTCAACAGTTTTTACAGTCGATTTGCGAAAATCTTGGCAAAGAAGGACCAAAAATGTTTAAAATACTAAGATGTGCAGCGGAGTTCGCGGAGCGTAAGCCTTAGTTTTCACTAAAAGTCTTACTTGTTAAATAAAGATCTTTCGGTACTGAAAACCAAATTTAAACGTGTGATTTCATTTTGAACAAGACAAAGCTTATTTCTTTATTCTTGCTATGAGACGTTGGGGTTTGTTCCAGTAACGCTTATTGTTTTATGATATATAATTATTTTAAGTTCTGTTTTATTGTTAGTCTATCCTTTATCCCTACGGTTTGCTAGCGGCTCTTTCTCAGAAGCTTAATAATTTTAACTTAAGCTTAACTTTGTTCGTAGGAACTAGCGCACGTAGAAGGTCTCTTTAGAAGGCCTGCGGCCTCGGGCCGTACTCAAGACCTCGGGCACAGTTTTCCCTATACGGACCTCCCGGCCGGTGAATAACATATATTATTTTTTTCTGAAGCATCTCAGCGGTCCGGAATCCTAAATCCTTGAATCTGATTGGCTAATAACGCGCGCTCCAGCGGTCCGGATTTTGCCATCCGGACCCCGCGTACGGACCGCTCTAATCCGCGGGAAACTTGAAGTGAAATCATTTTACTCCAGCACAGCGAAACGTTGGAATTTTCTTCTTAAAAATGGAACTTTTCTCTCACTAACCGTTGTAAAGTGAAAGGAAATATCAGCAATGGAATAAAAGACCTGGTTATTCTCCGAAAAAGGCGAGTATTCCTGTGGTTTTGTTGAGAAAATTTTGCTGGCTTGCTTTTTTCGAGTTGTAGTTTTCTTATTGACACGCCATTTGATTTAACAAGTTAGTCTTTTGACCTCCGTTCTTCGTTTAAAATTTCGTTATTTTCCTTGGAGATCTCTTTTCTAATCTTGTCCCATTTAGCTTCATTCAAGACAATATATGATTATTAATGATTGTTAGCTAAAATAGTCAAACAAAAAAACCTCGCTCGCATCGCTGTGTCTTCGACAAGAACTGCTGCATGTCAACAGTTTTTACAGTCGATTTGCGAAAATCTTGACCAAGAACGAAAAAAATGTTTAAAATACTAACTATATGCAGCAGAGTTCGCGGAGCGTAAGCCTTAGTTTTCACTACAAGTCTTACTTGTTAAATAAAGATGTTTCGGTACTGAAAACCAAATTTAAACGTGTGATTTCATTTTGAACAAGACAAAGCTTATTTCTTTATTTTTGCTATGAGACGTTGGGGTTTGTTCCAGTAACGCTTATTGTTTGATATAATTATTTTCAGTTCTGTTTTATTGTTAGTCTATCCTTTATCCCTACGGTTTGCTAGCGGCTCTTTCTCAGAAGCTAAATAATTTTAACTAACTTTGAGCGTAGGAACTAGCGCACGTAGAAGGACTGTTCACAAATAGTTCTCAAACTAATTCGCCTCGTTCCACCTCCAAAATTGCAGAAAAAATAAACACGTTATTCACCGGTCTAGGTCGGTCCGTATAGGGAAAAACTGTGCCCTCGGTCTTGAGTACGACCCTCGGCCTGCGGCCTCGGGCCGTACTCAAGACCTCGGGCACAGTTTTTCCCTATACGGTCCTCCCGGCCGGTGAATAACATATATGTCTTTGTTCACAAGTAAAACTGTATTTGTATTTCGGTAAATGTGGTTTATTAAGCTGGCAGGATAACTGTGCTGCATCGACCCGAGTATTTGCGAAACGGACATCTCGGCTATTTACCTATCTAAGCAACCGCCATGGAATTGAACGTTTTGAGTGGAAGCGCCGGTAATCTTTTGTTTAACCCGGTATTAGAACTTGCAGTGATTTAGTAGCAACAAAGGCGAAAATATGGAACCACAGTTTATTTCAATTAAAATCAGTTCGTGGGTCCTTCGTTTTTGTCTTCTGGCACAAGCAACTGGACACCAAAAGAGGAGTTTTTCATGCTTTGGTGAGGAGCAGAAACAAGACAACAAAGGGACTTCCGGTTGACGTCCGTGGCTCACGAACGTTTATGCCTAAGTTCCATATTTTCCACTGTCACCGTTACGAATTCAAATGCTTCTGTTGTTTTGTTTGATAAAGAGACGAGATTACACAGACATGTGTTTAATGTGTTTATCAAAAGAAGCGTTATCGTATAGTAATAAAATTGACAAAACTGGTTATAGAAGTTGTCGTTGTTATTAAAGCTCACATATTTCGACACAACAAACGTTACCGATAAAATCGATAATTTTCGATAAAATCGATAAACATCGATTTCTCACAGCAAATCCCTTTATCGATTTTTATCGATTTCCGATACAATCAACTAAAGTTATCGATTGTTATCGAATGTTATCGATTATCGATTTTATCGATTGCCCACGCCGGGTGTTTATTCTAGGCTTGAAAGTATGAAGACTGTGAGTGATACCTACTTCCTTTCACAACCTTGACCACAATCGAGAACCCAGAAAATGCAACAAGTTCCCATGCTTAACAGAACTGTAGCGTGGTAGAATAAAGTCTGAATTTGTTGAAAGAACCAAGGGATCCCAAAAGTGCCAATTAAACATTAAACATTAAACAGTTGAGATGGCGGAAAACTCTGCAATCTGTTACGTTTGCGTAGCAGAGGATATATATGACGTTCTTTGACAGTGCGGCTTAACAGGAGACTCAAGAGACAATTAAGGTATTCACGGTGAGTAACACTGAAGTCACAGACTAACGTTAACTGAACACTTATGTCCTGCACTCGATATACAGTACTGTAGTCTGCAAAATCTCCTATTTGACCGAGAATAACCCAATTTATACTTAATTCTGTTTTTAAAATAGGTTCTGATCAGTTTTTTTATTGAGAAATATACAATACAATACATAACTTTATTGACACTCCCCTAGTGGGGCTTTTCAGTGACAATATAAGGTGAATAAAAGAAATCTATTTTAAAAACAGTTTATAATTCATTTAAAAATGTGAAGAAAGCAGTTAAAATGCAATACTACAGTATATTTAAAAGTCTAAAAAATTATATGTATATATTTAACAATTATCCTGCGAAATCGCGCGGAATATCACCTGATACTTAGCCGACGAGGCCGTAGGCCGAGTTGGCTAAATCAGGGGATATTCCGCAAGATTGAGCAGGATATTTGTTTTATTATTCAACAAATTCTCATCGACTACCATTTTCAGAACGAGAAAAACTATGGTTCTAGGCACACCATGGTTCTATGATGAAAACGCTAAAAGCTAGCAACAGATAATAAAAATCAAAACAGAACTTCAAGAAATTGAAGTTTACTACCGTTCACTTAAAAAGACTTATTTACAAACTCATGTTTGGAAATGACAAGACAAAGCAAAAAAAAATATTGCTTCCTTACCGAGAGTAAGTCCTCTTCCTGTGAATTAAAATCTTTTCAACTTTACAACTTTCCGTGAGCAAGTCTGCCGCTTCGTTCGCAATAGCATTTTCTTGGTTGAGTTCTCACTATGAAAATTCCAAGTCAACCTCTGGATATCTTTGTGAGCTGAAGCAAATACTTGTTGACTTTTTGAGAGTATTTAATAGTGGAAAGTTTCTTCCAGGGAGTTAAATCCGGAGAACACTGCTAAAACTGCCTCGCTTTTCAAAATGGCCGCCAAACAAGCAATGAAAGAAAAGCTGCAGTGCACTTCCAAATATGGTCATTTACGTATATCGCAGGATATCTGTCATGTACGGCGGGGATGACAGATATTGAGGGCTTCCTTACCATATATGGGCATAGTGACAATTTGTTGAATAATAAAATACAATATTATCAATACAAAATTAAATGCTTAGAAATATTGTATAAATAAAGCAACAAAAACATTCTTATAGGTCACTGCTATTTAAAAAGCCAGTAATTAATTTATTTTTCAGGTAAAATAGTGCCAAGGTTGTTCCAGATGTTTACTGTGCGATAATAAAATTAGTCCTCTGACCGGTGTTCGATTTATACAAATGGACAAATTATTTCAATACTTCAGACGACTATTGCCATCATGAAAAATTACCTGTATATGGCCCACATTTATCACAGTGGTAAGCATCCACTTCCTTTTGGATGAGAAGTTTACATTTGTCGCAAAAATACTTGGCAAACGATTTTTCACAAGATTCACATTTCTTGGAAAACTGCAAGTTAAAAATTCAAATATTGACAATATATGCATTATCGATCAGAAAATCATTAAATATCACACGTAATATAAATCTATAATTTAGATCTATCAGCTGACTTGATAAGCTAAATTGGCTGCCGTAAAGAAATTCAAAAGCTGACGTTTTAAGCATTACTGAGCCCTTCGTCAGAGCGTTAGCCCTTCTGATGAAGGGCTAACGTTTAAAGCGAAGTAAACGTCAACTTTTGAATTTCTTCAGTTATGGTGACCAATTTACCTTATCATGTCAGCTGGCTGATAAATCCTTTTTTTTTTCTTTCACTACCCCACTGACGCAGCACGACAGTTTCTTTAGAACTAACCGTTTTTTTCGTAGCCTTAGTTGGCTCACTTTGCCTAGTTTTTGACGGGTACTTCTTAATGCATTAATGAGTTGTATCGTATACGGTTGGAGTAAATCCTAAAATCTGTCAATTTAAATGAAAGCTGTTGAAAAGTACTTCATGTTGGGGTATTTTGAATCTGTGGATGATATCCCAAGTTGTGACTAATCAATGAAAACATCGGGCTTTCTTGTGGTTTTTAAAACCGCGAGTACCACGACTTGAGAACCAACGGAACCACGTTTGCACCTCCACAACGAGGTTCCGAATGTTTGTTGAGTTTGCGGATTGGACTTCTAAAGCAGCACTTTCCTGTAGCGCTGTTTGTTAGTCAATATTCTCAAAGCCATAGGGCTTTGGGAGTAAAAAAAAGTACCTTTTGTTTTTTTCCACATCCTGTACACTGGACCCGAGTACCATCCAATGCCATAGCTACTGAATGCATCGTCTTCGTTCCTGGTGGTGATGGGGGCAAGAAATCCTCTGAGGCATGTGAATCAATTCCATCTCCAGCAGCACCTCCCTCAGTATCGGCTTCAGATTTGTTTGATTCACGGTTTGACTCAGGATCATTTGAAGTTTCAGCGTCAGGATTCTCAGGGTCTTCCACTAAGTCACTAGCCGATCCACATGCTTGCACTTGATGACTTCTGACCGAAGCTACATCGCATTACCGCCTGACCGGTCCAGTTACATCCGGCTGGGGTGCGGTTCGGGGGGGGGGTGCTTGGGCCCTTTTCTCTCTTTTAAGATCACATATAGCATCTTTTTCAAGGCTTAAAACGTAGAGCGATCAGTTTTTCTCCTCACCGTCTTGATAGAGTGCCAGTAGCTCTAATTTTGGCGATTCCAGCGAAATGCACGCGCGCGAGCGAATTACATTATAAAGTCACGCACATGCAGAGCGTTTGTGATCTAATTCCGGTCTAATCGACTAAATTATGTTTGTCAAAATGTGTTTTAGGATGTTTCAAAAGTTCATCTTTGGAGTAGATATAAATTTTAACAATCGCTACAAATGAAGCTTTATTTAAAATTCTGATGATCTACCACTTTCTTATGAGGGTCCTCCCGGGATGTGTATGTGGGCGTTTATTTTGTTTATTTTCCTTTTAAATAAGGCACTGGGGAAAACCCCTTGGGAAAAAACCCACGGGACTAAGTCCATGGGAAAAACCCAATGTAAGTATTAACACATATATTTAAGGTTTTGATCACACAAGTCATATTAAGAGGCAAGAGGCAGTTCCTGGAGGAAGGCGATCAGTGAGTAGTCATCAGGGGCATAGACAAACACCCTGGTTTACGATCAAGGTGCTTTTGCGGTGGCGTCGAGACCGTGCGAACAAAAAGACTGACTAACCCATTAATCTGCAGATCACCGTTTGGTTTTTGACAGCCTTAGTCCTTATGTATTTGTTTTTAATCATTATCATTAACGCCTACAGTACTTGAACGCTCAGTCTGTTGAATTTGGTATAACTTTCAGAAATGGGTGCCGTCTACTCTGTTTACAGCACCATCGGAAGTTGGCTCAAAGCGGGTTGGAACTTTGCTGTAAGTGCTGTCAAATAGATATGGGAAAAAGTGTATTCCATGTTCTCCAAAGCGTGGGATAAAGTTCGAGATATTTACCGAAGACTTAATTGCTCCTCCAGTAACAATGGGGAGACACTGAATGTACTGACTGGAAGCGAGAGGGTTGAGGTAAATACTGATGTCATGAGATATTACAATGTTTGTGATATATCATTATAATGTAAGGGGATCGGCATAAATGTAACTTTTCTCCAGTAGCAGACTTTAGCGCTATTGAGAAATTTCTCTTCTGTCTGTTCATCTTTGATTTCAGTTTACCCCGCCACATTTTAATTTGTCACCCTTCCGTATCCATCTATAAACCCCTCTATTACACCCCGTGACCAGTGAGTTAAACATCAGAGTAACCTTTCTTGAAGCACAGGGACTCGTTATCTGACACACTACATAAAATCTGTAAGAATCATGCGTTGATAATTTCAAATTAATTAATTTGTATAATCTTAGGTGGAACATAGCGAATCTCGAGTAACTGAAGGATCCAACAATAATCAAGGTACTCAATATTACTCTACTTTATCTAGCCTTTCACCCATAGCTATGGCAAGAGTGTCAATTTGCACGTTTGCGTTCTTATTTCAATCGTTGCTACAGTGTGCTACCTTTAAGTTATTTTTATATCAAACAAACGACCCTATAGTACTAGCAAGCAAGTTTCCATTTGTGCAAACAATTTTGTTATATTATTATTATTATTATTATTATTATTATTATTATTATTATTATTATTATTATTATTATCATTATGTTGTTGTTAAAACAGCTCAACAAACATGAAAATCTACTTCGTAGCCTTCATCTGAGAGGTCACACGTTAGACAATAATATTAATATTCCTCTACAGAGTCAAACTTCAGAACCACTCGCTCAGCATGTTAATAAACAGTACCTCAGGAAGTACGGTCTAAAGCTTTCTATTAAATGGTCACACCTAACACTTTCTCGAATGTTACAATCACCTTGTACCTATAGCTTTCGTTTTAATGCTCACAATTAAAGATTGCATCTGCATGAAAGTCAATTGTCTGAACTAACTAGTTCCACAGTATGGTTAACAACTCTTTTAGAGACAGAAAGTTAACCTCTCATAACAGAAAAATAATAGAAATGATATATTAAGAATTTTATAAATGTGATTTTAAACGTAACTTGGAATTTCATTAAACATGTTAAATAAAACATCCACAGGGCAGTGAACACGACCTATTGCACACGCAAATTGATCGGTATTCTTTCAGTTTTTGAAATTATACCGGTAGTGATCGTGCTGCTGTCATACATTGCACAACAAGTACAACAAGCGGTCAATTTAATGAATACCTACTTGACTTTTCCTTTTTTTTCAGTTGGTGGACTGGCAAGTGACCCGGCTGAACGTAAGTACTTGTTTCTTTATTAGGCGGCGCGACGTCTCAAACGTCGCTGTCGTCTCAGAAAATGGGTAGCACATTCCTGAATTGGCGGTAGTCAGTAGACTTATTAAGTCTCCGCGCGGAACGTCGCTGTCGTTTCTTATAAAAATAGCTCCTGAATTGGCGGTAGTCAGTAGACTTCGTCTCCGCGCGGGCTCTAAATAATCAGGCTCGTTATAATAACATGTATTTTACGAGATTGAAAGTGTGAAGTGTAATTTTGTTGTTTTGAGTTTCGCGGTGTATTGAAGTTGAGTAAAGGTAATTGTTGAATTGTTTATTTCGCTGTTTTTTAGGTTTTAGGAGATTTCGTTTCTAAGGGGCAGTGTTTACAAAGGCTAGTGAGAACTTTGGAGTTGTGCAATTTGTCAGTATGTCGGCATAAAAATAGTTTTGTAGGTTGTGTTGCTTAACTTGTGCACGTTGTCAGTATGTGGGCATAGAAATAGTTTTGTATGTGGTGTTGCTTTACTGAGTTCTTACCTGGGAGATTGTCGATGACTTATGGAGACTATTGTTAACAGTGGTTCGACAGTGCTTCCAACTTGACAGATTGGGGTCATATCCAAAAATCAATGATTGAGTGGAATGTCAGTTTGAAAATCCTGTAAGGTTTCCCATTTCATCAGTTAATCAATGCCTTAAATTCTGGACATTCTTGGGTAATATGTTTACATTCATTTAATTGAAGTGTGTGGGTAGAATTCGTTCAGAGGTCATTAAGCGAGAAAGTTCTGAAAGGAAATGTGTCATATACGCGACATTTCTTTGGTCACAGTAGCCCCGTTGAAGAGTTTTAAGGTGAATTTTTCATTTGTAGCTATGATGAAGCGGATAGATTTAGTGATTCATGGGAGAACTGACTGTCATTTGTAAGAGGTGTTGTGGAGGTAAAGATGATTGATTTGTTTTGTAAGAAGATGACATTGATTAGATAGAGGATGTGCGCGGGTGATTGTGTAAAGGAGTTTAGCGAAAGGCCTATAAGTCTGTTTTAGTTCTTTGAAGTAGTTCTCGTTACGAAAAAAGTAATCGTACAAAGGAGCGTAATGTTGTTGTTTTGAGTTTTGCGGATTATCGAGGATAATTAAAGGCAGGTGTTGTAATGTTTATTCGCTGTTTTTAAGGACATTTGGTTGAGAAGGGCGGTGTTTATTAAGGGTAGTGTTTACTTTCGAGTCGTTAGCAGTGGTTAGTGTTTTCGGATAGAAAAAGATTTGTTTTTGGTGTTGTTTTGAGTGCTCGATAACAAGTTTCTGGCGTATTTCTGAGAATGTAGTGGAAGCTGGCAGATTGGAGAGTGTAAAAGAAAAACCTTGTGTGTGAAGTATGGGCACTGTTTGAAATAAAGCAAGACAAGTAACATATTGCAAAAATGTATTATTGTTTATGCGTTTTTTAACGGAAGCAAAACAATTATAGTATCCACAAGTTGGTTGTCTTTTACTACCATTATAAATGACATAGAAAGGGAGATTGAAATGCCATTTTGTTTAGCGTGCGAGATCGTCTATGAGTCATGGAGAGTATTGTTAGTTGTGGTTACATAGTGCTTCGAACTCATCCGGTTGCGAAGGCGATGCCAAACTCCATTCTTGAGTTTTGTGATGATGTAAAGCATAGGAAGGAAGATATTGTTAAGTCTACTGGCTAAATAGCTGTGAACAGTAAACACCGATCTTTATAGACACAGGTTTAGAGGTTCTAGATTGCAAGTAGCCTCTATTTATTTCTTGAGGTAAAGTCACTTATTTTAATAGTTAATCAATTTCTGAAACATTTGACATTGTTGGGTAATATCATTTAATTTCACTGTGTCGATAGAGTTCATTGAGAGGTCATTAAGCGAGAAAGTTCTCAAAGCAAATCTGTCATATAGGCGACATTTCTTTCGTCAGATTAGCTTTGTTGAAGAGTTTGAAGGTGAATTTTTCATTTATAGCCATGACGTAAGCACATAGATTTAGTTATCTATTGGAGACGCTAGCGAAAGAGACTCTTCGGAAGCTTTGACGATAAAAAGTTTACTTACCATTCTAGGTAAGTTATGTATATTAGACTGTTGATGTTTTGAGCGCCATAGTACGAGTCACATTCGAGCCCGAATCAAATTCGATTCAAGGTAGAAAACTATTTATACATAACGGCCCAGGTTAAGGAAGCTGACAGACTCTGCGCCGCCTGAAAATTCCCTAAAATTTTTTGTCTAAATCTTAACCACAGGCTTACCATCCTCTGTTTGTGTTGCAGACCTGTGCTAGCTGAATATTAATGACCGCTTCGGTTGTGTACAAAGGATTTTGTGAATACGATAATTGAGGTTCGAAAGTTTGTGCTGGATTTTAAGGGTCAGTTCGCGGACTCGAATGAGTCAAAATCAGGCCAAATCAAACTACAAAGACTATTCTTTCGGAAACCGGGATTCTTTAGTCAAAGGCACAAGGTTAAGTGTATTAATTTTGGCAAAATCCCAAGCCGGTCGGAAATTTGAGGTTCTTGAAGCTGCATGCCTTGTGAGTGTATATATACATTTATAGAGTAGGTCAAACTTCAAGTTTCTAAGACCGCCTCCCCCGGAGCTTTAAATCGACAAACCAAGCACATGTGTTCATGTTTCTAAGCGTTTTTATTTGACTTTCATCCTTTCAAAAAGCCTTAATTATCGTATTCACAAAGTCTTTTGCACACAACCGAAGCGGCCATTAATATTCAGCTAGCACATGCATGTCCGCAACACAAACAGAGGATGGTAAGCCTGTGTCTTAACGAATCTGGAGGGTAAAACCACCAAATGCCGATTTACTGAGACAGAGGGCAATTTTTTCAACATTACTCGCATTTGATTGGCTGAGCACGAGGGTGTTTCATTTCTTTGTTAAGCTCCTGAAACGGTAATTTGAGTTGTTTAACACAACGATCGCTTCGTAGTTTGACTTTAGACCGTGTTGTTTAGTAAAAATGGAACAGAAATTGGGTGATCCAGGTACATAACGGAATTGCGCCTATTTTGTACGCCCACAAAGGCTACCGCATGTTGCAGTCCCTTTTGAATCTCAGCATGAGAATACTCGAGAGTATTGGGCTATTGTTTACCAAAGACAAAAGAAATTGGATAGAGGCAATGAACAATGCTATTGAATTATAAGTTTCAGTCGCATGGAAGATTCAGCTTGTACTTTAGAGTGACAACTTTAATTTGACAATAGTTTTGGGATAATGAGCGACAGATAAACTGTGTAGAATCTGTTCCCTTATCTTATCTTTAGGTTGTTTTTCTCTAACAACAAAATTTCTTGGAATAAAGGAAGTCTTAACAAAGATATTTCCCCTGCATTTTAACCTATTTGTTCTGAAATTTTCATCAAAATTAAAGTACTTTTTTTTTTGCGGGGGGGGGGGGGGGGGGCAATATAACTATTTCATGTTACCTTATGTTCTGGGAAAAAAGTTTAAAAAAATCGAATGAAGTAAAATTGGCTAATTTTTGAAGTTTATTGCACAGTCATGCCATTGATGTACATATTAGAGGCGGTTTGATACTTTTCCAACCGTGCATTAGGGAGTTATCGTTGTTACTATGAACATCACTTTTTTCTTACTTAAGAGGCTAGTTAATCATTAACTATTATGACACGTGAAGGGGGGTAAAGGGTCCAACCCGTACTATTGCATGCAAAATCTGAAACCCAAACGTTAAACCTCTCTCCGTCAAGGGTCCCCTGATTTATCCGATATCCCTTCCAGTGCCTACCCGCAAGACTGTCGAATTTTAAAACTACACCTGCAACAAAAGCGTTTTTAGCTTATTTTACTTTTCCCTTCACAAATCAAGTTTTCAAGCGTATGGACTCAAATAACGAACGATGGGATTTCCTTGGTTACCAAAGGAAAACGCGGAAAAGACTTGACCACGTGACCGAAACTGAAGTTCAGGTCACATGCACAGTTCCATTTTTTTTCGCAATTTATTTAGAAAAAATTTTCCGTTGTACCCCAACAGATTCTTTTTCGACCAAAAGGAATCTCTTCCCAAATAAATCGCTAAAAAAAGAGAAAAAAAAGGCACACCGACCACGAGTCGGCGTTTTATTGCCACCCTGCCGCAGGGCTGCACTTCCATGAGAAGCGACCATTGGGAAAGGCCAAATTTTGCTTCAATTTCTCTAGCAATTTTTTTCTCGCTCTTGCCTGTAATTTCGGTCAAATTTGATTGCTGAAGCTTAGACAACTAAAACTTAGAAGTTTGTTTGGTGCATCAGTTATTGTCGAAAACATCTGTTGTCCATAAAAATATTGACGTCACAAACCCGTGGTTCCTCACCGCTGGTTTTTTGCCTGCAGGGCCATTAATGTCTTAAGTACTTCTTTCAATACAATAACATAAATAACTAAAACGATTACAGAGACCCAAAAGGACACGACAGATGAGCGAAAACATCGTGTTAATTTTTCTCTTTTTAATTTTCGCACATTTTTATGCCTCCGTCTAAAAACCTAATTAGCTGGGCTCGAGAAATTGACACATATAACTGCAATGACTGCAATGTACTTTGCCGCAAATGACTCTGAGAACAGGATATCACTTATCAGAAACCTTAGTTTTACGACGGTTGCTTTGTTTTGTTTTTTTCCTTTTTAGGAAAACGAGAAAGGGACAAAGTCACGGAGGAATTAGATATTGTTATAGACTGGGCTAAGGGGGTTAAGGATATCATGAATAACGAAGAGCAACATGAGAACCCGGAGGAAACAGGTATTATATGTTTTTTTGTTACTTTTACGGCACATTTATTTCGTAGATTGTTTTAGTTAATGAAAGAAAACAAACAAAAGAAGAGGATTCAAACCCACAGTAGCCTGATTTCCAATACACTTTCTCAGTCCATTGATTTTGATTTAAACGCATTTCCCCTCCAGATTTCAACAAATTCCTGATACTGTATAAGGGGTGAAACCTAACCAGCGGTAAAATACCCCTTTTATGAAACCCGGCGATTTCTGACAAAGGGACAACCATATGAATAAGCTATCCGGACATTGTAAAAACTGATCCCAACTCAAAACAATAGACTTCTGACCAATTCTGAAACGGTAGACGATTGCTTTACCCACTAATAAGATCAATTTAGGCCTTAACTTACAGATTGTTTATCCGGGCACCGCGGAGCATATTTTAATGTTGGGTTGGGGGCTTACTCGATGGCTTAAAGGTGGTGGCCTGAAGCGAAAGCAAAAGGCAAGGCTTTTCACTCTCATTTTTCTTCGGTGCTGCAGTCCTTTTCTCTTTTGGTCAGATACTACTGCGGGAAACGATTTGAAGGCAGCCACCTTATAAAAATAGTATGAAAATTGATGCCATTACCGTGGTCGGACAAAAAATAAGTTATGATGATCATCCTTTAATTGTTACTTATGCTTGTATCTTATTTAAAATAAATTTTCACTTCATTTTCAGCAAATAGACTGAAGGAACTGCACAACAGTAAAATTGGGAGAAAACTAGGCGATCTCTTGGACAGGAAACCCACCGTCAATCCTGGCCTTGCTTGAGCTGCATCCAGTGCTTAGACCCCTTAAAATTCTTTAGTTTAAAAAAGACATTAAGACTAGAAGTAAACTAATAATAGCACAGTCTACCTCTTTGATATGGACAACGAAGAGACACCGATGACTGCCCCTTACATGGAGGTGTCCGCATAAGAAAGAGAGTTTATATGAATGCTAGTCTCTGTCGGCCTATATGAACTGTCCGTAACAGACAGCTGTCTATATAATAGAGTGTTTGTAAGAGGAGGTTCGTCTGTACTAGTTTTGTTCAATATGCGATAAAAGATACTACTGTTTTGTTTGCTAGGCTAATTAGACTATATCTTTTGGCGAATGTGTTAACGGCAGCTTCCTTCTGTAGGAGGATTTTTCATGCATGAATTTGTTTTCAATTTTTTGTTTTCTTTTTCTATTTGTTATGATTTTTAAAACAGTTATTGGAAGAAGAATGATCAAGTCGGGCAACGGTCAAGGTGCTTAAAGTAATTATAATACAACAATCATTAAAATAGAAAATAAATAAATAATAGTAGTAATAATAATAAAGAAGAACATAAGAATCGAAAGCACTTAAGCGCCTCGATTGACATTCTTTTCCTTCAGCGGAGTTTCATAAATTTACTGATTCGCATTTCTCATATTTAGCTATATAAGCGCAAAAACTTATATTGATCTGTAGGTAAAGCTTGTCAAAGGAGAAATAGAACCAAGTGCAGAAACTAAATCAGAGAAAAGAATAACTTCTTCTTGAAATTTATCCTTCAGCGGAAAACCTGCGAAGTAGCAATAGGCAAACACTTTGTCTATCGCGAAAGGAGTGCGTGGTTCGTACTGTCTTTTGGCAGTGCCACATATATAATCCAAATATACTTGCATATTTCAAGTTTATGAGTCATCATTTCGTCACGTGAACCTGACGGTAGACGGTACATTGTTTGCTCACCGAAAAAGTTGCCTTTGCAAGCATTTTCTGTGTTCACCCAGTCTACATCGAAGAGTTCTAGGGCTAAAATTTGAAACTGTTTCCAGATTTTCACAAACCATTGGAAAGTACTGCTAGTTTGCGCTTTTTTAAATTATCGCACTTATTGGAATTTTAACTTAGTCTATAACTTAGAACTGCGTAAAGAAATGCGTCTAAGTGATGCGAAGTAGCTTGCATATCCAAGAAGGTATCCGAAAATACTTCTACATCTACTCTATCTAGCGTACGCAGGCTACTGTCGCTTGATAGCTCAGTGGTACAAAAAAACGTCGTACAATAGCATCATTCAAGCCAGGCCATTTTGTGTTTACTTTGTTTGCAACTGCTTATTTGCTTTACAGCTGTTAAAGATCACTTTAATCGTATCTATTCTTACATTACCTTTTACCAACCACGATGTTTCATTTTGAAAGTGTCAAGATCTCTTGTTAAGACTCATGTGTCTTCTCTCCTTGCCAATGCGTCCACGACGACTAGATATTCTGTCCTGGTACCGAAAGAAGGCAACTGAAATTACAACTCTTATAATAATTATATTGGGTTTTTTTCCTCATCCTGGAATGGTCCTAAGTCCTTAGGTGTGTATCACCACCACGACCACCACCAACAACAACAACAACAACAACAACATCAGTTTATTTGCATTACCTTTTACATAGATGGCCGGTGCTACATTCAAAGGAAGCGATAGCAAAAAGAAAAATAATAAATGTAATAATATTATTGCGGTAACAAAAAAAAAATTAATCACGATCAGTTTTCTTCTTGGAATGATTTAAAGATAAATAACCTTTTTTTTGCAAATAAATGGATCTATGCTACTGAAAAGAAATAATTTTTTGCTATTGTACTGAAATTAATAAAGTTAGGACATTTCGAAATAATATCATCATAAAGCGTTTTCCTTGCGCATTTATGGAGACTGCATTCGAAAACTGGAGGAAATGCGTCTCGTGTTCTACGTCATTGGATGAACAATATTGACATATTCTTACGGTTCTCAGGGATTTTTGGCACACGATGTCTACCAGTTTAAATTCTTATATCATGATTTCCAGATCTCAATTTCACAAGAACTTGTCTGTGTTGCATATTTTTTACTAAATCTAACTGAATAGAAATATACTTTGGGTCGTTTTAAATTAAGAGAAAAATAAGAGTTTCTTATTAGACCGTATCAGATCCACTTGATGAATTTGCAAAGCGTTGATGATATTAATTTTGTTTCATTCTAAGTAAGTTGGTTTGAATTCTATGCCAATTGAGTTGCGATCTGGAGACACTGTTTTGCAATATTGTTTTCTGGGAGATTTTCGAGATCTATCCAGAATTTAAGGATCTTTACATAGATGTTTAATGTGAGGGACAGCCTTCCCATTTCGCTCCGAGATACAATTGGTCACCTCGGGATGGGAATAACTGCATTCTAAAATAAAGGAATTAGCATGTATAGCACGACGAGCATTAATCCAGTGAATACACCTAGCCTTGCTAATCTTTTGCTTACCAATTGTTTGATTCTCATCTTTAAGAATTTCATTTTAAAAAAATAAGCAGCGGCATAAATGATTAGATTTGACTGATGAGAAACACGAGTTGGGGACCTAGGTTACTCAACTGGTTGTAAAGTTCGTCTTGGATGCGATGGTGACTTGGCTTGTATCCCCACGACACGACATGCGTTGATGAATCTACGATGGGCTGGGTAAAAGAGATAGAAAATTATGGTGAGCTATATTTTAGCCCCACCAATGTCAACAGGTCCTTAAAATCTATCAGTTCTACATTCACGTTCCGAGCGATAACTAAATTACTGGAAGCCGTTTGTTAAACGTAGCTGATGTCTAAATTTCTTTTTTTTTGCTTAAAAAGTTTTGCCACGATCCAAGCATCAAATTTGGGAACAAAGCATTAACTAGAGACAAAAGTCACCCGAAATTTTGTCGTGATATTATGAACGTGTTATCTGGCTTATATTTAATGCTAAGCCGCCCTAGATCAGAATCAGTTGATTGCTTACTGACAGATGATGTCTATTAATATAAATTTTATCACGTACCTCTTCGTCAAGAACCGCATTCCACGAGAAACTGCGCTCTTCTTTCCGAGTTCAGAGACGAAATAGTTTGAGTGGCTTGTGTGATCACGGGCGATACTTTGGGATTTCCCTTGACCTTTACCCAAGGGGTATTCCCGGGAAATATCCAGTACAAATATAAACAGCCACATCTTGAGTCTGCATGGGGGGTGGGGGGTAGGGGGAGGGGGGAGTCGGGGCACAGTCAGAGTGGACGTTGTAAAAATGGTAAGTGTGTAGTTTTCTACGAAATCTTTCAAGTTTAAACTCAGTACTACCTTTCTATAGCGAGCCTCCTGCTAATTCAAGAAAACTTTAAACCGTCTTAAAATTTTTTGCATCTTTTCTTGCAACAAAACTGCGAAGCTCTGCGACATACCAAGCAACTGGGAAATCTCACATCGTGTTTATTAAAATTGATGCAAAGCGTCAAGGTACACAAACCTTTTTCTCCCGACGACTGCGGTTACGGAAAAGAATATAGAAAATATCCGTGGCAGGGAATGTTACACTATACTGCATATTGTTCGTCCAACTTGCAGACCACAACTTGCGTGCATTTTTTTTTTTTGCTAGACAACATTTAACGCAACCCTGTTAAGCACTGTTGAGATAGATTCTGATTCAAAAATATGCAACAATAATAATATAACAAAAAGATTATTATTACCAATAAATCGAACGTGATATTTCCACGTTGTGAATTATACTTCGCTCTCCCTCATGAATGTCGTTCTGCTTCCAAAATTAGAAATACCGGTATCGCCGGATTCTGCTAGTTTTGCGTCGACAGGTCAGAAACACGGAAAAGGGCTAGGGTGATCGTTAAATGCAGTTTCGGAAGTGTATTAATAGTTTCACCATGAAAATTGTTCGACTTTTCTATTTGTCTCATCTAGTTTTGTCCAGGGTTGCAGTTCTGCATACACTCATAAAAATTCTTTCTGATCATAAAAGGACTTAGTGTCCATTTCTGAATTATTCAAGGCAATCAACGTACATGCCATTGCTTTTGGCTGCATGCCAAAAGTAGTCACCAAGAAAACATTACAGGAACTCTATTTGGGGATGGAGAGGGGGATTGAAAGGGAGGGGATGTTTGCATGCAGCGTAAAACACAGAATTGACTGGCGGCCCGAAGCTGGTGACTCCAATATGCTACAGAGCAAGATACCCATTTCAGTGTGCTCACTCGCCATTCCATATGTATAACAACTTGTCACAACTGTGATGGAACCGTTCTTTCTATGTTTATTTTTTAATTATCACTCGCTCGGAGATGAATATGAAACTTTTGAGAGGCAATTGATAAAACATCACAAAAGAGGTACTATCGTTGCAGTTGGGTGCAACTATCAAATATTAAGAGCAAGACATTGTCGATGAAAACAATCATTTGATTTATCAAGTCAGACAATTTTAGTATGGTTGATTTAAATTATCCTGGCATTTTTTTTAGAAAATCGTTATTTGTTGTACAGCTACTGCCTTACATCGAGTAAAGAGGCCCTTTTATGGGGTGGTTGTTCTGGATTAAACTCGCAAAATAATTATGGGAAAAATAGATCACTGTGAAAGTAATTCTAAGGATAAAAGGTATAGCCCAGATAAGGAAAGCAAACGTTTTAAATAGACATATTTACGACTTGGCCGTGATTTTATGTTTTTAGGGGTGCAGTATAACTGTCTCGAACTGAAATTTTGGAGCAGCCGATAACCCAAACCCCTATAACAGGGCCTCAGTAATATGTTTAGAGTTGTTCTGTTAAAGTGTTCATTTCAACGTCTCGATCCACTGAAGTGTTCCTTGAGTGGAGTTTGTTCCCCAGCCATGCAAAAATGCTCTTTGAATCTGAGCAAAATCTTCTCCAAAACCCAGGACTGTGAGGATTCTGCTGAGTTGTATCTTCTGTGATTGCTTGTGCTTCGTCATTTGGAAAGATCTCGCTACGGCACAAAGGGCAGGTTCGACTACAACAAAAGACAAAAAATTGACACCTGTGCGTCAAAACTGCATGTGGTTGAAAGACGAGAATTTGGTTTGAGAGAAGGAGAAATAGGGGAGAGAAATGACTGCTGCAGAATTGCCGGTTTTCACTGCCACGCCATCAACAAGTAAATTCGAAACCATTCAATAACAGAGGCTAAGAATTTCTAATGTTACAAGAGATTGACAAATAAACAACTTCTCCAAGTTTCAGGTCTGTGTGGTACACTGTTCTTGAGTTCTTTGTCGAAACGTCCCACGCAAATTTATAGAGCTTAGTATGCAGACGCCATACTGGTTGGTGTCCTTCCGAGGGACACCAACATGGCGGCCGGAAAGCAATGAAAACATCTGGAACTCACTTTTGCTATGAGAGTGGTTAGTTTTCCCTCGTGAGCTAGTATACATACGCATAAACACCTCTCCGAATACTTGAACTGTTAAAACTGCCAAAAATCGTAAGAAAAGACCTTTTTTCAAATGATCGAGACAGTTTTGACATAGCGCCTGATGATCTTGATGTCACGTGCTGGTCGGCAATTTTGAAAATTTAAGATGCTGTATTTTAAACACAAAAGATGACAACGAGCTGGAAACTTGTGAAAACATATATTTTTAGGTGTTTCTACACCTGGTGGCGATGAAAATTTAGCAGGCCTAGCGAGTTTTGATTTTAGAATTTTATGACGTCACATGCAAACCAGCAATTGAAAACCAAGCTTTTATTATTTACCTTCCAAACAAAAGCAGCTTCTGAGCACATTCCTTGTGAACCATGTGAAAACACGGGAAAATAATAGCACCTGAAAACACTTCCTAAACAAAACAAAAAAAAACAATTAAGGCGGTGGAAATTTAGCTTCCTTAATAACATTTGAAAATTTGACTTGATGTGACGGCCTACAACGATATGACAGACAACAGAAATGAGTGAATTTTTTCTTTGTTTCTGTTCTCTAGGCCTCTTTAGAATAATAATTTATTAAAAAATATATTTAACAGCGATTTCAGTGTTTATGTATCCCCATGTTTGTGCTTGGCCTATTTACTTCAAACTTAGGTTACTAAATCAGCAGGGAAATTTTGTCGGACGCAAAATTTTGTCATCATGTACGTTTCTTAAAGTATACAGCTCAGTTGCCGTTTACAAATGTTAACTTTACTTAAGGCAAGAGTTACATAAAAAGATATATTTTATTATCCCCTCCACCCAGGGCTTTTCAGAGAGAATTTACAACACTGTGTGGGGGACTTTGCGTTTGTGGTCGATGTGGTAACAAAAATCATGGGTACTTTCCTTTATGCCTGACAGATCAGTCAGAAACCAGTGGAACTAACCAGGGAACAAAAAGGAACGACATTGTTTGATAGAAACAAAATTTCCAACTGAACGGCGCAGGCGAAGCGTTCCAATTAGTTTCGACTGAAATTTCGATTACTTCTCAGTGAAGTGGGATTGCAAACGAGAATTTTAGAAAATGGAACGGCAATGTTCGGTCGGATCGGACCGACCGGTCAAAGAGGACCACCTCTGGAGGTGGACCACTTTTCCCGGAAAATTTCCACCGGGACCAAAGCGTTCCATT
Organism: Siderastrea siderea; assembly: GCA_964030785.1. Taxonomy (NCBI): domain Eukaryota; kingdom Metazoa; phylum Cnidaria; class Anthozoa; order Scleractinia; family Rhizangiidae; genus Siderastrea; species Siderastrea siderea. The sequence goes on from OZ034978.1 coordinate 32,374,017, forward strand.
TACGTTTCGACCGAAATTTCTGAAAGTTTTGGCATAATGGAAAGCACCCCGTATTTGTTGGGTCTGAAAAAAGTTCTGGGCACCTGACGTGGGTTTCTCAAAAGCCCCGAAACGTTTTGGACCAATTTTCGGACACCATAATTTACGCTGTATCTTGTAAACAAAGAGGTTTCTAAGCGTGAAACTTAGCTATAACCTAAATATTTCTTATATTATTTTGGTGACATGTCAAGATAACAGTTATAATGGCTCGCAATTTCAGAATAAGCTTTTCGGGACCGAAAAGTTTTCGGGGCTTTCGAGAAGCGCGTTCCTTGTTTTAAACCCCCGCTTAACTTTCCGAGTGCTTTCTTGCCAACAAATCATCCTGTGCCAGAGCCGAAAACTGGCAGTGGGCATAGAACGATAACAATAAATGAACAAGAATTAACCATTCGGGCAACTTGGCATCAGGATACCAATAGTACGAACAAGAATTACCCACCTCATAACAAATTGCACATGGATCATGTCCTCGGTCAGCAAAGCACTTGTGGTTTTCCTTAAGAGACTGCGCCATGCAAATGTTACACTCATCACAGTGAAAGTGGTCGGCTTTATTTCCCCTTTGGCGAATAGGAAAAGAAAAACACTTAGCTTAGAATTAGAGCACAAACTGAATCAGTCAAGCTGATCACGGCGAGTACCAGACTTATGTTAAGTGAACACTTTTATCGTGCACTCTTGATCTACAATAGCCGTCTCTTAGTTAAACATGATATCTTATTTGACCGAGAATAGTCCATTGTAGCTGAATCTGTTTTTAAAATATGTTTTGACCCTCCCTCAGCCGGGTGACGGCTATTCACTTGGCCATCATGAAGAATTACCTGCATATTCCACACTTTTCACAATGGTAAGCATCGACTTCCTTTTGGATGAGAAGTTTGCATATGTCGCAAAAATAGTTGGCAAACAATTTGTCACACGATTCACATTTCTGGGAAAACTGCAAAAAGAAATCAAATATTGACATATACAGTATTATCGACCACACATAAATCAACCATAGCCTTAACTTGGATCTATCAGCTGACTTGATAATTCAAAAGCTGACGTTTTAAGAATCATATAGCCCTTCGTCAGAGCGTTAGCCATTCTGATGAAGGGCTTTTAATAGTGACCAATTAAGTTACCTTATCACTGGTCAGCAGCTGGCTGATAAATCCAATTTTTTTCTTTCGTTACCACACCGACGCCGCACAACAGTTTCTTTAGAACTAGCCAGTTTTGCCTTGTTGCCTTGTTTTTTGACGGGAACTTCTCAATGCACTAATGAGTCGTACCGTATTAGGTTGCTCTAACTTTTGAGTCTAAATCCTAAAATCTGTCGATTGAAATGTAAGATATGGAACTGTATTTAAAGGTTTTTTAATTTGAATCTGTGGATAAAATCCCAAGTTGTGACTATTCAGAATGAAACCATCGGGCTTTCTTGTGGTACTCACGGTTAATACAACCGCGAGTACCAACGGCGGGACCACGCCACTGTGCAGCCACAACGTGATTCCGAATGTTGACTTTGTGGATTGGAATTCGGCATCATGCACTTTAATCTCTTGTTGTGCTGTTTGTTTGTCAATATTTGTAATTTTTTTTTAAATTCCAAAACCTTTGGGCTTTGGAAGTATAAAAAAAGTACCTTTTGTTTTTGTCCACATGTACACTGGACTTGAGTACCATCCAATGCTGTAGCTAATGAATGCATCGTCTTTGCTCCTGGCGGTGATGGGGGCGAGAAATCCTTTGAGCCTTGTGGCTCCATTTCATCACCTATTTTTTCAGCAGCACCTCCGTCGGCGTCGGCTTCAGATTTGTTTGGATCTTCACTGTTTGGCTCAGGATCATTTGAAGTTTTAGCGACAGGATTCAAAGCGTTTTCCACTCCGTCACTATCCGATCCACGTTCTTGCCATTGGGGACCTGTGAAATTCATGGCTTAAGTCAGTTTTAGTGCATTGTATGGCATTTCTGGAAACAAAACCCGAAGGAAAACAGACGTTTCGAGGCTACTGTTTCTTCGTCTGTGTAGCCGACACTACTCACACTTCGAATTCTCTACTCACGTGCTAATCACTACACACACGTTTACACGTTTACATAATCAGTCACCCACGACCCAGCTAAAATCTCAAATTGAATACATATAAACGAGGTAAACTATTTCAGTAGTTAATGATTTTTGTATATAATATATGGATTTACTCACTGATATATAAATCAATGTTAAGGTCTTTTTAGTTATACATATATTATAGAGGAGTATACCTTCGGGTTCACTGGTCACTTCAGCTTCATTGGAGCTTCTTTCCCCAGGGTTGTCCGAGATTTCGCTCGCCATGTTCTTGCTTACTATATGCTCTGATTGTCTATCATTCTCTTGTCCTTCGTCGTTTGGATTTTCAATCAAGGCCACAGCCGCGTTATGGCATTTGTGACATGGATACCATTTCTCTTCAGGGCAGCATTTGAAGTGAATCAAACAGGTGTCTCGCTCGTAATGTGGACAATACGACTCGCTAAGAAGTGAAAAAAGCAACACGGAAGTGCAAGCGCTTTATTGCCGGGTGAGCTCTGGATTCAATAATCGTTATTATGTATCATCTTTGGGTCCCACCAGTTCGCCTGAAAAAGATGGCGGCTTATACATGCGTAAATAAACAGGTTAAGGATTCAACGCGCGCTTAACCAACCAGAACCTTCGTTAAGCAACGCAGCTTAGCTACGCAAGATTGCGACTTTCCATATATATCTAGAGCGAGCATATTATATCAGTCCAGTGCGAAAAAAACTCCGGGTAATATCGGCCGCAATGAAACAGAGAGGCCGGGAATTTAGTATCAAAACTCTGAAAAACGGATCAAAATAAAATTGTTTTCACATTCCGTTCGCATTAGTGAAATACGTGTGGTGTCTACAAGACTTTGGTAAGAACAAGAGTGCATGTATTCCACCATTTCCATTACCTTTCACTGTTACATTGTGTTTCAATTTCTTCCATTGCTGCTTTGTTTTTGTCCCTCAAATGCAGGTATAAAAGCTTGTGAGATAGACGAGCTGTACTGTTAAGCTCGGTGGCCACCACAAAATAACAAGGAAAACAAATATGCAAAGCTTAGTATGCACGAGTTACAAACAAGAAAAGGGACTTTCCCTTGAGTGGGCTTTTTCCCTGCGTGACATAACTTCCGGTCTCGATTCAGCTGTTATTCCTTTGGCAGATTTACTATCGTATATAGCTGTTGTTAATTAAGGGTGGAATTTAAGAAACGTACATTAGCTAAGAGAAGTTTCATCGTATCATTTTAGCCGTGTTTTAACTAGGAGAAGAAATTGCACTGATCTAGGTTTTTAAATATTCGGGAAAACCCCGCAGGCCTTGTATGCAAATAACCCTATTGGCAGCAGATGGTCAAAGGCTAAGGGAAAAAACCCGAGCCATGAATTTGCTTTCTGTTATAAAAATTTATGCAGTTCGTTGTTTCTTACAGCCTACTTTTGAACAAACTATGTAAGATCATGTGTAGGTTGTCAAAGATAGAAAAGATTCTGTCGATCAGCCTTTCACACGGAGCTACATCGTCTAGGTCGTCTAGCTTTTACTTAAGCCTTCAATTAATTAATACCGTCCCCGGTCTTTACGTTCTGCGGGGGAGGTGGGTTAGTTGGTTGGGCTCCCTTCTCTCTCTGTTAAGACTTTGCTTTATAAATTGCCCATATGTTGAACGTGTGTGGTGCATCTAATGTGTTTTGCAGCGACGTTTCAAAACGGGAGTCCCACTTTTTATAAATTTCAATGAGTACTCCGTTACTTGTATAGAGGTGCCGTCTCCCCAGGGGAGCTCTAGAAGTGGGCCTTTATTTGTACTGAATATCTTTTGAATGACGCTCTTTGTAAAACCCCTTGGGAAATACCCCTTGGCTAAAGATCATGGGAAAAACCCCAAAGTCACCTTCAAAAGTGTTTTGGCCAAGATCACACAAGCCATTCAGTCTATTTCATATCTGCTGGTAAGACGCAGTTCCTCGTGTAAGGCCGAACCCGTCAGCAAGAGATACGGCAACAAATTTCGCTTAGTAGTCCTGCTACAGTTTTCAACTACAAGAGAAAAAGGTAACTGATATCGCTGTCTACCGCCGGAAGTATTTTTCAGAATCCCGATCAGTTATTTTATCTGCTTACCGTTTGGTAGCAGCTATCGATCTATAGTGTCTATATTGGCGTTAAGGTTTCTGTACATAACAAAATGGTTTATCATGCTGTGCCAAAATTTACTGCCGGCCGATGTTTCACCCAAGCTACTAATTAATGCTTTGCTAGCAAAACAGACAATTGAATCGTGGCAAAACGCCGTTTTTAGGCAAAAAACTATTATATCTCTACAACTGAAACACACGGAATCCAGTAATTCCATAGCTATCAACCATTATCTACCATGCATTAGTAGCGATTTAGCAAAGGAAATAGGAGACGTCTGTGCAAGGCTCAATTGGAGAAATTTGGAGCAAATGTCTCGCTGGTGTTCTGCAAATGTCCTTACAGAGACACTAATTGTGCGTTTGAGCTCGCAAGAAAACCGACGACGTTTCCTATTTCCTGTCCCTATACGTAGAAACAGGACCGGGCAGTATCACTGATTTAATTTGGGTTTTAAATTTCGCATATTTACTCTTTAGCGTGAACCAAGGGATGTGTGGAGACCTTTGCACGAAGGCTAGGTCCAGTGTATTGGACCAGTGTGCTTTGGTGATTAGTGACCAGTGTATGAAAACAACAACAGCAACTTCCGTTTATGGCTAGATTTTCAACAAGAGGCGATGTTTTCAAACTTTTTTGCCATTAAATTATTTGAGGTCATTATTGTGATCAAGAGTTAGCAATCATCAGGCAACTGCCAGAAAAAACGGTTACAATCAGAGATATTTCAAAAATACAGAACAATACATACTAAGTGTGGCGCGTGGTGCGTCAAGCGGGATCTTATCGCTAATTAAGTGATGACATTTTTCAGCAGGAATTTCCTAGGTAGGAATGTCTACAGCACGATGTTAGCTCGTTTCTGTTATTGAGCGTTGACATTTCAGGTTTACAAATTATGAAATATTTCTCCCACAAACACAAATTATATATATATATTTTTTAGAAATGGGTGCCATTTGCAGTACCATTGGAGGTTGGCTCAAGGCGGGTCTCGACAAAGTTGTGAGTGGCTTAAAGTGGATATGGGAGAACGTGTGTTCTTTGTTCTCGAAGGCGTGTGATTTAGCCCGAAACCTATTTCAACACCTTTGGTTTTGCTTTAGCTATAACAGAGAGAGGACCTGGACACAAACTGAATCCGGTAGAGTCGAGGTATGAGAATTTTTAAGTTAAATGTTAAAACATTCCATTGCTATTCAGCGAAAATATGGGGGAATCTGCTGGTCAAAAGATAAGTGAACGGTTTCTCTAATCAATGATGTTCCTACCCTTAAGCTCGTAAAAACTCGTCTGTAAAAAGGTAATTTAGCTCACTAACCCCCACCTCTTATAAAAAGTGAAGGTATGTAAAGAAATGTTTGGTGCATTCAAGGGATCCCACTAAAGAATTGCATGGGTCACAAAAAATGGAGGCGTTCGTGTTTACTGCAATAATAGATCAAAAATAAAATGGTCATTTCCAGGACTCATTGGTGAATTTTTTCCAAAGCAAGTCTCCCTGAATTATTCTCATAAACGTTTTAGGTGGGGCGTGATGAAATTCGAGTCAACGCAGGATTTAATCGGTCAGCTCAAGGTAAAGATCTGCAAGTGAACACCTACTTTAACCACTATATTAGTTCAATATGCCATCTGCAAAATACTCCTTCAGGCTTTTGCCTATATCAGATGGTAAATTGTTACCTCTTGAGTTTTTTGTTCCATTTACGATCCGGTATTAACACAAAAAAACATGTTCCTTTTCAGCGACCAAGAATGATGGGGAACAGCATTTGCATAGTTTATATAGCTAAACAGAACCTGACGAGAGAATTTTTTTTTCAGTCACACCTAAAGTTTTTCCAATGACTGAACAGTTCAAACCACCCTGTACATCATAATAAACGGCCAAGGGGAACACTACTACTCAGTGATTGATTCATGAGTGGTCACACCATTGGTCTTGACCATTGGTCTTAAGAAGGGAGAGGTTAATTCACCCAGTCTAAAAAAAAAAAAGAACAAAGGAATCGGTGTTAATAGAATGGATCTATCTTATCCTGACTTACATGCAAGATCACGTGATTTTTTTGGCTTAACATGTCAGTTTAGAGACTTTGTATTCCCCATGCACACTGATGTCGAAGCAATAGCTGTATATTTAATAACAGCTTACGAGAAAACATACATAAAAGGTATTGTGTATTAGAAAGACATCACAGACTAATTTCTTTTTATCCGAACAAGTTAATCAGCCTGAAATATCTGGGATTTCTGCCCCAATTACCCGGAGATCGAAATTTATTTTCTATATTTTCTTCTTTTTTCAGTTGAGGCACTGCCAAGTGATCCTGTTGAACGTAAGTGTAGGTTTGCTAAATACTTAGGAAAAATTTTTCATTTTTAATTGTGTTTAGTTTCAAAAAATAATAAATAATAGTTTAGGAGACTGACTGAGCTAACCCCACTAATTGAAAACAAGAGATTGTAATCTCTTTTTGAATAACTATTTATGTAGACGAAGATTGTTTCTTTTGGGCTTTTTGCTTGTTGTTCAATATTACTTGCATCTTGACTGCTTTGATTTTATACCCAAAACTGACGAATGAGCGTATATGTAATTTAGGCTGCTCGAGTAAATTTGGTAATTTTTCAAGGATTTTCGAATTGTTTCACGGACCGTCTTCGTGTCTTCTTCGTGTCTTCGTGTAATGTTCGGAAATGTGAGGAAACTTAAGGATGATCTTCTGCAAACAGCTGTCGTGCCAAAGAAAGGGTTTTTGAAGCAGGCTGGTTTCAGGTCTTGCAGTTCTTTAATGGACTATGTTCGTTAGCTACGTCGATCATTTATCCACAGCACTAAAACAGCGCGCGTGACATTCAAATAAAACAAAAATCCATACAAATTGAGGCCGCGTGGCTGACTGGTACCAAGGTGAAATATTAACCGCGTTTCCGGTCGTTTTCTTTGCTTGTTACTGATGAAGAGCTTGATGCCGCTGACCTGTGCGCCGTGTAGAGTGTGGTGTGGTCGTTTGCGTTCAACTGCTTTGCGTATGGGAAACCATCGAACCTTTTGACTCAAACTGTGTAAACAACCGACGTGCTTGTCGATGAGTTATTGGGTTGACTTTTTTGTTATTATAAATTACAGACAACAAAAGCGGAAACGAGACTTTGGGAACAATGATAAGCTTATGTGACGACAGTTTTTTTTCCTTTTTCTTAGGAAAACGTTTAAGAGATGAATACAAGAAGAATTGTGATATCATAATAAACAACATGACGAAGCTCAAGGAGATTATGGAAGAAGATGAGGCACTTGAAAACACGACGGAAACCGGTATGGTTGTTGTCGTTTTTTTTATTAATAGGACAACCTTTTACTATGCTAGCTAACTCTGTCACCCAAAAGAGGATCAAGGCAAGGGAGTACATTCCAGGACGTACCATATGAGGCCCTATTTCAAAGACAATTCACGTTATTTATGTTATTATATACCATAACTTAACCAACCATAAGCAAAAGCATCAAAAAAAGTTGGTATTAAATTGCCTTGTGAATTGAACGTAATAGAACTTTTCATCCTCCTGATGAAAGAAGTGTTGGGTTACCATGTCGGCCGCTTATACTGTGAAAGCTTTCAGTATAACGGTTTTATAGAGATGGTGCTATGTCATCGTTTTAGGTATTTTTGGTGTTATTTTTAACTTACAATAGAATTAATGAAATCTACGTTACTTGAACTGCTTTATATAAGGCGTTGAAATTCTCAACCCTTCTCAGCGGCTGATATTTTAACTCAAAACCGCTATCATGAGGTCACCCCGTTCAGTTAACAAAGCTGGCTGGCTTTGGTTGAAATAAAAAAATAACTCTTTTAGAATGGGACATCTATGGAGGATATACTCTCTTTACCTTGGTCCTCTCTTGTGTGACTTAGTAATAATATAACCTCTTGTTAATGCGTTAAACGGTAGAAAAACAAAATGAAGATGACTGTGGGGGAATGTTGGAAGTATTGGAACAAAGCGGAGTTCTGAAACTTACGAAACAACAGGAATATATATTGAAGCTACTCAAACAATGGGGAATGCTATTTAACAACAACATGCACGCATGTATGTTAACAAAGGATGGCAACTGCTGAAGCAGCTAAGAGCATTTAAAACGCATGTATTTCAACTGAACAGGCAGTATTAAAACTATTTAAAAAAGAAAAATGTCGAAACTGATTAAACAGAGAGAATCAAAGCACAAAATATAATAGGGAGTACTGAAACTATTGAAACAAAGTCTGTTTTTCTATTTTTATGTTTTAGGAGCAAAACTGAACGATTTGGTGAACAGTAAAGATGGAAGAGACTTGCGAAATCTCTTGGAGAATCAACCTACGGTCAATCCAAGCCTTGCCTGAGCTGATGATGAAAGACCTCAAAGCTTTTTCAAGTTCTGAATACTATAAAAGCCTCAAAATGTAGAAAAAGACTAGTTACAGGTTTAGTTTGTTATACCTGGGTAAGAGACTGGGTAAGAGAGTGTACTGTTTACTTAAGCTGCAGATCTCGCTCACTTATTGCGCATACGTTCTGCGCATCTCGGGATATTCGGGTGTCTTAAGGAACTTGTCCGCTTATACAACAATATTTTTGCACGGTTTATGACTATGTGGAAAAAGCAGATCTTAGAAAGGGCTATCAGAATCCAAAAAGAAAATTGGGGGTAACCACGCATTTTTCAGAGATAATTTAGCATAAATTTGGAAAGAAATTGTCATACATTCTTTGTATCTTAACGCTTTTTTAGAATTATGTTTGCTTAATTATCTCTGAAAAATGCGTGGTTACCCATATTTTTCTCTCTGGGTTCTAATAACCCTTGTTAAGATCTACGTTTTCCCCATAGTCATAACCTTTAAAAAAATACATCTCTATTAGAAGGACGGTCTTCAGTAGGAAACTGCCTGCATACAAGAGGGCCTCTGGTAGCTGGTTTCTGTTGGTTTGCGGTACAAAACAACAGCGCTGGTTTCCAATGATAAATTCATTAGCAATTAAACCCAATCAGGCCAAACCATTGCTGTTTACAGTAAAAATGATCCTCAAATTGTCGGTTAGGGCTAAAATTTTACCAATTTGGCCCTTGACTCTTCACCTACCGTACAGTGGACGGTAAAACAATATCCTCGTTTGGCTTTGAATGTTAACCCCATTGTTACTTTTCATTCAGTGTACTCTCCTGGAAAACCAATAGTCTCAGTTACTAGAGTAAAATAGTCTGATCAATTTTATAATCAGTATGTTGTATAAGAGCCCAGGATGCGTCTATATAAAGAATATAGACTGCTCAGTGTCTTTTTACAGGTGGTGGAGTGGGAACGTTACCCAGTGATGGAGTACCCTCTTCAGTGGGCTATACAGTAGCCTCTGCTCAGAAGGGATGCATTTTGATTTGGTCTTGCGGTATAAGTATGCCATTTTTTTTACGTTTGTGTTTTAATTGATCGCCAAAATACACCTTAAACAGCAAGGGAGAGCAGCTTAATCTAGCTAAGTAATACAAAAAGTTCGCAGAATTACAAAGCAACAAAAACTATGAAAGCTTAGAGCCTTCAAGCGACTAAACGCTAACGCCCGCCCCGAATTATTGTTTTTACTCATCTTTGAGGTCGAAAAATGGCGCAATTTTTTTTCTAGGTCATTATGATGATGGAAGGGAAGCCATCCGAAAAAAATTAGTGTAACAGAGAATAAGGGACTGTCTTTCGAAATGGAGCCTTCCTGTACGAAATTTTATTAAGTACCTCCTTTCGGAGAGCGCTAATCACGCGAGCGAGCGATGGCGAAAGAGCAAACCAATCTCGGGGAGACGAGAGTGACGGAAAGGGACGAGACGGGCTTATTTTCGTTTTACGCCCACTTCAAGATAGTAGACATTTGAGTTTTTTATTACATTAAGCAACGTTTTATTTCTTCAGGTTAGTTACACGACAAGCATTTAAAATAAAGCACTAGCTTCAGCAATACTTCGCCATTTATGTTTAAGCTAGACAGTTTGATGATTATTATTATTAGAATGCGACTGGTGTTCACACAGTGCCATGATATCACGATATAAACGTAAGGCTACATACAGAAACCAACATTTCGGTGGTGTAAATTTAGAGAAGCACCAGAGAATTGGAATTGGTTAAAATCCAACCATTTTTTAAATTAGTTTAAAAGATTTTTTTATTCTAAAAACGTTAATCGGCCGTCATCTTCAGTTGAAATGGGCTTAACAAGAAAAAATACTGAGCACAAGACGTAACCGCCTCAACCTTTCCGCTCATTGCAGTCCCATTATTAACGCTACCACTCAACTGTCTATACGAAGGAACATAAAGCAGTCTACATGAAAATTAAAACAGTCTTTTGACACAAAATAACTTGTCAACTGTTAGTGTATCCTCGTTAAATAGAGTTGTTTACTTACATTATTTGCTTTGCTTTCCTTTGCTTGACTTCACTTTGCTTGCGAGGACCCTCCTGCTTTTCACATCTAAATCACGTTCTTCTCATGCTAATTAGTTTGTATTTACATATGAAAAGCAGGAGGGTTTGTATCAAAACAAGGTCATCTCCAGCCTCGCTTCCTCTCAAAGGCCAGGTCACTAAACACACGACTGTAAAATGGACCATTAACATTTTATCTCTTCAAAACTGTTTTGAGGGTGGTTGGTGGATGTTCGATGTGTTCTCATGGCGGTCGCCGGTTGGAAACAATGTGCGTAAACGAATATACTTTTCGGAAAAGAACTGCGCTCAGAGGGTCTGCTCATACATGGCAAGGGGAACACAGCCATTGATTCTAATGTGCTCGAAAATATAGTTTTTCTCTATTATGGTGCCCTAAAGGAAAACGTTGGGAACTTCAACAGAACTTTGGGACAGCGCACTTCATATTCTGTACTAAACCTTGTTTGTAAACAATCACACAATTTGACCGTCTGAAAGGTGGTTCCGACCGTTTTGTGCGTGTTTTAATCTTAGGATTGTCGCTGAATATTTGTTGCGGTAATGGATTTTCTAGTAATGGCCTGCTTGCAGGCGGTTTGAGAGTGTTTTTATCGCAGAAAGACCCCGGAAATGCGGAGTTCGAGATCGCTGGCGCCATCTTGGACGAGCGCGAAAATCGGTCTGGGGCGAGTGACAAAGCGAGGGGGAGGGGTTGGGGGCAATAAAAGTGCCAGATAATGTTAACCAAAATACGGCCATTAATCATTAAGCGTCGCTAGCTCCTTGTAAGTATGACAGGTGTTTTACGGACTACTTTGTTTACAAATTAAAGTAGGAGGCAACTAGTCAAAAAACCAAACAAAAGAAGAACTAACAAGAAAAAAAATAGAAACCATAGTTGGCGTAATTGTACCTTGCCTCCACCGAGCCGTTAGTTGAACTTTTTAAAGTGCTTTTATTATTATTATTTTTTGTTCTTCTAATATCTATTACGTTAGAAATGGTACTTTGTCTGTTCTGGAATCATGTTCTGCATGCTTCTATGCTTACATATCATGCCGGCTGGATTAAAACATTTTCGACTTGCAAATTCTTTGCCCAAAAGCCTAACAAACTCAAAACCACCGCTTTCTACCGTTTTCAAAACAGACTTAGGTCGTGAATTGTAGCAAAAGATGAACAAAAAGGCACATATGTTTTTTTTCCGCGTGTGTAATTTTTTTTGTAATTTTTTAATTTTTTTTCCGCGTTTCCATCGATCTTTCCAGACAGTTTCCTCTTAAATTATTCCATTAAACCAAGAAACCGAACAAACGAGTTTTCGCCGTTATCTTTCGGACATCATGCATTCTTCAGCAAAATTTTCAAATCGATATATAAAAAGCATACGTTTGTTTGCAAAGAAGAACTCTGACATCCTACCAAGTTTCTTTTCTATCCGTAAACCATTGAAAAAGTAAAAAGAAGTTTGAAGATGATGATCATGAACAGTCGATAAAAGCCGACCCGGTGTTGACTAGGAAATCTGGTCCACTATTATATTAGGCTTAATCCAGGATCATTTCAATCACATTTTTGACCAACCAGACCGAGGCGTTTACAACACGCACCACTGGGAAATACTTAGACTTACCTCAATCAAGATTGAATTTTTAAAATCCAGGGATTTTAGGCACTTTGAGGACTATCATTCTTTCTGATGGACCAGAGGACAGACTAAGCGGATGGTAATTAGTCATTTTCAAGACGTCGTGATGAGTATAGCTGCCAGAAAGTTTGACTTTTCCTGGATTTAAGATGCCTTGAGATGTTAAGGCGTCACCTTGGTATATAATTCTTCTTGACTTCCAAACATCGTTCCAACGGCCAACACCATGATCAACGTCTATTGATCCCGAGGTTTTGTTTGTGATTATAACGCTTACACCAGGGCCTGCTTCGATGATGTCATCTCCGCTGCGTGTCACCAAAAATGTGTTCTCACCACCCCAGTCGTACACCTTTTCCTCCTCCAATTGTGTCTCTCTCAGAACCGCCGCCAGTTACAAAGCATTGAGTACCTTCGTATCCCTTGGTTGTATAAATTGTGTCGCTTCCCTCTCCGCCATCAACTTTGACGGAGCCAGTTTTGTTTGAGCCATAAAAAGGGACTACTTTGAGAAGATCATCACCACCCATTCCATAGGCTTCGGTGTTAGTGTCCAAAATCACTTTGTCGTCAAAATCATTGCCCCCAATAAATAAGAAGGGGTCGTCACCACGCTCTACAACGCTGGGTTCAAAAGTTGTTCCATCCCACTCAATTGGATACTCGCGATATTCATATGGCCTTGAAAAGTGATTGGTGTACGTTGCCAGGAAAACAATCCAATTGGTCAGGTTGGAGGTTATTTGGAAGTCCGTTTTTAGAGTTTCGGAGTTTGTTCATCCTTCTTTGGAGTATTCATTTTCGGTGTTAAATGCTGGGAATGCGTAATAAAACTGCTTCGGTATTAAATTTCGTACAAGATCCCCCACACTCCCTTTCAGCTGCTGCTGGAACCTGTCTCTCTCGTCTATGTATTTTTTATACTTAAAAACAAGAAGCAAAGTGCTAAGCTTACGAAGATGTTCTCTCAAATAAGACGAACCAGTTAATCTGTCAATGACTGCCATGCGCCCTATAGCTAATGCAGCCAACGTCTTCTCTCGCTGCTGCGTCGAACATATCCACCATTGCAGCAAATTCCGGTGAAGGAATGAGGGGAGACAAAAACACCTTCACATAGCCTTTGGGTTCCAGGTCTTTGTCACCTGCAAGCCCTGAAGCAACACCAGTTGCATAAGACGCAATGTACAGAGTCGCTGCCACTGCATACCCGACTGGTCCAGCGGCGGAGGCAGCTTTGGCTCTAGTAGTCAATATCTGAGTGACTCCCATAGTTACATCTCCAGCCATAGCAGACACCGAACTTGTTAAAGCCAGAATGTTGGCGTCTGTCACTTCTTCATCTAACGCGATGGAGTTGACTACCGTGTTGAATCCGTTGATTGTAAAATCCAGCCCATTGGCAGCTGCAGCTGAAAAGCTCCTGAATTTGAGAGAATTCGCTCCCCATTTTGCTTCCAACTTTGCCATCAAGGCCGATCCTTCGAAAGCCTTTGTTACTGCTTGTCCAAGGCCTAGGTGTCCTCCAGTTTGGGTCGATAACCATGTTTGTGCTTCTCTTAGCTTGTCCATCAACGGCGCATCTGCAGTTACGACTCCGGATCTAAGTTTCTCCTTCAGCAGCCATAGAAGGTTACGGAAAGCGTTCAGCCTTTGTACTCGATTGTGCAATTGATCGTTCAATGGGTTTGGGCGACCAGGATAACCGGCAGCTCTTTCAGCAGCAATAACTTGAAGATTCTTGATTCCTTCACCAAACACTATGGAGGCATCTACCGTTGCCAAGGAACCCACTATTGCAAAATCCTTTCATCGAAGTCCTTTTGTATGTGGGTTGGAATTTCTTGTAGGTATTTTGGTAAGTTAAGTTGGTAGGTCAACATGGCTTCCCGTTTAAGCGCGTCAATTGCTGACTCGTCGTCCAATACCGATCCTGCCAGAATATACTCTTAAGGAACTTCATTGTCAAATGAGCTTTGAGTTTGGTTACTAAAGCCGCCAATAAAAAAGGCGACAATTAAAAGCACAACTAAAGAGCGTTGCACCTTCATTTTAAAAGTTGCAAAATAGTATGGTAAAAGGGTTTTCCCTTTGTGTGTCGATTAATTGTTAATGGCAAGAACATTATGTCAGGAGTATTGTTGCGTAATTAATAATTTAGATGGGTTTGCTTTTAGCTTTTTTACACAATTGTTAAGAAAATTTTAATTGGTGGTTAAAGAGCCAGTGTCACCCAAAGTGCTTTGCGTGCTTGTGTTTTTGTTTTGAAACAGCTTTTACCGTTTGGCTGGCGCGTTTGCCGGACTTTTCGCAAATCATAACGTGGCGCACTGCCCTTTCAGCGAGAAATAGTAGCCTCTGAAAATGAAAATACCTGCATCGCTAGCTGTTACTGGAGAAACAACTCAAGATCTGACTTTGTAGTCAACGCGTATTGAGCTATTATAGCAACCGATCGATCGATCGATCGATCTCGATGGACGTAAAACCAGAGCAGCCACTTCTACTCGATATAAAAACAAGACAAAAACAAGTAGTGCGAATATTGACGTCTTCATCGGTAGATGTCACTGGAGCAAACTACTCTAAGATCTGACTTCGCATTCAATGTGTATGGATCTATTACAGTCCGATCGGTTAATCGCGCGGTCGATCGCATCAGCCGATGTCGATGGGCGCAAAACCAAAATAGCCACTTACACTTTTTGAAAATATAAAACATAAGCAGACAGTGAACACAAGGAATAATTAAGCAAAACAGCACAAGCTCATGACCATAAGTATTATTTTGGAGCAGGCCCCTAGCTACTGTTATTTTGTGGTAAATTAACGTTTCTTCTGTTTTCATCCGGCAACGTGAATGCTGCACTATTTCGGCAAACGCAGTGTCAGTACTATTACTGAAACCCGTAGATGATTTTCTTTCTCTCCGCTACTGACACACGGACTCCTTCAGCCGTACAACTTTCGTAGAGCCCGAAAGACTTTGCCTTCGTCTCAGCTTTCCTGAACCCTACGGTGCATCCAATTTAAAGATCTCCTTCTCCACCGCGAAAACACTTCAGAATTCGGAAATATGCTACTAAATCGATACGACGACACTTAAATGTCAAGTTAAAACTCACGCTAGTGCTTTCAGATCGCTAACGGTAGTGATGGAAGAAGATACAAATCAGACTTCACAACAATCAAGAAAATGGCGGATTTTTCATATATGGAAAATGTACCTCGCCGCGCAAAGCACTTTGGGTGACACTGGCTCTTTAATTATCTATATTTATAAGCTTTTGTTGCACGTGAGATTCAGAAAGGGTAGTCTTGCTAACTTAGAAAATAAGTAGAAGCTGACTAATTTTTTTAAAACCATTTTTTTAAAACCATTGGATTGATTGATTGATTGGATTGATATTTTATATTTGTATTTGCTAGTGTCCCCAATTAGCTATCCATAGCTAAAGACCCTGACACTTCAATGAAGTTTATGTATGTATGTATGTATGTATTCTTAAAATGGAACACTGCTCATGAAAAGGTACCTGTAAAAACTCTTGTGGGTGTATTCGCCAGTTTGGGTTCCTTTTGTTCGCGCTAAGAGCTGCGTACCTCTCCTAAATCAGCGATAATGTGATCATTGGCTTCTTAGGAAAGGTGACATGAAGAGTTTTGCGAAATCCATTTCTTTAGAAAAATGTGGTTGTGTTCCAGTTAAATTTAGTTCTTACGCTGATCTAGTAGAGTAAAGCAACAAAGCAAAATCTTGTCCAACGAAGGGAAAATAAAAGCAGAAGATGATTAATATCTAAATAGTGCAAAGGTGGCTTCCTACTGAGATAAAACTTAAATGAACATTGGTCAAGAAAAGACACTGTAAAACCTCTTTTGGTTGTATTTTGCTTTTTTGGCTCTTTATCGTTATTGCTAATAGGGCCACTATGATGTGATCGCAGGTTTCTTACATGGTTGAAAGGATAGGCAAGGAAACAAATGACTGGTGAACGATACCTTTACCGTGTAGAAGGAGTTATTCATATCGTTTTTTTTTAATATATATAAACAATCTCATACAACCGAGCTCTTTGTGGTGAAAGACGATTAAAAAGCTAGGAATACTAGCAATTCGTTATTTCTTATGACATCAATATAACATGAGGAATTACTTCTTGTTTTCACTGTGTGTACATTGTTAGAAATTACTCAAGACTCATAACAATAAACTGCTTTTTTTGTTGACTGTGAGAATGTTAGCTCAAACTTTTCAAAATCGGCAAATCGTTTTGCATTTTTTACAACTTACATCCTCCCTCTCACGATGGTAAACTAAAATGGATCAATGGGTTTTACATAAGATACCTGCAGTAAATCTCATGGTGGTATTTTGAAAAATTACTTTCATGTGGTGCTAGTCATTACCCTTTCTGAAGCTGCCTGTCAAGGTAATTCGTTCTGACACATAATTATCACACTAACGGGCAATATCCTAGATTGTCATTACAAAATATCGATTTCAATGCATTTTTTCAACTTTGTAAAGCACAGAATCAACAATTCAGGTAACAATATCATCTTTTTAAGACAGTGGTATCATAGGTAATAGCGTATCCTTATTGGCGGAACGCCCTTCATATATACTTAGAGTTGTGCTTTGTTCCTCAGAAGAAGTTCCAACCGTCAATGCAGATCATTTTGTAGCTTTGCCAAAGGGTTGCTTATGATGAATATAGTCACCATACATGATTAAATCCATCACTTGTCGGGTTGAACTCCCAGGTGCAGTGTTAATTTATATATAATGTAAAACGACTTTCAATTGTAGTTCCGTTTCTCTTTTTTCTTTCGTGGTTGACAAGAAATATTTGTAGTAGATTGTATTTGGATAAAACGTGGCCGCTCATCCAGCATCTTCTTAAAGAACAATTTTACGCAAACATCATAAGCCAGTATTATTTTTATTTAACGATCTTGTTTTAATAGTAGTTTTGTAATTCCGGAAATTCAGCTTCAAGGTTGCCACTTTTAGGTGTTGAAACAGACTTCTAGCAAACTGTTACTTTAAAAGCTTGTTTAAGTGAAATGTTTCTCACCTATTTTTTTCTACACTCAGTTCTACCACCTTGTGGTCACCAGTGTTAAAGCCAACAGTGAAGTCATTAATTATTTATTTATCGCTCTCAGCAATAAGCAGTGGTAATTGCTCAGCTTTCTTGGGTTATCTTGGGGCACTGTGAAAAAAGCGAAAACCGTATAATTTCTATAGGGTGTAACTTACAAAGCACACAAAACATAATTATGTATTTCAACGACTAAAGGATTAAAGACCGTAAGAGGCCCACCAAGTAATGTATATGCTTCTAAGAGAACCGGGTGACATTACATCTGGCCTCGTTTTGTAAGGATTTTCAGCATTGAAATTCAAGTGTAAACTGGTCGTCGTTTACTAGTTTACTTTTCGTTTTATGATATACTTAGCTGGGTGCCAACCCAGGTGAACTAAAAAAAAAAAAAAACAAGAAAGCCCGATGGGCATTTTAACCGGCCTTTCTGACCCTCCCCACCCCTAGGTTTCACAAATTTTAGCGCGCTCTTTTATTTATACGAACCAGCGTGAAGAAAAGTGTGATTGTGTGACACAATATTTTGACTATAGCGTTACTGGATGACGTAATGTTTAAACTCTGATGACTCAGCTTATCCTTCTTATCGCTTTTATTTCTGCTGAAAAACGCAAATTCACTTAAACGTTGAATGTCGGTATAAATTCATCCACAACTGAGAATGCTTATACAACAGGGACGACGAAGTATTTTCTGTTGTGCCTAGACCGTAAATACAAACAGTGAACATAGCAGTAGAATCAAAATATAATGCTTGATAAACACGAGCTCGAGCAGATCGTCAGAGTATGGGGCACGTTAAGGCATATACCATGACGTGATGTTTAAATCCGGTTTGCTAACCCGGGAATCCCCTTGCAAAAGTAAACAAGTTGACTCGGAATTCGTAACGTAAACGAATTACCTCAAACCCAACCAAGGCAACAGCGAACACCACACGCAAACCACAGCATCGCTCGATGATATTCAGTTATTCAGCTACCTTATTAATTGATATCCTTATTAATGACCGATTCCTTCGTCTTTATGCAATTCAAATCAACTTCTCCCCTCAAATAAACACTCATCTCTCTCTCTTCTCAAGAACTATGATGTATCGATGGTGCAATCCAATAATTGCATCATCATACTAGGGCCAATCCTTTCTCTTCCTGAGCCACCGTTCCTTACCGCGCTAATTAGCTGCAAACTCAGCTGCCGTTTATCTCCTCTGCGAAATACAGGTTACCCAATGAGAAAACTTACAATCCACTGCGGAAACCGTTCCCCCATAAAACGCCAAGGGAAACTGCCTCTCACGCAGCTCAATATTATACCGCTGCTATACAAAACGCAACTTTCAAAGCAAATCACATTCACAGAAGCGTGAAATGCTTCTCACATTCACAAATCCTTCCACTCCCACATTTTTACATCCCTCAAAATGTCAATCCCCATAACAAACTCCTGCGCTAAAAAAATTTTCACCATAACCACTAACTAGATCAGGCAACACAGCCAATTTCGCATTCAATCCTATTAGCTGCTTTACTCAGTTGCGCATGCGTTATGCAAGACAAATACTGAGGCGACGGCCGGTTAAAAAATGAAAATCAAGTTGTAACGGGAACCAAGGGTCACCTTTTTCAAAAGCCAAAAGAGAAAACCATGTATGGAAAACCTAGCCGCTTTTTCGCGCGAAAATTTACCACATTGTCAACTTGCCGAGACGTGATTGGATGTTTCGATTTACCGCAAACACAATGGAAAAGGAATGTGTTTCGGATCAATGCAGCCGCGTTTGTGAAGAGGAGCGCTAGCGTTGCGTGACGACCCTAAGAACGGCTGCGTAGGAGAGTGCCGGTGCTCTTTTTTGGTTTTAATTTTTTTTTCCTTGATGACAAAGAGTAGAAGGCAAGAAAAACATTGTTTGACATAGACAAGTGTACATGTTTGGACCAGAGAACTGAAATCAAGCACAGGCGCTCCAGCTGAGTAGAACTGTTATTTAAAGCCCCTGAAGTCTACATAGTACTGTGTATCGCCAATTAAACATTTGTGGGAGTTTAATTTTGCGGATGGTTGATTTTTGGTGTTTTGCGGGAACTAATTTTTGCGATTGGGAAAAACTGGTTTTTCTTGAAGTGCTGGAGATTAATAATTGCGATTTTAGTCGCGTTCAATTGGATTTTATTTGAGTACAAGAGATAGAAATTCAGGTGAAACAACGAGCGCATGTAAAACACGTTAATCAGTTAATCAATGGAGTACTTGCAGACGATTCTTTTCCGTAGGGCTTTTAGCAGTTAAATTCTTGTATGTAACGATTGTGATTCATCTTTTTATTTCTAGATGTTTTGGGGTTTTTTTCTGAAAGAAAGAGACGTCTTAAGTAGATGGGCACAAACAGGCGATGTTTGAATGTAGTTTCGACAGTGGAGTAAATTTTTGCGGAGAAAATGTTTCCCCCGCAAACTTCTCAAAAATTAGAACCCGCAAACATTTAGTGCAACACGGTATTTTAAGATTCAGTCTTTCATTCTTCTTCAGAATTATGTTTAACCATTTAGGGGGGCTTTCTTTGAAAATAATTTTAACCTCAACAAATAGCCTATTGCATTTATTATTTTCTAGTCAACATGCTACATCATAAAAGGCACACTGTCCTCGTAAGGTACTATGGTTTGATTTCATGCCAATATTTTTGAAATTTTAAAAGACAGTAGCCTCGGGGACTCCAAATTGCAAGGTTTTCATTTTATGTTCCCCAGTGCGAGAGTGGCTTTCTCTTGTTATTTAACTGGATACTCCAAGTAAACCACTATGTCAGACAGTTTTTCGAGATGCATTTTGCATCTCTGAGCCTTTCCTCTTCACTTAAGCCCTGTGGTCTTTACCGCTTTTTGGAGTCCCCTCCCGGGTGTCACATGCTCTAAAGTAAACATTAAGGCCTTTAATTATTTGTTTATTGCTATCACTTCAATTTTTCACTGTAATCAACAGCGTTCATTAATCGATCATACCATGAGGAAAAGGGAATAATAATAAAGGTAACTTAGCAATCCTCAGCCTGAGAAAGTACATAATGTCTTCCATCGATGTTTGAACTGTAGTTCCCTAAAAAGGCAACCAATATAGCGCGCTTACTGTTGTCTTTAATACCGTTTACGTGATTGGCTAAAGTGTAAAACGGTTGTCGTGTTTTCTTCCCGGTTCGTAAAATAAAGCTGGCTGCCAACGCAAGGGAACCATAAAAAAGGGACACACGTTCAATTGTAAAGGTGCCGAGCAAGGCAACATTTTTTGAAAGAAGAATGAAAAAATTGTTTAAGGAACAGGTAGAAGGGAAATGCAAATCTTAATTTAAAAAGACGAATTTTGAAGGAGGTAGACAATTGCATAATTCAAACAGCTAAATAACAGTGGCCATGGGTTTAGTTATAGATGCATTCTAAAGTATTACTTTGTCCATGGAAATGTAAATAGTTCGATTTATAAACTGCTTATTGGTAAGAAAAATTTCATGTGAAATCGACAGATGAATTATTAACGATTTGTCTATTGCCTGTTTACGGACAGAGAGAAAATAACAAATACAAACAGAAACGTAGACCAAGGGGAAAAATGGCGTTGGACTAGAGTTGAACCTCCAAGAAAGATCCTGGCTTAATGGACCGCAGATTATTAACAGGACTGCAAAAAACAAATATGGCAAATCCAAAAAGAATTAAGGATACATATCGCAGATCCTCTAATTGCGTGAACTATGGCGGCACACAAATTTGAACACATACCAATGATAAAAATACATAAAAGAGAATGGAAGCTACAGTCTCTCTATAGTTCACAATGGTACTATACGTGAATCATAAGATGATAGAGTGAATTACATTAAAACTTCTCGCGGCCTCTATCTGATATAACATGTTCATTAGAAAATAGCCGTACTTCTAGAGGTTAAAATTATTTTCATAGGGCGTTGCATTACTTCAATCAAGGTTGAGGACTCTTACTTTAAGAGCAGGAAGTTAATTTCACAATTCAAGCAGCAAAAAGTTTCGACGCCCCAGTTCCTTTCATTCCTTACATTTCTTCCAGTCGTAAACAAAAACCTCCCTCCGCAAAAGCGAGACTTCTTCCATTCTCTTAAAGATTATTTTTTTCAAAAAATGCACCATTCCAATCACAACGGAGTATGCAGAAAGTTAATTGGTGTTAACCATTAGAATTGCCTTCAAGGATGAGCAACTCCGAACTAAATAAATTTATATTAACATAAAAGATTTTTCCTGCTTTAGCAAGACCAAATCAAACGAGGGATTTCTCGATAACAAGGGGCAGATCACACAATGTCCTGTTGTGAAACAGTCAGAAACAAAAATATAGGGAGCCTTACCGCAGCGAAGGCCCCACATATTTTTCCTGGGGCGCGGTGGTGTAGTGGTTAGCACGTTGGACTTCAGATCTGAAGGTTGGTGGTTCGACGCCCACTCCCTGCCATCGTGTTGTTTCCTTAGAAAAGAAACTTTACCCCACATTGTCTCTCTCCACCCAGGTGTATGAAATAGGTACCGGTAACATACTGCTTGGGTTAACCCTGCGATCGACTAACATCCCATCCAGTGGGAGAGTAGCAATACTCTCAGTAGCTTCAGGCTACAGAAACCGAGATACGTTCCGGCCGTGTGGGCCTCCTTGGCTCGTGTGCGACTTAACCTACAGCGAACACAACTGGCACAACATAATTTTTAAAAGAATCGAAACGGTGATCACGTATTGGTACCATTTGAACACAGCAGAACATCAAAGCCCTGAAACAGTTTATATACTACGTAAATATTTACAATCTTGGAATCAGTGGAATAATAAAATCGAATCAGTAGTCACGCCGGAAACGATTTTCTCCTTCTTGAAAGGACACAAATGTGGGAAAAAACACTAATAAAAAGTAAATTATTTACCTCAGTCATATACTTTCAGGAAGTAAAAATTGCCTCCGATTCTCCGTTCAGCTTTGATTTTGAGCCGACAGCCGCTGACTATCAATTTCACCATTTTAGCAATTTATGGAATCCTTTCGTATTGGAATTCTTTTGTATTTCCACGAAACCAAAAAAAAACCGGGTTTGACTTTATCTATCGAATCTCCTCTTGTGATGACTCAAGAGATCCGAAATCCTTTTATTGATTTGTCAAATTAGAAACGGAAAATCTATTTTGGGATCCAAATTCCAAATTAGAAACCCGGACCCAAGACACTTTTTTCCTTTTATTCTTGGTATCGTTCGTTGGCTGGTTTACATTTCCTGACAAAGGATCAAGCTGTTGCTCATTTATTGTCAACAACAGGAATCAAACTGCAGAATACACATACAAGCACTTTAACAGGTATCTTGTCAAAACCAATGGGCCATTTAAAACAAAAGCAATCAAACTGCAGAATACACACGCAAGACTTTTAACAAGTATCTTGTCAAAATCAATGGACCATTAGAAACAAATACTTTTTTGAAGAAAAGCCCGCTTTACCTTTGTACCACATTTATCGCTTTTAACGAGCTTGTAAAACCTTTAA
This sequence comes from Siderastrea siderea, assembly GCA_964030785.1. Lineage (NCBI taxonomy): Eukaryota > Metazoa > Cnidaria > Anthozoa > Scleractinia > Rhizangiidae > Siderastrea > Siderastrea siderea. The sequence continues at coordinate 32,397,047 of OZ034978.1, forward strand.
AAAAATTCTTACTCGGGGTATTACCAATAAACGTTTTTGCGCGACCCTTTAAATTTTCCAGAAACTGACAACAGAGTCAAATTAAAGAGATTTTTCCTTTTTTCCACCACGTGCATTAAAACAGAACCAACTTGCAATGTGTGTTTAGTTTCGTACAAACGATTACATCATGAGTTAAAATAAACATGTGAAGCTAAAAAAACTCTCCTTCAAAAAAAGTCGATAAAATCCCTTTGTGTTGCCCACTCATCTGGGGAATCGGAAAGCCATCGAGTTGACATTTAAAATCCTAATAACCCGAGGTCCTGGGTTAGCTGAGCGCCTGCTCAGGGGGCCAACTACACAAGTCGTCCACATGAGGTTTTACAGGTGTCCCCTCATGACCAATGTTCCATTTAAAGCATTTCTCTGTAGGAAACAAGATTGCACTTCTCAAAAATTAATCAAGCTTCTCTTTTTACTTCTGTTTCTTCCAAGGAAAAATTTAAACCTCCTATGTTAGTCCTTAATCTACACTTCGAGAAAGGGTTGGAAAAATTGCTGATAATTGACCAGCGAGCGATAACCCATGTTTAAACTATTCAATTAGATAACAAAGACCCTTTAAGAATAAAAGAAGGTGAATTATTAAAAGTCATGCAATTTCTGATGAAATAGTGTTCCTTTTTTAAAATATTTATTGAAAAAAAGGGTCAAACCTTACGATGATGTTGAAATTTATCATTTCAAAAATGAAGGTGCAGCCGTACACAGTTACGTTCCTATTGATCGTCATTTTTAGTGAAGGCGTTGCCAACCAGAATCCAAGCCAAGTGGACGATGCTGTTCCAGATGAACATATTCTTACAGGAACCGTGATGGACGACGAGTCAGCGTTGAAAGCGCTTGAAAGGGAAGCCATGTTGACCTACAAGCTAAACTTGCCAAAATACTTAGAACAGATTCAGAAGGAACTTCCAGAGGGGATTGAAAAGCCATCCACCGGCTCAAACGATTACTTCAATGACCGAGACTTTGCTACAGTGGGTTCTCTGGCGACATTAGACGCCTCCATAGTGTTTGGTGAAGGACTAAAGAATCTTAGACTTATCTCCACTCAACATGCTGCTGGTTTCCTGGTCGCCCACGCCCAATGAACGATCAATTACACAATCGAGTGCAAAGGCTGAACGCTATCCGTAACTTTCTCTGGCTTCTAAAGGAGAAACTTAGATCCGGTGTCGTAACTGCAGATGCACCGCTGATGGAAAAGCTAAGAGAGGTACAAACATGGCTATCAACCCAAACTATCAACCCTGGCTTTAACAAGTTCGGTATCTGCCATGGCTGGTGACGTAACAATGGGCGTTACCCAAATATTGACTACTGGATCCAAAGCTGCCTCTTGCCTATTGGTTACGGAATCGCTGCAACTTTATATATTGCATCTTATGCAACTGGTGTTGCCTCTGGGCTTGTAAGTTCCTATTGATCGTCATTTTTAGTGAAGGCGTTGCCAACCAGAATCCAAGCCAAGTGGACGATGCTGTTCCAGATGAACATATTCTTACAGGAACCGTGATGGACGACGAGTCAGCGTTGAAAGCGCTTGAAAGGGAAGCCATGTTGACCTACAAGCTAAACTTGCCAAAATACTTAGAACAGATTCAGAAGGAACTTCCAGAGGGGATTGAAAAGCCATCCACCGGCTCAAACGATTACTTCAATGACCGAGACTTTGCTACAGTGGGTTCTCTGGCGACATTAGACGCCTCCATAGTGTTTGGTGAAGGACTGAAGAATCTTAGACTTATCTCCACTCAACATGCTGCTGGTTTTCCTGGTCGCCCACGCCCAATGAACGATCAATTACACAATCGAGTGCAAAGGCTGAACGCTATCCGTAACTTTCTCTGGCTTCTAAAGGAGAAACTTAGATCCGGTGTCGTAACTGCAGATGCACCGCTGATGGAAAAGCTAAGAGAGGTACAAACATGGCTATCAACCCAAACTATCAACCCTGGCTTTAACAAGTTCGGTATCTGCCATGGCTGGTGACGTAACAATGGGCGTTACCCAAATATTGACTACTGGATCCAAAGCTGCCTCTTGCCTATTGGTTACGGAATCGCTGCAACTTTATATATTGCATCTTATGCAACTGGTGTTGCCTCTGGGCTTGTAAGTGAAGAAAACTTAGAACCTAAAGACTATGTCAAAGCATTCCTGTCACCACTGCTTCCCATAGCAGACTTTGGTGCCATCGTGGACATTATCGACGCCGCAAAGAAAGGAGACATTATCACAGCATACCAATTTTTTTTTACGAGAACTGTCGGATCTTCACTCACCGTGGCTGGTATGGCGGTCATTGACAAACTAACCGGTTCGTCATATCTGCAAGAATATCATAAATTTGTTAAAGGATTAGCAATTTTGCAAACGACAATACGAAACGACAGAGATAACGAGAATTTTAAGCAGCAGATAAAAGAAAGTATGAAAGATTTTGTACAAAAGTTGAAACCAAAACAGCTTTTCTACGCTTTTCCAATATATCTGAGAGAAAACGAATTTGGCAAGACCGGCAAATGGGGTGCGTCCGGATGGCGGCACTCAGAAAGTCTGAAAAAAGACTTTAAGATAACTTCTGAGCTTACAGATAAGATTGTTTTTCTGGCAACCTACAACGATAAATACTTAATGCCATATAGTTATCCTGGGCATCTGCAAAGGCTTTGGGATGGAACGATGTTCGTGCCTGCTGCAGTAAAGCATGGTGACGACCCTTTTCTATATATTGGAAGCAACAACGAAATAAATGAAAACGTGATTTTGGACAGTAATACTGAAGCATACGGATTGGGTGGTGATGATACGTTTCGTGTAAAACCTTCTTGGGGTAGGAATAAGCCTGGTACTGTGAAAATTGATGGCGGAGAAGGACGCGACATCATTTATACGCTGTTTGAAGAAGAAGCATCCGAAGGCATAGAATGCATTGTAACTGGCGGTGGTCCTGAGAAAGACCTTATATCGGGAGGCAGAGGAAACGACTTCATTTATGTAGAGAATGACGAAGTATCAGACGCAGGTGGTGAGAACACATTTTTGGTGACAGGTAGTGGAGTTGATGACATCACACTAGAACCTGGTATTAACGTTATCGCTATAGACAAGACCTCCGGATCAATAGAGATGAAAGCTAGCGGCGGGAACACAAGAATTGTGTATCAAGGTGACGCCCTTACAGCTGAAGGAACTTTAAATTCTGGTAAATTCACACTGCATGGAGGCGATGCACATCACGACGTCCTAAGTATGATTAAATACCACCCGAAAAGGCTGGACTCCGATCCCCCAGAAAGAATGGTAGTCTTTTTGTATGATTCCGACAGTATCACAGTCAAGTTCTATTTTGACAAAATCGATAAAGTTGCAGATCATTTGTTTGAAAACACTCGATGCACAAGAAGCACTGACACTGATCCACCCGTGTTTTGCCCAGAGGCCGAGGAAAGTCAACACATCTTCTATCGAAACATCGAGCGGTTTGAACTCAGCAGGGATACTGTAAACCTTTTACTTTTGGAGGCCCAATCTCCTTCACAAGCTACAGTCACGCATGAGATCATCGGAGGACCATTAGATGACTATATTATTAATGCTCACGACAATATTCCACTGATGGCGCAGATGGGAAAAGGAGCAAACCGAGTATACTCCGGAAGTGGTCATGACTCCCACTCTCTGATTCTGGACGAACACAAAGATATCATCTACGACACAGGTGGACACAATTTGGTGGCGGTCATGCTCCCAAAAGGGGTGTCCTTTAGCAATGTTTGCATTGGAAAACCCCTGAACGCGGATCTTGACCGATATTTAATATACCACGTGAAAGAAGTAAGTATTGGGATTTTGAGAAACGTTCTGCTAGAGTTCAGATTCGGTGGGTTTTATTACAACTCGTTCGTTCAATTTCTCTTCAAAGAGAGCACGGGCAAAGAAATTGTGTTTAAAGAGCTTCAAAATCCGGCAGATTGGGTAACAAATTGTTATTTTGGTCAAAAACGGCCGTCTGTTGAAGAATTTTATCAGGAATTTATCACGGGAAAGAAGACGTGGGTGGAAAGTGTCACCCCAGCAAAAAGATCGCATAAATAATTCAAAGAAAGCAACGAGACAACCCAAAAAAAACCAAATTAGCAAATGAGAAGAAATGTTTTCATCAAAATGTTTAGATTTTAAATTCCCTAAATTTAAAGGAGTTTAAATTCTCTAATTTAAAGGAGAAAAAGGAATTCAGTAAATCTTTAAGGTAAGCACACAAGAGTGGACTTGTCCCTTCTCGGCAACCAAGTTTCTTCTTGTGAAATACCCATTTTTATTTTTAAAAAAATCTAGTCGCGAGGACTGAAATTTGGTCTCTGCGTCTTGTTCCGTCTTGGTGTGAATTCGTGCGACCAGTTTAGAGGGAGTTTTTCCTTTGCATAGTGCAAATAAGTTGTTTTCAAAGCGCTTCGCCTAGTTTGCGTTCTTTGAACATATATGGCACTACTATACTTCAACTCCAACCGTGAAACAGTGTATCAACAATTCACCAATGAAGGAAAAGAAACTTTTGTAGTCGGAAAGTGCTAGCCCGGCAAAGAAAAAACTTATCAGAGTTATAAAACAACCACAATAACACACAAAAGCAGTAAAATAATGATTTGGTTATATTTTTGTTTGTTTGTTTGTTTGTTTGTTTGTTTGGTTCTTTGTTTCTTTTTCAGATCATATGTCTTTCTCAGTAGTCACCAAATGTATTGAAGAGCCATTTTCTTAGAATATCGAGAATCGAAAGACACACCAAAAAATCGGTTTTTTTTTTATTTTGCCAAAACTTCCCTATGGGTGAGCAAATTCAGGAAAATAAAATTCAAAGTTCTAACGAGTTATTTAACGAACGAAAATTTCACAAGTTCGAAAAATGAATAAAAGGTTGGTTTTGGTGTCCCTAAACGGTTCAAATTCTCACTCAACGTTAGGAATCCGGTGAGATCGTGAAAAAAATTCTTCATGAACTAAGTAGAGCATGAACATTGCTTCATCTTTGTAGTGTAAAACTGCGTAATAAATTTGCCAATGTTTGCTTTTAACATTTTCAAGCGGCGTTGAGGTAAAATAAAGGCCAGCTTCGCTAGCTTTAAACAGCCATCTGGTAAGGTATCATCCAATGAATTTGAGGTAAAATAAAGGCCAGCTTCGGCAGCTTTAAACAGCCATCTGGTAGGTATCATCCAATGAATAAGACTACACAAAAAGAAAGCTTTGTCCTTGGACTTTTAACCGCCGCAAGTTACAGCTTTTGAAATTAAATACTTCTCCGTCGTTAATTTAACCGTTGGGTCACCTGAGCGGGTACGCACCGGCAAAGAAGTCGTGTTCAAAAGGCTTCCAGGGCCTACTTATGTTCCTTTTAGAGTGTACAGCACTAGTGTGACTTTTCATGCGCGTTAGTAAATGTTAGTAAAGGTTTTCGAATTTATCTACTGTGTGTAGTATGGAGCAAACGCAAAGACATGTTGTGGATCGCACGTAAATTCTAACTGTGTGCTTCTTAAAGTTCACACCTAAGGTGTGAACTTTTCACAACGCCTCAACTGTTTTTCGTACTTGTTTTCCTTTTCCTTGACTACCCCTGCCAAATTTCTCGATTTCACGGCTTTGTGGGTTCGCATATTACTATAAAAAACTTTCTTCGATGGTAGGGCTACCGAACGAGCGAGACAAAAAGTTGATTTCAGTACGCACGTGTGGCAACTAGGTACAAGATTTAGCAAAGTTACACTCTGTATAAGACCTCACGAAAGGAACGGTGAAATAAGCTGATCGCTGATTGGGCTCAAAAAATACAATGCCACAAATTTGCGCTCAATCAGAAGCAAAAACGCAAATGGGCTCTTGAACTGGTCCATTAAAGGTATCCTCCCAGGGCTGTTCCCACCCGTCTTGTAAACTTTCGTTCGTACCAGGCTTTAGCTCGCACCAATTTCTCCCGTTTTATCTGCAACTCGCCCCGACTATCTGCCCCTGGGTCTCGGCTGCGGATGGGAATTTCCAGGATGATCAGCCGAACCTGGTGTTAAAAAATTTGGCTCATGAAGTTACCCAATACAGCCTTTTGGAAATTTTCCTTGTCTGCTTAAGAGGTATTCATTTTCTAGAGGTGGTTGCACAGAGAGGTGCAAGGTTAGTTTTTCGTGCGTGTAGAAGGTACTATCACTTATGCCCCGTCCACAATAATGCGTTTTTGATCGAAAACTACCCTTTTTATCTCTCCAAAACGGATAAATAGATTTGTGTCCACCCTTAGGAATAAAAAGCGGATGTCGCAAGATGTATTTGCTTTTTCGCGCTGTTTTTGGACCTTTACTGTCTTGTGCTCATGCTTCAATGGCATCTGCGACACTACCGGCGTCTGCAGACATCTCATTTTTTAGAAAGCTCTGTTTTTGTCGTCCACACACAAACGATAGACCTCCATTTTCAGAGGGGTCCTCTCTAGGGAATATTTTTGAGAACCTCCCGTTTTTATCGATTTACATTTCTTTCTTCCATCGTTTTAGGGTAAACAGTCGGCAAGAACGTATAAAAAATTATTCGTTTTAAAACGTGGACGGGGTTCACACAACATGTATACAAGTGATTCTGTAGCTAGAAGACGCTCTGCATGTAACTTATTTCTGGTCAGAAAATAAGTCAATAAATTATAGTTAACAAGAACAACGCCTTCGCTTTTGTAGTGGCTCACAAATGCCACCATTTCTGCATATACACCATTTAAGCAGCATATGATTTAAAGAGAAATCCCTAGGAGTATTACTACTCGACTGTAGATGCGATGCTAGTCCAACGCAGGTTGCACTCAGTATTTTTCTTTTTTAAGTTTTCTTATTGGCTTGACAGAGTACTAATTTGTTCAGCTAAGTCAAAACGGCATTGTTAAAACGGCATTGTCAAAACGGCATTGTCAAAACGGCATTGTCAAAACGACATTGTCAAAACGGCAGCAGAGACAAGAAGTCGGATGCCCGAGATTACCATTGGGCCAGGAACGCACTTGCGGACGAGTTTTGCAAACAACTAAAGAGCTTGTCATTAAAGATGTGTTTACTGTTCATCGTGGTGTAAGATAGGCAAGATGAACGTTTATTCGTTTGTCCCACGATGGAATTGCTTTGAGTTGTTGATCGCGAGGTTTTGACTGCAATACTGCTAGTCTTCATCAGGCGATGAGGTCGATTGTTTAGGTGTCGCTATTTGTAGCATGTTGGTTCGCTGCTATTGGCGCATTTCGATCCTCGTTATTATTCCGACTATTTCAAGTACCGGAAATAATAAATGAATATTAACATAACAATATATATCCCACAATTCTCTACGCTGTATATATTATCATGTTTTCTTCTATTGTGCACATTTCTCCTACGACATCACTTGAAGTAGGAACGAAGTCATTACTCTGTTGGCACCGCGTCATGGCCCAACCGCCGCAAATCCAACGGCCTTTGCAAGTTAGAGCTCAAGATATTTTAGCAAACGCCCAAGCAGAATTGCCTGTTCCTCAAGGTCCTCAACCGGCGGTTGCCGTTCCTGCTCCGGGTCCTGCACACGTGGCCGAACCAGAAGTTGCTGAAATTGCTGAAGTTGCTGGACCTCATGCAGTCCCTGATCCTCCACTTGAGGTAAAACAACCGTTTTCCTTTCTTCCCGTTTCATTTACTGGTTTTAGCTTATTTTTTGCTCTTACGTCTGTTTTTGAGATGTACGCCACTCGAGTGCGGCGTGTTATTTAAATGCGAGTGATGCCACTCGAGTGCGAGCGATGCCAGTCGAGAGCGACTGAAGGAAAGCTTGTTACTCGACCATGTGAAATGCAGTTTGCTAGTCGAGGGTTATTTAACCACTCCGGTGTTTTGTGAGTGATGCCACTCGAGTGCGAGTGATGCCAGTCGAGAGCGACTGAAGAAAAGCTTGTTACTCGACCATGAGAAATGCAGTTTGCTAGTCGAGCGTTATTTAACCACTCCGGTGTTTTGTGAGTGATGCCACTCGAGCGCGAGTGATGCTCTCGAGAGCGACTGAGAGCTTTACGAGTGAATGGAAATCCTGTTGCAAACAAATGCTGGTCGGAATTTCGACATGTCACTTGAATGCAATTGAATGCAATTTACCGGTTAGGCACGACTGATCGGACAATTTTGCCGCTCGAGCGCGAGTGAAAATCCTGAACTTATGTTGTTCAAATATGTTTTTGGTGTTTTTGTAAAACGCCTCTAACGCGGTAGTGTATGTTATATTCTACAAGTGTGGCTAAAGGTTTTTTGCTCTCAGTAAAACATGGTTTGCTCGTTTGCTTTTTTAAAACATCTCATTTTGCCACACGCTGGAAAAGCTGCTGGTTGTTTGTGCAGTTTATCAAGTTTTATTTTCCCTCTTAATAGGGCCAACGGGCCATAACGTGCTTTGCACGTTGTTATTTATTTATTCTTTTCCCGTACAGCAAACACGGCAGTTTGTTTGCGAATCTTTTCTCACCTTATGCAAATCACGTTTTCACTTATTTTTTGTTCGGTTTCTCTTTCTAGCTTTTGTTTGTAATTTCTTTTGGCGCGCGAGGCCGCCAATTTTCGGATATCGTTTCCGCTTGTGTTAGTGTTTTGGAAATATGTCAACAGTTTTTGACGGCTTTGTGCCAGCTCCCTCGTTTAGTGCGTTCGGGAGATGTTATTTACCTAGTAGGCAGAGTGTTTTATTATTTTGTGGGCAGATTTGTGTGCTTATCCTTTTCTTACCTGGTTTCCTTTTTTGTTTTAGTATCAAGAGCCCTTAAATTTAAAAGCTTTTGAAGACAGGCTCAAAAAGTTGGAGGGTAACGACCAGTCAAATCCAGTGGCCCTAGCCCTTAAGACCCTCCACAGGACAATTGAGAAGACACGCTTTGATCCTGAAGACGCCATACTTGACCTAGAGGCCCTTGTTAAAGTCGCAAAGGTCTATAATCATGACAAAGCAAGAGAGTATGAGTGTGTCCTCGATGAGATCCAGAAACATGCTAAGAATTTACCACAGAAGTCTTTGAGAGACTTGTTGGTTGCTCTGGTTGGCGATCCAGTCAAGAGTAAAGTCCTTGAGAAGACAAACAAGCTTTTGAAGCATATGCAGCCTGATCATAAGTCTTCCCCCCCTCAAGTATGGAGGCGATTTAACACCAGTCAGTTTGGTAACCCAGGCACTTCTCGTCGTAGTGGGGGCTTCAATGAGACCAGACGCAGTCAGGCACCTTACCCCGCCCATCGTGTCCGCTCAAGCTTGTGCTATTTTTGTGGTTCTAGTCAGCATTTGTTAAGAAATTGCATTGCCTTTCAAAATGCAAAATCTGCTCATCCTCAAAATAAGCCATAATTTACATTAAATGTTGTCAACTCATGCTGAATCGAGTTATAATAAAGTGTTTTTTGTTGTTGTTTAGTTTTTGTTAGCGTTTGTTCTCCCTTCTTTTGTTTTTCTTGTTTGCGGCTTTTTTCGTTTCCCTTTCCTTTTGTTACCAGTTGAGTTGGATTGTCGCTTGAAACAGGGGTACAACTCTCCTCCCGGTTTATCTGGGTCAAGCTGTCATTCCTCCTCCTCTGGTGGCCACTATTTTGTTTTTTACTTTACATTTTCGCCTTTTTCTTTCTACTTGGGTTTTTAATTCCAACATTTTTCTGTTTTGCCCTGTAGAATCAAGCAAAACCGCTCACGCCTCGTGCCGAGCACAGTACATTTGATCCCACTCCCTGTGTTGCTGTCTTCAAGTCTAGAGTCAATGAGTGGGTAACCATGGATATGTGGCCACTAGAGTCTGAGGTGGAATTGACAGCCCCTTGTTTCGATTTTGGCTTTGTTCAAAGTATCTGTTCCGGGAAGATTGTCCCTGACATTACGACCCTCCGTTTCCGCAACCCTGATGTTTTCATTGCTGGTCAGCTTCACCTTCACAGCGAAGTCTGGGAGAAAATTGCGAGTCTCAGTACCTATGACCGCGCGGATGAAGTCCTTGACTGGATTAAGAATAAAGTCTCTCTCTTCAAGTTTTTTCGGCCGTTCAAAGGACATTTTAAGGGACGCGCTTATGACTCTGTTATTCCCCCCCGCATTGAATTGGATAATAACAAATCTTGTAATAATTTTGTTGATTTTATTGTCAACACGTTGCTTGAAAGGGTGTGTAGTGGCGCTATATCAGTCTTAGGGAGGGTTGGTGAGGTGGACCCTCCACATCTCGTCATGCCTTTGACTGTTGAACCGACAAAACCTCGCCTTTGTCACGATAACCGCTTTCTGAACCTTTGGATGGTCGACCGCCCTTTTCGTTTGGACAACTTATCGCAATTACCCAGATACCTCACAAAAGGATGTTACCAGACAACGCTGGACGATAAATCTGGCTATGATCATATTCTTTTGGATGTGTCTAGTCGTACTTTCTTTGGCATTAGGTGGAGAGGATGGTATTTTGTTTCCAACACCATTCCTTTTGGTTGGAAAATTTCTGCCTATGTTTATCATTCTACAGGTCTCCTAGTATCGCATTTTTTGCGTTCAATAGGAGTACCATGTTCTTTGTATATTGACGATAGGCACAATGGTGAGTTGCAATCCAAAACCTCCTACCCTTCGGCGAGTACTTTAGCTACCCCTTCTGACGAAACACGTCTTGAAGCTTCCAAGGCTGCGGTTTTCCTTGCTGCATATACCCTCACTTCTCTTGGGTACACCCTTGGACTCAAAAAGTGTGTTTTCACCCCGCAAAAAAGAATAAAATACCTCGGTTTTATCTCTGATTCTGACCTAGAAGCTTTTTACTTACCTCCCGATAAGCAAACCAGTTTTCTTGCTTTGGTAAACTCAATTCTCTGTGGGAGTTGCGTTTCGACTGTCACCCTTCAGCGTCTCGCGGGTAAATGTATTTCTTTTCGCCTTGCAGTACAGGATTCTCGCCTTTATACCAATGAGATGAACCTCGCTATTAGCAAGGGTTCAAAATCCTCTAAGCCTATTCGCATCTCGCCTCCGCTCAGAGCTGAAGTGCAGCATTGGGCAGATCCTTCAGTTGTCGCTAGAATTGGAAAGTGGCGCGACGAGCGACACCTCCAGTTCGTTGTTTATTCGGACGCGTCCTCTTTTGCTTGGGGAGGACTTTTTCCCCGAAAAAGTCATGTCAGTGTTTCCGACTATTGGACGCCTTCTACAGCAGTGTTAGATATTACCACTAAAGAAACCAAGGCCCTTACCAACACTCTTCTTTCTTTTCGTGATGATCTTCGTGACGCTAGGGTTGATGCTTATGTGGACAACCTATCCCTTGTTCAGGCCTGGCAGTCTCAAGCTGCCCGATCGAGCCTTTTTTCTGACGCGCTAAAGCGGTTAGCGGAAGTGGTCCTAGACCTTAATGTGCACCTTTCAGTTATCCATATCCCCTCGAGTGTTAATCCTGCTGATCAGCCTTCTCGTTGTTTTTCTCCTGCTGACAGTAAGTTAGCTTTTCATTTGTGGCAGCGCCTTCAATCACACCCTTCTTTTGGCGGTTTACATGGTCATTCTGTCGATCTTATGGCTTTGGACTCAAACTCTCAAAGTGATCTCAATGGGGTTTCCTTGCCTCATTTTACACCGTATCCTACCCCCTGTTCCTCTGGCGTGGATTTCTTTGCGCAAAATTTTGACCACCCGGATCGTAGTTCCATCTTAAGTAACCCGTATATTTTTCCTCCTATACTTTTGATTGGGCAAGTTTTTAATCATCTGCGGGCTAATCATTTGCGATGCACTATTGTTGTCCCCGATGTTCACCCTAGACGATACTGGTGGCCAATTCTATTTCACTCGGCTTTCGCTTCTCTTAAGCTTTCTTGCAAAGGGGAACAAGGCGCGCTTCTTACGCCTTCTCCACATGGTTTCTCAGACTCGTTTAAACTGCCATGGGACCTCTGGGCTTTCAGAATTTAAGACATTTGTTGCGCCTTTTGTTATATATTTGTTGTTTGCGAACATATACTTATCAAAATGATCTGTACATCCGCTAGAACAGTTTTTTTTTTTTTTGTTTTGATAGTCAATTATAGATTGTATTTGTTCTATAGAATGTTTAGTAACTTTTTTCTTAACTTTGTAATGATCGAAGTGACAATAAATTTTGTTCATTTATTTTTTGTTTTCCTTCTTCGTTTTCCCTTCAGCCTTTTCCAACGGCCCCAAAACTTTTTTGCCAGTCAGTCTCTTGTCCTCGCTGTGAATATGCCAATGACGCCACTTTCCGTTACTGTCAGAATTGTGGTTACAAGAGGAAAATCCTAACCGTTGGCCATACCCAAAGGACTGACGTTACTCTGGACGTCTCTGCTCTTGATAACCGCCTTTCACAAATCGCGAGCCTATCTGCTAACACGTCCTACTCAAAGCAAAAGTCGTCCCTTCAAAAGGAATTGGAGTTCTTCTTAGCCTCCCTTCCTTTCCCAAAGGATATTTCCACTATTTCAAGTACCGGAAATAATAAATGAATATTAACATAACAATATATATCCCACAATTCTCTACGCTGTATATATTATCATGTTTTCTTCTATTGTGCACATTTCTCCTACGACATCACTGGTAGTAGGAACGAACCCGCCCGCCCACCCCCAGTGGCATGACGCGGTGCTAGACCTTCATGCACATGAATATACCGCTGTCCACACTCGTGGACAGCACCCATTTTCACCCTTCCATATCTCATTGTTATGTGTATTCATGTGTATTGTAGGTACTTGGAATATGTTACTATTAGATGTCGTTCACGGCTCAAAAGTCCGCTTTGTGGTTGATCGGCTGTTGTGCTTTTTGATCGTAGGTATCCAAGCTTCAGGAATTTCGATTCCACTGTTCATCTTGCCTACTAAAGAGCTTGTTTGATTGAAGATATTAGACCTGCATATCGTGTTTTTGAATTTTTGTCACTAATTTAAATTTGACGAAATGTACAAAATTGTCCCAGGTGTGATCCGGGCCTTAATTAAGATGAATTCTGAAAGCCATATATATGTCCGATGAAAAAACTGACACTTGGTAATAAATCTATAAATTACAAACTTGATAACATTAAGGTCCACATCTTTTAAGAACATTTTTAGTTATTTCAAACAAAGCTGTTACAAGCATGGCCCACCAATAGTTATTACCATTTGCTCGAGCTCTATATTTTTATTTTATTAATCTGACAGAGTAAACAGGTGAATAAAATCTTAAAGATTCTGATAACACCTTCGAAAGATAATTTTGCGAAGACGACACGAAAATTGCGCTGTCTAAATTTATTTGGGTAGAAAAATCTATTAACTTTAATAGACTATTACTTTTTCTTAAAGGAAAGGGGGACTGAGTGAGGGTACGTTAATGGCTCAATGGCGCCAATTACTCAGTGAAAATTACCCCACAAGCTAGTTTTTGCAGGTAGACTGTCAAGTTGGTGTTCCCTTTCAAGAGTTTCGCCAGTAAGAAGCAATTATTAACTTCCCACCTTTATTTATTATCCGAAGTCTGGTAAAGCATGTCAGTATTTGTGCAAAAAAGAAATAAATAAATAAATAAATAAATAAAATACGACTGATCAGTGAAAACAACTCTATTTGCAAAAACCTTTTCAAGCACTAAGCAGCCATTCCCGGGGAGTACTGGTCTATTTAAAAATTTCACCTTTTGCTTGCCATTTCGGAAGATGTGTTCTGTAGCTTTATTTATTGTTATTTAAAAACAAAATGATTATGGCTTAACTACAGTTGATCTATCGTGATTGGCACATCTCAACATGAAGAACACTAAAAAGCTTAGTGAAGTTTACGAGAGAAGTTCCCAGTAAATCTATTACTTTTAGGTACCATCCTTCATAAGATTCTTATTTTGTGCAAAAATTTTTTTTGATGTGAATTTTCAGGTATGCAACTATTAAAAAGAACTTTCCCATTTTCTTTCTATTTGGTTTGAAAATTCTCTTAAACTTAAATAGGTTTGCTCTACTCAGCTTTCCTCTCCACGCGTCGAAATTGAATATCTGGTACTCAGCTTCCAATGAAAGCAGTCGTTATGGTAACTGATACCGACTTCAATTCAAATTAAAATCCAAAATATTAACTTCTTATTTACTAATTGCGAGGGATAAAGGATGCGTAACTTCAGTGGTCCAAAATGCCGTATTTAAGGGAGACATTTGGTCCCAGTGTAAAAACTTAACTCTAAAAGAAAATAAAGAACAAGGCTTCCACCACTGTTTCCAGATATATTCACGGTATTTATAGCATCATATCATATTCTACTGTTTCACATGCCACAGTGTTCTTACAGTGTTTTGGTCTTCCTCACTGTCCACGTGCACTCTTGTAAGTAATCATCAAGAAGCATCCTTCATATTACATTTCTCGTTAATCAGTCTTCAGTCATTTAGAATGTGTTTAGAATCTCTATTTGTATAAGCCGACCACATAAACAAAAACCATGCCTTATCCAATCTTATTATATAGACAAGAGTGTTTTACTGAAAAATAGACCACTCGTAAAGTTCATAGGAAACTACATCCGGGACTAGAGTAGCATATTTTCCATATCCTCACTAGTGAGGATATCGATGGCGTCATTTCCCGCTTTTACACTGTTGCTTGTGTGAAAATACTCTTGTCTATATAATAAAAAGAAAATTACACGGTGAAGATATGAATTTTACTTTCTCGTGGTAAAAAGTAATATTTTACCACTCGAAAATAAAATTCATATCTTCGCGCTGCCGTGTAATGACTCCTATATATTATAGTGTTCGCTAACGACGAAATTAAATATAGTACCTAGCAGGATGTACCCACTGTTGCGAGTATCATTACACTGCAATTAAAAACAACAGTAAGTGAAAGCCAGATGTCAATCTACGGTGTTTATCACAACTTCATTTTAGGAACGGCAAACTGAGCGATAGTACTTTCTAACACATGAAATTACAATGAAAAAACTATTTATCTTATGAGCCGGTCTTCAACAGTTTATTTTGTACCAGTGAAGCCAACTAATTCTGTGTTTTAAAGTTCACAAAATAACTTTGAAAACTATTATCTTCTAGGATGTTTGTCAGTCCGTGTTCACCTTTTACACTTCTTGCTACAAATCGAAATACACAGGGAACTAAAGCCGTAGAGAAAGCGCACTTTGCTCCACACGGTAGCAAAGTTGAAAAATACACCCACAAGACACTTTGCCGGTACCTTTTGTTCCGGTTGACTACTGCAACAATGGGTGGTGTGAGGTTTTTGGTTGCCATGATTTCAAACCCTTTCTTCGAGTCAGGGTTTTGAAGACTTTCGTTTACTTTCTCAGTCACTTAAAGATTATTTCAAAGCGCGTATGGGAGTTCGAATTGCTCGCCACAAAACTAGCTGTTTCAAAGAAGGGATTTGGGTATGAGGAAAAAATACTGACTCAATCCTTTTAGGCAGTGAAAGAAATAAATGTTCCCTCGCTTGTATCATTGGCTGAAATCGTTCTCAGTGTTAGGTTATGAGCCGCACAATTATTGTAATTAAACTACACAGAGATTTAAAATCATACTATAGTTTAAATAAAAAAACGAAAAAACCAATAATTTCTTCTGTGTTTATTGTTTGGTTGATGCAGATATTTCAAAGGTATTTAACCACAATATAAACTACACGTGGCAGGTTAAAAAGTGTAAGGCCTCGAACAAATGGGTTTGGTATTTCCATCACCTTTCGACATCGTGGAATTCAACATGCCGGTTAAAACGCGTTTGGCCACCGTGTTGAGAGATGTTGAATGACGTTATTTCAGCCTTCCTTTTGTTCTCAGGTGTAAGAGTTATACCTTATTATAGGAAATTAACAATTATGTTAATTAGGGTATTTAAAATTAACGCGAATTGAAGAGAAAATTACTCCCCAAAAAAGGAAATTAACGCGGCGAAAGAGGGGGTAAAATTTCTTAATTGGAAATTAAAAGCGATAAACACAAAGAAACACTTTTTGGTCACAACTGGAACAAATTTATTTCCAACTGGATAAAAAAAATCACGAACTAGACAGGTCTACAGATGTGAGACAATTTCTTTACAGACAATGTCCGTTAAATTCTGCCTAAATGTAGGAAAGCTATTGTTTTGTGGGTGTTAAGAATGTCTGGACTGGATCCAGAATTTGGGATTAAGGGAAGTGGTCATAACAAGTGTACTCGATGAGGACCCACCTTATGTAGGGGTAGGGGGGCTATGCAAGATACCACACGTTTGATTAGCCAAATGGATAAAATTTATTGGCCTTAAAAGTTGAGACTTTCATATTAGGTGTGCATGAAGCTTACATTGCTGGAGAAATGGCACAGGGAGGTTTGAATCTTTTTCTTAGTTTCTACTCCTGATAGAGTGGGGGCTATACAAACAAGACACCATCTTTTAAGGTGGGGGAAGGGGGTACATGAAGAGACCACCGGTCTTTTTGCGGAATGGTGGGTCCTGTCTGAGTACAATGGTTTTGACCATTTCCCTGAAATTATGGAAATTAAGGTCGCGGAAGTTAACGCTCCACTTAATAAACAACGCGGAAATTAACGCTCACAAAAACTAACGCGACTTAAATTAACGCGATTTTTTACAATTCGCGTTAATTTCATGTATTGTTAATTTCCTGTAATAAGGTGTGTTGAAATCGTTTGGCCACCTCGTTCGTCAACATCGTACAAAAAAAACCTGTCATTGAAAAATGTTGGATGCGGTCGCACCACGTCGATCATTAGTGGACTGCAATCGCACTCTTTGGAACTCTTTCCCAGTTGAACGCTTTTGGGCCTTGAAATCTCGACCTTACAACCGCAAGAACCGGTGGAGTCTTATTTACTGTTTGCCCCACGATTGTAACAAATTGAACATTCCATCTTAAAATTTACCTTCTTTCTTTCTTTCCTAGTCATCACACACGGTGCTTTCAAATTAACTTTGCTGATCCTAGCAGTATGCTGGACGCGTGTCACAACGAACCTAGTAAATATGTCCTCGTTCGGCACCAGTCGCCCGACTGACGTACGGGAAGTCATGGGTTCCACACAAATCAGGGACTCTGATTTTTTCTTTGTCCTATGCTTGTGATAAACTGAGTATCCCATCTTTCTTAAAAAGGGCCGGATTAGATTAACCACCATTTCCAAAGGAAATGAAGACAATGTTTTAAGATCTAACAGCGCCAAACTCCAAATTACGCCCACACGAATTTTTTACTGGTGTCCTGTAAAGATCAGTGGTCCATTTGAAATGTCAGCTCTGTGGGAAGCTTGTTTCCGCTTGTTAAGAATTTATCAACTTCCTCCTTTGTTTTCCTTTTTGGCACTCTTAAAATAAAGGCGCAAAGTGGGGTGCTTGTGCTTAACTTATTGCGGCCTTGTCAACCACAATCCAAGGCAAGTAGATGATGAGCTTTCAAAAGAGTACATTCTTAGAGGATCCTTAAAGGACGACGAGTCAGCAATTATCGCTCTTCAACGGGAATCCATGATGACCTACCAAATTAACTTACCAAAATACCTAGAAGATATTCCAAAAATATCTACCAACGTAGAAAACGACTTTAACGCCCAAGATTTTCCATTGTGGATTGGTTGGCAACGGTAGACGCCTCCGTAGTGTTTGGCCTTTCCTTTTTGCTTACGCTCTGCGATCTTTCCCGCCACTTCACAGTCACCTCCCGGTTGTCACCTGTACTTAAGTAAACATTAAGGCCTTGAATTGTTTTTCACTATCACCCCAATTTTTCACGGCAATCAACAGCGTTCATCAATCGATCATACCAGGAAAAGAGTATAATAATATAGGTAGCATAGCAATTCTCAAAAACTATCTAATTTCTTCCGTTAATGTTTGAACTGTAGACCCTTAGACACTTTTCACCCTTTTTTTACTTTGTACCGTTAGTTGGCTGTTTTACATGTACATTTCCTGACCAAGGATCACGTTGTTGGTCATTTAAAGTTAACAGTAGGAATTAGTGAAACTGCAGAATACACATACAAGACTTTTAACAAGTATCTTGTCAAAACCAATGAGCCATTTGAAACAAGTACCTTTTTAAAGAAAATAATCCCTCTTTACCTTCGTACGATATTTATTGCTTTTAGCTTGTAAAAGCCTTAAAAGAATTCTTGCTCGGGTTATTACCAATAACAGTTTTTCCCTGACCAGTTTGGTTTACAGGAGACTGACAACAGAGTCAAATTAAAGAGATTCCCCTTCGACCACGTGCATTGAAAATAGAACCAACTTGTGAGGTGTGTTTTAGTTTCGAACAAACGATTACATTATGAGTTAAAAAATAAAGTTGTGAAGCCAAAATACTCCTTAATGAAAAAAGATCGATAAAATCCCTTTGTGCTGCCACTTATTTCTTCAAAATACACTAAGTTAACGTTGATCGTGAATCCAAGGTAACAAGTTCTGTGTTAAGGGATAGCTGGGGGCCTGTTGGGGGCAAACTACACAATTCGTCCACAAGAGGTTTTACAGGTATCCCCTCATGATCAATGTTCCATTTAAAGAATTTCTCGATAGGAAACAAGATTGCACTTGTTAACAATTAATCAAGCTCCTTTTTCGCTTTTTTTTCTTCCAAGTAAAAGTTTAAGCCTCCTATCTTAGTCCTGAATTTACACTACGAGAGTGGGTTTAAAAAGTTGCCGATAATTGACTAGCGAGCAATAACAAATGTTTAAACTATTTAAAAAGAAGGTAAATTATTAAAAGTCATGCAATTTCTGATAACATAATGTTTTTTCTATAAAATATTTATTGAGAAAAGTGTTAAGCCTTAAGATGATGTTGAAATTTATCACTTCCAAAATGAAGGTGCAGCCTTGCACAGTTACGTTCCTATTGATCGTCATTTTTAGTGAAGTCGGTGCCGACCAGAAGCTAAGTCAAGAGGACGATGCTGTTCCAGACGAATATATTCTTACAGGAACCGTGATGGACAACGAGTCAGCGTTGAAAGCGCTTGAACGGGAAGCAATGTTGACCTACCAGCTAAACTTGCCAAAATACTTAGAACAGATTCCAATGAAGATTGGAAAGCCATCCACCGCCTCAAAAGATGACTTCGATGACCGGGACTTTGCTACAGTGGGTTCTCTGGCGACGTTAGACGCCTCCATAGTGTTTGGTGAAGGACTAAAGAATCTTAGAATTATCTCCACTCAACATGCTGCCGGTTTTCCTGGTCGCCCACGCCCATTGAACGATCAAATACACAATCGAGTCCAAAGGCTTAACGCTATTCGTAACCTTATCTGGCTTCTAAAGGAGAAACTTAGATCCGGTGTCGTAACTGCAGATGCACCACTGATGGAAAAGCTAAGAGAGGTACAAACATGGCTGTCAACTCAAACTGGTGGACATCTAGGACAAGCAGTAACAAAGGCTTTCGAAGGATCGGGACTAATGGCAAAGTTGGAGGCAAAATGGGGAGCCACTTCCCTGAAATTCAGGGCCTTTTCAGCTGTAGCTGCCAATGGCCTGGATTTTGGAATCAACGGATTCAACACTGTAGTAAACTCCATGGCGTTAAATCAAGAAGTTACTGATGCCAACATCCTGGCTTTAACAAGTTCGGTATCTGCCATGGCTGGCGATGTGACAATGGCTGTCACCCAGATATTGACTGCTTCAGCCAAAGCTGCCTCTGTCGCTGGCCCTATTGGTTACGGAATCGCTGCAACCCTATATATTGCATCTTATGCAACTGGTGTTGCTTCTGGGCTTGTAAGTGTAGAAAACTTGGAGTCCAAAGACTATGTCAAAGCATTCCTTTCACCACTACTTCCCGTGGCAGACTTTGGTGCCATTGTGGACATAATTGATGCGGCAAAGAAAGGAGACATTGTCACAGCATACCAAATTTTTTTTACGAGAACTGTCGGATCTTCACTCACCGTAGCTGGTATGGCGGTCATTGACAAACTAACCGGTTCGTCACATCTGCAAGAATATCATAAATTTGTTAAAGGATTAGCAATTTTGCAAACGGAAATACAAAACGACAAAGATAACGAGAATTTTAAACAGCAGGTCAAAGAAAGTATGAAAGAGTTTGTACAAAAGTTGAAACCCAAACAGTTTTTGTACGCTTTTCCAATATATTTGACAAAAAACGCATGGAGCGTAAAAGGATGGCGGCACTCAGATACTCTGAAAGAGGACTTCGAAATAAGTTCCAAACTTACAGATAGGATTGTTTTTATGGCAACCTACAACGATAAATTCTTAAAACCATATATGTATCCCGGGGAATGGAATAAGAGGACGACGTTCGTGCCTGCTGAAGTAGAGCATGGTGACGACCCATTTCTATATATTGGAAGCAACGAAATAAACGACGACGTGATTTTGGACAGTAATACTGAAGCATACGGATTGGGTGGTAATGATACGTTTTACGTGGCCCCTTCATGGGGTTGGAATAAACCAGGTACTGTGAAAATTGATGGCGGCGAGGGAAGCGACACAATTTATACGCTGCAAAAATATGAGTCACCCGAAGGCATCGAATGCATTGTAACTGGTGGGGGTCCTGAGAAAGACTACATCCGCGGAGGAATAGGAAACGACTTTATTTATGTAGAGAATGACGAAGTATCGGACGAGGGTGGTGAGAACACATTTTTGGTGACAGGCAGTGGAACTGACAGTATTACAGTAGCTGGTGGTATTAACGTTATCGCTATAGACAAGACTTCTGGATCAATAAAGGTGGAGCCTAGAAGCGGGCCCGGAAACACAAGAATTGTCTATCAAGGTGACGCCCTTACAGCTGAAGGAACTTTAAGTTCTGACAAAGTCATACTGTGTGGAAGCAATGCAAATCACGACGTCCTAAGCATGATAAAATACCACCCGATTAGTCTGCCCTCCAGTCCGTTAAAAAGGATGCTAGTCCTTTTGCATCATTTCATATATGTAGGAACCCAGCACTTCAACACAGCCAAGTACTATTTTGACCAAATAGATGATGATGCAGATGATTTGTTTAAAAACACTCGATGCACAAGAAGCACTGAGACCGATACACCCATATTTTGCCCAGAGGCCGAAAAGAGTCAACATATCTTCTACCGAAATATCGAGCGGTTTGAACTTAGCAGGGATACCATCAACCTTTTTTTATTGGAGGCCCGTTCTACCTCACAAACAAAAGTCACGCATGAGATCATCGGGGGACCGCTGGACGATTACATTGTCAATGCAGGCGCCAATATTCCACTGATGGCGCAGATGAGTACAGGAGCAAACCGAATATACTCCGGAGATGGTGATGACTCCTACTCCCTGATTCTGGACGAAAACAAGGATATCATCTACGACACAGGTGGGCACAATTTGGTGGCGATCATGTTCCCGGAAGGGCTATCCTTTAGCGAAGTTTACATTGGACCCAACCCGGAAGATGACAGCTTTTTAGTATTCTACAAGAAAGATCCATGGACGACAAGAAAAGAAGTTCGGCTAAAGTTCAGATTCCGTGAGAAAGATGACAGCTGGAACTCAGTTCGATTTCTCTTCAAAGAGAGCACAGGCAAAGAAGTTGTGCTCAAAGAGCTTTCAAAACCGGCAAATCGGGCCCGGAAAATATGTGTTCCTCTTATACCTCGGATGGTTGAAGAGTTTTATGCGGATTTCAACCGGGAAATTACGACCTGCGCACGTTTGATGGTAGAAAGTGTTACTCCAGCCAAAACATCACAGAAATAATTCAACGAAAGCAACAGTACAACCAATGGACACAAAATAAGAAGCAAACGAGAAGTAATGTTTTTATCAAAGAGACAAATTATTCATCAAATTTGTTACACAACGTGTCTACAAAGGTAAATAAAATTCTCTAATTTAAAGGAGAAAAAGGTATTCAATACATCTTTAAAGTGAACACACACGAGTGGAATTGTCCCAGCCCAGCAATCAAGTCCCTTCTTTGAAATACCCATTTTATTTTCAAAAAATCTAGCCACAAAGAATGTAATTTGGTCTCTGCGTCTTGGTCTGAATTTGTGAGACCAGTTTGCAGCTGTGATTTTTGCTTTCGTATAGTACAAATAAGTTGTTTTCAAAGAGCTTCGAAGGCTTAAGTTTGCGTTCCTTTAGCATATATGGCGCTAGTACTTCAACTTCAAACGTGAACAACAGTTTATCAACAATTCATCAATGCAATGAAGGAGAAAAGACTTTTGTAGAAATCACTAGCCAGGCACAGAATAACAATCAAAATTATGAAACAACCACAATTCCCCACAAAAGAAGTAAACGATCAATTTCAGGCTCTCGAATAGTGGCGTGCAAAAGGAAAATATAGAGAGCAGAGAAAAAACGGGAAGAGACTGGGGAGACAGGCGAGAGAACGCCTGTGCTCGTTCTTAATAAAACGTCTTTCCAGTAAACTAGATTCTGGTATACCAGCTGATTGGTCAATTTTGTCACCTTCTGTCAACTGTCTCTCCCCACTCTTTTCTCGTTTTTATGGGCCCTCACTATTTTTCGTTTGGGTGCCACTATCTGAAAGCATGGAACAGGCTATCACGACGGCGACGGCGACGGCGACGGCGACGGGGACAGCGATGAGAACGTCACAAATAAAAACACTCGCTTTATGACCAAAAAATGGCTTTGCACGTGCGTTATACATTCTGCTACATTTTTTAACTTTTTCACCGTGTCTACGAATTCAGCTCACGGATAGTCTTGCCGACAGAGCAAAGGAGTTGGAATAATTTTCAAGTGGAATGAAGAACGTAAATACACAGTTAACCCGTCGTCTCCTTTGGCGTTGCCCTAGTTGTTACTTAAATTCTCTACTCTGGGAGTTAGGGGGGCGGGGGTTCTTAATGCACCACCTATTCCGGGCTCAGGAGCTCCGAAAGCCCAGAATACATAAGGGGGGATAGGCTTCTTCTTTCCTTTGTTACTCAGAGTTAACAAAAACCGTGCCATCGAAAACCTCAGTTACTTGCTAATTAAGCTAACAATTACAAACTCGCACAATTTAGGTGCACACCTTGTAAGAACCTTTTTATTATTTCGTGCAAAGCTGTAAAGACCATGGCCACCAAACAATTCGATTATTTAAACAAAGCTATGCCTTTGACTTAATCTGACGAGAGGAAACACCTGAGTAAAAGAATTTCGAAAATCCTTTAACTTCACGAAGGGGACATTTTGTACAACCTTTCTTTCACTGTATATTGAAGCAATTTAGGCCAAGAAGAAAATGTCACCGTCTAATTATTGAGTTGAAACATATCGTAACTTTATTAGACTGTTAAATTTTCCCAAAGGAAGGGAGAACCATGTTTTTATAAGCGTATTGATGGCTCAATGGCGCCAGACTTAAGATTACGCCAACACAAGTTTTTACTGGTACCGTATCAAGTAAATTTTCCACTTGAACCTCAGCGTGAAGCAACTTTTTTAAAGCAACCATTAAAGCATCCGTTTTTCAACCCAAGTCTAGTAAAACAGGAGAGTATTTGGGAAGAAAAACAGATTTCAAATGACCAGAAAAACAACACTGCATTTACCAAAAACTTTTACGAAAACTGATGATGTCCATTACTGATACGGCCCAAAACCCTAGACGTAAAATAATCATTCTTTATTAGCAAATAAAAAGGTGATCGCCACTTCATACGTATAAATACATTTTGCTTCGGCGTCATTTTAACTTTTTCGGGGGGAAAATGTTTCTTTTCAAACGCCAAGAAACCATCCCAAGGAATTTTTTTTAACATTTCTTTTAATTTGCCATTACTGGTGACGTATTTTCAACAATGCGTTTTTTTCTGTAATTTTAAATTCTTAAGGTAATAAAAATGATCATGGCTAAACTAAAGTTAATCTTTCGTGATTGACACGTCTTTACTTGACAGGGACAAAACAGCTTAGTGAAGGAAGTTCACAGTAAATCTATTGTCTTCAGGTACCAGCCTTCATAAAATTACTTTGTGCAACAGTTTTTTCTGTGTGCATTTCAGGAATCTTAACTGTTGAGAAGAACGTTTCCATTTTCTTTGTATGTGGTTGAAAATTTGCTTAGCCTTTAATAAATAGTGCGCTGCTCAGCTTTTCTTTAAACGCGTCGAAAAGAAATAACTGATACTCAGCTTCGAATGAAAGCAGTCCGCTTTAAGGTAACTAAAAATACTAACTTGTTATTATATGTTTGCGAGGGATAAAAGGCACATAGCTTCAGTAATCCGAAATGCTTATTAAGGCGAGATCTTTGGTCCCACTGTACAAACTAAACATTAGAAGGAAGTATGAAAGTCTTGGACCACTGTTTCCAGATGTAATTCATAGTGAACGGCATTTATGGCATCATATCATAATCTACTGTTGCACATGCCACAGTGGATTTCATACAGTGCTCTGGTCTTCCTGACTGCCCACTCTCGTAAGCAACCACCAAGAAGCTAAAGAGTCCTTCATAATATATTCGAGTTCCTTGTAAATTAGTCTTCGGTCGTTTAGACTGCATTTAGAATTTCTATTTATATAGCTGACCATAAAAACAAAAACCATGTCTTCTCCAAACATGTTACAGCGTTCGCTAACAAAAAAATTAAATATAGTACCTACTAGGATGTACCTAGGATTGCGAGTATCATTTCACTGCAATAAACAACGGTAAGTGAAAGCCAGAGGTCAATCTACAGTGCTTGTCACAACTTCATTTTAGGAGCGGCAAACTGAGCGATAGTACAAGAAATTACAATGAAAAAACTATAAACCTCACGAGCCTGTCTTCAACAAGTTATTTTGCACCACTGATAATATAATTCTGTGTTTCAAAGTTCGTAAGAGCAAGTTAAAAACTGACATCTCCTTGGATGTTTGTCAGTGATGCAGTTACCTTCTACACTGCTCGCTACAAATCGAAGTTCACAAGGAATTCAGTAAAGCCGTAGTGAAAGAGAACTTTGCTTCACACGCTAGCAAAGTTGAAAAATACACCCACAAGATATCTTGCCGGTACCTTGTGTTCCGGTTAATTATTGCCACAGTGGGCGGTGTGAGGTTTTGGGTTGTCATGATTTCAAAACCTTTCTTCGATTCAGGGTCTAATATTCAGTGTTTATCACAAATTCATTTTAGGAGCGGAAAACTGTCAGCGATAGTACAGGACATTATGATGAAAAACTATTTACCTCATGAAATCATGAGCTGATCATCAACAAATTATTTTGTACCTGCTGAAGACATATACAGAATTCTGTGTTTCAAAGTTCGAAAGAGAACCGTACAAAAACTGACATCTTCTAGGATGTTTGTCAGTGATCTGTTTACCCTCTGCACTGCTTCATGGCTACAAATCGAAATTTGAAGGAACTAAAGCCCTAGTGAAAGAGCACTTTGCTCCACACGGTAGCAAAGTTGAAAAATACACCCACGAGATATTTTGCAGGTACCTTGTGTTCCGGTTGACTATTGACACAATGGGCGGTGTGAGGTTTTGAGCTGTACATTAAAGTTGCCAAAATCTTTCTTTGTTTCAGGGTTTTGAAGTCAAAGAGATTAAAGACTTTTTTTCCTTTTTACTTCATTTGTATTTTGAGCACTCATTAGGCGTGTCTCGAACAAACAAGAACTTGATTGATTGTTAAACTTGTCACGTCGCATAGAGTGCTCCTAAAATTGTGTGTGTGTGTGTGTTTTTAGATAAGGTCCCCAGCTCTTGCCAATACTGATTATTTTCCAATGATGCGGCCTTTCTACAAGGTGGCTTTTAAAGCCGCAGTATTAAAAGACATTGCTGATCTTAGTAGTGTGCAGGACGCGTGTCATAACGAACCTAGTTATTATTTCCTCCCTTGCCAAGAGCGGTCTCCTAGAAGCTTGGTTGTTAGAGCGCCCAACCGGTGTTCAGGAGGTCTTGGGTTCGTTCCCCGTCGGGGACTCGGACGTTTTCTTTGCACCACCCTTGTAACAAATTGAAAATTCCATCATTCTTATTTCATTCTGAACTTAAAAATTATCATTTTTCTTTCTTTGTTATCACATAACGAGTCCTTTGTTATCCTAGGAGTATGCAAGACGCCTTTTCACAACGAACCTTGTAAATATGACCTCGCTCGCCTCGAGTTTCCCAGTAGCTCAGTGGTTCCAGCGCCAGACTGGTGTACGGGAGGTCATGGGTTCGATTTATATTCCCGTTGGGGACTCAGATTTTTTCTTTGACCCACGCTCGCGACAAACGGAATATTCTATCTTGCTTTAAAAAAGGGTTAGATTGCCACCTTTTCCAATGGAACTGAACACAATGCTTTAAGGTCTAACAGCGCTAAACTCAAAGTCACGCCCACCCAAATTTTAACTGGTGTCCTGTCAAGACAAGAGGTCCATTTGAAGTGTCAGCTCAAGAAGAATATTTTCACTTGTTACGAATTTATCAACTTCCTCGTTTGTTTCCTCTTTACTTCTTCTGCGCAGTAGAAGCCACAACATTCATTCTTTGTACAGTTTTTAGTATGTAACAGGAGTGTCAAGAAAATAAACAGTTTAGAATAAACAAACGCATAGAAGTAAAGAAAAACGTAAAGAATTAAGGTACATTATTAAAAAGGCTTTCAGTTCTTATGACATGACCTTCCTATTAAGTATTAATTGAAACGAAACGATGCCCTTACTTTTTGTCACTCTTGAAATGAAGGCGCAACGCGAAGTGCTTGCGCTTCTACTTGCTGTTATTTTCTACTGCGGCCTTGCTAACCAGAATCCAAGCCAGGTAGATAATGAGCTTTCAAAAGAGTACGTTCGTACAGGATCCGTAATGGACGACGAGTCGGCAATTATCGCACTTCAACGGGAATCCGTGCTGACCTACCAACTTAACTTACCAAAATACCTAGGAGAGGTTCCAAAGCCATCAGCCGGCAAAGAAAATGACTTTAATGATCAAGATTTTGCCATAGTGGGTTCGTTGGCAACGGTAGATCCTCCATAGTGTTTGGTGAAGGAATTAAGAATCTTCAAGTCATTGCTGCTGAAAGAGCTGCCGGTTTTCCTGGTCGCCCAAACTCAATGAACGATCAAATACACAATCAATTGCAAAGGCTTAACGCTTTCCGAAACCTTCTCTGGCTATTGAAGGAGAAACTTAGATCCGGTGTCGTAACTGCAGATGCGCCGTTGATGGTCCAGCTAAGAGAGGCACAAACATGGCTATCAACCCAAACTGGAGGACACCTCGGACAAGCAGTTACTACGGCTTTTGAAGGATCTGGACTAATGGCAAAATTGGAAACAAAATGGGGAGCTAATTCTCTTAAGTTCAGAAGCTTCCAGGCTGCAGCTGCCAATGGACTTGATTTTGCAATCAATGGATTCAATACGGTAGTAAACTCGATTGCTTTACACCAAGAAGTGACAGATGCCAACATCTTGGCTTTAACAAGTTCGGTTTCTGCCATGGCTGGCGATGTAACAATGGGCGTCGCTCAGATTTTGAGTACTGGAGCCAAAGCTGCCACTGCCGCTGGACCTATTGGTTATGGAATTGCCGCAACCCTATACATTGCATCTTTTGCAACAGGTGTTGCTTCAGGGCTGGTAAGTCAAGAAGACCTGACACCCAAAGACTATGTTAAAGCATTCTTGTCTCCCCTCATTCCTTCACCAAACTTTGCCGCGATGGTGGATATGATTGATGCGGCGTCCAGGGGAGACGTTCTTACGGCATACAACATTTATTTCACACAAAGTGTTCCCGCTGCAATCGTCGTGGGTGGCATGGCGGTCATAGACAGACTAACTGGCTCGTCGCACCTGGAAGAATATTTTAAAACGCTTGAGGGTTTATCAATATTCCTTAAGCATAAGAAGAACGAGGAAGATGGCGAGAAGTTCAAGAAACAGATGAAAGAAAGTATGAAAGATATTGTACAAAACTTGAAACCGAAAAAGTTCGTGTACGCATTCCCAATATATTTGACAGAAAACGAATGGGGAATATCAGGATGGCAGAACTCCGCAACTCTCAAAGCAGACTTCGAAATAAGTTCCAACCTTACAGACAGAATTGTTTTCATGGTAACTTATAATAACAAATTCTTGAAACCATATAGATATCCTGAGCATCGCACTTGGGATGGAACGATGTTTGTGCCCCAGGAAGTGAGTCATGGTAACGACCCGTTTTTATATATTGGAAATAACGGCATGAACGACAAAGCGATGTTGGATAGTAATACCGAAGCGTACGGAATGGGTGGCGATGATACGTTTTGTGTAACCCCTTCTTGGGGTTCCAGTACACCAGGTCCTGTGAGAATAAATGGTGGAGAGGGAAGCGACACAATTTATACAAACAATGGAGGAGTCGAAGGCATTGAATGCTTTGTAACTGGTGGTGGTCCTGAAAGAGACTTCGTTCATGGAGGGAATGGAAACGACTTCGTTTATGTGGAGAATGATACAGTATCAGACACAGGTGGTGAAAACACATTTTTGATGACAGGAAGTGGAGACGACATCATCAAAGCAGGTCCTGGTATTAGCGTTATCATTATAAACAAGACCTCTGAATCAGTAAAAGTGGACTATGGACATAACTATGAAAATAGCGTTTGGAAGGCAAGAAGAATTGTTTATCAAGGCGACTCCCTGACAAGCCAAGGCACTTTAAATTCAGGAAAAACCGTACTGTATGGTGCCCGTGGGCATCACGATGTACTTAGCATGACTAAATACCACCCAAACAGTCTGCCATCCACACAAACAGAAAGAATGACTGTCCTTATGTATGATTCCACTGACAGTTCAGTCAGAAAGAACTTCAACCATATCGATCATTTTGCAGATCGTTTGTTCGAGAACACCCGATGCATAAGAAGCAATGACAACGTGTTTTGCCCAGATGCTGATGAAAGTCAACACATTTTCTACAGAAGTATCGAGCGGTTTGAGCTTTGCAAGGATACAGTCAACCTCGTGTTTTTGAAGGCTCCTTATGCCGAACAAATGGAAGTCAGGCATGAGATCATCGGAGGACCGCATGATGATTACATTATGAACGCATTCCACAATATTCCAGTTATGGCGCAGCTGGGTGCTGGCGCAAATCGAGTGTACTCTGGAAATGCTAGCGACTCCTATTCGCTGATTCTGGACGAGCACAAAGATATCATCAACGATACAGCCGGGCACAATCTGTTAGCGATTATGCTTCCAGAAGGGGTGTCGTTCAGCAATGTCTACTTCGGAAGCAAAGTTAATTATGACGGCTACCTAATCTACTATGGTAAACAACAAGAGCACTACCCGTACTATTTAATAAAAGATGTGCGGTTAGAGTTTATATTCTCGGAGGCGAAATACAAGCAAAACACAGTTCAGTTTCTGTTCAAAGAAAGCACCGGCAAAGAAGCGGTGTTCAAAGAGCTTCGACCGCCAAGTTGGCCCCCTTTTAAGGTTTATGGCTTTATAACACCGACCATAGAACACTTTTATCAACAATTTGTCCAAAACGGATCAGAAAAAGCTCTTCTTGAGAGTGCCACTCCACCGCAGCAATAACACGGTGAAACCCATAAAACAACAGAAAAAAACCCCACAAAATTAGTAACTAGAAGTCGATTTTTCACTACTTTTGCATTTTAAATTGGTACGCCATGAGCGTCGACGATGATACAGCTCATCTGATATTTTATATACAGATGAACCTTAATGAGCTAATTCTATGAGCAAACGAATTGTCTAATATCTTTTTAGCATTTTCAGCAATAGAATTTGTACGATAAAGGCCAAGCAGATATTAAACAATTTGCCTCATGAGCGAGCTAGGCTGATAAATACCTCTAAATGTTCTGTTACCACCTGGTGACGGGGAGGGAGATCGCACAGGGCTACCACCACTTTTCGAATTTCAGTGTAGGCGGTGATTTGATGCTTTGATTTAGCTGACACAACATATACAAGTTAGGCAAAACGATTCTTTCCCGTTTAATTAATTTCTGACTGATAAGTCAATTGTAAACTTGTGGCTTATAACTGCCTCTTTACGCAGCATATTGTGTGTAGGCAAACCACTGGGAGTATTACTACTCACACCTGAATGCGATGCTAGACCACCACAGGTTGCCCCTAATATTTCCGTTCCGTTCACCAATTTACACTCTTGAATTAGTTTTATGTTCGAAGAAAACTTTTGCAGAAACAAGAGGTCGGATTCAGAAAGTACTTGAAAGTTGAGATAAATCTGAAGCTTCGTTTCTTAACAATACTTAGGCTACTTTTCCAACAGTACGTGGAACACATCTAAACTTAGAAGAGCTTCATGAAATCGCGCCTAAGCTGCAGTCCAACCCTGGTTCTAGAACACTACACAAGGCACATGGCGCTTTCGGTATTTCCAAGGCTCAGGGCCGGTGCAATCTTTCGTTAATATTACATGAATGGAAGCTTAGACTGTTAGTTCCAGGTTTAAACATTTCAAAAATACGACACGACGTTTGAGTTTAGAAAACATGTTTTGGATACTTCAGTATCTATCTTCAGTTCAAGGATGTTTTCAAATTCTGAACTATATATAAAGTTGATAACCAACATTTGAATTATAAATTGCAGAAATATTAGCTGATTAAAAAACACCTGACGCGAATACAAATCTGTGAAAATATGACATAATACTTAAGGGATACAAAGAAATTAGTTGATTACAAATAACGTGATATGGATACAAACCTGTGAAAATATTATGTAATACTTAAAAGATACAACGAAATGAATAATACTCCTAGGAATATATAATATGAAAAACAAACAACGTAGTGATAATTACAAGGAAAACAAATGATGAAAAAGTAAAGTAAGAGTGTTAAATTAAGGGACGGACCATTAGAAAAGTGATGGGTGGGGTGGGGAAAAAAACAAAAAAAATTCATGCAAGGGAAAATGTCCGAAAAAAAAATTCATGCAAGGGAAAATGTCCGGAAAAAACATTCATGCACAAGATGGGCCTCATTTTGATATGAAACCATAATTCGTTCTGCCAAAGTGCTCACGTAGTGTCTCCAGTGTTTAAAAAATTGGAAATTTTTTGGGGCTCTGCCAGGATGCTATAAAATATTGTTTTCATAATTAATATTTCTTTTATCGGGAGTGGGATACCTTCGCCTGGAACAAATTTTTTGTTGTTTTTATAGTCATAGTCATGCAGTTGAACCCCGTTATTTTGAACCGTCAGGGGAAACAAAAAAAGTTTGAAATGGCGGGAGTTCAAAATAACCGATAGTAAATGAGTGAAGGGCAAATCCAGTGGGATCATTCTCACTACTATCTTATTACCTTCAGATAATGAATTCTGCTACATGTATGTACCCTGTTGTTGTTCAATTTTATCCCTGG
Organism: Siderastrea siderea; assembly: GCA_964030785.1. NCBI lineage: Eukaryota > Metazoa > Cnidaria > Anthozoa > Scleractinia > Rhizangiidae > Siderastrea > Siderastrea siderea. The sequence continues at coordinate 32,428,515 of OZ034978.1, forward strand.
TTTAATTTTTAGTGTCCTTTGTTCCTGGGTATGGTGATGTCCGATAATGACTTTAAACCAAAGGGAAAAAATAAAAACAAGGATAAAATTGAACCCCAACATGATACAATGGATGATTTCGGTTAGTGAATCGAAGCAGCTGTCACTAGCCACTTGGCTAGTTAGCAAAATAATTACTCTCGAGCCCTGACAGGGCTTTTGGGCTCCCTATAATTTTTATTACAGCACAACCCTGCATTTTAAAGCGAGCATTATTAAAAAGTGTTTTGTAATAAAATAAACTTTAAAATGTAAAGTAACGTAGCAGTACAAGCTATGTATTTAGTAAAACAAAGTTGCATTGTTTTTAATTAATTCAATAGCAAATTGTGCATAAGGAAAATATTTTCTCAAAAAAAAAATTTCATGCATAGGGCTGTAGCCAAAAAAAAAATTCTTGCACTGGAAATGGGCCAAAAAAAAATTTCTGGCAGGCTAAAAAATCTCCCATTCCCCCCCCCCCCCCCCCCCCCCCATCACTTTTCTAATGGTCCGTCCCTAACACGTTTAAGTTGGTTGTTTAGTTTCGTAGAAAATGACTCAAGTTCTAGTGCAAGGAAACAACTGCTGGGGTGTTTGGTCCCGGATGGTTAGGATGGAAATTGAGTCCAACTTGAAATAGTCAGGCCGAATTTTTCAGTTGTAAAAACTGATGTATTTCGTCCTTCCTTTGAAAAGAGTCTCTTCCTTTGAAGAGAGTTATCGTTTCGCTTGGTGGATTAGAAGCAATTCTTTTTATTAATTTAACCAAACGAAAAATGTCTATTATTCAGAGCCGATTTTTCTTTAACGTCCACTTCAAGATGGCGGCCGATTAACGTGTTTTGCTATTATTTCATGTCTATGAAAACAAATTTTCTTCGCAAGGCACCATACACGGGCTGGGCTATTTTTTTCAGTTTTGCGGCCACTTTAGGACAGCGGACATTTTCGTTTTGATTATCTTAAACAAGCTATTATGTTTTTAGGTTCGTGAAGCGCCAAACATATAATGTTAAGCATTATTTCATTGTTTGACTTTAGTAACAATATATGTTTACACAGCCATTTGATTGATTGTTATTTGAAAACGACCGGTGTTCATGAAGTTAGAAAGGGCTAGTTCGAGAAACTGGCATTTCGGTGGTGTAAGTTCAGAGAAGCAACAGGACATTGTTTTTAATTCAACAAATATTGGAATTTTTAACAGTTGTTTTCTTTTTTCTGGTAAAATTACTTACTGTACTCGTATTATGAGTACTCCTTTTGAAGTGACTATATAAGATATTTTCAGTAACACTTTGAAAGGCCAATAGTCACATTTACATTAATGAATACCTGAAAGTTATGGACCATTTTTTTCAGCTTTCTTTAACGACACTATGCTAATGCAGTGAGACTATTAGTAAGTGTCTTTGGCCACTGACGGATGGCCAGGATGGAAAGGGATTACAACTTGAAGATGTTGGGCCAGTTTTTTCAAGCTCTACGGTTGTATCTTGTAAAAATCGCCAAAAACTTATAATGGTTTGCTTTCCTCGTGAAAATTAATTTGTTATCTTCCTCTTGCTCTTTGAGGAGCATTTTGCAAACTCCCACAGTTTGGATCTACATCTCTGCAGGAGAATATTTTTTTTACTCATTTCGTATATAGGTGTAAGAAACATGGTCAAGAAATTCAATAATCTTTGCATAGTATTGTGCCTTTCAATTACATGCACCTGACTGTGAAGTTATCATTTTTGTAAGTACTTCTGAAAAGCCCTGTAACGGGATGAAGTATAACAAAGGGCATGTATACATGTAACTTCAAGTTTTAACTGATAATGACGTTTGGCGTTTTTTCTGCCATCAACCAGAATTACACCGAAAAAAAATGAACCATGAAAATCAAAAACCGGCAAAGTTGATTGAAATCTGCTAATCGTAGCTCAAGGACTTGAACTTTTGAAGTTGTAATGAGCAGAACCAGACCCGTTCCCAGTCGCTTCTCTTGTCCGCGCTGTGGTTTATTTGATGAGTTCACGGTGCATCACGTGAAAGACGGAAGAAAATTGCGAAGCGGTCGTCACTTTTTCTCCTTCCTTCTTAAGAGGCTCTGACTGTAAATATCGAGAATCGGCGGACAAGCTCAAAAAATCGAAAATCCTGATAACTTGCCAGAAGAACACTTTTGGGGAGCTATCTTCGAAAATATTACTTAAACCTTCTGGAATTCTATTGTTTTCGGGAAATTCGGAAAAACGGTTTTGCTTAATTTATTACGCAATAATCAGGCTTAAAATTAAACAAATTGAAAGCGCTTGCTTTTAAACAATTTGCAACGCCAGAAAACAATTTTAATTTTAAATGATAGCAATACCCTTCTACTTTCTATCAATAGGAATTGCATGGAGTTTTGCTTTATTTCTGTGGTTTGGTGGTTCTTTGAAACAAAGCCATTTTGCGCACTTCGGAAAAAGGCAAAAATTGGTAATCTTTAGAGGCTTAAAATGGGTCTTGGTATGTCTAATATCGAATTGAAATAAACACTGTGATAAAGTTTGGCCCTACTTCCATTATAATATGAAATAAAAAATCTGGGCAATTCAGGCTCGCGGTGACAAAAACACAAAATCGCAAACCAGTGTTGCCAAAAATTGAACAATGAAATGAATGAAATGAAAAGTAGTAGTTTGGGTGAGCTCAATTTAGAGGATTTTATTTACTGAAGACACACAAAGAATGAACTAAAACATTCCTTCAATCTATTTTTGCATTGTTTTGGGCTTATACTATTTCTACGTAAAACTAAAGAGAAGGAGAAAAAGTTTTAAAAGTTCTACACAGCTGTTGCGTGACCTTAGTCACGTGAATATTTTCTGTCAATTTGTCAACCTACTTATGGCAGTTTTTAAATGCGGTCTCTTACATTGCCCTCTGTTTTATGCATGGCTAGTTCTCCAGCGAATACCGTACGCATCCCTGTGTTTGGGGCATACTGTCATGTGCAGCTGATATTCCACTGGGACGAAAATTGCGACAGGCAAGTCTAGAATTATGCATAGTTCAATTTTACCTGTTACCATCCCTCCCCCCGGGCAACCCCCGGGACAAGTCCAGCCCTTCGGGCCCGGGGGTGGGGAATTGTTTGAAAAAATTTTGTCCCGGGGGTAGGGGGGCGGGGCAAATCGAAAATAACTTCTCGTTTTTCTTGTGAAGCACGTCACTAGCTTATCACTTCTCAGTTGACACAATGGCGCCGGACCGCGTAGAGAAGACTGCCTATTTCTAGGGAAAATCTGTAGAATTTGTAGTAGACTGGTTGGAGAAGAATAATCTCTCGAAATTAAAATCTGCATTCAAAGGCACGTTTATTATGAATTGTTAAACGAAGGTGCGATGCGTACTCGAATGGATGGCGTTCATCACAAACATAGAAATATTTCTTCAGCGTATTTGTATGAAACAGATGCACGGCTTTATATTAAACAGAGATCTCAGTCCAGTGTTCTTGTGAAACAAGCTAAGAAAAACTCCCGTATTCTATTACCCTCTTCCCATCACGTACATTTCCAACTCATCCATAATTTTAAAGCAACGATTCAGCAGGAGATCTTTTATCTCTTTATCTCTGAGTAGATTAGGTCATATCTTATCTTTTCATAGCAATTTCCCCCCCCCCCTTTTTTTTTTTTTTTTTTTTTTTTTCGCATGTAAGCTTTACGTATATTTAACTAATTAATTGCTTTATTTTACAAGTGTTATGCAATTTAAGGAAACAGTGTATAATAAGTGGCATATTACAAGTGTAAAATGTATATAATAAGCCAAACACCACATGTAACTGAGTAGTATGTAGTAAGTGACTGTCATTAGTGTATTAGCAATGTATTATGTAAGTAGTGTACTTGTTATTGTAAGCAGTTTGCTTTGCCTTCATTAAAAAAAAAAAAAAGAAAAAAAAAAAAAAAAAAAAAGAAAAACTCCTTTAAAATGCTGTCACCAATTTTCTCACCGGAGCTCTTTTGGGCATTTAGAATAAAACACGCGGTGAAGAACATTTCTTTACTCGCCAACCGAATGCCGGTGCGGTAAGACTTTTTTCTTCAGTTTTCTTTTTCAATGTAGTGTCCATGTTTTTTAATACTATGTAATATTCTTCGTTCAGTAAACTCTAGAAAGGCGTTTAAGTTCTTGTCAAAACGTCTGGTTGTGCCATTGTACGCAAATCAATTTTGAACACAAAACAACGTATTTCTGGTCGATGAGGAGTCCCGGGGGTGGGTAATTGTCTCTTTCTGCGTGCCCGGGGGTGGGGAATAGACCGCCAAGTAAGAAAAAAATTGCAAATCCCCGGGGATGTGCCCGGGGGGGGGATGGTAACAGGTAGAATTGAACCCTGCATTAGTTTCGTATACCTATGACACCTTTCTCTTCGAGAGAAGAAAACTGCAAAATATAGTATGTTGTTGTGTACGTGATGCGATCGCTCTTTTCAAACGGCTACTAAGATTTTGGGCGACTTTTTGAAATGACACTATTTTGGCCAGGAGCAAAAGTGCATCATTATTATTATGATTTATAACGCATTTGTCAAAAATTGTGCTGTTCCTATCGATATTATTACACTTGTATAAATATGTTTAAAAAGACGCAAACCACGGACGTTCTGGCAGCGGGATCGGTATTTACGAGTTCTAAATGCTGCTGTACATCTAAGAGATGTTAATACACAGCTTGTTTGGTTTTACTTTGCAAGATCGCTGAGAACTCTTTCACGGTTTTAGAGGATAAGATTTTCATTGAAGAATATTTTCACGCTTGCATGAACGTGTAGTGATCGGTTGCGTGACTGGATTATTTTGAGTGATACTTTTGTGTTCCTTACTTTACACAGCCAAACTGAGCTCTCAATTTATACGCGTACGTCAACTTTAATGATTTGTAAAAGGAACCGTTTGGATTTTCGAGAACAATAGTTTTTCCCCCCCAAAAAACTGCAAATAACAAATAAAGGCCATTGGTGCTGCAGAGTATAGACATCTGACAAAAAATGATAACCCACTGCACTCTAGTTTCACCAACAATTTTCCAAATTTGTTCGTAGTTCTTCAGAAAGACAAATGAAGATATCCGCGAATGCATCATCTAGTAGAAAGACCATCCGAAAATAGTTACAGTAAACGATTTGTCATATTTCAAGTCATCCTTCCATTACAGTTTTTTTCTATTATGCAAATTATGCACATTTTGGCAACACTGGTTCGCGAATTTGTGTTTTTGTCAGCGCGAGCCTGAATTGCCCAGATTTTTTATTTCATATTATAATAGAACTAGGGCCAAACTTTATCACAGTGTTTATTTCAATTCGATATTAGACATACCAAGACCCGTTTTAAGCCTCTAAAGTTTACCAATTTTTGCCTTTTTCCGAAGTGCGCAAAATGGCTTTGTTTCAAAGAACCACCAAACCACAGAAATAAAGCAAACCTCCATGCAATTCCTATTGATAGAAAGTAGAAGGGTATTGCTATCATTTAAAATTAAAATTGTTTTCTGGCGTTGTAAATTGTTTAAAAGCAAGCGCTTTCAATTTGTTTAATTTTAAGCCTGATTATTGCGTAATAAATTAAGCAAAACCGTTTTTCCGAATTTCCCGAAAACAATAGAATTCCAGAACGTTTAAGTAATATTTTCGAAGATAGCTCCCCAAAAGTGTTCTTCTGGCAGGTTATCAGGATTTTCGATTTTTTGAGCTTGTCCGCCGATTCTCGATATTTACAGTCAGAGCCTCTTAAAAAGGCTTTGCACGCATTGATCGCCTTCCCCTTTTCCAATGCGAAAAGGAATAAACAAGTGGCGTCTGGGTACGAGTCTGGAGCTGAACTTCTAGCATCCTCGGAGACCCAGGGGTAGATAGTCAAGGCGAGAGGTAGATAAAACGGGCGAAATCGGTGCGAGCAGATGCCTGGTGCGAGCGAAAGTTTACAAGACGGGCGGGAACAGCGCCTGGGAGGATACCTTTAATGGACTAGTTCAAGAGCCTATCTGCGTTCTTGCTTCTGATTGAGCACAAATTTTGAGGCATTGTATTTTTTGTGCCCAATCAGCGATCAGCTTATTTCCCCGTTCCTTTCGTGACGTCTTATACAAAGTGAAATGTAATTTAATGTAATAAATTTTGTATTTAATAATTTATGTATTTTTGTGAATTTTGTTGTAAATAAATTGTGAATTGTGAAAAGTGTAATTTTGCTACATCTTGTACCCAGATGTCATGCACTAGTGTATACTGAAATAAACTTTCTGTCTCGCTCGTTCGATAGGCCTACCATCGAAGAAAGTTTCAATAAAATGGGACCCACAAAGGTACTCAAGAAAAAAGAAAACAACGAGTATGAAAATCAGATCGAGGTATTGTGAAAAGTTCACACCTTAGGCAGTTAGGATTTACGTGCGATCCACAACTTGTCTTTGCGTTTGCTCCAAACTGCACGCTTCTAAACGTCCACACCTAAGGTGTGAACTTTTTCACAATACCTCGATCTGATTTTCGTGCTTGTTTTCTTTTTCCTTGATTACCCTTGCCAAATTTCTCGATTTCTCGACTTTTTGAGTTCGCATATTTCTAAAACTTTCTTCGATGTAAGGCCTACCGAGCGAGCGACACAAAAAGTTGATTTCAGTACACACGAGTGCATGAGATCTGGGTACAATATTTAGCAAAGTTACACTCTGTACAAGACGTCACGAAAGAAACGGGTAAATAAGCTGATCGCTGATTGGGCACAAAAAATACAATGCCTCCAAATTTGTGGTCAATCAGAAGCAAGAACGCAAATGGGCTCTTGAAATAATCCGATAAAGGTATCCTCCCAGGCGCTGTTCCAGCCCGTCTTGTAAACTTTCGCTCGCACCAGGCTTCAGCTTGCACCGATTTCGCCCGTTTTATCTGCCTCTCGCTCCGACTACCTGCCCCCGGGTCTCCGAGGATGAACTTCTAAATACCCGCTACTATGATTAGTAACAGTAAACAGCGCAACTGCTGGTTGAGTCTAACTTCTGAGTTCACTTTTTTTTAAAAGTGCAGTAACAATGCCATTTAATTTACTCTATATCTTATTGTCTTAAGTTACTTAGCCAGTTCAAGCGCCTGCTACGCAGGCTAGGGTACTGGAATCGTGCTGTAACATTCCATCTCTTCCCTACAGCCTCTAGTCCCCCGGAGCCCAAGCACTAGCTAGTTTCCAATTGGTCTCGTGTTGGTTTCGTTCATTGTTGAAACGAGCCAATTGCCTCTCTTATCCGGCGTCGCCTGGGCACCAGGACTACTCCTTGTGTCCAGGCGCCGCCGTACGAGAGGGCCATGTGGCACTGGGGACAACAAAGGGTCTGCTGCCCAAGCCCTAAGGTCTAAGGGTGTATTTGCATGTGTGATCTTAAACCAGTACGACATTTATTCCAAAAGAAAATAGTGAACAAACACATAATAGACTGCGGACTGCCCAAAGACGAAACCACCGCCCAAAACCAAAATTGCCTACGGTTTGAAAGTATTAGTAGCCTACGATCGAGCCCTCTCGCTGCCTCCACCTCCCTTTCCTTTCTGCCAGCTTTAACTCAGACTAATATTACATAAATAATCGCCAAGAGGACAAGGCGTCCCTGAGAAGACACTAACAAGGACCGGAAAAACATTCCACGGCAAATGGCATAGAAATCCATCCACAGTTCACATGTATGTTTATTTCTTATATTCATTTTCATTTCTTTCACCACCAGGATCACTACGAATTCGCAAATGACAAGCTCCTGGTTGGCTGATAGTTCAATTGGTTTGAGCGCTGCACCATTATCGCAGAGGTCATGGGTTCTATTTCCGTTCAAGCCTCTGAATTTTTATTTTCCGTTAACTTAAACTGTGAGTGTCATCGCTGTTTCTTAAGGTGATTCCATCGAAAAAGAAGTTGTAATGAGAATTTGTTGATACTTTGCACAGTTACTAATTACACTTAGTAGATTAAAAAAAATAAAACAAAAAGTGGGGGTCACCGTGTCAGATTTCACGCTACGGGGCTGTAGTACAAAGGTACTTTGCTATCTTTATACAGCAATATTAAAAAAAACCTATCCTTGTACTAGAGACACCATTACTTCAACAAAGTTATAAGTAGCAATGAAATATAAGCATTATTCTTATGATAGAAGTACAATGTTAGAGTAAAACGTCTCAAAATTGCCGTAACAATGAAACTAATTTGAAATAATAGCCAAATCGAACGTCTGCACGGTTCCAGTGCAACGCCTAAAATCTGACTTTAACAGTGAATCAACTGGAATATTTCAAAACTGACTAATGAAAAGTTCTTCAAATTTGAATATATCATGTAAAGTCGTATATTCCTTAAATAAATGGAATAAAAAAGTGGGGTCACCGAGTTCGTTTAGGGGAAAACGACCATTTATTTCTCAGCTTCCATAGCAGCTTCCACAGCTCAGCTTCCATAGAAAACCTATCAAGTTCCGAACGCGCGCGCGCTCGTGCGCGCGCTAATCACGCAAAAAATGATGCGCAGACAGGATGCGCCATGCAATTGAATGGAATCACCTTTAAAGAAACAAGTTTTTTCTGCCCCGCTTATTTTTACTTTAAGCTCTACATTTTCCTTCCCTATCCCAGACACTTAGACCACAGAAAACCTTAAACGACTTCTGTGGGGCACCCCATGCTAGAGGCAAGCCGGAGGTAGCAATGTGTTACACTGAAGTGGGATAATAAGGGTGGCAGGACTGGGTAGCCTGTGTACAGCCGCCCGCTCTCCTCAAGAAAAAAAAAAGGTTTTTTTTCTTGAGGAGAGCGGGCGGATATACACAGGCTTGAACTGAGATATTTGACCCATTCTCTATCCTGCCCTTGGGTATTTGACTAAGGAAGTTGAGTACTGGACAGGGAAGTACGTCACCCAAAAAGTAGCCTGAGAAAACAGCCGACGTTTCGCGAGGTCGCCACTTGAGCCCTCGCAAAACGACGTCTGAGTAACGAGCGCAGAAATTCCATACTGATGACGCGTCACTACCTAGATCGAGGTAGTGCTTCTGATTGGTTAAAACGCGAGGCAATTTCGTTTCAACCAATCAGAAGCACTACCTAGATCTCGGTAGTGTAGTAACGCGTCATCAGTATGTAATTTTTGCGCTCGTTAGTTACTCAGACGTCGTTTTGCGAGGGGGTCGAGTGGCGACTTGGCGAGACGTCGTCTGTTTTCTCAGGCTATCCAAAAGGAGGAAATTTGACCGATGTTTTTGGCCCCAGGTTGGGGCATTTGAAAGAAATCCTTTTCAAAAGACAAACTGATCCCGTATCTGCCCAGCCTCTCCCTTCCTGTCTTGACATTCTTGATAAGAGCATAAATTAGACAAAATCAGCGTAAACCAGTAACAATGGTTACATTTTGCAAACTGAACGTTACATTGTTCAAAGTGCTACGCAGCAGCACATCTTAAATCTATGGACAATAAATTTTATACATGTCAATAGAACATATACACTATTTTCTCGCAAATGTACGAGGCTTACAATTTTCATTAATGCATATTTTCAAAAAAATATTTTTTTGTATCGTATCAGGTACGTAAATAAATAAATACATAAATAAATTACCAATTTCTTCGGCCTTTGTTAGATTTTAGAATCTAGATATGCTTGACATGGAACTGATTATAACACTGATCAATGTTCCCTAGTAATCTATTAATTAACTGAATGTTAAACAAAACTGGACGCCTTCCAGCTCTTGACAAATACATATTCATTGAAGCTACTACTTTTCGAAACATTTTTAACATGGAAATTTCGGTCCAGTTTTGGTACTTTTATATTCAGTAGAATAGTACTTCGATGAATTTATTAATTTTTTGACTGTAATCAAATTGAATAATGCGAGATTGCTTTCCAATAACAGCCGGGTTAGAAAATAAACTTGCGTTCGTGCTTTTTTGCAGCAGTAGCAAAACAAACAACCGCGATAAATACTGAAGCCGAAATATACTTGAAACCGAGCAACAGCTCCAATTAAACTCATAGACAAGCAAAGCTGAATTATTAATTCTATGGAATTAGCGGAAATCTCTCCAAGCCACAGCCTTGCCACAGCCCCGCAATGACCAAAAAATTCACACAAAAAAACTACTTGACCACTAACATTTGTCAAAATACCCTGGTAAATCTTTAGGTAATGGCAAACGATTTTTGCTGCACGTTTTTATATTTAATGCATACATATTTTATTTCTACAGGATATACTTGGTAAGCAGTGGCGGATCTTCGTGATCTAAACCTTTTCCTCCAAAAGCAGCCAAACCCTCGAGCGATGTAACATTTGATTGGATAAATTTGTGTTTGTGAAGTCTGTGCATTAAATCCTAAATGTTGACGACTATTCAAGTGGAAGCTATTGGACAGTACTTCACCTGTATGTACTGCTGTATTTAAACATTGTGTATTTAAACAATGAGTCCTTCTGACGAAGACACTGTCCTGTGATAGGTTGCCCGAGGAAATTTGATGTTCAGCACAAATATTAAGTTTGAACTTCAAATTTCCAAGGGAACCTATCACACATAGAGCCTGAGACAGAAGGACTCTATTGTTTTTATTTACAACGTTAAATTTTGAGCGAAAACTGCCAAAAACGGGCACTATGCGCTGATATGCGCCCGCTGAAGAGAGACACTATATTGTATCACGTGTTCGATTTCGACCAATAAGAGCACGGCAAATTTAGCGTTGTATTATAATATGCTGTATAAGGTCAGGTGGCTCTACCTTTTGAGTCTGTGGATGAAATCCTTCAGTGTGACCATTCATTTGAGAGCTACGGAGTAGTACTCTCCTGTGGTGACGTTTGTTATGCGGTACAAGGTGGTTCTAACTTTTGAGTCTGTGGATGAAATCCTTCAGTGTGACCATTCATTTGAGAGCTAGCAGTATATTCCTGTTGCTCTCTTTGCTAAGCTATACAAAGTAGTTGTCATGTTTGAGCGCGTAGATAAAGTCCTAAATTGTGGTCAATCAAACGAAAGTTATTGAATAGAGGTTCGTAAATATTATGCTCCTGTTCGTTTTATAGTTTTTCGCAAGGGAAAATTTAAGAAAATTATTTGTAAAGGTTTAATCACCACTAGGAAATTTAACAATGCATTATAACAAATCGCTTACAAGCCAAACAAATCCTGTGGGTTTTGTCATCTTCAGATTCTCCTCCCAGATTTAGATACCCCACAAAAGGCCAGGACATGTCTGCGATGCCGGAATCTCGTTGATTCACATTGATCTCTTCTTGGAAAATATAGCTCGATGAGCTATCCATTGTCTGCATACAAGAACAACAGACCCTGCATTCACAAATTTCACATACGCGCGACCACTTTCCAAATAAGGAGAATTTCCTGACGCGACAGCAGAAGCACAGCCGCCCATTGGCCAGATCTTTGTAAAGCTTTTCTTCGGGGTCCAGGGCCCCCAAGTCCAACAAAGCTAACGTACGGCGCATGTGTTTCACCTCCTTCATGGTCATGTAAATTTTCGACGTTATGGTGACGGTACGTAGATTGTCGAGAGATGGAGGAAAGACCGGGTCGCATTCAATGTCGTTCATGATCTCAAAGCCATTGAAATTTCTGTTCTTGATGCAGTCCTCGTCATCGAGCGATAGAAAGCTCGAGTCGCTGGAGCTGCTTGCCCTTCTCACGTTTCCAAAAATCTCGTCAGGTTTGCTGAGCATGTTTTCCTCGTCATTGTTTTCGTCCTCGTCGAAGATCGTAACCTGTGGAGTCCCCGATCGACTGACGCTCGGAGATATATCGATTTCCACGGTAGAGGACGAATCCCAGCGATTGATCAACTCCGTTAATTTGATTGCTGGTTTTAGGCATTTACGCTTAGGAGGTGTAATTTTTGGCTCGCTGAACGAGATGCCGGTCTTCTCCTCAAAGTAGATATCTCTTACGCTTTTCGACACTGGCAGTGGTGTTGGTTTCAACTTCGGTGGCGATCGGATCTCACTCAATAACTTGTCGTGCTGGCTCGGGCTTTTCTTCGGGAATTGCTTGATTTTACGAAGGCTCGCCTTCGTCAGGGGGGGTCGTGAGCGAATAAACTCCAGGATTACATCATGTGCATCTTTCTTGACTTGAGCGGTGATATTGACGTGGTTTAGAGTGTATCGCTTGTAACGAATGTCCTTTAGAAGGATTTCGTACGGTGACAACTCGTATGTGGCGGGAGGCAGTTTTGTTTGATCAACATGTCGTAAGCTGACTCCCTGGCGTAGCTCTCGCATTACCTGAAGCCATAACTGAGCCCATTCTGCAGCTTGCAAACTCTGTAAAAACGCCCAATTTGTCGGCCCTACTCCTCGTCCCCACGTTTGAGCCACAAGAGCACGCCCGTTACAAAGCTGGTGAAGAAAAGCGGAGAGCTCCGAAGCTTCGCTGACAAGAGCGCGACAAACGGCGCGGAAATGTTCACCGGGGTCTGTAATGTCCTTGGGTAGGAGAATAGCGCAACGATTCAAAACAGCTTCGAGAGTAATATCCCCTCTAACGATCTCTTGCTCTTTGTCAGGGCTGTTTGTTTCTCTTTTTGGCGGTAGACATCCATGAGGGCCACTCGGTGTCTCGTAGAAATAGTTCTCAGGAAGCGAGATCCCTTCGTCGCCTTGATCGCAGATCGTCATGTCTAAAATGAGTCTTTCGAGTCCTTCGTCGAGTTGTCGCTCGACAAACGCTTCCATGCCGTAATCCAGGCACTCATACACTACACTTCCCAAATCGAAAAGCACAGCAGACTCCTCTTGTACCGAACTAGTTTCGTTTATGCTGGTGAAGAAAACGCTTCCATCTTTCCGAATTTCTATCGTTGTTAGCTCTATGTCGATCTTCTGCCGCCTTAAAGCCCCGAAGCTTTCTTTACGTATGGCGACCAGTTCCTTAGTGCTCTGATAACAAACTGCCAAAGCTTGATCCTCGCTTAACGGCGCTCTGAAGCATTTGAGAATATCGGAGAGTAACATGTCGTCTTTCTGCGGGGACGCCATATCACACTCTGTGCGACAACGAAGTCAGGTCTTTTTTAGCGCTATAGCGAGAATTTGAAATTCTTTTTGCCTTTAGTGGGCGACTGTCGGCGTGGTTTCATTACAAATTCACAAGGCTTTCATAGGCATTCTCCATTCCTCTGTCTTATTGGCTGAAAGAAATAAGTGACATCGATAAATATTTTATCGCTGGCGGGAATTAAATTTGCTCTATCAATGGAATACACATATGAAGTGTTTTGGATAGTGCAAAAATAAAAGAGAAAGGAAATTTTCATCATAATTTTTTGTTAATAGAATGCTTGATATTTCTTTCGAAAATTTGTCACAACACCTTTTGATACGAAGTCTGTTTTAGAAGGGATCGGACTCCATTTTACTCACGTTTTCCTTTCCTTTTCACTCGTAGATTAGATAGATAATTGTCAGATTTTGAATATGTAATGTTTCAAATTTGTTTTAAAAACATTTACCACCATAAACACTGAGAAACGTTTTTGACATCTCCTTTCAAGATGCTGTGCTTTCGTTTATTATTAGCAACTACCCTATGAAGAATTTTCAACCTATTCGAAGATATTTTAAAAACACCCCGCATGAAATTTACTCCATTCCTAAATACTTTTCTCTTTTATTTTATACTCTCTCTGTTATGGACCCCAAGGTCGTTCGAGATAATGCAAAAATTGCCTTTGAATTATAAGTAAAATAAAATATTTTCAAAATAATGTTATTTTTCTTAGAGTTTTCTCGCTCTATGCAAATACCTCGTCTGCATTACATTTAAGTCAAATCATCCGGTCAATTAAGCTTGCTTTTCTTTTTAGACATCATTTTAAATTCAAATTCATATTCGCAAAGCGAAATACCGAATGATTAATCATGAGGGTCTGGATTTTCGAAATTAAAAATGTTTTTATCACGTTTCTTTTGTCTGTGGGATTTGTTTTCTATTAACTTTAAGGCCAGCAAGGCTGAGTTGTCTATTGTTTAATGCTAACGCACGTACGAATATTTATCATGAAAAAGCTGCATGATATCATAGCCTCAAAATCCGCATCGTCCTTCATCTCTTCATTTTAATCTGAATAATCTGTGATAGCCACAAAATCTTGTCCTTTTTTAGTCGCATTTAACGTAAAAATTCCCTATCGCGGCTTCTTGAGGTCAAAACAAAAGAAAATTAAGGTCACTTAGTTTCTCTTGGTCACATTCATGAATTGCATTGCTTGCCCAAGTTTGGCTTAATGGGTTTTGCGTCTCTACGAAAACGGGTTAGCCACCGGCATGTAAATTACTGCATGGGCATAAGACAAAACAGAATTAAAATGCATCTGATACAAGTTTAGAGAAAGATTTAGGCTGACTATAATGATATATTAAAATGGATAAACAAATCTTGATTCAACTCCCTGAACTCGAATCAACTCAGTTACTCGGAGCTTTAAACTTCATAGTCAGGTTTCCAGTTTTTTTGGCACAGAATTTTAGAATTTATGTGAAGGATGCAGGAAGGCTAAAATTTTTTCCTCACATAAGAAAACTCGCCTGAATTAGAGACGCTGATAGATAAGAGTAGTGAAAGACAGCTAAATAAAGATTAAAACAGCCGAACTTTTTTCGCGCCGGTTAAGTCTATCAGGTTCTGTCAATCTTCCGGCGACATATCCCTTCCGTTAGACAGGTTTGTCTACCGACAATAAAACCGACGTTTTCAAAAAATTTTCAGTTCCGGCCACATGAAAAAATTGGAACATTCGAACTTTAACTTATATGGAATTTGCGAGCAATATTTTATACTTTATTTTCAGGTATAACTATTCAATATAGAAATTCTATTAATTGTCAACTTCTATTTCAAGCATCGACGTTTTTTCCCATGAAAGTCATCTTTGATGGTTCGCCGATCTTTAAGCCCCAATTTGCATATTTACTTCCCACTTCTTTCAATTTTATATATCTATAAGAGGTAGTGGTCACACCTTTTTAAAGATTTTAAGGAGAACAACTTGCATCGCTGATAGTATTTGTTTCAAGTGTCAATTCTTTTGCAGTTTCTCGGGTCTCTAGCCAGTAGACGTATTTCGTTTAAATGAGCGCTTTCTTCTAACTTTTGTACACCTGTTTTTGACTGTGAATTCAGTAATACAGAGCTAAGGTATTGTTTCATTATCATGCTAGAGATTATACATGTGCTGGGACGTGAAGGATAGCCATCGGCAAAATAGAAACAAACTGAACAGACAACAAAGACCTCAAAGACGTCTGAGTTAATTGCTAAACATTCATTTGCCTCTGCTAGCCTACGACGAAACAAAAAAGTACAGTGGTTCCAGATTAATTGGCGCAGCATGCATGAAACCCGCGCAGAATTTTCAAAAGCCACCCGCAAGCATCAGGTGTTTTCCTGCAGCCTAACCGTTGAGTAGGCTAAAAATGCTAAAAAAATTCCAAAAGGTGCGGCTTCCTAGCTTTGATTCATTCTAGTTATTTCACAAAGGAAATCAGTCGTTTAAATGTTTTAATGTATTCAAATTGCAATCAATGAGAATGGCCAGTGATGCTTTTGGGGTGAAATCTATTTCCTAATTAAGTTAATTCTTTTTATCATTTTTGTCCTCTTTTAACGTTCAAGTGTTTTTTGAACTTATGTACTTTTCAGTACAACGGGCATTGAATTAACTTAGACCATTAACTTTCACGTCTGAATCAATTGTCCGCGAACTGAGCTTAGTTATCTGCATAGACCCAAATAATGCAACGTCTGAACCGAACCGTTCAAAGCCTCTTTATTCATTTCTCCAAAAATGCAGCGAACTGTGTTTATCGTATCGTTTTCAACTGTTCCGGCACAACCGGAATTAACGCAGATTCAGTTTAAAATGTCGCTAACCTTTCTGATGCCCTCTCGCCTATCATCCGCACAAAACAACTGAAAATGACGTCAGTGTTTTTACAAGTTTTCTTACCTTTCCACACAGTAAAACGATGCGTTTTCATCCGTCCACCTCATGTCTACATTTTTTGATCATGTTAATTAGATAACGGGTGGTTTTTTTCTTTTTTCTTTTATTAATTAATTTTTTTTTACAGTTTTATGTAGTGAGACCCTCTGGCAACACTTAGCAATTTAAAACGATCAAAAAAAGAAACAAAAACGGGTATTGACAAAAATGTAAGAGGAGATTTTGAAAGCTTCTTTCTCGAAAGGTTTTCGAAAGCAAAAAGGCGTGGGAATTTCAAAAAAAATCACTGCAAAGTCGTTTTTGGGTCAGCGTTTTCAATCTTTCCTGTGGCAGCGAAAACGAGCGAAGATACACGCACGAGTGTCAGGAAAAGTCTGAAAAGGCGACCGAGAGAGAGAACATTTGCTTGTGGACAGGACCTTAAGTTTAAAATGATGACTTGTCGACACCTCAATGTCTGCTTTTCGAAACGGTTGTATGTTAGCCTCTTTTATTTGAATATCCATGCAGGGGTTGTATCTTAGCCTTTTAGAATTGAGCTTTTCCGGGTAAGGCTAATTTTCTTATTAAAGTTATCACCGGGAACCCGTGCAGGCATTTCGCATCCATTTGCATTTTGCGTTAGACTAAAGAACCATTTAATTTTTCTGATTGATGATTTATTATTTAGGGTGAAGCGCGCCTTACTGTTTGGGGTAGAAGGAAAAGTCAGAGTTCATTTTAAAGAAGGCAAAGGTTTGCGAATTAAGACTCCAAAACGTTGATTTTCGTTTAATGACGGGATACCACATTTCCGGTGCGCTGCTTAAAATGGCTGGTTCGTGAAGCTAATATCTAGTTATTTGTTAAGGGGTTAGGGGAATCAGTATACAGATAATCGGTTAATGTCGGCAATCAATTTGTAAAATACAAAACTCTGGATTTATCAACTGAGTTGATAAAGTAAATTGGGCACCGTGGAGAAAATGAAAGCTGACGTTTCGAGCGTTAGCCCTTCGTCAGAGCAAATCGAGGAATTGTGGGTTACACTTGGTTTTTATGGAGAACGGTGGAGCTAAGCTATTGGTAGGAACATGGCAACCGCGTGAAAAACCAAATACTGCTAAACGGAGCAGTGTTTCCTAGCTGGGTAATTTAATAGTGCGCTGGTTGAAAAAAAGAAATAAGTGCCTGAAGTCCATCGTTATTAGGAATTACAGTATATAAGGAAGTAGTCTTTAACAGATTGCAAACGTCACAGAAGGAAAAAACCGAGAGAATTCCATTTACGCTCACTTATCATCCACACAACCTCGTAGCCAAAAACATCATTTTAAAGAACTATGAATTACTTCAAAATAACAACGAAACAGGTAGAATGTTTTCATAGCCGGCCCCTACTGATTTCTTTTAAACGCGACAAAAACATGTATATTGTATAACATGCACTTTATGCAAAAAGATATACATTGGCGAAACAGGGAGGAGAGTAGGCGACCGTTTCCGCGAACTCCTACGAGACGTTGAAAGAAATGAAAAGGGCGAATCCAAACCAGTCACCCGACACGTCAATCTCCCTGATCGATATCATTCTAGGCAACACATGACGGTCTGCAGCCTTTCCCTACACCCTGTGCACCAGGATGTAGGAAAGCAGTGTAAAAATCTAGAACAAAAATTCATTTTTCAAAAAGGCACACGTAATGGGATGCCCCTTATACCTCATCATCATCATCATCATCATCATCATCAGCAGCAGCAGCAGCAGCATCATCATCATCATCATCATCATCATCATCATCATCATCATTTTTAATAATAGCTCTTTACAAACCCACAGACGATAGATTCGGAGTTACCACAGGAACGTTTGCCTTCTAAAGGACCAGACATTCTTTGGTTGGATAGGTGGAGTATAAAATAAGTTGTCCTCATTTTCAAATATGTCCCCCTCTAGGCAATTAGGTAGGTAGTTAGGTAGGTAGATAGATAGGTAGGTAGGTAAAACTATATTTATACACGCTTGCCCCTTCAACTATATCATAAGACTAAAAGTTGATTTTCACAAGGGAGGTGTGTACTTAACTACTACTTAAAAAATTTTCAAATCAGATAAAAATGTCAAAAGTGTGCGCATTAATTTTATTATTAAGATAGGAAAGGTTTCAGATTGCAGGTGCTGCAGGAAGCGAGTTCCACTGTTTTTCTCCATTTTAGCAAAAACTGTTACAAATCGAAGAGGTCAAAATTAAAGAAATCGTGAGAAATCTGCTGAAATCCGAGCTTGAGCAAGTTGTCATGGTAACAGCGCACCAAGCCAAATCACCCACAATGCCTTTGGACGCCAGTGATCTCGAGACGAGCCAAAGATTGAAATTATCCACCTTTTCCTTTCACGATATTGCCAGCACAACCCACTTTCAGCAAGCTGACATCACACTTCCTTTCAAAGAAGGAAAAGGGAGAATTCGTACAGTTGACCACCTCATTGGCAAAGAGCGCAGTCTGTATTTGCATACGCGAGCGTCAACTTCTCTTCTCTGCATCAAAGCGTAGCTCTCGCTAGTGGCTCGAACTCCTCCTGGATGTCTTCTTAGCGGAAATAAATTTCAGTTTGCTGAGAAAGCAGAAGAACTTACGAACAGAATTAGTAGCTGCAGTTCAGTTATTATTCGTGTAATACATTTTGGAAATTTCAACACGCTGTTTAGATCATTGGCAGACCAACATGAGGGAAGAAGACGTAGAAGTGGCGATAAAGGTCGTGGTGGTTGGTAATGGAGCTGTGGGAAAGAGTAGTATGATTCAGAGATACTGCAAAGGCATTTTTACCAAAGATTACAAGAAGACGATAGGTGTAGACTTCTTAGAGCGGCAAATAAGGTTGGTGGAAGCATCTCGCAGCGCGAGTGGTCTTGATTAACTGTTGAACGAATGTTGAGCAGTATTGATACGACTCAATCATTAGACCACTTGGTGATTTGGCGATAAATGTTATGCGATTTGTGATTCTCTCTTGGATATTTAGGCACTTCTTGCGAGCCAAGATTATGGTGGCTTATGTGTGTTGACGAATTTGCATTCGAAGCAATGTCTTTAAATGATCTGAAAATCGTTCTTTTGCAGTATACGAAGCGAGGATGTTCGACTAATGTTGTGGGATACGGCAGGACAAGAGGAATTTGATGCCATAACGAAAGCCTACTATAGAGGTAACGTTGGTTTCTCCTTCATTGTCGTGGTGTATTTTGCGATTCAACACAGAACTACACAATGCTATTTGAACAACACAATTGCTTAAGGGTTTGAGAACCTAAAAGGGTTGTTTGTATCGCTCGAATCAATTTCAAGGAACGCTCAAATTCCAGAGAGATTTGTAATTTATATCGCTTGATTTTCTAAAGATTTGCTTACGTGTTGATAATTAAATTTTATATAGTTTGTTCTATAGAACTGCTGGGATTTTTGTTATCCTAAACATTAAAAGCATGTTGATGGTACTGCATTAAAAGTGATCGATCGAATTTTGAAGTGTGTAGCTCTGTTGATAGTACAAATTTCCCTCTAGTCCGGCGAAGTAAATTAAGCTTAATAGTTCTGTTTTGAGGGGTTAATTTTACCTTAAATTGTCTTATAAACAAGGCAAAATAAAATGAAAATTAAAGCTTGAAAGTGCGCCTTCTCGTGAATTTTTCTTCTCTTTCTTCATATAATCGACTTGACCTGTGTGCTTAAGAGGAGCGTCAGCCAGTGTCGTGCAAAGAAAATTAATTTGCCGATGGGCCTAGTTGTTACAGAGACTTCGATTTGTGAATGGCTGTTTTTACGAATATTGTATTCTTTTGTGTTATCAAGCTCTTTTGAAGAGTGCGTAGACCATAAACACAATAGGGTTTCGCTGCATACTACAAAATCCTTTCCACTTCGTTGCTTTCGGTGAATATTTAAAGATTAGCACAAATCATACCTTCTTCTGAAATGGTAATATTTATCTGTCTAAGGATAGCGTAGATCTAGCTAAATTAATGTTTAACAGTGAAAGAGAGTGTAGAGATATGAAGTAGATCTTACATATAAAATACAATATTGTGCATTTTCTTTTACATTCTTGTCAATAAATATGTCGAAACTAAGATAACGATGGCACATATTTGATGTATTGACATTGAATGCTGAAATGTATTGGCTTTTAAGCCTTCTCATTGGCTGAGGTTGGAGATCATTGCACACACAAGTGTTACTAATCATTTTGCATGTAATTAAAACTACAAGTGTCAGGAAACAAAATGTTTGCAACATATTTTAGTGTTCTAGTAGAACTGACATTTAGAAAAGACAGTGTTATAATAAATTATTGTGAGCTGTAAGGTATTTTTTTTTCAATGCAACACATGCAGCCCATGAGAAAATAATGCAAAGTGACAGGAACTTGATGTTTGTCAGCCCAATAAGTGTAGCGATTGCGGCGATTGTTCCAGGGCATCTGATAGGATGCGGTGGTGCGGATCCGCATAATTCTCTAACATCCACATCCTCCACATCTTTGGAGCATTTTCCGCATAAAACAGAAAAAATGCATAATATTAGTGATAAAGCAGCTGCTTTCCATCCTCACAAACATAAAAGCTGAAGAGGTTGGTTATATTGAAGCCGTTTTTCTCCTAAACATCAACGACCTCCAGGTGTTCCACGCATCTTTTTGTGATGAGCCTGGGCACTAGTTCATTTGATGACTACTTGCGCAAGAAAACTTGAACGCCTTGTCATCTTTTGCTCGTTCGGCTTCTTAAAGAATCATCTGCAGTTTAAAGTATGGATAAATTTGTCCTCAAAGAAACGAAGAAGAAGAAGAAGGATCCTCACTAAGCAGTTCATAAAAACATTGGAAAGGCACAATTATCAGTGTTATAAATTGTTTAAATTTCCCCTGAATCCAGCGTGTTTTCTGCATAATCAATGTATTTTTCCGCATAATATACCTGCAAATTCCCGCATAGGTTTTGATTTTTTCCACACCCTATCAGATGGCCTGTATAGCCCAATAAGTGCAGTGATTGCGGCAGTTGTTATTAACAACATTTGCTTAGTTCTATCTCAGTGATCATGAAGCCACTGCAGTAATTGTAGCAACTGTTGCGAATGTGAAAACAGGGACCCCAAGAATTGAGTATGAGTACAAAATTTAATTCAAGTACAACTTTTCAGGCTTAATATTATCACGCCAAATGCTAGTTTCTTTCCTAGAGCCAAGTGTGTTTAAAGTCAAGTTTATTTTATCTTTAGGTATTTTTTTACAGACTTACATTACAAAATTATGTAACCACCTCCAAATACACACCCTAACCAAGGCGGGTGCCTCGGTTAATAACACACTGGCATCATTTGCTACTGATGAACAACATAGAAGAGTAAGAACTTGGCAAGCATAACTAGTTAAAAATACGCAAGTCATGCTTGTGCTCAATTTTGTACTTTTGGTCTGGTCTGAAGGTCTACAGAACCACTGACAATAAATTCCATCTGCTAGAAGTTAGCCCACAATGTAGTCAGTTTAGGCCTTCTTGTGGACAAAGCTGAAAGGTTAGATTGCTGGTACAACAACGTAACAGGTGTTTATGAAAAGATTTAACATGAGTGGCAGAAAACCAGAGAATGATTTCATCGGCAAATGTTTTGCCAAAAATTGAGGGTTTTTTTGTTTTTGCATTTCCAAGGTGCCCAAGCTTGTGCAATAGTTTTTTCCACTATCGACAGAGACTCCTTTGAAGCTGTGGAAAAATGGAGGTCAAAGGTATGTTATTTGGGTGAAATAATAGCAACAAAACTCCCTTAACAATGATTGCCATGTACATTAAAACTACAGTTCATTTTATGAGATTTTTTTTTACAACCCATAGCTGAATATTGTGTATTGCATAAACCAAGTAATTATAATCATACACTGCTTGTCATGCAAAATGACCAATAAATATTTTTTAGCCTCAAAGTCTTGTTGGAGTTTTAAAGAGACAAAATCTTTTTGCTATCACCCTACAGTGAAACCTATATTAAGCGGACACCCTTCAGTTGGGACCCTCGCTAGTGTCCACGTAATACAGGGTGTCCTCTTAATGCAAGTTCTGATTAATTGCAAAACAATAGTTAATTATTGACCTCTTATAACTCCACTTTTATTTGCCCACATACTTGGCATGCCACTTTATTGCAAACCTTTTGCAACTAATTACTAAATTAGCACGAAAATACACTCTTCGAAGCAGATAGCAATGCCACATTGTCATTAGAATGCCTTCTGGAAACACTTGAAGTGTCCACTTAATGCAGGTTTCTCATGACAAAGTGGCTTGATTTTGGCATCCACGTCCACTTTATCTACAGAGGTGTCTGCTGAATACAGGTGCGTTTTAAAGTAAACATGGGGAGAAAATTTGGGACTTAAGCTGATGTCTCCGTAATAAATGGTTTCTGCTTCATACAGGTTTCACTGTATTTTACTTCTTTCTAGGTGGAGGAAGAATGTGGTAGTATACCAATGGTGTTAGTTCAAAACAAAATTGATTTGATTGATGAAGCTGTTGTTCAAGTGTAAGTATTTGAGTATTATTAAATTCTCAATTTTGGTTGTTGAACTTGCAGCTTTCTGATTGGTTCACCAGTTGCAGGTTATCAGCAAATTACCCTGGCTTTTGCCTTGTAAGGAAATTGGAGGCCATGAAAAGTTGCTGTGTCATGCAAACATTTTTGCCACGAGGCAAAAGCAACATGTGCCAAAATATTCACCAACAATTCCCAAATTTGGGCATTTAACCCTTTAAGCCCCAGTATCCACCTGCATATTCTCCTCACTGTTCTCCATATATTTCTTATGTTACTAGTTGGGAGAATTTGATTAAACATCAACACATTTCATCTCTGGTGATCACTTCCTTTATTCTCATGACCTGTATATTTGATCAACTAGTGATGTTATAAGGAGAAATTAGATGCTTGTCACTATTCCACTTGCACTTGCTGGAGTATGAGGTGATTATAACCAACTCAGCCCCTGGTTAGTTTTTTATCATCTCATATAACGAACATGTGCATGTGGAATGATATTGTTAATTGTCTAGCAACCTAATATACAGCAAGGTGTCGAAATACTCAGCGCATTCTGCTTATAATTTGGGAATGACTTTCATTAATCGGGGACGGATTGCATTATTGGAATCAAGATTCCACTTTCAAATTGAATATTGTAATGTTCCAGCGGTAGCGTTGTTCCAGATAAGGAATGCTGATTGGTTTATTATTGACGTCTGGCAAATGTTCACGTGCAAGTAGCAGACTGTTGGCGGCTTGAAGCGTGTGGCCTGATTTGTGTTCGCTCAACAAAATATTAATTGCAGGCACTTTTCCACATAAAAAAGCAGTGTGTTGTTGTAAAACTGTAAAGAATTATTTCTTAAAAACAAGTGTGTTGTAAATGCACAACAAATGTTCCTGAAAATTGAGAAAAATTCCCTGTAATGTCAAACCGACTGAAACCAACATTGTGTGTGAACTTTTGGCTTATGTAAGTAACAATCCAATCAACATTCGTTACTTTGAATGAGTCTACCGTTGGAACATTTCAATCTTCAATTCAAAAATAGAATATTGATTCCAATAGTGCAATCCATTCCCGATTAATGAAAACCATTCCTAAATAATGAGCGGAATGCACTGAGTATTTTGACTGTAAGGGAACTCACAAAATTCACTTGTGTGGGCTGAGTTGTGACTTGTGAGCACGTTCAAGGCTGGACAAAAATATACAACCTTCAATACAGTAAATGTGTGCAACCCCACACAGTGCAATTGGGTACCATTAATTGTTTGCATCTCAGTGTTGAAGTTTCAAACTGAACAGTGAAAGTGAACAAAGTGAAAGAGGATTTCCTTTGGAAATTACTATCTAGATGATATTAAACAGTTTTAAATTGTTCATATGATAAATTGCTTATCAACTGAGTTTGATCACATCACTTTGAATCACGTATTTTCCCACCCAGACCCCTGCTTGGTCAGTAAGGCTGTATTATTTTACTGTATCATATGAACTTGAAAAATGTGTTCATGATTTAAATGCTTTTATACATGTATTGTTGAACTGGCAGTAACCCCCTTTCAGTGGTATAACCATCTCTAGTCCCTATCCAGTTATTTATCAAATCTATTTTCAATCAGTTTGCCAGAAATTCTTAATCCTAGCTTTGTTTTGTTTTAGTGAGGAAGCAGAATCTCTAGCTAAGAAATTAAGGTTAAAATTTTATCGAACATCGGTGAAGGAGGATCTAAATGTTAATGACGGTGAGTTGATTAGTGCCTATTTGTACTTATTGTATAGACAGTTGTGTTGTACATGGACTCAATGAGGCACTAACTCGAAGCATAAAAACATCAATTTTGTCTCTAAGAATTCTGTATGAATCAGTGTAAGTGTTCATGAGCAGGCAAAGCACGAAAGCGAACTAGGTGTAATGCACAGTGACACGTTAGATGCTAAAGCTCTAAACAGCCAGGTTGAAGAAAAGATTGAAGGCTTTAAATTCAAACATTGACAAATTCACTCTATAAGAGA
Source organism: Siderastrea siderea (assembly GCA_964030785.1). Taxonomy (NCBI): domain Eukaryota; kingdom Metazoa; phylum Cnidaria; class Anthozoa; order Scleractinia; family Rhizangiidae; genus Siderastrea; species Siderastrea siderea. Next base: position 32,453,159 of record OZ034978.1, read on the forward strand.
CTAATAACTTTTTGTGAAATTTGAAGTTAAAAATCAGCCTCTTATGTGACACAAGAGAGAGGTTTAAACTGATCACTGAGTACTGAAGTAAAGTAGCATTGTGTTGTTTGTCCAGGAAAAAAATTTGGACATATTTTTTTTAAACAAATTTGAACTTATTAAGGTGTGATTAAGGTGCTGTGAATTGCTGTACAGTGCTGTAAAGTAACATTCTTCCAACATCTCTGCTAAGTGTGAGCAGAACCAGCTTCCAAACATCCAAGATAATAAGCTTTTTGAAGTAACACCTTTAACAAAATTTTGTCTAGCTAGGGAATTTATTCACCACCTGCTTTAAGCTGTGGATATCAAACTTGAGTTCAGTAGGCAGTGTGTAGTGAAGTGCCTTGCCTAGGGCCCCGACTCAAGGGCCAAGGCTCAAACTGTCTTCTGTCAGTTCTGAAGTCTGGCTCACCAAACATAAACAGACATACTCCCCTGTTTCTGTGTGTCAAGCTGCTGAGTTCAAACTCTGAAGTGTGTTGAGTTGTCATCTTAACTGTTATAACACACAAAATGAATTCTGAGGAGAGGACAAAACTGCCAAGGGGGCTGGGGCAGGGGTGATCAGAAAGCAGGAAACTTACCCATCCCCTACCCTATGCTATCCACTCCCCACCCCCTTAGTTGTTTTGTGTTCTGTCATTATTTGCTTGCCCTGTTGTCTGCTGTGTGGCACAAACCACAGCTGGGTATGTTTGCTGCATCAATTTGTGGAAAGTAAGGAAATAAATAAAATTATTTTAAGTAAGGATTAAAGAAGCATTTAAAATACCATGTATGATATATTTGGTGGTTTTTATCATTGATTTGTTTTGTTTCAGTATTCATGTATCTCACTGAGACATATTTAGAAGTGTTACAGAATGTTGATGTAGAAGAACCAAAATCACAACAACACAAAAATGGTAAGAGCCTCATTCCGTTTCATAATTAAACCATCATTTAAAAAAATTATGGTGTGATTTGGCAAGCTTATACAAAGTCCTATAAACTCGTAAGGAATTATTAGGTTGTTGTTTGATAATAATTTTTAAAATAGCCACATCACTTCTTTAGTGGTTTCCAAAGTAATAGGTGGAAATGAATTTCCACTTTATGTAGAATCCTCCCTGTTAACCCAGCCACCCCTGGGCCACAAATATTTGGTGCCTTTAATGCAATGACCCAATTTAAGGGTTTTTTTCTGCAAGACTACATGACCTTTTGCTATGGCCAAAATAAAGTGGCTGTAATAGAGAGATAGCTGTATTGGTGGTCTTACTACGATTTTCAGCCAAGTAAGGCACAAGGGAAGTTTGCTAACAAAGTGTTAATGTTCAAGTTACCATGTTGTCAAGGGTAGCTTGCTCCATTTCCAAGGGAGACTAGGAGACTACGTCATTCAGTGATTGCTTTCATGCAATCTCCCTTGGAAACGGAGCAAGTTGCTCCTGACAACATCGTTACTTGAATGTTAAAACTTTGTGACCAAACTTCTCTCATGCCTTACTCAACTGAAAATTGTAGTAAGGTGGGGTTAAACACCCAAGGAAAGGAAAAAATGTTTCTTGTAACAGAAGTTTAATTCATACTGGATCACTATACAGCAGTAATTTCCAGGAAACTGGGTTTTGGTTTTAATGCCATTCTTATGCAGTTGTGGCAATGCATTTATGGACCACTTTCACTTCACATTCATGTTACTTTACTTTTATTCCCCAGTGGTTGGAATGTTCAACACAGCATCGCCAGTAAATAGCACACAAGCTGGAAACAACAATGCACGTGCTACACAACAAATAGAAACTGGAGACATTATCACATTAAAACCTAACAAGCAACGGACAAAGGGGAAAAAGAAATTTGCGTGTTCTTTGTTGTAGCGCTTCAACCATTGGATTCCACAATACTCACACAGCATCAGTAATTAATGAAACCGCAGTGATGTCAATGAAGAAAGCTGTTTCACAAAGATTTTTTAGTCTTCATTTGCACACAGGCGAGAGACATAAAGGCATAAAGGCATAGACTGTGAAAGAATATGAGACATGCTAATCACATCACAAAATAGTGAACATAATTAATTTTGGGACGTAATGTATTTCATTTGCAAGGATTCAGTAATGAGTAATGAGATATGATAATCATGAAAAGAGCATTTCTTTTGGGTTGTCATGGCAGCTTTGTTGGCGGTCCAAGACAATGGATTCACTTTATGTTAACAAATGAGTTCTATTTTTATTCAAAACAATTTTCTGTTGTTAAGGAACACCGAAATTGCTGTCATTAAAATCTTCTACAGTTTCCAGACTTATTCTTAATAGCAAAATTAAAACTAATTTTCATAAATATCCCCAAAATGTTGTACATACACATAGAGTGTTGAATTTATGTGCTTCCACTGATATTACGGAAGACCTTGTTGTTGGTGGAATCTTGTTAAAGGGACTTCATCATATATTTAGGCAATTCTGGTCTGACATTGGCCAAACTTGAGACTAAAATTTTTTAGTGATAGTTTGAAATGATAGAGAACCGGAAAAAGGAGGGAAATTTATCACTATAAAGAGGAAGCTGATGGGTCTGAATTGGTCATATATTGTGCTGCAAATAATTTTCATTTCTGGAAAGAAGATATGTTTGAATAAGTCCTCATTTTGGTTAGCCAAAACATCATATAGGGTTCTCGTAAAGTTTGTAAACAGACTTCTGTGGTTCTTGAATAGCCTACTGAGTTACATTTGTAGCAAAATGCTACACAAAGGCCGGCTATTGCGTACTGTTGTTGAAAAGTAGATGGCTGAGATAGTGAAGTACTTGTAGCCAGTTTTTTAGCCACTACCTGCAGCTCTTAAATGAGAACCCTGATTAACCTCAAGGTAGATTTTTAATCCCGTACAAGGTGATGGTCATTGGTATTAAAAACCTTTTTAAGAGAGGTCTGATCACAGCTGTGATTTCGACAGAAATGTGCAAATTTTAATAATTATTGATTTCAAGTTTGGTCAACTGATGTCAAAAAGTAGACCAGAATTGTCAAAAGAAGTATTTCCTAGCCCCCTTAACAAGGTTAATTCATTTTGTTTTATTAAAGGGCCTGCATTAATTAAGTTAAAGGAGGCTGTGCTTTATACATGGAAAGTTATTAATTCTCAACGTCAGGCATTAAATTTACTCAACCACCCAGTGGGCTTCTTCTTTTTATGGAGGCTCATATGGGGCAACCTTCCCACGTGGCTCAAGCAAAAGACTGGCATGAAGAATGTATGATGGTTACATTACATGGTAGTGATATGGTGACCTTAAAATGAGCATTTCTTTTGTGATGTCGTGACATCTAGATATATTAACAGACTAAGGGCTAATTTAGATGGTATGATTTTTGCTTGTGACTGTCATATGCGACTTTTGTAGAGCGTGTTGCTCGCATCAGGTAAAGATAAACAACTCATCATGTGAACATTTTAATTGTGGTTACGACTGTCGTAGGGTTTTAAACATGTTTCAAAATCCTAAAACATTTTTCGTGTTGTGTGCAACTGTCCTGAAGATGTTGTATGCATGATTTACATGACACGATTTGTGTTGCAGACGTGATGTAAGCAAGTTGTTTAAAACTGTTTTAAGCAAAAACGTACCGTCTAACTCGGCCCTAATGAGTTTCCAGCTTGACACCAGAATCTTCTCCTCATGTAAATTGGCAGTGAGAGTAGACCTGGGAACAACTAACAGCAAGCCTTCTGTCATGTTAGATTGATTGAAATCTCCAACGTATTTGGGGATGTTCTCTCTCCCCGCCATTTTTGATGGAGAGAAAACCCTGTGTATGATGAGTTCCCCACTTGAGCCTGGTAAAAAGGTACCCAGTTATTAAATTATCCGTGTTAACGTGTTACATGCCGTTAGATTTGTGTTGGCTTCTGAACATTTTGTGTTTGCATAAGTGAACCAATCATGACAACCATTAAACCTAACTGAATATATTGTTATGAGGCTTGTATCCATATTTCAAGATTTCTCTATTGTCCTTTTCTGAAATGTTTGCTAAATTTCACCCATTTTGCTGCAGACTTTCTCGTTACACTAGATCCTGTGTGACTCTAATGCAGGGATGTCTGTTTGTATCATTGTGTTTCTTGTTACTTAAGTGTTTTCAAGTTTGAACTGCAGAGTACAAAGGTGTGACTAGATCGACTATCCAGGCAGAATTGAAGAGTAGCTTTATGAAAAACATTTTAATGACACTAAAGAAATGAAGTTGATTTTCTAGGAATTACCCTCCAATTCTGATTGGATTGCTATTTCCCCAGAAATTTGGATCAGTGCTTATCAGAAGTGTCCAAACTATTTAAAAGTGGTCGTTCGTTTTTTGCCCCGTGTTGTAAGTTCTAGCTACCAAGGCATACTCGGAAGTTTGTTATGCAACCCATGGGTCTTTCACCTCTCCACCCCACCCCAGTGGGGATTGAGGTTGTTTGTTAAGTAGCTTTTGAGTCAGAAGGGGAGGTAACAATAAAGTATGTATGTATGTAAGGACAATTACAATTTCTCAGACTGTGGTAAAGACCATTATCAGTTCCAGGTGGATAAAGATTCCTCCGCAATTTTTTTTAAATGAGGACATCTTGCAGTCTATTTGAAAACGTAACATTACAATCGTGCAGAGTAAATGGACTACTTGCGCGTTATCTCCTGTATCTCGAACAGTAATTCTTGTCAAGTTTAAACTTTCCACTGAGGAATGAGAATACTGTTGTCATGAAACTTGCTTCAGCTCTAGGTATGGATGATACGCTTGGGTTTTTGTCTGAGAAATCTTTAAGGCTCGTCTTGGGAGACTGATACAAGTTAACGTGTTAAAATACTTATCACTGGGTAAGGTTGAATAAAAATTGTAATTTAACTCAGTTTTGAGTAAGACGTTAAAATGTACCCCTCACTTCTGACTCCTCCCTGATAAAAAAAACAGGGCCGGGAAATAGGGGTGGTAATTTCTTCTCAAAAAGGAACCCACTCTGGTCCCAGAGGTTTTTGAGCCGGGCGAAGCGGCAAAGCTTGTTGTCGCCGATTGGCGGCTCAATTTCGTTTGAAAAGAAAAAGGAAAAACCCTTGCGACCAGCGTAAAAAGAACCGAACCTCGTCCCGGTAGCCGCTGAAAAAGAAAGTTTGAAAAAAAAAAAAACACTGTAAATGGTTTGAACCCAGGAGTCATATCATAAGTATGATCGTCCGGGTGTGAAGGACTATTTGTGACTGACGTTTCGATCACGCCTGAGCGGGAGTCGACATCACAGTCTTGTGAATTGTGAATTTTCAGTTGATGTTTAAAGTCTCGGGTCGTTGCCCTGACTGGTCAACGAACTTGCGATGCTATTAAAAAGAACGGGGGCGTGGGGATACATGGGAAGGAGAGATTCAACAAGTACAGTGCGAGTGGAGTACTTGTCTTAAAAAATAAATTGTCAACTTCTGTAATCGTTGCTATTTTTTCCGTATTTTATGACGGGCCTTCTATGCGTCGGAGTCTCAGGGGCAGATGGTCGAGGGCAGGGAAAGTTTCTTTTTTTTTTTCACCCGTTCCAATATCCCAGGACTGTATATCTCGCGGCAAAAACTTTCGAACGCCGCGGCACTCTGACGCTAAATTGTGAACCCTGAAAACCATACCCTGTTGAGCGGCACATACCCGTTTAGTGCCCCCCCCCCCCCCCCCAGGGGGGGATATGGCATTCTTAAAAGACAAAGAAGTTTTTTAAAAAATCCTTATAGTGCAAAAAAGCAGCATTAATCTTTATATCTAATTACGTGTTTGGAACAATCATGAAATGGCAAGCCGATGGGGCACGAGAAAGTCAAATTAAAGCTGTTGAAGCTGTTGAACGAATTGAAATCCCCCGCGCTCTGGGTGCTGCGCTCCTCCTCACTATAACACGACAAATTGGTCAGCGGGCTCATCGTTAGAGTTGTGCGCAGCAGGTCTAAACACGGCTGCGCTCACGCAGGTCGGTCTCTTTCGGCTGCCTCCATTACATAGTGGTAAGTCGGTAAGGATTGAGAAAAATAAAGTCTATTTTAGCCTTGGTATTAGACGAAATAGTGGTTTTTTGCACGCAGCATAATTCCCCAACGTCTTGGCTTTAAGATTGAGTTAGGATTGTTCTCGGATGGCTCCTTCAAATCTCTTTATTTGTTTGTTACTCTGACCCATCTTGTTTTCATTTTAGATCAGCCATGCTTACGGCAAAAATAGTGAAGCCGCAAGGCGAGCCTGATGAATTCGAGCTGACTATCTCTCAGGTACTTTGTTAGTGTTATTTTTTCAAGGTCTCTGGTTGAATTTGAGAATGTTGAGGCAATGTTAGTTAATTTGTTGTCTATCTTGTCGACGTCTGTTCACGTGGAAGTATGTATTATTTGATTCTTTTGTACCATAGGCTCTTCTGGAGCTGGAACTCAACTCTACCGATCTTAAGTCAAGCCTTAGAGAATTGTACATCTCTGGAGCGAAGGTACGTCATGTTTCCCCCGACTCATTAGCTAGAAGGACAACCGAAACCTGAAAGGTACGCGAAGTGTTTCCTGGAGGAGTGAACGTAACTGTTCTTGCGAGCGCTTACTGTATCTTCAGTATAAAACGACTTGCAGTGTATTGCTGTTACTTGTGGATGGTATGCCAGCCCATGTGCATGCAATGTTCGAACAATTTGCTTCCACTGTTTCATTATTTTTCTTAGATTCCTAGATATTTTATATGCTTTAATTCTATATTCATAAGGAATTGTAATCGCAGGTCCACATCAGCCTCTGGCTGCCTTCTTTTAACCTGCGTGAACAAATATTGTATGTCTATGTCTATGTGTTAAATTTAAACATGTTATTTAGTTGAGAGATCTACGTGTGCATATGTAGAGAAGACTTTGATAGATACAGTATAGTATGGATATCAAAGGTCTAAAGCCTTTGACATCCATACTTAACTCACTAGTTGCCAGTTCCATGTTTTGTACAGTATTAAAATCACTCAGCAGTAGGCAAGATCTAACAAGTGCTGTACCATCAGTACCAAATTTTTGGTGACATTCCACAAAACATTGTCACAAATGGTTGCATTAGTGTTTGTATTAGCAACTATGAGATGTAACTGAGTGAGACTGAGTATGACTCAATTCCTGGTCGCCTGCTTGAATTTCAATTATCGGTTGTCACACCAATCTCATTCCTAAATGTAGAACTTCATTCTCTGTTTGTCATCAACACGAAGGAGCAAGGGCTTTGAGAACAGAGCTGTTTTGAAATTCAGAAGTCGTACCCTTACTAATCTCTTCCTCATAGGCTGATCTGAAGGTAGCTAATGTTACAAATCCTCTTGTAGGAAGTTGACGTAGCAGGCAAGAAGGCTATTGTCATATTTGTACCTGTACCACAAATCAGGGCCTTCCAGAAGATCCAGGTATTTAAACATTACTTTTATACAGAAAACTATTCATGTGCTTTCATTTCTTGTTACAAATGTTAGGTACAGTACTGCTCAAGTGTAAGTTGACAGTCTCTTTCGAGTCAAGGATTGAGTCTCGATTCTCGAAACTCAAAACTTGCGAGAATCAAGTATCAAGAATCAAGTCAAGAATCGAGTCTCGTGAGAATCGAGAAAATAATGAGCTTGTCGCTTGAGTGATTCCTCGATAGAATAAATCGAACAAAAGAATCACAATTCAGGTCAGTTCAAAGAATGCAAGCTAACAATAATGGAATCTTGTAAACATATGACATTTCGTCAATGCCGCTCGAAATAATGCACTGATACTCGGCACATCATGAAAACTTTGAGTTAAAACTTCACCTTTAAGGCAAGGCATTTTGCCGTTTCAATCGCGGCCTTTTTTTTTTTTGCAACAACACAATACAGTACTTAGGATACATTATGTACAGTCACTTAACTTACAAAAAACGTTACAGTACTTACAATATATTACTTACAGTAACTTACTTAGAATACACATTACAGTACTTACAATATATTACTTACAACAGCTTGATTACTGTACACGTTACGAAAAAATTAAATACAAAGCAAATAGTTGTTAACTAAAAGTGAAGATCGCCACTTTATGCTTCGTAGAACCGAAGATAATACTTTTTAAGTTTTCGGTGATGACTCTAAAGACAATTTTCGTGGAAATGTTATCATTCACACTCGCCGGCACGTTCTTTAATTGACACACCCTCTTAATCTCTGAACTTTTGCTTGCAACGAAGTAATGCAGTAGTACTCAGCGCATATGAAAACTTGGATTTAAAAGTTCACCTTTTTAAAAAGATATAGTATTTTGGCATTTCAGGTGTCATTTTATGTTTCATGGAACTGAAGATATCAGTTATTTGTTTTGGCGCGGTGACTGCTCAAAAAGACAAAGTCATTCACCTCGTGAGAATCGAGGATCAAGTATCGAGTGTCGACTTACATTTGAGCGGTACTGTAGGTCTCAGAGTGCCATGTGGTACATGAATATAAAAGTTTAAAAAAACCGGATGTTTGAAGGCTGCTGCCTCTTCCTCAGTGGACATGACAGTGATTAGGTTGCATCTTGGCCACAGAGAAATAGACAGCAGCCTCCAAGTGTCTTGGTTTTTTTTACCTTTTATATTAGTGCACATATTAAAAATTCTTAAGTTGTTACTCAAACATTTGAGCTACGCAGTTGATTCAAATTTGAAAAGTGCCAAACAAAGGCTCTGACAAAAGGCCAATGCTTAAAATTTTGGCTTCTGAATCTGTTAATGGTGGCCAATTCACACCGATATCAACTCTGTTGGTATCAAATGTTTCAATCCTCCACCAGTGCAGCACCACAGTTTCTGTAGAAACTTATCCCTAAACAACTTGTTATTTAGGTGCATATCCCAAGAGCTTAAACACTAGAATTATATCTGAAATATTTATCATTTTATGAAGGGAAATGGTTTGAGCCCCTGTACTATACCAAATCAAAGTAGTTGCACTTCTGTGACTCACACTGTTAGGGACACTCGATGATGAAAAAAGTTGCCGCCCCAGTCTGACGCAAGTCATGATGAGTGGCTTTTGTTATCATTCCTGAGATGAGCTGTCCAGACAAAGAATTTTCAGACTGCTATAAATATAATGCTAATATAATGCTAATTTTAGTAGGCTGTTTGTTAAGATAGGGTATCAGTGAAGATTTGAATATTCACAATTAACTTTACTTGTAAATTAAATGTTATTTTCTGTCTTTTTCTCTCCGTCAAAGACCCGCCTGGTACGTGAACTTGAAAAGAAGTTCAGTGGAAAGCATGTGGTCATTGTTGCCCAGGTTTGTAACTTCCTTTTCTTGGAAGCTCAGCTCATTCTGGCATGATTATTCTTAGTTACGTTCTCCTGAGAATCAGAGTAAAAGAAAGCAAAAAGAGTGGCACTTAAAGGAGGAGGCCAGTGATATAGTGGTCAGAGCATCAAACTTTTGATCAGGAGATGAGAAGGTTGGTGTTTCAAGGCTGGTCTCTGCATGGTGTGGTGTTGTTTCCTTGAAACTCTACTACACATTGTCTTGCTCTATCCAGGTGTATGACTGAATAATTGTAAACAATTGAGTAAACCTTACAAAATGCAGAGGGTAACCTTGCAATGGACTTGATCCCATCCAGGGGTTGGTAGGAATGCTGAGTTGCATTAAACTGGAGTTAAGCACAGACCATGTGGACCTCCTGTTCTCTAAGTGATTGTGACTTAGCTTAAAATTTAGCTGAAGAGTGCTGCATCTAGTTACAGTGGACCCACAAGGGCACTCGATGATGAAAGACATTCAGTTGCCGCCCCAGTCTGACTTAATGTTATGATGAGTGGCTGTAGATATCATTTCTGAGATGAGTTGCCCTTGCAAGTGGTTTTGCAAATGGCTTCAAATAAATTAGTACCAGTGTGAAAAATTTTGTTTTTCATTTACAGAGGAGAATCCTTCCCAGGCAAACAAGAAAATCAAGAAATCAGAAACAAAAAAGGCCAAGAAGGTACATGTGTGAGGGAACCTGCCCAAATATTGTTTCAGTGGTGATTGTGTTGGATAAGTGTAGATAGCACATCAGTGAAGAGTTGTATGTTGCCGCCCCAGTCTGACCTCTGATGAGGGGCAACTAATTCTGAGATGCATTTAGAGGTAGATCTACAGTGTTATAGTTGATCAAACATTTTTATCCAGCAATTTTCCAGTTAAACAATAGTTGATTCATTTATCAGCAACAGCAACAACAATCTTTCTTCCACAAATTGTTACATCACAATCTATGTTTGAGAAATCCAACAGAAAGGGCTGTTCAATCCCGCTGAAGAATTTTAACAGATTTTTGACTCTCAATCTATTGTTTCTTTTCAGTCGAACCTTGACCGCTGTCCATGACTCAATCCTTGAAGATCTGGTTTTCCCCAGTGAAATAGTGGGAAAAAGGACACGGGTGAAGATGGACGGCTCAAGATTAATCAAAGTGTAAGTACAGTGTGCCTACAGTATCGAATTGTTTTTGTGAGTGCTTTTTTTGATAGTGAAATTTAACTTTGATGTAGTCTGCACTTCTGGCACAGTGTTGCACCAATGAAGAGAAAGGTGGTGAAAATGTCAAGCTTGGTACAGCTGTACTGTACTTCATAAACACTGCCAAGTTTGTCATGACCTACAGGCTAAAAAACGTCTGTTAGTCTCCAACAGGAATGGAACCTAGCAAATACTAGTTGGATGCTTGTCTTTGTGCATGTAGTCCAACGCTCGTGACAAACCTATGCTGCACTGTGCAACATTTCATATACTCTTGCTGTGCACGTTTCCTCATTGGCATTGCTCAGTAGGAATTAATTAAAGGGTTCACTTCAGTGCTTAAACTTACACTACAGAGTTGATTCTCTGATTTCTCAGTTTATATACACCCTTCATGTCTTCATTGCCTCGAGTCTTTCTTTCTTTCTTTCTTTATTTATTTGTCCATTTATTTTTGTATGCCCATGCTCCTGAAAAAGTCAAACAGCTTTCTTACCTGTAACTTTGCACTGTTGTGACAACTTTCTGCTCTTGTATCACCATACATGTAGCTGAATGCAGCACTACTTGTAAACTGTTTTTTGGAGGTGTCTGTTTGGCGTAGGCAACTGCCTTTTTTGCTGTTGTGATGTTTAAATGGAATTAATACTTAAAAAAGTTGCTTAGCTAGCTGCTCTTAGGTTGCATGTATCTCTGAGACGCAGCACAATTGATATTGAAAGCACTGTGTTAATGAGAAACCCTTGTCATTTCTGTATGAAAAGGTTAGTTATGTTTGTTCTTTCCTGATCATTTGCTTTCTTCAAGGTGACAGATCTAAATGTGATAGCCTTTTACTGATAGCTTATTACTGTTGTCTTTTTTAGTCACCTTGACAAGTTACAGCAAACAAATGTGGATCACAAGGTAAGGCAAGCTTTGAAAACTTAAACGTCCTTACAATAACGTAAAGCAAACATCACAAAAACAGTCACTGCTTTAATAGCTTTTATTTGAATTTTCACACTTAAGAAGTGCATGTTCAGTCGCAAAAGTTTGAACTCTTTGCACAATGTTGGAAACTGTACCACAAGAGAGAGCTACATCTACAGCTACATTTTATTACGTCAGAAAAATCCATATGGATATCACACCAACTGTACAAAATATTAAAAATATTTTAAATTAAATACAATGTATAAAATAGCCGAAAAGATAAATACAAATCTAATCATTAAATTAAAACGGCTACACTTGGACACATTCACACAGAGTAATTCTCAAACATTCTGTTCAAGATAGTGAACTTTACCACAAAAATGAACCCCAAAATGTTTTGTTAGAGTTGTGGTCACAGTTTACTATTTAGAATAAAAAATCAATAAATCTAGAGCAACCTTGTGCAGCACAATAAACAGTGCTGTATCAAAGTACTGTACGACCAAGGACTGAATCATTGAAAGGGTTAAATTTAATTCAATCCTTTTCTCTCTTCGCAGCTGGACACATTCTCCACTGTATACAAGAAGCTCACTGGCAAAGATGTGGTGTTCGAGTTTCCAAGTTATGACTAAACTACGAGTCAGAAATTCAATAAAAGTCATATTTGATATGTATTAAAGTGTATCTTCTCTTCAATTGATTTTTTTACGAGTGTTGCAACACAAGTAGTTCTCGCTAAGTATTCAGTTTGAAAGCTTTAACGAAATGCATTTATACCCAAAGTGCACTTGAAACGTTTCTCTTGTGTACATTCCCGCGGTTACAGTGCAGTCTCCACGAGTAATGGGGAAGACCTGAGATCAGGGTCTCCCTCTCCTTCTCATTTTTGCCATCCTCCACTCCGCCTGCCAAAATATTCGACTTTCTTTGAATCAGACTCCACTTTCTTCTTATCTCGGTAAAGCGAATCTATTCATTATGGAAAAAAGGTCACGCGAACCAAAGATTGCCGCTACAGTCCTTCATTTCATCTCCGACATCTCCCTGTAAGGGGTTAGGGGCTGGCCTCCTGCACTTCTGCTCGTTGCCCCTCGGACTTTTCCCTTGTCATTGACGTATTACTTTACATACTGTAGTTTCTGTTGTTTGGCGCTATCAAACGAAGTCTAATTTTCTCTCGGTTGATGTCTCCTTTTCTCCTATATTCCCTCACCAGCGAGTACCTCCACGCTTTCCTGCAATTAATCAGTTCCCAACCAGCTGTGGATATCGGCGAACCTTCGGGGCACCCTGAGGAAATACCCAACCAGGGGTGGTGGGGTAGTGGTACATCGATCAGTTACAGCAGAGATCAATCTGGTACCGTCGCCGGGAGAGACCCTAGGGTATTGAAAAAATATATGATTTTTTGTGATCGGCTGTTCACGGCAACGTACCTAAGAACTGGTAACCGCAGGATTTCTTCGGTGAAAATTCCAGTACCCTAGAGTCTCCCCTGGCGACCGCCCGCTGACATGGAAGCCTTAGGACTCTGGGTACGAGGTTGAGTGGAGTTGGCCCCTAAGAAGTGAGTCTGGTTTACAGGGAGTTGACCACAATCGTTCCGAATTGACTAGAGACTATAAAGAATTCTGCAAAAATTTAAGGGGCTACGTTAAGAATGAAAACTATACTAAACTAAGCACCTTGTACACAAAATGCCCCTAACACTCCAAAGAGGAAGGTGTCAAGTGGAAGTGTTTTCTTAAAGGGGGAGCAAACCACGATAACTAAGTTTTAGTGATTTTTCCGAGACACGAGGGAAGAACTTCCAACTTTCTTCTAGTCCAAGAAAAAAAATTTCAAGTAACAATTCATTTTCATCTTGACATTCAAGACGCTCATTTCATTACAGTCCTAGAAAACTGCTTGAGAAGTTTTAAACAGAACTGACCTATTATTTTCTGGTGCTTCTTTTTCATTCCACTATGGATGTTTTAAAGCTTTTTAAAGTAACATAAAATAGGTGATAGAGCCCCTTTACTGCCAACTGACGAAAATCGCTTTCCAGAGGATATGACTGATATGATAAACCGAAATCACACGAGTGTGATGTCAGTTTTTAAAGGAAAATTTAACTTCGAATTCACTCCTTAGGCTATGAAGTTTATAGTAGAACAAGAGAAATGTTGCACATGTTTTCAAATGCCCTTAGTGTTTTATGACAGTATTAGTCCTGCCTCGTACCCAGGCGTCTCAAAAGTGTCGGAAAAAAGCAGAAAGAAGAGGCCGACGAGTAGCTCCCGCAATGGAACATGGGAAGGTTTAGCATTGGCGCAAAGGACCTTGGGAAGGGCCATGCTCTCTTGCGCTCAGACAATCTCGTGCTCGATCCTGGGAACGAGGCAGGTACTAGTCATGGTTATCAACCTCACGAGTTTTCAAATTTTTCACTTACTGTTTGTGAGTCCTTTGATCTTTCTTGATCAAAATCACTTGTATGCATTCTAATAAAATTTTGCGGAAATTAATGTGGAAAGTGTTACATTCAGCGTTTTTTTCTTCTTACTTAGTGAGGTTTTCATTCTGACTCAAGGTCGTTAATGAACACACTGAAAAAACTACAAATAAAACATGGCTTCCGACTTAAGGCAATGAACGCGAGTACCTTGCTGAAGTACAGTACTTTTCAAACGTTTACAGGTAAGCTCACTGTGACTTTGAGTTGTTCAATCGAAAATTCGTGAAAAAATTCTGCTTTGCTTGCTTCAGAACTGTTTAATTTATATTATTGTACTTTTATTTCACAGTTGTTCCAAGCATGACAAGACGGTGGCTAAAATCAGAAGGTAGGCAATTGTATTAGTAGCATGATTCATGATCAAAGTTAACGTAGTGTAACACTATGCCAACACTGTAACAGTGTTACAGTGTTCCGACTGTAGTGTTACAGCGTTCATAGTCAAAGAATCAGGAAAATGCCCGGATGGGTTGAACTCGTCCGCAAAATAAATATAAATAAATAAATAGATAAATAATTTTTCTAATTCATTAACAAACAGGTCGCTTTTCCTCTCTGTGTATCCGTGTTTCTATAGAATTGTTAATTACACTTGAAGAAGTTTGAAGAGCTCTGATCTGAGCAGCAATGCAAAGTTTTCAAACCGCGAATGATAATCGGCAAATCAAGTCTGAAAAAAGTCGGTTCTACACACTCCTAATGAAGTCGGCTGTAACGTAGTTATTGGTTCTTTAATTTTAGGTTTTCCTAGTTGTTATTGTTGTTTTGCCAGTTATTATTGTTGACAAAGGGTTTTTTTTTTTACCTATTACACGTTTCGTGGCCGGCTCCGTGACAACGCAAGTGGCAGGGTTATTATTTTACCTACAGTCCTGCCTACAGTCTCACCACAAGACATGCCAAAATGATTGATTGATTATTTCCTAAAATGGATGTTCCTTGTTCGTCGACAGTGTTTTCTAAGGACAGCAATTTATTAGGGTATTTGCACAGTGTCACAACCATGGCACCCAACGAATTCTTTCAATGAGACAACGCAAGTGACAGCGTTGGTAAGTTACCCCATGGACTTGGTACAAAACATGCCAGGACATTTGAGTATTTCCCTAAATAGAGATTCCTTGTTCGTTGATAACATTTTCAGACTTGAAATGTTGTAGAGTTAAGGGTCAAGCCTGCAAATAATTTTTCCCTCGTCAGGGCATTTGTCAGTCCAGGTTTAATGTTCACAGGACAAGAAGCCGGTCTGGTCGGACACATTTATTTTGCAAGATACTTTAATAGGCCGTCAGCAAAATTTATGATTTTCTGTTTCAAATTAAACGTTATTAACTAGCATGTTCCACAGGTCATTTTGTCAGGCCAAACTGAGCTTTCCTCAGTCAAAATCCAAAATTTACCGGACATTTGTGAGATGACAGGCTGTCATTTGCAGGCTTGAGAGTACTAACACAGTGTCACACTCACAAAAAAGCTAAGGCACCCAATGGATTCCTCCGCTCGGATATCTACCCGAGGAGGAATGGGCGAGTTGTTCCTCCGATATTTGATGGGTGTGTGTGCCCAAGAGCTCAAATGATTATTCCTTTTCCAGGCCAAAATGTATCATGGCCTTCCCTACATTGTTCAGTCAAGCCAAACCCCCCTCCTCCGCCGTTCGCCTTTTTTATGCAACATGAAATGATTTGTATAGAAAAGAAATTGTTCCATCATTCCCAAATAGAACAGAGGTTTCTCCTGCAAAAATTACAGCAACAGAATAACTGCAGGAAATTTCGATTGACGGTTATGTAAGCCTTTTTTGCAACTTTTTCTAGTAATCAGTTTTTGCCGGACAAATTAACGAAACCTGGACTAGTGAGACACCGCTTCAACTATATTTAGCTGGTGTCTAGCATCTGTTACATTATCATATTTAATAACCGAGATCACATTTTAAAAAGAGAAACAATTTAGGGCCTTTATTCAACGAAAAGATGAAACGGATCGCGGGATGTCTTGATCAGCAGGGGTAGAACCGAGAGGCGTTTTTCTCATCGCAACGATTGCGGCTTCGAAAAGCTACGTGGGGAAATGTTCAGTTCAAGATACATTACACAAGTTTTTTTTGTTTTTGTTTTGTTTTTTGCAACTAATGTTGCAATTTTGTCTTGCAAAACGTTGCCCGAAACGCTGCCTAAAATAACATCTCCTTAACAGCTGGAAAGCATTTGACGGCGTTCTGACATCACAATTAATGAGCAAAATAACTTCACACGAAAACAAGCGTAAAACGGATTTGGGCTTCAGGTAATTAATTATTAAGACCCCAAAAGTTAGAGGCAGGGTTGTGAAATCTTTCGGCAGTTTTCCGTGAACTTTGTTCGTCATGGTAAGAATCTGTGGTGGAATTTGTTTCCGCGATTGATCGTGTAGTCTCCGTAAAATAAGGTAAGCTATCATTTTTATAAAAGAAATGAGAGTTGACGAGTTTTTCTTCCCAGTTTTAGTTCAAGAAAGATTGTTTCTTCTAGTCTTGAATCAGTGACCTTTGAGTAATCACATCGGAGTATTTGCTCTCTCACTGCCAAAAGCAATTACTGAGTTACGTAAACGCGGCTGTTACTTGTGAGGCAGTTTTTTGTATGAAGTTCGAAATTTTGACTACTAATTCAAGTGCACGTTATTGAGCTCTACTTTCTACTGCTTCAGTTCGATTTCCATTGTTTTAATTTGTCATGCAGCTTTGAACTTGAGTGATTTTTGGCGTGGAGTTAGAAAGTCAATAAAAATCAGTAAGCATAGCAATTGATTTGAAGACCAGCCTTCAACAACTAAAGGAACCAAAGTTCGTTGACAACACCAGAACAAAATACTTGTTTAGGTTTTACAATTCACATTGCTTTTCATCCTTAATTAAGAAAGAGGTCATCCTTTTACATATTTGAAAACAAAGACTTACCCTTTATTAATAAAGTCACTATTTTTAGCGAAAAATGTAGAATCGGTGCTTTTATGTAAAATCGCTGATGTTAGCGTGCTGCAGAAATACGTAAAACGCTGATATGAGCGTAAAAAGTAGAATCACTTATTCATTTTTTTTTCAAAGGTGTCGAATATGTGCTTAAAAATCGTTAGAATACCGTCGACATCGCTAAAACGACTAGTAGTCTCTTATCCAGGACGAAATTCAAATTCATTAGCTGCAGAATCACATTTCAATATGTCAAATATTTTTATTGAACAGTTGTCAAATAGCAAAAGCTCTTTCAATTCTACCGATAAATGAGGGTGCACAGCCTTCCCATAAATAGCATCAGTTTCACGTTGGAGCTTAAAATTCTTTACGACTCGGAGTGATATTTGACGTGCGTTTCCATGGTTTTAAGTTCCTACCATTATGTTCTTCTCCACTCATAAATTATTTATCACACTGAAACAAAGACAATCCGAAGTGTCGCGGAGTTTTGGCTACCCTATCAGAATTAGCATAGACTCTGGCACAGCTAACAAAAGAAGATGGATTCGTCGACTAAAGATAATCCAACCAGTTTTTTTCTTTCGTTTTTTCTTTATTCAAAATTTCGTTTAAAATTTTAAACACAGACAACCATAATTACCTCGTCATTTCCCCCATTCATTACGTAACACAAATTGTGAAACATCTGAGTGTGAAATTGGAGATTCTATTCAAATTTGAACCTTGACGTATATCGTAAAAATTCCGTTCTTTGGTAAAATTAATTGATAAAACTACATGAAGGTATTCATTTTTCTCGTTAATTTTCCGTTCCTTCCCTTTTATCCATGAATTAACTTATCTATTGATTTACACCATTTTAAAGTTAATTATGTCACGTGTCCCCTCGCATTTTCGAATTAGGAAAGATTTCACTGAGCATTAAAATGAAATTTGTTTCCTCTGTATTAAGGTTAAAACGTCGTGGACAAAGACAAAACAAAACAAAACAAAGCAACAAATATGATCCTGTACTTAATCCTTTAGTAATATGAATACTCTACCTTTTGATTGTGTGTAAAGTATGGCTAGCTATTTAACAGTAATTTCCTGTGATTCCGTTTGTTTAGAGTCTGTGGATGAAACCTTATAAAGTGTAACCACTCCAATGAAAGCTACTGAACAGTACTTTCCTGTGGTGTTGTTTGTTATGTCGTACAAGGTGGTTGTAACATTTTAGTCCGTGAATGAAATCCTAAAGTGTGACTATTCAAGTGAAAGTCCTTAGGCAGTAGTTTTTGTTTACTGGGCCATACGAGGTTGTTGAATCTGTGGATAAATCCTAAATTGTGACTAATCAAACGACAGCCCTTGAGTATGGTACTTTCCGATGATGCTGTTTATTACGCTGTACAGAATGGCTTGAACGTTTGCCGTAAGCTGTAGATGAAATCCTTCAGTGTATCTATTCAAGTAAAATCCCATAACTACCTTCCTATAATGCTTCTTATTCCGTTCACTTGAGCGTTTGTTTCCTTAAAATACACAATCTCTTGCCAAGAATTTTTGCTTTTCCCATTTCTAGAAGATTGAAAATATCTGGTTAGAGGTTACTGAAAAGGTTTATGCCTTGCCTACCTGTTTGAAATAGGGTACATATACGATTTTTGCCGTTTTGGCCTAAAAAAGGTGGACGCTTTTAGGATTTAGGTATCAAATATGCCGATAAAAAGTTGTGCATTTTCACTTCTTTGGAAACACTCAATCTGATTCTGAATATTTTTAAGAGGCAGACGATTTTGGACAGAAATCTTACTCCCCAAAGTTACGGGCCGTATCTCGCATAACTGGCGGTGTTATTTGCGCGAACAACATATAGTAGTTGTATCGAGCAATACTCAGTGATGGTGTTGAATCTACGGCCTCGGCCTCATCACCATCCAATATTGTTGGATGGTGATGAATATTTTTATTTGGGAAATTGTTGTAGGTCATTCCCATTTTTTAAGATTTGTGCTATGGTTGTTAGGTTATATATTGTTAAATTTTCATTTCAAATATTTCTGTAATTTATGTAAGCATTTTCAAAGTAAACTAAAATTCGTTTAGCTTCAATATTGTTGGACTACTGTGCCGCACGAATTTACGATGTTGACTCAGTTTGTCCGAGGGCTTCTGTTTATGTTATTATTATATGGCCGTGTCTCACAAGGACTGGGATCTACCGAATTCACGAATTTGATTGGCTGAAATCGATATTGACCGCGGTCTAGATTTTCCCATCTAGACCGGCATCTAGACCGGTTACTTTTTGCGGTGACAAAGGTGCAAACTAAACTACAAAAATATTGACTATTTCCTTCTAAAAATACTAAAATGAAGCGCCAACAAGCCTGACGAGAAAAAAGGTAGAGGACGAGCAAACTTTGACAGCTTGAAGTTCAGCTCATCGACTTTTGCAAGCAAAATGTCAGCTAGTACGAACCATTTACATTAAGCGAATTAAAGTTTTCTTGTTTGGCCATATAATAAACATCTTATTAACCGAGCTTAGTCGGTCTGTATGGGAGAATCTTGACCTCGGTCGTGTGTACAGACCTCACTGCGTTCGGTCTGTACTCACGACCTCGGTCAAGATTCTCCCATACAGACCTCCTGCTCGGTTAATAAGAGGTAACTATTATTTTCATCAGAGGGGCAACTGGTCTATCTTTATGCTTGCGGTTGTTCTTTGCGAACGTGGCCTCGAGGTAATTTCGGGCAGTTTTACACTCTCTACTCGAAACTGCCTCACATCCACGTTCAAATACATTGTAATGTAAACGACAAACGTTATCCGTGAAAAGGGCTATATCGTCATGATTTAGGTAAAAACAAAAATATTTGGCTATTGTAGTTCGTACCAGACCTAGAGCCTTCCACGGATATGAGCTGTATAAAAGAACTAGTATGCTTATTTACAAGGTAAAAATCACTTAACAATATAGTCATCTGAGATAGCTTTATATTGAAAACTAATTTGTATATGCTAATCTCATGGTGGAAAACAGTAAAAATGACTGAAAGCTAGTTTGCAACTGCTTTGAAAACGTTATCGCATTTCTCTTGTGAAAGGTTTTTGTGTAAATGTGTGAAGATTGATCAATGATTTGGCCATAGAACCGATTCGACCACAGCACAGTTCGCAATAAGCGAGTGCTGTGACTTTCTTAAAAAAAACAAGGTTGATGACCAACTAAACTTATTCATTTGTACTAATTACAGTCAACGCGGTTCACGCATGAACGATCGTGGAATGAAGATTGCATTCTTCACGTGCGCATTCTTTTCTTTAATTGGATGACCGTATTCTTGTAGATATGGTTGGCCATTCGTTTCAAAATTATGACACGATATACGTGGGTTTTTTGTCGCGTATACTTGTTAAGATCTCTTATATATGGGCTTTTATCCCACGTATACGGCCATTTTCAACGCTTATACGCGTTCAAAATTCGCGCATATACGCGGCCTTCAAGGGCCCATATATGCGAGGGCTAATTAACAATTATCCTGCGAAATCGCGCGGAATATCACCTGATACTTAGCCGACGAGGCCGTAGGCCGAGTTGGCTAAATCAGGGGATATTCCGCAAGATTGAGCAGGATAATTGTTTTATTATTCAACAAATTCCCATCGACTACCATTTTCAGAACGAGAAAAACTACGGCTCTATGATAAAAACGCTAAAAGCTAGCAACACATAAAGCTTACTTAAAATCAAAACAGAACTTCAAGAAATCGAAGTTTACTACCGTTCACTTAAAAAGACTTATTTACAAACTCATGTTTGGAAATGACAAGGCAAAGTAAAAAATATTGCTACCTTACCAAGAATAAGTCCTCTCCCTGTGAATTAAAATCTTTTCAACTTTAGTCTTTACAACTTTCCGTGAGCAAGTGTGCTGCTTCTTTCGCAATAGCATTTTCTTGGTTGAGTTCTCACCATGAAAATTCCAAGTCAACCGCTGGATATCTTTGTGAGCTGAAGCACATACTTGTTGACATTTTGAGAGCATTTAATCGTGGAAAGTTTCTTCCAGAGAGTTAAAATTTACGGAGAACACTGCTAAAACTGCCTCGCTTTTCAAAATGGTCGCCAAACTAGCAATGAAAGAAAATCTGCAGTGCACTTCCAAATATGGTCATTTACGTATATCGTAGGATATCTGTCATGTAGGATGACAGATATTGAGGGCTTCCTTACCATATATGGGCATAGTGACAATTTGTTGAATAATAAAATGCGCGTATACGCGATTACGTAATCGTATACGCGTGGTTTAAAAATTCCTCTGTATATGCCGGCATGAAAAAGTGCCTTCCCACTGAAAGCCTTCATATATGATGTCATGAAAAGTACCTTTTCAAAGAAATGTAAACATTGCGTCATTGTTAAGACTCCCTGGTTAAATTGTGGCCTGCTCTCTCTTCGATATTTGCAACTACTCTGCTACAATAGAACTGTTAGAAACTTTTACTCGTCTTTTAACTGACTGTGCAGGATTTTATCCATAATTTACGCTGATCGCAACACGGCAGAGAAGTTGATCGTCCGCCTTCCTCCTCAAGGCGGCGCCTTGAGGTTGCTTTGGATTCACCTCGTTTGGTAAATTCGTTTGAAAGAGATGATCGAGTGAATGCTGAGATTATACCACATCTTGCATCACTGGTGAGACAACTGCAAATCCTAAGTAGGAAATGTACCCAATAGCAGCAGTTTCGTGTACATCAGTACGCCCATTATTAGGGCCTTGCCAGGTTAGTACATGTTGTACTCCTGATCGTCTGGCCTACGGAATTCATTACATTGGAGTTGCCAAGAAACCCAGATCAGTGTAGATAGGTTTGAGCGACTCCCATAAGCATGTTTTAAACTTTGGGTTGTTCATAGTAGTTTCGCGTAGTTCACGGCGCACTATCATGATCTGATTATTTCAGAGACCGCCACATATCGGTAATCATCATGTTTATTAAAACTAGTAATTATTCGATCGGAAATAGAGCAATACAATTTATCGTTACGCAACTTGCTTATAATTTCTCATGCAACGAATTCACTGGAAAATAGCTTAATTTAAAACTCTAATTTTACAATCTTGATACACTTAGTTCTGTGGCGGGTCGTAGCTTAAAACAGCTTAGCTTGATACAGGTTAGCCTTTTGCCGGTTAGCAAAAACGTGACAACTCCTTGAAAATTCAACTACGGACCGAAATCCGACCACATGTTGTTAACCTTTTCACTCCCAGAGTCAGTTATGGAGACAATCAAGGTGATTCTAACTTTTTAAGTCTATGGACGAAATCCTATGGTGTGGCCACTCAAACAAAACCTCTTCAGCAGTACTTTCACACGGTACTATTTATATTTTAGGATTTTACAAAAAATGAAATTTGGGATTCGTCTCAAGTGGGTTTTTATTTTAGGCACTCTTGGGAGCGAAAAGGTTAAAACAGCATATAATCTAGCAATGTCAGATGTCAATCATTGTTCTTTATGGAACTCACTACCAGATAATATCAGAAGAGAATGTTCTTTAACTAGTTTTAAACATCTTTTGGAAACAGTTTCTTTTCAATGAACAATGCAAAATTTTAGGTAATTTTTTTAGATATTTGTTAAGTAAATAAGTTTCTTTTTTCTCTCTCTCTCTCTCTCTCTCTCTTTGTTTTCACATTTTTTTGTTGCACGGAGATATTAGCCTTTCTGGCTACTCAAAATTCGTGTGTAAATAAAGTTCATGTTATGTTATGTTATGTTTAATTGTTAACTAAATGAATGCAGATAATCACCAGGTTAATTTCACGCTATTAATTTCATATTTTGAACGAAACAATAATTTTGCTGTCATGAGTACATCTTTAAGGGAACACCTTCTTTTCTTTGATCTTAGTGGCAGTTCCTTAAATATTGCCTTGAGCAATGGTTGTTTTACCATCATTTGTTCACAAGGATTTCTTTTAAGTTAGGCACTGTTGGAAGATATTGTGTTACAAAAGGCACCATCCATTATTTATTTTCTTTGTGCTTTTGTTGGAGGGCTTGTACCCTATCTTTGAACTTCACTTGTGAACCATTTTTCTGGAAAAATTTGTTGGGGTAAACCCTCTTGAGTAGGTTTGTTTTTAAGTTCTCTATATTCTTCTCATCAAATTAAAGGGATTTGTGAAAGGAGAGGCCTTAAGACTTCTATGAACAAACTCTTCTAAAACTTTTAGAAGAGTTTGTTCATAGAAGTCTTAAGGCCTCTCCTTTCACAAATCCCTTTTAACATTGGGCTTGTGACAGGAGGAGAAATTCAATAAAACACTCTAGTCTGTTTGCAGTGCTCACCAAAATTTTTCATACTCTTTAAAAAATCCAAGCTGTTAGAGGGGCTTAGACCTTGCCCTCGGAGGTACAAGCAAAGTCACACCCTCACAGTGGTACGAGGGGGCAGCTGATGGAACCTGTTGCCTATGTTTTTGTGTTACAAATTTGATGATCTGAAGATACTCAACAGGGAACTCAAATCACATATAATTTTTCTGACGGAGACCAAGATTGATTCCTCCTATCCTAGTTCCCAGTTTCAACTTGAAGGATACCACAGTTACAGGAAAGACAGGGCAAAAGGCGGAGGTGGTTTGATGGCATATTTGTCATCAAAGATAATATCTCAACAAATGAAACTCCCCAAGCAGTACAAACTAATAGAAGTCCTGGCTATCAAGGCTATGATAAGTAACAATGATGTGCTATTTGTTGGAATTTACAGACCCCCCAAAGTAATTGGATCCAATTACTATCTTAAATTAGAAATGGAGCTCAATTCATTATGCATGTGGGCTACAATGGAGTGTAAAACAGTTATTCTCACTGGGGACCTTAACCTTGATAGACTACAACCGGAAAGCACAGAAGGGCAACTTCTGATTAACCTTGAAGAAGTGTATGGTTTAGAGTGCCTAATAACGGAACCAACGAGAATCACATGTACATCTGTTACTCTATTGGATGTTATCCTAACAAATAAACCAGATCACTTCAGGGCAAGTGGAGTATTCAATCCTGAGATAAGTGATCACAATCTAATTTACGGTGTTATGAAGGATAAAGTGTTCCAACATCAAAGAAAGGTAAAAACATTTAGAAGTACCAAAGCACTGGATACTGAGAAACTGAATGAAGATCTCAAAGCTGCTCCTTGGAATGTTATGGACACCTTCGATACACTCGAAGACAAGTACGAATATTGGAAGTCCCTGTTTAACTCTGTTGTAGAGGAGCACATGCCTACCAAGAAAATGAGGTTCCGAAGAGAGGACGTTCCATATATGACAGCAGAATGGAGAAAGGCCATAAAGATGAAGAGAACATATGCTAAGCAGTACGCTCACAATAGGACTGAAGAGAATTGGGAACTGAAAAGGAAATGGAGAAATGAAGCAACTAAATGCAGATGGAGAGCTATCAGAGAATACTGGCAACAGAAGGCTGATCACTTGAAATCTAAGCCAACTGATTTTTATAGGACGTTCAGACCATTTCTTAGTGATAAAAATAAGGGCCAAAACAGAACATGCATCAATCTCAGCACAAACGGGGAGATCGTGAAAGATCAAAACAAGGTAGCTAACATCCTAGTGAACTATTTCTCCACGATGGCAGATGAGATTGGCGGGAGAGATGTCAACAGCTTAACAGAAGAAGACTTGTCAAACCATCAAAGTCTTACAAATATATTAAATGCAAATAAAAACATGCATGGTAATTTCAAATTTAAACCCCTTAGAAGCAAACAGGTGCAGACAGCCCTCGAAAAACTGAATGTCAGAAAGGCCTCTGGCTACGATTCCATTACTCCTAAAATGCTGAAGCTAGCGTCAAGTGGTATAGCAGATTCTTTAACAAAGTTATACAACGAAAGCATACAGAAAGGGGACTGGCCAGAAGCATGGAAGAAAGGCGAGTGGAATCCTGTTTACAAAAAGGATGATCGACTAGATGAAAAGAACTATCGCCCCATAACTCTGCTCTGTACAGTAGACAAAGTTTATGAGCAACTGTTGAGTGAACAAGTAAATGGGTACTTTCATACCATACTGGATCCATGCCTATCAGCATACAGAAAAAGCTATAGCTGTGAAACAACTTTACTAAAACTAACTGAAGAGTGGAAGCTGGCTGCAGATTCCAGGCAATATGTCGGAGTACTTTCAACGGACATGAGCAAGGCATTTGATTCTCTTCATCCATCACTGATTATGAACAAACTCAAGGCATACGGCTTCTCAGAGGGATCTCTAAAACTGATAAGATCATATTTCGCCAGTCGACAAAACAGAGTAAAACTGGATTCAGTTGTGAGTGATTGGAAGGAGGCTGTTAGAGGCTGCCCCCAGGGATCATCATTTGGTCCGCTATTATGGAACATCTTCCAAAATGATATGACTTACATAGTGAACAAGGCAAGGCTATCGATGTACGCGGATGATCATCAGCTATACGTAGCAGGAAGTTCAGTAGAATATGTCGAACAATCACTTAATGATGAGGGACAAACAATATCTAGATGGTATGGGGACAATTTCCTGAAGGGAAACTATGACAAGTACAATGCAATGTTGATAAATAGAGGGAACAACAGCGATCATTTCATAAATGTAAACATTGATGGATATACCATCAAGTCTACCCCAAACCTCAAATTGCTCGGGGTTACATTGGATGATAAGCTTAAATTCAGTAAACATGTAAGTGATATATGTAAACAGGCAAGCAAGAAAGTTGGTGTCTTAGTACGCGTTAGAAAGGTGATCCCTACAGAAGCCAAGCTCCAACTATACAAAGCGGCAATTCTACCTAATCTCACGTATTGCCATACAGTGTGGCATTTCTGTAAAGCATCTGATACTAGAAAACTAGAAAGGGTGCAAGAGCGGGCACTACGTGCAGTATTCAATAGCAAGACGGCAGCTTATGATGAACTATTAAGTAAGGCAAAGCTGCCTAGTTTAGTAAATAGACGCCTACAAGACATACTGATATTAATGTACAAGGTTAAAAATTTATTGGCACCTAAACACATTTGTGACATATTTTACAAGCAATTTAAGAATTATGATTTGCGTAGTAACGATTTCCCTATACCTAGATTTAACACTGTAAACTATGGTAAACATAGCATAAGATATTTAGGTCCCTATCTCTGGGAAAAAATGGACAAAGACCTTCGCAATAAAACAAGCCTTCATGAATTCAAAAAAGCAGTTCGGGCCATTAACCTAACAGATGTGTTGGACGGAAGATGCAGCTGCTATGCTTGCTCAACATAATTATAATACAACTAATTTAGGTAATCTTGAACTTATTTTTAACTAATTAGACCTATAAAACATATTTAAATTGCTAATTACCTACCTATATATCTATTTTATATAATATTAGTATTTTATGTTTTATATTTGTATTTGCTAGTGTCCCCAATTAGCTATCCATAGCTAAAGACCCTGACACTTCAATAAAGTTTATGTATGTATGTATGTATGTACAATATTTCGAAAAGATTTTTGATAGATAGAAAGACATTTGATAGATAGTCTCTAATGTGCTCTTCAAGATGGTCCATTTGAAGGAAATGGACATAAACCCCGGGGGGGGGGGGGTTACTTAATAAACTTCTAAACAGGGAGGCTCTACCCAGAGATTCAAACCCTTACCCTTTAAAATACTAATTTTTACCAATATGGCACCCCTTTCATATACCTGGAGCAAAATTGCACCCCTTTCTTATATCTCAAGGATAAGCCAAAACAATAGAATTTTTTATATACTAAAATGGCAATTTTCCCTACCCTTTAGTATAATGCAAGCTTAAAAAAAGGCTCCCCCTTCGGGCAGAGCCTCCCCTTACAGCCTACTATAGGGAGTACCCCTCGCACACAACACAACTCTACAGCCATAAACACCTGGGCAGTGACAGCCATGGACAGCTGTTTCGTCCTTGTTAGGACTCATCAGCACGGCATAGCCAGGCATAAGCTAGGGTCTCAGAATAGATCATCGACCCCCTTGTTTACTGGATTACTGTTGAGGCAAGTGTAGAAGCACCCGAGCTCCACACAGAAAAAGAAATGAACAAAAATCCCTGTTGTGTTTACGAGAGCGGTCTTGGTTGTCTTTCTACAGAAGGGTTAACATGTTCCCCCTCAGCACAGGTGGGGCTCTTTCTTCATTTTTTGCCCTCAGCTAATGCCTCAAGTTTTCCCGTGATGGGGGTTTCCAGTGACAAGTGCACAACAAGAATGTTATTAGTTACCAGGACAACAGCTTCCAGTGGCGTAGAGATAAAAACGGGTCATTTTCCAGTCGAAGTCATCTTACTTCCATACCAGATTCTAAATCTGATTTAGACAAATTAATTTAACAAATATAAAGAAGTGGATATCAGCATGACGCCGATACCACAACTGGGACATTTGCGAAGAAGAAACATCTACACACTTGTAATTAATGGGATTCTTCTCTTGATGCAATTCCAAAGTTCAACTTGATAAAGGCCAACTGAGTGCAGACAATAGCTGTAAGGAGTTATCTTAGTTTCAAAAGTTTTAATGAACGTGTATATTTCATTGATAGGCAAGTTTGAACAGTAAAAATTAGTAACAAAACATTTGTTCAAGTTACTTCATATGTCAATGTGCTTTGACAACTTGATGATAACAACAAAAGTGCGCTACACATTCATGTAATTCTTAGCATGTTTTACATATAATGCATTGTATCTTAACAGGTATCGTGTTTTATGCCATAAATAATAACGATAACTTTTTGAAATTTCCTAACAAATACAACAAATGACCACTATTTTGACTGAGGTACATGAAACTGCTCTTATTGTGAACGTTCCCCATCAGTTTAAATAAGATTTGCAGCTGTCTCACCAGTGATTCAAAATGTGGTATTCTCTCAGCGTTCACTTGATCATCTCTCTCAAACGAATTTACCAAACGAGCTGAATCCAAAGCAACCTCAAAGCGGACGATCAAGTTCTCTGCCGTGTTGCGATTAGCGTAAGGATAAAATCTTAAACAGCCAGTTAAAAGATGAGTAACAGTTTCCAACAGTTCTGTTGTAACAGAGCAGTTGCAAATATCCAAGAGAAGACAAACCACAATTCGAACATTGCCAATTGCCGCCATGTTTACATTTCTTTTAACAGGTACTTTTCATTGGCATCATATACATAGCAACCTTTCCGAAGGAAGGCACTTTTCATGCCAGCATATCGTGCAATCAGCATATCAGTAATCGCGTATACGCGCATTTTAGCCCTCGGATATATGGGCCCTTGAAGGCCGCGTATATTCGCGAGTTTTGAACGCGTGTATGCATTAAAAATGGCCGTATACGTGGGATCGATAAAAGCCCATATATAAGAGATCTTATAAGTATACGCGACAAAAAAACCCACGTGTATCGTGTCATAATTTTGAAACGAATGGCCAGCCATATGTCGACAGATTGAAAGATAACGATTTTTTTTTCGATGAACGAAATTGATTCTTCGAAAGTTCACACGTAACATCAGAAATCGTCTACATGACGCACTCGGAAGAAGTGCTAATCAATTACTTCTGACAGGGAATTCCTGTCATACGTTATCAAGGATCTTTACCTCCACAAGAAAATGGTTGAGTGGACTAAATAGCGTCGGACGATTTTATGAACAGCTCCTTTTGGCACTCTCGTGTTCCGTGGTTCCTTGGAATTGACAACCCCAATCCAGCATTGAAAAGGTTAACGATTTCGTTCCTTGTATTAGAAGGCAAAGGTTTACCAGAATCGTAAAAGCCCCCAAGCGAATTTCTTGCCATTTGGAGTTAGGAAACCTAAACTTTCATGTTCCGATCATGTGCAAACCTATGTACACCGGCCGCAACACACCGCGGCGAAAATAAAATTGTGGTGGTTGTTGTTTATATTTTCTGCGGGTTTCCGATTAAGCCACGAAACCTCCAGCTAAAGAATAAGTTGCCTTTGTTACAATTAGAGACTCCTTTGGATTTTCTTTCTAAGGATTGCTGTTGTCGATTTTCTCTTGACGGGTTATTTTTGTCGGCTTTATGTTCTCGCCATTTTTTGCGCCGGGCTTGAAAACAATAAAAATATCACGCGTGACATACCATAGCTAAAAAACTAACTTTTCAGTTCTGTTTGGAAAGTTTGAATTATTATTACGATGTTACAAAAAAAATTTCGAATAACTAAAACAGTGTTTCGAATATAGAATCCAAGTTTCAAAGAATCGCTAAATTTTTCGAAGAATGAAATCGAAGAATGAACTAATCGATGAATATTTGAAGTTGAACGTTCATGCATGAAGCGCGTTGGCTGTAAATTCCCATTTATCATTTACTGCTGTGCACCAATGGGGCCGGCATCGAAAAGGAAACCGAGCGAAATTTTCCCGTTATCTTCATGTTTTCGTCATGTTTAACTTTGCATTTCAATTCCCACTTCCGCTGGAAGACTTTAAAAGATGCCGCAGGTGTGCTTATATAGTCTCTAATGCATGCAAGCAGGTAGCTCTCCAAACAATCTTGAATTACCTATTGTTAAGACAAATGTCAAACGGAACGCTTCCTTGGTGCATTTTGTTCCAATGTTGTTAGGCACCCAAACTGTCGCCGCAAAAATTAATGACATTGTTTTAAAACCACAAAACTATTCCTTCCCCTTTGAAAATTATGACTAGGTTATCGCCAATTAATGTTGCCCTCGGCTTTTCAATGTCCAGTTTTCTCAGTTCATTATGAAACGATATAACCAGGAGTTGAGACGAAATAAGGTGAGCCAAGTCACTTTTTAAAATAACGTTGACTTTTTAACAGTTGACTGTTACCCATTATAGCAATATTTATGTTCTCGAAATAATCCTTTCACGTTAGTAGAAGTCATTTTTATATTACATATTTTCTTTTTTTCGGCCGTTCGGACAATTTCCGATGTTTACACAGCATAAACTTGTCCTCGTGTGGGAATTAATGCAATCTTAACTCTGTCAATAGGTGACTGTTTTTTCAGTACTGATGGGTCCTAAATGTGAAGTCATATTTAAGTCTTTTCGCCTTCAAGTTAATTCCTAAGGATGAATTTTCACTGCCGTGTAACATTTACTCGCGTTTTACGTGGTGTACAATGAAACAAGAAACAATATATGATGTGTTTATGCAAGCTGTCAATACTTTGTCTCCATTTCACTTACGCACGTAAAACGCAAGTGAAAAGTACACGAAAGTGAAAATCCACTTAAATTAACAGTGATTATAGTGCAACTTTTCTATGAGGTTATCATAAGTCACTAAAACAAAAGATATGCTGACTCCACCTGCCAAGGCTTTCTGCAAATACCACCATCTGCCTTACCGATGAATGGTTCAATTATCTTAGTTTTCTTCTCTTGTATTGTTTTCTCTTTTTTGGCATTCATTGCGGAGCTAAACAGGCCGCGCGTCAGACATGCGCTCATCCTAGAGTGAACGTACTATTATTTCCTCGTTCTATAAGGTCCAATAAGGCCAAAACGAACCATAATTTTACATAGCAATCAGCACATAATTTCCCAGTCGAACCGGGCTTTCTTCTACATAATTATTAGATGTAACACGCACATAATGTCTTGCTCTATATCAGTATTAACTGCTGAGCCAAACGCGTCATCAGCTAGACAGAAATTAGAGTTCACTTGTTCACTGTTTCGTGCTTTACGCATTAACTGTCGAGCCACATAAACAAGCCATCAAATAGTTAGAAACTGAAGTAAACTTGTTCACTGTTTAGTGTTTTACACATTCACTGTCGAGCCAAATAAACAAGCCATCAAATAGATAGAAATTAGACTTAAGGCGCTCATAATTCCGTTTTCTATACATTTTCTCTCTAAGCAAACGAGCTATCATATACAACTTAAATTAAACTATATGCGCTTTTCATCTATTTTGGTAGTTTGCCCTCCCTGTATAGATTCATATGAGCCTTAAAATACATGGAAACTAGACTTAAGTAACGGACACGTAATTATTTTTTGATGTTACAATCATGACACGGCATTTATTCCTTGTTATACTGTGACCGTAGTTGAGTTATTCCAGCCACCAAATTCAAAAAACCATTGATTTATTGTTATGTTGTAGCCATGGCTAACTTGTACGAGCTATCAAATACATAGAAACTAAACTAAACTAGTTATTGCACCAAAGCTCTGGAATGACTTGCCATTATAATCAAACAGTGTTCCACAGTTGACTCCTTTAAATCGAGATTAAAAACTTTTCTTTTTAACAGTGTCTATAGTTAGATTAGGTAAATAACTTGTTGTAAAAAGCATTGAGACTTCCATGTGTTGTAAAATGCGTTTTTCAAGCACCTTTTTATTATTATTATTATTATTATTATTATTATTATTATTATTATTATTATTATTATTGTTATTATTATTAAACTAAAGGGCACGTTATTTATTCCTTTTTATACTGTAACCGTGGCTGAGGAATACTGGCCAAACTAGACTTTTCTCTTTATACTAACCATGGCTGAGTTATACGAGCCATCAATTACACAGAAACTAGACTTAAATGGAACATTACTTACTTCTTGGTTTTTTTTAATCCTGTAAATGGCTTTAATCCCATGATCGTTTCTAAGTTATGCTAGCCAAACAAGACTTAAAGGGCACATCATTTTTGCCCTGTTATCTTGTTAGCGTGGCTGAGATATACGAGCTTTCGAATACATAGAAACTAGACTTAAAGGGCAGTTCATTTATTTCTTGTTTTGTTTAACCGTTAAGGGCCATACAATACATAAGAACTATACTTAACGGGCACTTCATTTATTTCTTGTTGTATTGTAACCGTTGCCGGCTAGACTTAAAAAGGCACATCATTTATATCTCTGATTTTTTTCTTTTGCTTCCAAACTAAACGATAAATCAAATACCATCCTACTCAATATCCTACGCCGTAAAAAAATGGCCATCTTTATTTGTTTTTCGCCTAAGTACACCAAACTCCCACATAGTAGACAAAAATCCTTTTTTTAGAAATGAATTCTGTTTTATCTTTAGATGAAACTAGCCGTTTCAAAGCTTTTATTCTATCTTTTCTTCAATACATTCTCAACTGAACAGCGATGACTAACGTAAACATTACTGTTCAGTTTAAAAAATGAGATTCATGTTGTATACCATATTTGGAAAAGACGTATGCCTTAACTATTATGGTACCGAATAATTTAAGCCACCCTTTTTTGTTGCCTAGCAGACTGTGGTTTTTCTTGGAGAATTTGGTAAAGGAAAAACAGGTTATATCATTGTCTTAGGATAGCAAACACTTTAGTCGTTCGTCAAACGCTTAAGATTAAACAACTTACAAATATCTAACCAGCGTCTTTCTATGTCATTACATAGAATGAAAAAAAAAACATTAACAACCGACACCTACTTTGCAAAACGCTCAAGTGAGCTAGCGAGTGAAATACCGATGTGTGAAGAAGACAACAGTGCGAACTGTGTTTTCTAACTGTGGATCATTGAAAGAGAAATGACTAACTTTGCCCTTTAGTCTACTTAACTTTTTATCACGCAGATGTGTCCTAACGATGCAATTACATATCCCAATACTAGTTACCGCTAAACTTCTACGGATGCTCACGTTTCCGACTCAAGCAATGGTTCGTAGAAGAATTCATGGAAGATACTGATAGATGCAGCTTTCTAGTTTTTCGCGATAAAATTGTCATGCAAAACAATTTTACCCGTTAACACCACATTTGATGACAGGGGAAATGTTTCTTACACCGCCTTGAGCAATTGTCAATAACGTATGATAAACGAACAAAGGTTGTGGAAACTGTGTCATGTTAAGTCGAGTGTTAACTACACAAACATTTTAAATGAATAGCTCAAACACTGTGAACTTGAAAACTGTCAAATATAACGATAAAATGTTCCTTCTTTAATTATTCTGTCCGTCTCTGTCGCTTTTTCTGTATATGTGTTTTCTCTCGAAGCTAACAATTCAATCTGGTGCTCTAAATTGATTTGTGCGCGCTTGCTCTATACCCAGGGGCTGTCTATATAATAACAGCTGATAACCTGTCAGTAGGGAGCCAATCAGAGCGCGCGCTTGCTCTATACCCAGGGGCTGTCTATATAATTAGTACATGTCTGGTCACAGGGATGAAACGCAAAAAGAAACGTCACTTCCGGTTTTCAGAGCCTTGAAATTTGAGTCACTTAAAGAGCCAGTGTCACCCGAAGTGCTTTGCACGCTTGTGTTTTTGTTTTGAAAAAGCTTTTAGCGCTTGGCTGGCGCGTTTGCATGACTTTTTGCAAATTATCCCGTGCCGTACTGGCCTTCCAGCGAGCTGATATGTACAGAAGTAGCCTCTGAAAATAAAAATAACTTCATCGCTATATGTTACTGGAGAAAACAACTGTAGATCTGACTTTGTAGTCAACGCGTATGGAGCTATTATAGCACCCGATAGATCGATCGATCTCGATGGACGTAAAACCAGAGCAGCCACTTCCACTATATAAAAACGAGCGGATCCGTTCGGATAGTTCGCAGTTGTTTTTTAGATGTTACTACTATTTTGTCTCTGCTGTCTTTGTTGTTCAGTGTATATCAGTGTTATCGGGGGCAGGATGTGATGATAGAGAGCGTCACCATTAAATAGGTAACAGGCAGCTCAAAATTAAAGAATAACGGGGAAACCACGAAAACGTAGCCCAGCATTTGAAAAGAAATGTGCTATCATAAGTCTGGGAAATCTTTTTTTTTTTTTTCGTTATAACAGAATGAATGTAGAAGAATACTTACATAATTAAAGAGAAACAGACGTTGGGCTAGTTTTTGCGTGTATATAAGTTGTTTGAGTTTATTTAAAAACTTGTGATTGACAAAATTTTACTTTCGTGTCAGAAATCATGCCAATGCCAATCATGCCAATGTTTACATAGGTGTAATGTTGGCATGATTTCCGACACGAAAGTAAAATTTTGTCTATCACAAGTTTTTCGTGTCAGGAAACCTCACGAATATAATCGTTCTAAAAGGCTAATCGAGAGACAACACAAAACATTTTTGCAGCTTAATGACAAGGATTTCAAGAATCTTTCTGGTGATCATCAAAGAACAAACATCATTTGGGAAGTTCAGAATAACGAGTAAATCGTCAGATCAATGTCATAACGGCGAATACATTCAACTGTGGGAACTATGAAACTAAACTGCGGACATGAAATACAGAAACCAAGAAAACTTCAATAACGGTCGATTCTGGAGAGCTCAATAATGGGAAAGAGTCAGGACTCTTCTGGCAATGATGCATGGAATATTTTTAAAATTTATTAAATACGCGCGTACGGGGAAAATCCTGACTGGCCGATAATTCCGAGCAACATACACTATATATCAGCTCAAAGTAAAACACATGAGACTCAAACTGAAAGCTGTCAATAAAGTCCTTGAACTCTGTAAGGTGCGGATGATTTTTTTGATAGTTCATAACTTAAACCCGTACCAAATGCAAACGTACACAATCGCCTTTCGTGGACTTCAATAATTATGACCAATTATCTCCTCCAGACAACTTATGCATAAAGAAATGTTTGCTCTTGTAGATCAGAAACATCAAGACACAAAGACTTCTTTGCAATCTTTTTGACAGCAACTAAACTTAACAACCAATTTCTTTCCTCGTCCAGCTGTTCCTAAGCTGAAGACCAGCGAGTCCTAACATGCTCCTGAGCACACGTTTCCTTCCGATTCATTCCTGCGTTGTCTTTGCAAATCAAAATCTACGATATTTTCGAGGATCCAAACACTCCGATTAATTCTTCATCCATAGAGACTGCGCAACGCTTGGTTAAGAGCCCTTCGAAACTTGTCTATTACACCTCGAAGGATTCTACTTTGAATGGCTTTGTGGGCTTGTTGCCAAAAAGTTAACACACTAACACGACTGTTTACGCCAGGACAGCCCCAATAGTCGAGTTGGAAGATAGGGTTCCCATGCACCCATATGATGTATTTTTCTAACCTACATTTTTGCAATCCTCAAGATGTCTAGTAAACGAAATTTTATGTTCCCATCTCAAAATATTGTCCCAAGGCCTCGTTTTGGCGGCCTTCTTGGCGGCCATCTTGTTCAGCCATCTTGGCGGCCATCTTGGATTTTTCACAAAGTTTATTATCGACAATCACTTTTGAACTGGACATAGAACAGTGCATTATTTCTTCGAGTAATCAATTTAGAAAGTTAATTAATAGTTTTAACTTTCTTGTTAAATTAAAATAAGAAACACTTGAAAAATCCAAATAATTTAGAATTAGAATCCAATGTCATTTCGATCTTAAATAAAAACATGTGAAGCCATTTGTTGTAGTTTTTAAATATGATTTAGGTTTATTTGCAGTTGTTTTTTTACGAAAGAGTAAAGGTTAAAAAAAACTTTAGAAAAAGATAACAAAAGCTGTCAGGCACCCCGGTAGAAGGAGGCCTGGTAACTAGAAAAACGGAGCACGCGCAGTCCTTCTTATTAAATCCAACATGGCGGCGTATGTAAGTTCTTTTGGATGAGCCGTAAAGAACTGTACTTTAAAGCTTTTGATTTGCTTAAATAGTGCAAGAAAACACATTCTTGCAATTTTTAAGAGATGAAACGTAAATGTGATAACGCTGATGGACAAGAATTTCTTCGAAAGAAAGCTGCAGTGCATTGTATTTTACACGTGAGTGGTATTCAGCATGGTGATTTCACACCACTTAATAATGTCAAGGGGTCTGCAACTGAGAAGCTATCTTATTTACATGATATTCGGCACAGGCGCCTCATGGAACCTCGAGATTCACCACATCGCATGGAAGATATCTGTAATCAGATCCCAGACACTCTTGCTGGTGTAAATTTAGAAGTAATTGGCTACCATCGAGGTTGTTATCAGAAGTTTACCAAAAACCAAGATCGGTTGAAGTGTAGTACAACACCTAGCGAAAGTGCAACAACAACACGCTCTCCTCGTAAAGCGTCATCTTTATCTGCTATGCGGCTGTTTTCTCCAGAGTGCATTTTCTGTGAAAAGCTTGAAGTGAAAATGTATGGAAAAAGAGAGCGATGCATCAAGTTTCCAATGTTTAAAGACAAGGACGGAACTCTGAAGGAACCTACCTGGAAACGGATTGAGCCTCGAGCCCTTGAACTAGGTAACAGCCGTCTACATCGCAAGGTTCAAGGCGAAGACCTATTTGCGAGAGAGGCACAATTTCACCCATCCTGTCGCAACTCGTTTAACTTGATGTACGCCAATTACCTGCGTGATACTGCTCGAACTCTAAACAGTGACAAACTTGAAACAGATCAGGAACGTAAGGCATCCGTGCATAGACAAGCATTTTCTGCTGTGCTTGATTTCATTCAAGACTCCGTCATTGGGCAGAAGAAAGTCGTGTTGCTTTCATCTCTGCGTCTTATCTACATTAAAGAGTTAGAGCGGAATGGTTTCCCCAATGCAGAATACAGGGGGAAAAGTTAAAAGCACGAATTGAAAACCATGCAATTCGTGAACAGATTGCCTTTGCCAAGGTCAACCCAGGCGACAAAGGGTGTATAACGTATAACCTGGTCTACAGTGCAAGTATCTCGGTGGCAGAGGCAGTTTCCTTCGCATATCAACTGGGATCCAAAGACAAGTACCAGGATGTTGCTCTACTCCTTCGCAGTTCAATCCAGCGGGCATTTAAAGAGGCAAAGCCACTTCCATGGCCTCCTTCAGCAGAAGATCTGGAAGTCAAGTCATCAGATGAAGTTCTCCCCTCTGACCTTCTAAAGTTTCTGAATTATGTTATTTCTGGTGATTCAGATGTGGAGAGGTGTGAGAAGACTGGACGTATCGTGCTTTCTATAGGCCAGGTATTACATATCCCTCCTTTATTACTTTACTTATTACTTTAAGTAACACGTCGTGTTACTTTTTGTTGCAGTCTAAAACCATGCTTATCACTCCCTTTTCCTTTCCAGGACATCTGCCGTGCTTCAACGAAGGGAGAGTGGAAGTTTCCAAAGCACATTCTCCTTTGCGCTACTGTACGACACCTATATCGCAGTAAACAACTTACCACAATACTCAGCAGGCTGGGTCACTGTGAGACCTATGACTTTGGCTTGGAACTAGAAACTGCACTGGCCAAGGCTCTCGATGAGGTTTCTACTTCCCTAACTCCTCAAATTATTACTGGTGAGGGCAACGAAGTGTTCCATCTTGAGTGGGACAATATGAACAAAATAACGACAAAGATCCATGGATCCAATGTGGTTAACAGTACCGGTGGGATCATGATACAGGAAGTAAAACCAGGGTTTGATGCCAACGGGAAAGACCGGAAACTTCCTAGCTACGAACGGAGTACGGCACGCTCCCTGAAAGTTGACACTCCCGAGACACTAGCCCCTATCCACATCTACAATCGGGTAGGGCCAAAGTTTCCTACAGGTGCTGTGTTCACTCCGCCTACCGCCAACAGTGAAGTTTACTCAAAGTGCATCCGAGTGTATCAAGTCTGGTTACTTGCACGGGTAGTGGGGAGCAGTGGAGAGAAACAACTTGTCCCAGGGTTTGGTGGCTTTATCTCAGCTACTGGCATCAAGCCTAGCCGAAAGTCAACCATAGATTATTTCACTCCCATCAACCAGCCATTTACAGAGTTCTCAGTGATCAAGGAGCTGCTGAGGCGGTCAGAGGATGCCACCATGGAGGTCGGTCAGGCGTATGTGCTGAACACCTTTGATCTTGGTGGCTGCATGAAGGCCCTTCCCCTGATTTGGAAATTTCCAGAGGAGTATAAGAAGCATGTAGTTCTTCCAGGGCCATTCCACACAGGAATGAACTATATGGGCATGGTTACAGGAAACAAATGCAGGGGCTCAGGCTACTCTGAGATCTTAATAGAGGCTGAGCTTGTCACCACTGGTTGCCTAACTAGCGTGTTAAAAGGAAAGGCGTACGCTAAGGCCCTGTTCTGCCTTAAAACAGTCAGTGAAGCAATGCAGCGATTACTATTTGAGCGATTTGCTGAGGAAGAGAATGTTGAGGTCAGCGACCCTATGGCACTGCTTAATTTAGTACAGAAGTGTAATCGTGAGAACCTTGATATCACATTACAGGACCCCTCTACGCTCACCGTCCTAGAGAAGTACGTGTCCTATGAAGCTCGGGTGCGCAGCGGTCACCTTGGAAAGACAGCTACATTCTGGCTGAGTGTGATACAACATACACGTCTCATACTTATGTTGCAGTTTTCTGTGAAAACCAACAACTTTTCCCTTTTTCACAAGTGTAATGGGGATATGGCTGACCTGTTTTTCGCATATGATGGGCCAAACTACTCAAGGTAATTTACATTTCAGACTGAAACTTCTTTATAAGCCACACTGATTTTTTTAATTTTTTACACTTGTAACCAAATAGCTACACACATTCTATCCGTTGGCCTTTCCGCAGGTACCTGGTGTGGCTGGACATGTTTTTGACAAATATTGACAAATCTCATCCTGGAGCCAAGGAACTGCTCCCGAAGGGTGGCATTGCAGTAGCGCGGTCCTTGATACCTGGTGCTCTCAGTGCAGTTGACAAGACGATGGAGGAAACATTCATGAAGTTCTCTAAGTCCGCAGGTACAAAATTATTGTATTAACTGCTTTGTTGTTTAGATTGACAGATAAAAGCAGATAAACTTATTCCAAAATGGCGGACAATACATTATTCTTTTGTCTTCATGTTAATTGGCCCTCGTTGCCTCGATCGTATCTGCAGAATTCAAAAGAATCATTGGCTTAAAACGAGGCAATAAGGGCTAATTAACATATAGGCAAAAGATTAATGCATTTTCCGCCATTTTTGAATAAGGTGTATGATATTGCAATTGCTAAAAATATAATATGCTATCCCTCCGTTGTGGAATATAACTAATTTGCCGCTAATTTGTCCTCCGTTACCCTTTGAAAGATAACTGTTACGGGTTTTATACAGAGGGGCCTTATTAATAAATGTTGTCCAGGCGTAATAACAAGCTATAGATAGCAATGTATATTTTTGTAGTTAGTGTAACCTGTTGTTTTTACGATATTTATTTTACAGGTGGTTTCGTAGGGCTCTTTTCCATGTTTGGTGCTTACCAACGGTGGTGCCGTACAACTTCAACTCGCGCTCAGTACTTTGAGAAGATGCTTGAGATGTGTGGCCTTATTGATGATCCAGACTGCCCTAAGGCCGGAAAACACCGCGAGCTAGAGAAAGCGGAGATAAAGAAATCAGAGGAAGCAGTTAAGCGTACTATCGCTGCTATACGCAACTTCACAAACCCTTTCTCTATAGCCGACAAAGACCACCTCTACAGCCTAGCGTCCGGTGCTCCTGTTTCACCAGAGGTGGAGTTTGATGTGCTCCGTGCTGAAGCAGCTGGTAAAGAGGCCAAGGAAATGTTTATCCGAGATCGGTGTGTAAGTGGCTCCGCTGAAACGCTGTTCTTTCAGCCAATCACGAAACAGAAGCTGAAAACCATGGAAGATTCTAACAAAACAGTCAAGCTCACTGCCTCACAGGGAAAGGTAAGTGACCCCACTTCCCTACTATAACTCCAATAATTATATTATTGTTGTAGGGTATGATATTTAAACTTATGTTAGGTGTGAAACATTGGTAATTTTACTTTGCAGGTTATCCAATACCGTGAGCAAAGTGACCTTGCTTTCATGCTACTAATCAAATCCCAGCACCTTGATGAGCCAATTGATCTTGACGAACTGATGCGGTATTCACTCACCCCTGTCCCTCACAGCCTTGGTACAGCTGACGGTTTCTTTAATAAGACGAACAAAGCTGCAATGCTACATTATTTGATGGAAGATGCCCCTGAGGAAGTACCTTATCCAACCGATAGCATTTACATTCAGGATGGCAACGCGCTTTTTCACGCCCTAAAAAACCTCCCGCCAACGTTTGGTGAGATATGCCTCCAGGTCCTAGATCAGATGGTGGCTAAGAAGAATTTTGTCTTCTCAACTGATTCTTACCATGCTGACTCTATCAAAGCCCAGGAGAGACTTCGTCGTGGTTTCTCACAGCGTTATATCATAGAGGGGAAGTCAACAAGGAAGCCTGTTGACTTCAAGCTCTTCCTTGCAAATGAGGAGAATAAGCTTCAGCTCTGTCAGCTTCTACTACGCGTATGGGGGGACAAGGCAGCAGCATCTCGGCTCGACAAATGTGGGACAGCTGTGGCAGTGATGGAAGGCAAGGCGTACCAGCTGGCCACATCAGATGGCGACGTAAGTATATCAAAATTCAAAGGCTGTTTCTATTCTCATCAAATGCAAATTACTACAATATTTAATCATAACTGACACAATGACAAATTTCAGGTGACTGTAAGCGAGATCCACGAGCTTGAGTCGAACCAGGAGGAGACGGATACACGAGTTGTGCTGTACCTCAATTATGCTGTCAAACTTGGGTACAAGTCAGCTGTGGTTAGAACACCCGACTCTGACATATTATTTATCCTCCTTCACTACGCTCACTCCATCCCACTCACCATCTACCTGGATACTGGGTCAGGAAAGCATCGTCAAATTGTAAACGTCAGTGAGCTATCAGAATCGAAAGGAGCTGACTACTGTACTACGATGCTTGGTCTGTACGTTTTCACTGGAGAAGATGTAACGAGTGCATTTAAGGGCAAGGGTAAGGTGGAACCCTTGAAAAAGCTACAAAAACATCCAAGGTACCATGCTGCGTTTAGGTGAGAGTGTTTTCTTAAGATGATAGTTTTAGCACATAATACTACACCATTATATTTCTAGTCGAGCAGCATGGATTTTATATTATAAATAGTGTTGTTGTTGTTGTTCTTTGTTTAGAAAACTCGGTGATGAGTGGTCTGTAGATCAAAGCACAAGGGAAGAATTGGAGGCATTCACATGCCTGATGTATGGAAACGCCCGGGAGAAGTCTGTAGATAGTGTGCGTAGCGCTATGCTAAAGAAGATGGTAGGGGAAAACGAGGTTCTGACAACAAAATCTAAAGTGGACCTCTCCCGGCTTCCTCCTTGCAGAGACAGCCTTGTTCCACACATTGGCAGAGTGAACTACCGCCTCGCTAACTACAAACGAGCTCACGAAGCGATCTTCTGGCGCCCAAAACCCTACGATCCTGGTCACGGTTGGGAGAAGACCGAGGAAGGTATTTTAGAGCCTGTGTGGTCGAACGGGCCTGTGCTTCCCCCGTCCCTTGTTGACTTGCTGCAGAAAACTGTTGAGGAGGCGGAGGATGGAGAAGAAGACGATGAACTAGAAATTGATTTTGAAGAGCTTTTTAGTGATGACGAGGACATGTAGTTACATTTAAACCCCGCTGTTATTTAATAACAGTGTTTCAATTACGTGAAAATACTGCTTTCGACACCATATTGTTCTAAATGGACTTCATGAGAATCTTTTTAATAGTGGACTGTACCTTTTAAAACTTGAAAGAGTAATAGAGACGATGCGTTTCACTTTCAGACGAGTATTTCTAAGTATAATTGACGTTAATCAAGATTCTGAGTGTGAATAACACTGACTTTACTATATTGTTTTACTTAAATTGTAATTTACTGGTT
This sequence comes from Siderastrea siderea, assembly GCA_964030785.1. Taxonomy (NCBI): domain Eukaryota; kingdom Metazoa; phylum Cnidaria; class Anthozoa; order Scleractinia; family Rhizangiidae; genus Siderastrea; species Siderastrea siderea. The sequence goes on from OZ034978.1 coordinate 32,494,832, forward strand.
AAATTTATGAATATTGAAATTGTAATGTATTCCTTATTGCAAATGTAAACTAACATGAGGATTTTGGCCTGTTTTGATGTCCACTTCAAAAGTGTTTGTCGATAATGAACTTTGTGAAAAATCCAAGATGGCCGCCAAGATGGCTGCCAAGATGGCCGCCAAGAAGGCCGCCAAAACGAGGCCTTGGGACAATATTTTGAGATGGGAACATAAAATTTCGTTTACTAGACATCTTGAGGATTACAAAAATGTAGGTTAGAAAAATACATCATATGGGTGCATGGGAACCCTATCTTCCTACTAGACTACAATAGTTCTCAGTTGCTATAGCAACTGCGAACTAATAAGACAAAAACAAGAGTAAGAATATTGACGTCTCCATCTCCAGACTGTAAAGACTATTATTGGAAAAATGAAGCAAAAGTAACTTGATATAGTGTTGAATTGTCATTTTAGTTATGTTTGCCTGTTAAATGTTCCATCAAAACAAAACGTTAACATTTTTCAGGGAGATTTAACTGAATTCAGGGGATCGCTTTATTCCAGGTCAAAATTATGCAAATTAGATATCTAATTAATTCAATTACACTGGTCGAATCGTTTAGTAAACCACAATTTCGCTTTCTCCTCAATAATTTCGGTGGCCACTTTCAAGCTTACCTGTTTAACTGTTTCACAGCAGAACTATGATGCAGTTAAAGAACGTAGAAGCATGTCACTACACACTCTATTCATTCTGTTATTTGTCCTTTTATTTCCCATTCTCTACGACACAAGCACAGCTACTTCCAAAACAGATTTTCGTTGGCAAATTTGCTCCTTCGTCTATAGCCTTTACAGATCTCGATTGTTGGACTGGGCAGTTTAGCGCTAAAGGAGCACAAGGCCCACAAATAGCCAGCTTTTTATCCTGGCAGTGTCTAAATGAGGGGTTACGGGAGGAACTTCTGTGCAGACGAAGTACTGAGTATGTTTTCTAACATCTTCCCTGAAAAACGTTTTTCTTGCATTATTCACATCGTTATCAGACATTGGAAGAAGTGATGAGCTGAAATTCTTCAAGCTTGGAAACATTTGGAAAACGTCTGTGTGCTGCTGTGAATTGCGCGCATTGTCTGTGCAAGCATGTGCAATGCGGGCATACATGTAGCATCAATGAGAATACTCTATTTAACAATTAGATTATGAGCCCGAGATTTCTATCGCGTGATAGTTGATGAGGCCGAAGGCCGAATCAACTATCACGCATAGAAATCGAGAGCGAATAATCTAATTGTTTTAGTATAAATCTACTAGACGTTCAAAACTGAACAGCAGACACTACATGTTTTTATTGAAAAATGATATAAATAGGTCACACCGCGCCCGGAAAACACTCTACTCACTATCTACAACAGAATAGATAGTGAGTAGCGTAGCCAATCAGAGAACAGCATTAGTGATAGAACGCTAGTAGATTTATACTAAAGCGATCTAGCTATGCACCTTCTTCTTTCCGTAAAACACGGAATGGTGCCGCATCTAGTACATGGTGCATGCACTGCACCTGTTGTTGTTTGACGCACTGAACTACGCAAGTTACATAATGTACGCGAGTAAAGGTCCCGTCCGCATTCCAGTTCGATAGTGACCCTGATAGTCGATAGTGACTTCAAACATCGCCTGGATCAAGTCACTGTCTGCGGCATGAAGTAGCATAATCCGTTAAGAGTATTAATAACCCTCTCGATAGTTTGCCAACTTTAAGCATTATCATCTCCTCCAGGTGCAAACCAAGGACGCGTACCTCGTTGTAATTCTAGATTATAAAATAGCTTTTTTTTCTTCTTAAGACTTCCAACAGAAGTGTCTTTTAACGATAGCTTGATCTAGCTATCCTAGGCCATGTTGGCGAACTCCTTCCGTCTGGCAGAAATGTTATTGCAATCGTTATGGTGCGCCCTTAGTACGCGCACTACTCACGAAGCTTGGTTTCGCGCTGCGAGAATTTTGTACCTTAGATGCGGTGCCTTTTGAACTAACACATAAAGCATGAGTGACAACCGGTTGTGCATGGAAGCTTTCCTTGACATTCAATGCTTTCAGGAATGAATCCGCATATGCGGTTGTAGTATGTTTTCTTATACTAGTACCGAAATCGAATCGCTGCATACAAGTATGTCAACATGCTTTTAGCAATGCAAGTGAGTTGTACATGTAGGTAACACCCAAGATGGCCCCCTGAATCAACCACATCCTCTTCAAACAGTGGAATTATTTGCAATAGGTATCTATGGCTGTTTAGTTACTCTTGTGTTTTGTATAGTGGATAAACAATAAATAATTATCCAAAAATAGGACAAATAAGTAGCACTTCCATCTTTTAACCGCACAAGTCAAGACGCTTTAACTAACCCAATTCAACACAACTTTTTTCATTTCTGGCCATTTATCAGCCCCCAGGAAAGATAATTCACTGTCATATATTCTTTTACTAGTTAGAACGAACAATTTATGGTTGTCTCGTGTAAAGTTTGAGACGTTAGTAATGAAAAAATAAGCTACCACCATGCAATCATCAAGTGTGAATTAATTAAAACTTCTCATTTGCATAATTATGACCACAGAATTATCTTTCAATTTTTCATTCTCAGAAACCTTCTATGCCAACTTTGATAGCATTATTGTAATCTTTAAACGTATTTCAGTAGATCATTACCATCAGACATTGTTTGAGACAATTATGCTGTATGTTTCCACACCAAAGAAGTATCGCTGGCGGAGGCCATTTTGAATAATTACCCCCACTACTTTTACCACCCTCTCCTGGCTAACACAGAGCAAATCCCGATTGCCTCCAATCTTCAAAATGTTCGCCATGATGTCTAGTATTAACGTGCCCAGTTTGATGCTTTTATCATAAAGTGCAGTACTCACCCCTTATTTGACACTTATCTGCCGGACTATATGAAACGATGCGAAAAATCTGCGAGAAATGCCTCGGCAAACCGAATTTTGTGCGGATAAAGTTGATGACTGACAGTTACTTTATTTTGGACTCACACTGAACGTAAAAAGCTTCATTTTAAAAACAGTTTCAAGTTTTGCTTTTAACATGGAAGTTTCCACATTTGTCTGGACTTCTTTTTTTGCAAAATTGTGGCGGGGACTGTGTATGCGTCGTACGATTGACCGCTGTGAAATATGGGAAGGCGAGCTTCAAATGTAGGCGAGTTTGTTGTAGGTGAATTGACCAGCGTTGAGTCTAGAATTGGTAATATCCCACCCCTTAACTACAGAAATTTTCCCAACGACGTCATTTCTTGATTTGGTTGGACATAATTTCGCGACACTAAACTTTTGCGAATTTGGAGAATTTGGTTGACTATTTTTTCCTGATGAGTTATCGACTTTCTTTTTTCGCGAATTGACTTTCCGCGATTTTAAACAAAATATCGGGAAAAACACGAGGTTATTATGTCACGAAAATTTCATGTAATAAGGTAGATTATTATATGGCTAGAGCTAGTAAATATATAACGCTCGCTTTGATTGGCCAGTACTCGGGGCGGGATTTTCCCGTAGTGCCCACGGGCATTATGAGCGATGTTAATGTCCGGCTGGTAAAGCGGGAATATATGTAGGAAATGTGAAAATACATTTGATTCAAATAGTTGGAATGATTTGAAGCTAAATGAAAAGAGTCAGTTTCTTTGAAAGTTTTTACTTTTTCTTGTGCGATATAAATTTTTTGTGTGTAATAAAACTGCTGAGTTTTGAATGCTTTCCGGTAAACTGTTTCGTACATCCCAGTCCGCCACGGCGCACTTTTTAAGTAATAAAGTGTTAGGCACAGCCATATAATAAACTTCTTATTAACTCTCACTAGCTCGGGACCGTACTGGGAGAATATTGCCCTCAGTCTTTCTTGTACGGACCTCGCTTCGCACAGTCCGTAGCAGAAAGACCTCGGGGAATATTCTCCCAGTACGGCCCTCGCGCTCAGTTAATAAGAAGTAATTAACTGTGTATTTAAAAACAAATGGTGTACCAATATTTTGCGGAAAATCTTGTCATGCTTGGGAATTATCTTTTTACGGATTCTGAAATATGAAATGACAGTAAAATGCCATGTGGGCTACAAACTCCTTTAGTAAACTGACTACTTTCGTCAGAATAAATACATAGTTCCTTAACGACTGTCACGTGATATCACAAAGAGGAACTTCATTTCACACCCTACGGCATATCGCCTGGTTTCACATACGAATTACGACTACTGCATTGAGCTAGGTAAACTTTAGAATACTGGTTTTCTATTGTATCTCACAATATTAAACGTTTTAATCGCATGTTTGGCGATATTTTTACACGTTTTTTCTTATTCAACAGCGGAATTCGAATGCTGCAACAGCGATAATGTTTCAAACCATTAACGACGGGGACGTCAACACTCTCCGTGAAATTCTAAAGGAGCAAGGCTCACAGCTGAACAACATCAGAACGGTAACATATCATTTCTTCTTCAAGCCTAACACGTTTCAGTGTGCCGTTACTCATTGTGCCGTAACGTTTTTACTCAGTTTGTTCTCCTCTTTTTACACGCTGTGCTTCGGGAAACATGTTTCTTGTCTTTTGTGATTGACCTTCTGCAGGAGGTATTCTTTAGTTTTATTGGATCTCCACGGCAAAATGTAAGGGAGTTATTGCAAGGCGTTCCATATTTTAGCTTGAAAATACAAGAGAAGTTATAGGGATGCGGAAAAAACATGATTTATGCTCTCTCAAGTGTGTTATGCCGTTTCTCTATGAACGTTCAATGATTCTTTACTGGAGCAGATGTTTTTTTTTTGTTGTTCTGACAATTAACGGACCGTTGCGCGGCAAACATCAAGCGACTGTGAAGTATTGCGACAGCTATGTGTTGAGAAAATGTCCACATTTTTATGGGACGTTAAAAATGACCTATATTCCTTACGTTTTAAATTATATATAAAAACGTTTATTCATAAGCTGACACATTGTTGTCCTAGTGATGATAGATAAAATCACTCGTTTAGTCGTGGTTCCTTTCATCCTGTTACAGGTTATACAACCAACCAGGTTCAACGTTTGTAAAGTTTGTTTTGCTTTAATTTTTTCCGTTTGTTTCATAAAAAATTGTCACTCAATATTCAGTTTTAGTTTTTACTTGAAATGTTTCCTATTCAAGGTATTGTTTATCAAGTACTACTGTAGCGTTAATTTTTACTCCCTATTTTTCTGTTTTCCGAAAATAATCTTGTCAAATTGGCCATGAACATTTTTTAACCAAGCAAAATCCAGTGTATTTTTTTTCTTTGCCAACCAGTTTCCGCTCAAAAACGCAGTGTTTATTTGCCCCTTTATTAATCTAGCGCAACAAGTCAGTAAGTATGAAATCAGTCAGCAAGTATGATATGAAGTTCCCAGCATGTTCTAAATTTGCCCCCCAACAAAGACCCTTATTGTGTTCTATAATTTTGTCATTCAATGAAACAGTCTCCTTATAATTTTGCTAATGTAACTTTTGAACGAATAAAATAGCTCTTACGACAACACTGCATAGAGTTATAAAAAATTTATAATCATCACTTTACCATACGTACATTTGTGGCGTTGTTTTTTAGCAGCTGCAATAATTTTCAATATTTTGGTTTTTTTTTCTACTAAAATGTAAGTCAGTGTATATCGGTGTTTAAGCATGACTTGGTTTACAGAAAGGATCCACGCAAAGATCCGAATTCATTTTCTCGCTCTAAATGTCATCAAAACAAGAAAAAAACAAACAACTGAAGCTGTCAAATTTTTAATTACAAGTGTTTTTCTCTTATTGGAACCATAAAAGGCTTGTTAACACTTAGTAATTGATATCATGTTATTTGCGGTAACTAAGAGCTACTAGGAAACTAAATACTGAAATGCGCCAACACGAGGCTAATTCGTCGCCTAATTCCCGAGGTCAAACAAATTTGACAAATGTTCTAAAATTACTATTTGGGAAAAAACCGAAAGCAAAGAGTATCTAAAGAAAGTACAGTTTTTTAAATATTTTTTTTTATGTAAAGTTTTTTACACTACAGTGGAGTCCCATTATCTCGAACCTTCTGGGTCCAGGGAAGAGGTTTGAGACAGCGAGATTGGTGTCGAATTTCATTCTTTTTCAATCTGTGCTAAATATATGATATGTTGTGTGTGCACTGTATCTTAAATAAAACTAAATTCAGATATATTTTCCTTGCATTTATGGGCAGCCAACATTTTTTCAGTGACATAAACCACTCTGCCATAGGCTGTCATAGTAGCAACGAAAAGTTAAAGTGTTTACGCTAACACAGTTCATGAGTTGTGTGACAGTTCGAAAGGAAGGCATTTCTTGATTTTTCTAGCTTATACAGCATAATAATCAGTACCAATAGGATTAGTCATGTTTAAGGATTTCATTCAAAGGCTCAAAAATTAATTTGATCCACCTTGTACAGCATAATAAAAAGAACCCCAGGGAAGAAAGAAAGTACTGTGCGGTAGATTTTATTTGAATGGTCACACTTTAGGATTTTATCCTCAGATTCAAAATCTTGGTCCAAATGCACAGCGTAATAAAAAGACCACATGAAAGACTCAATAGCTATCATTTGAAGAAACGCCGTTTTGAAAACCTTCATAACTTTTCGTGACATTTTTGGCAATTTAAATATGCAGCCTGTATGGCAAGCATTTCTGTACACTCTTCATCACGTTCGAAGCAGTTGTCGCTGTTTGGCCGCGCGAAATTGGCTAAAATTGGCGGGAAGACAAAAAAGTGGGAGGACAAAATGAGAGAAATGCTCCGAACATGCGGGAAAACCTACGGAAGCGCTTGCTACGCAGGCTATTATAATTGAGATGATTGGAATTTAATACACCATGTTTCATCCACTATGGCAAACTATGAGTCTAAGTCAATTTCCGTCGCAGCTCCTCGCTGTTTTTAATCTATTTTGACAGATCTTGATGAGCAACTTGACAGTTTGTGCAGTTCAATAGGCATCAATAGCACAAACGCTTCACTTAAAAGTGGAAACTGTAAACCTTTTCTGCATGTTTAGCTACTCGCTGTACTTCGCAACCGGTATATTTGGGTTAAATTGTGTTTCAGTGCTAGACGTTTCAAGATGTTTTAATAACAATGAAGCCTAATTTGTTTTGTAAGGAGAGAATATATAGTACACTGGATGCATTAAAATTATTGGATACAAAGACGAGTTAACCACGCAAAGTTGGTTTTGAAATATAAATTGCACGGTGTCTATCATCTTTTGTATTGTATTACCAAAATTCTTAGACACTTATTCTGTAAAATGGAAAAGCTGAGAAATGTGTCATTTGAATTTTTACTGTTTGATGTTTTTTTTGTTTCTTGAACTATTGAGGACATTCGTTGCAATTTTTTATATAGAAAATAACTCGTCATTCAAAAAAGACATTTCTTTGAGAAATAAGAATAAATTAGTAAAATATACGAATGATTTCAAATTGCCATGATTTGCTTGGATGAATCGACGGTATACATTTCTGCCACTTGAAAATAGAGAACCGCAGAAAGAGACGACCCCTCGAAAGTAGCGAAAAGAAAATGCTGCTAAATCCGAAATTAAGGAAAGTTGTTGTTTCGGAGTTCAGCAGAACCTGATCATAGCATTTCACCTGCTTCTCTTCTTAAGACCTAGTTACTAACACAGCGTGGTTTCATGATAATTCAATTTGTTCTTTGTCTTGGTCGAAATCGTGCTTAGAAACAATATTTGCCATTAACTTTTTTACTCCCTCATGGAAGAGTTTCTTTGCATGTTTTAAAGTGTCAGTCTTAAAAAAAGCACGGAGATAGTTTTTCGAATACCAAGCAAATAACCAATTCAAGCCAAACAATTACAGTTACAAACGACACTTGTTATGAGGGGTTTCATTACTCATTTGGAACACTTGGCTATGTAAATTTTACATAAAGGCTCATTGAAGCTCAGTTTGAAATATATTGTTATTGCTTCAAAATACTGGTGCTCTTTCAATCCTCTCTGCTTTATATAACTACAAATCGGGCTTTCAAGTTTTCTTCCAAAAAACTTTGTCGTCACCTTAGGTACATTTCCTTTTTTTTAAACGTTGCTTCTTCACAAAATTCTACTAACTACACAGGTATATTTTTGTTTGTACTTTCAATAGGATCACCTGGAACCACTGTCTTAGCTTGACAATGAAACGGTGGACTTTGAAAAAAAATGACGTTTTATCTGGAGATCTAGTCCTCGCCTCTTCAGAGTATTGGCTTATTTTTTTTTTCATTATTATTTTTTAAAGTAATTTTGATTCTAACTAGGGTGCTTTCTATTCGAACACAAAAAGGGATTCAACAGAAAAAAAAGGCACGATCTGAAGAGGAATACCCAAACGTTTTTTTAACCTCTGTTTTCGAAAGCTTTCGTTCCTCTTAATTTTCTGATTCCTCGTTTGAATAGATTACATTTACAATATCCAGAAATTCTAAAGATTTTTTCCGTAAAATAAAGATCTCGTGCTATCAAACTAGTCGGACCGAAAATACTTTCTTCTTTTGGTTAAAAGGAAAGCTCTCTTAAATGTTAATGTATCAGATCATAAGTGTGACATTGACTAGCAGCATAAACAACAACAACGACGACTAAGATGTCAACAAAAACAACAACAACAACGGCAAATTTGAGTTTGCTAATCGACAACTGTTTTGTTCTCAGGGAGACGGTGATTTTGCGCTTCATGTAGCAGCTCGCCTAAAGAACATCGAAATTGTAAAACTTCTTGTGGAAAACAAAGCAGATGTTGATGTACAAAATGTAAGTTACTTACAGATAGAAAAGCAAGGAAAGAACGTAACCCAAAACAGCAATTTTAAGATTTAGATAGTTAATATTAAGCTCCTACCGGTTTAATTACTTACCTTAGTTTTGTTTACCAGTTCGAAGACAAACCTTGAAAGAGAGTCTTGGAATGTTATTTATCATCTGACGTTTTGTTTCGTAACAGCGTTTAAGCCTGGTTTGTTGATTTGTGTTAACAGTTTATGGAATTATTAGAGTACCACAGCGAAGTGTTGCGCTACAATTTTCTTCTGAATGGTCACGATGTAGGATTGCATCCACATATACAAAAGTTAAAACCGCTTATGCAAGAGAGCATAATAAACAGCACCGCGGGAAAGTACTGCTCAGTAACTTTTATTTGAGTATATAGTCACACCTAGAGAAACCTCTTGTGTAGAATCCGTGAACAGTATAATTATTAGCACTGCAGGATCCAAATACTGCTCAATAGCTTCCATTTGAATATCCGCTCTCTAGGTGTTTAGATCCAAGATCCACTTTACGTAACGATCAAATCGTTGGTCAATTTCAATCTTCCTTCCTCATGTCCAGCTTCTGTTTCCGTGATCAAACGTAATACATTCCCCTTGTTTTATGTTATGTCAAGTCAACAGATCAAAATCGGACTTAACTTGCTTTATAGAATGACTGCCAAACTGCACTTCACATCGCCGTATCAAACCAAGATGAAGAACTGGTGGATTATCTTGTCAGTCGTGATGCCAAATCTGACATCTCGGACAACGTACGTTTTCTATTTCCCTATAATTACGGTGTATTCAGTTACCTGTGTTGTTTATCGAGAAGTATCCGTTTTGCAACGTTTGGTTTGGTTTGCTTTTGGTTTGTTGTTTTTTTTTTGTTGTTGTTTTTTCGCATGGGCCCTCAAAGCATTCAAAAGTCGCTCGCGTTTTCCCGCGGTTGACGCAAGCTACGTGTGTTTGTTTCGAGTTGTGTTGTTTGAATCTTCTGTGATTTTTCATTATCTACTTTGGTTTTAAGACACTCATTTGAATACCTCTCTATGTTAAGCTGCGTTATAATTTTACAAATGATGGTTGGAGCTTACGCCCGATACCAGGACCACCTTTTTTTCTTCAACCATAAAGAGTTTCGATCGCGAGTGTGGTTGCTAATTCCTACTTAGTCCTCTCAAATGGTGACTGCAACTATAATGAGAATTTACCTTATGGTCGTTAGGAAGGAGTAACTGCTGGGCAGCTCGCCTCAAACATGGCAAATACGGCAATACGCGAGAAACTTCAACGGACTAAATTAAGATCTCCCGTCAGAACTCCACCTGCAGTAAGTATACCTTTTCCACCATGCTTTCACTTGCAACAAAAGCCGTTTAGACGCCTAGCTGACCCAGGCTTGCCAGGCTGTAAGGAAAGTATGGTTCAGTGACTAAACTAAAGAACTAAACCAATCCTCTTAATAGGTTAAACGCTGGGTGTCGTTTCTTCAGACTTCAGATTTCAGATTTTAGATTTCAGATTTTCTATTTTTAATATTTTGCACTATTCCAAAAGGTTACTACAGAAATTACAATACATTACAAAAGTTAAAAAACAATAACAACAACAAATTACATAAATCATGAAATGTGAAATGTGTGCAGTGACCAAAGGAGCTTAGGCTTTCGAGTTGGTCACTGCCACGTACAACTAACTGGCGTAGACATTTACATAGAACTACAAGTAACATATAACGGAAAAAGGAAAATTAACAGTGCATAAAGTCTTATTTACGATTTCATATAAAAACAATAGAAATGATTATTGATAGTGAGGGCAGAGAAATCAAATTACTCATTGTGTATTTAAAAGGTACAGTTTATAATGCTTATAGAAGTTATTATAAGGGAGTTTCTTTAATTTAGAGGGAATGTTTTCCCAGATTTTGGATCCAACAAAAGCAAAAGTGGCTACTCCATAGTTATTGCTTATCCCCTGCCGATGAAAATTAAGGTTGGACACAAATCTGGTGTTGTAACTCTTCAGGTTTGGATTGTCCGGTTTCGCTTTTTCTCTCAGCCATCAATTCAAATTAGTTGCTCCAGATCAGCGCAAAACGTTTTAGAAAGCCTTTTTTTACTCTCAGACGTACACAAACAAACTCACACCCCCACCGTGGTACAGGGGAGGGTTGATGGACCTCCCCTGGGTCTTTGGTATGTTACAACGAATATTTCGAAAATATTTCACCTTTGTTGGATAGCCTCTTGTGGGCTCTATAAGATGAGGTAAACATTATGGGTTGTGGCGCCGCTGGAGGCCTTTGAAGTCATCCAAAATGGCGGCCAAGATTAGGAATTATCAAAAAAGGCGGGGTAGACCTTTTTAGCGATACAGCAGCCATGCATATTGATTTTGCCCCCTGGGCATCCCATAGTACTCATTGAAATTTATTTATTCTTTTGAATTGATAACGCAGCATTATCACAATTATAAAATCAATCCAGTATTACGGGATGCCCAGGGGACAAAATCAATATGGCTGCTGTATCGGTAAAGAGGTCTATTTAAAACCTTTTGATGCTCAGTACAGAATATGGCATAGTTAATGTAATAATTAAACACTGCCGCTAGCTTTTGTCGACATTTCTTGCCTTTTTTCCTCTTTAGAATGTAGCCGCGTCACTACTACAAGCCGTTAAAGATGAAGACGTAGATGCTCTGAGAGAGCTCCTAGATTCTGGAGCTGTGAACGGAGATGTGCAGGACACTTGTACGGCGGTACGTTTGGTTTTCTTTGTCATTGAAAAGAAGGCTTCTTTAAAAAAGAACCTGGATTTCACTAAACGTTAATTATTTTCAGGAAAATGGTGATACACTTCTTCACAAAGCCCTGAAGTCGAAAAACATCGAAATTTGCAAAATGTTGGTGCAAGGTGGAGCAAAGACGGAGACAAAAAACGTAAGCTAGTTGTTACTATGGGTTTATTTGCTTTGATACTTGCTTTTTTGCAAACGAAAATCAAAACACCGTCCAAGATTATAGTTTTCTATGCTTAACCGCGATGAAAAAACAGAGTTCTCAAAGTACATGGTAAAATACTTTAACTCCCTAATACAACGAAATAATATAACAACTCAGGAAATAACAGTTTGCGGAACCTACTCAGGATTTGCGCTTGTTCAGCCCTTGCTTCTTAAGACAGTTCCGCTAGGTAGGAACACCGTGGGCTCTCGTAAGGAGATTGGCTTCCTCAAAATTAAGTGAGCACCTCACCGACAGGAATAATTGCGCATGAAATAAAACACAAAGTAGCCTGCTCTTTTAACTTTGTTTAATTTGGTTGCATTTTTACAGGCTGAGGGGAACACTGCTCTTCATTTAGCGGCTGAGATGGGAGACATGACAGTGGCCAGATTCCTACACAGTGTGAAAGCAAAACCCAACATAGTCAATAAGGTAAGGTTTTTTTTGTTACCTGTTGTTCAGTAACGTGCAGACGTGCAGATCATGACCACCCACGAAAGTGAACTTTCGAATTCGTTGAAATAAACGTCCTTGTTTCCCGTGACGTTCGCTGGCATATTTGACGACAGCTTTGAGTTTTAGCTTCGGAATTCCTGTGTTATTGAATGGCATAGCAATTCTTTTTTCATTTTATGTTCACAGGATGGAGACACGCCCTTGCACGTGGCGTGCAGAAAAAGACATGTCAACGTTGTAGAGCTGCTTCTTGGAAAGTTCAACGCTAACATCAACATCACAAACAAGGTGTGTGTCGACTTCGTTGCTCAGTTGGATGTTTTTTCATTTAATTGTGATTTAGAGTTCCACCTCGACCCTTTAAAGAGTAGAGCTGGTAAGGTGTTGTAATGGTGAGCGCCTCCGAATGTCGATGGTTCTCTGCATCATGTCGTGATCTGTCCTTGGAAAAGAAATTCTTTTCCACTTAGTCTCCCTCTACCTATGAATATTTAACAATTATTCACCGAAGTGAAGGTGAATAGTTAACAATTATTCTGCAAAATCGCGCGGAATATCACCTGATACTTAGTCGACCAGGCTGTGGGCCGAGTTGGCTAAATCAGGGGATATTCCGCAAGATTGAGCAGGATAACTGTTTTATTATTCAACAAATTCTCATCCAGTACCATTTTCAGAACAAGAAAAATTATAAACTATGGTTCTATGATAAAAGCATCTCAAGCTAGCAACAAATAACACCAAAGCAAAATTTCAAGAAATCGAAGTTTACTATCGTTCACTTCAAGTAGACTCATTTACAAACTGATGTTTAGTAATGACAAGCTAAAAGTGAAAAAAAAAATATTGACACCTTACCGAAAATAAGTCATCTCCCTGTGAACTAAAATCTGTTTAACTTTACAACTTTCCGTGACCAAGTAAGTTTGAAGTTTCTGCTTCGCTTGCAATAGCATTTTCGCAACCTCTGAATATCCTTGTAAGCTAAACAAAATACTTGTTGACTTTTTCAGAGCATTTCATCTTCAAAATTTCTTTCAGGGTGTTTTTAAATTTCCGGAAAACACTTCTAAAACTCCATCGCTTTTCAAAATGGCCGCCTGAACAAGACGTGAAAGACGATCTGCAGTGCACTTCCAAATATGGTCAGTTAAGTATATCGCTGGATATCTGTCATGTACGGATGACAGATATTGAGACCTTCCTGACCATATATGGGTGTAGTGACAATTTGTTGAATCATAATGGTGGATATTTACCGAGCTGCTAAGTGGCGAGGTCAATAACTACCACCATCCACCGACACTGGGGTGAATAATTGTCTTAGAACATACCAAATCAGTGGATAGGCAGCACCAAATAGTTCCTTTTTTCTGAGAAATGACGCAAAACTTCCGCGCAAAATCCAGAAAAATGCCGGGAGGTGTATAGCAGATGCTATTCCGAATTTGTGTAGCCAATCAGAGCACGCGAAAAACACTATCCACTGGTTTGGTAGATACTAAACCAGTGGATAGTGTTTTTCGGTGCATGCAGAACCGGTGACGTTTCTTTTTTTACCTTGTCAAAAATGTGCACAACTAGTTACGTTTGTATGTAAGTGAGCAGAAACGTGGCCGACAACAATACACCACAACTGCTCAGATCTCAGATTTTCTGACTTTCTGGGGAACACGTGACTTCATTATCGTCAAACGTGCAGGAAAATCATTTGCAAGCGCAGGCAGTTATTCCTTCTATTTTGTTACGGTATTTATTTGCCTATAGGCTGGAGTTTGGCTTTAACTCACGCCGACAATTTAAGAGGTATGTTTTCTTGTTGCAAGTCAAGTCGGCTATGATAATTTTCGTCTGTTTGCTTCGATCGCGAAGCAAAGCATGCTTATTTGCATAATGATTGTTTACATTTCTAAATTTCCCACGTTATTTTTAGCTCTCGTGTAAACTTGTTTTACGTCTCCACTTTTTAGCCGAATAAATTTCGTTTGCTTTGCCTTCGAACAGTACGAAAGTGTTAAAATTCAGCTCGCACTTTCAAAAGCTGCTTGCTTCCCAATCTTAGTAAACAGTTATCTCGCATTCGAATTGATTCTGCTTGGAAATCAAAATGGGCTTCTTCAAGAAACGAATAATTCGGCTTGGAGATTAAAAAGGGAAACGAGTGCAAATATAAACGATATATGCATGGGAATTCGCGAATCAAGTCGAGTACACTGTCTTGCCTGCATTTTTTTTTTCGGAAATTTGTATCCCTCGGGCAAAAACCTGCCAAACCTCAGTCCACAAAAACAGCACATTCGACGGAATAAAGTAGGTCCTAGTTGATCGAGATCGAATCCAGACACTTCACAGTCCGGGCGAGGTACTCCAAGTTATACGCTATTTTACTTTTCTGTGTGGCACACCCCCACCCCAAAACCTATAGGGTACCCCTGGGCCTCACAGGCAGAGACAAACATCGTTCGCTCGTTGAAATTTAGCCTCCTACCTAAACCGAGTGACGCCACGTGACGTCACCGGTTAAAAATGAATAGAGACAAACAAAATGCTGCGGGTAATCTTACGATGGCCCATCATCCCATCTGGGCGGGTTTGGGGTGGGAGCAGTAATACTCTTGCTTTATGCTACAACAACCGGAGTTAAGCCCCTACCGTATTTGCGGCCCAGGTCTGACTTTACTTTTACCTTTAAAACCCTTTAAACCTGGTCAAGTTTCATATTCGCAATTCTTCTGTTTTTGCAGAATGGTGACACGCCTTTGTTCGTCTCTGTAAGAGTGAACTGCACACAAGCGATTAAAGACTTGTTAAATTCATCACAGGCCGACCAGGATGTGAGAACTGGTAGATCGGTGAGTAACTCGTAATAGCTGGTATTTCTCTTTTTAACGGACTTGATATCTGGTCAAACTAATATAGCAGGACTGCTTATCAGCAGATCGATTGCAGCAGCATGAAGGACGTTTGTCACCTACTCAAACCTAATAAAATGACATAGCTCGCAATTAGTCTCCCAGTAGCTCAGTAGTTAGAGCATCCGACTGGTGCAAGGAAGGTCATGGGTTAGACTCCTGTCAGGCTGGAATGGCACGAGCAGTCCCATGCTCATTGACAACCTGATTTCAGATTTCCCAGTTACTGTTCGTAGACTAACGTAGTAACATTCAATCCATTCATTCATTCATTCATTCATTCATTCATTCATTCATTCATTCATTCATTCATTCATTCATTCATTCATTCATTCATTCTTTCGTTCGCTTGCTCGCTCGTTCGTTCGTTCATTCGTTCATTCATTCATCGACCTATGTTTTCGTTCATTCATTCATTCATTCATTCATTCATTCATTCATTCATTCATTCATTCATTCATTCATTCATCCATTTATCCATCTATCCATCCATCCATCCATCGATCATTCAGTATTTCGAAGAATTGACTCGAATCTCCAAAATTACCCGTCAGTTTGAATAAAGTATTCTATCCTACATTCAATTCAATTCAATTTTATTTAAACACGGTAAAATCATCAGGAATACATAATAACAGAACATAAAATATCGTAGACATGCTAAAAAGATTTACAACTAATCTAAACATTACAAAGCTAACTAAACCTGATTTCCATGAATGCCGTGTCTTAAATTTAAAAATGAAGATTAAGTAATCGCTTAAATTGACTATAAGCGATTTTATCTCCCTAAGATTACAGGGCAGGTTGTTCCAGAGAGTTGCACCGCTATAACTAAAGCTCTTTTTCAAATAATTAATTGCACGAAATCGTCCAGTATTCAGTTTAAACCAGCGAAAATTCCGTCAGAATTCAGAATCTGGCAACGAATTTTTAATTATTCCTTGCAATTTTGAATTATTTATTCAAAGTGATGCGTAACCTCGAAAAATATGGATCCTCCCCCAAGAAATAGGTAAAAAGCTCACTGTCCAATTCGGTCCACCAGTTATCATGGGTGAACGTTTTGTTTCTAACAGGCGAATGGAGACACTTTGGTACATATCGCAGCTAGAAACAAGGATCAGGATCTGGCCAAGCTGCTGGTACAGTGGGGTGCTCCTCCGGATGAACAGAACGTAAGACAAACGACTTGGTCAACAATTAGACTCCAAATTTGAGAACTTGAAAACAAAAAGCAGTTAGTACAACAGACAGATCTGTTCAATAGCTGTGGATTTCATCCATGGGCGCAAAAGATAGAACCACCCTGTGCAGCACAATGAACAGCACCACAGGAAAGTACTGCTAAGTAGCTTTCATTTGAATGGTCACACTTTGCCATTTCATCCACAGACTAAAAACTTAGAACCACCTCGAACAGCATAAAACCACAGGAAAGTGCTTCTGTATCGGTCAAAAGCTCCGTTTGAATGGTCACAGACGGTAAAGAATTTGATCCACTTTACTTGTTACAAAGTTGACTGTAGGGGACTACGCAATCAGAAACTACAACAGCGGAGTCCCCTTGCCTCAGACCTCCTGGGGACCAGGGAAAAGGTTCGGTGTGAAGGGGGTTCGATATAATGAAGTTGGTGTCGAATTTCATTCTTTTTCAATCTGTTCTAAATATATAATGCCTGCACACTACCTAAAATAAAACTAAGTTGACTAAATTCAGTGAGATATATCGTCCTTGCATTTTTGGGCAGCAAACAACTTTTTTCAATGATATATATAACACTCCGCCATCAGCTGTCATAAAATTAACGAAAATTAACACGTTACACTAAAACAGTTCGTGAGATGACTGGCATTTCAAAGACAAAGCATCTCTTGATTTGTCATACCACATTGACGAGAACGACCGCTGAACAAAGCAAAGAAATTCTGGTTTTCTGCGTCTCTCCTCATATCAATTTCTTCAGTTTTGAGATGTGTTCTTCTCTTCGATGTTGATTCGAGATATCGGTGGTATGAATATGGGAAAATTTTCTTGGGGGAGGAGCAGATTTGGTTTGAGTTAACCTATTGACTCCCGTGCCACCCAAACCGCCCTTTAAGGTCCATGGTCCTTGTTCAGTTTGTGACGTCATCACTTTGAGTGACAGCACTTTAAACTATGAGCCTTGACCCAGGGATGTACAGAGATTCGCTCCACACGTTCGATTCACCGCAGTTCTGAGGTCGCCTGCCACACTGCTTGCACCAGCGATATTTATCACACTGTTCACGAATCAACATTCCTGGACTCTGGGCACGTTGACGCTCTTCTAATAACCAATTGATGCACCTGGCACACTCCTAACAAAAAGTGCCTAAACTGAAATCCTCACTTAAAACAGACCAGAGATACACAAAGAAAAAGGAAAAACGTTTCCTTGTGTAAATTCCATTGATGTAAAACTTGGCCTTGCACTGGTTGTTCTAGTTGAAAATTTCCTCTTTCCTGAAAGTTTAGTGTAATCCAAGGAAAGACCATCAAATGACCTGCAAACTCCACAAAAAATCGAGTTGAGGAACAAAAACAACGGGACTGAGCGCTAAAACCCGCAAAGACGACAGGGTACGATGTTTTTCTCGTCCAAATTTTGAATTGTGCGCATGCCCGAGATCAAATTTGCCAAACAACCTCGGAAATGGAAGACCGGGATTTGAGCAGACAGGAACCAACTTACGGCATCATTGCCTTAAAATGGTGGGGTTTTTTTAACAGTTCGGAGTGAATGGGTTAACGGGATTATCGAGATATCCGAGGTTCAAGATATCCGGGGTGAAATAACAGTATTACACTAAAGCAAATGCTCGGGACGGCGGTGTCCTCAAGTTGGAGATAACAGGATGTTCGAGGCATCCGTGGCTCGAGATAACGAGACTTCACTGTATTTCTCGTTATTGTAGCCTTTTCTTATTGTGTTATTGTCTTTTTTTATTCATGTAACCAGTTCGGTTTTCTTTTTCCTTTCAGAATGAAGGCCGAACGCCATTACATATCGCTGCATCCAAAGGGGATGAAGATATGCTGAAATATCTGCAAACTGTGAAAGCCAATCCCAACACTCTTGATGAGGTAAATTTAAGAAAAACAGTGTTATCGATAATGATCTTTCGCGCAAAATTGGGAGTTACTTCAGCAAAAATCCCCTCTTGTTAGTAAAGGTTCATT
Organism: Siderastrea siderea; assembly: GCA_964030785.1. Taxonomy (NCBI): domain Eukaryota; kingdom Metazoa; phylum Cnidaria; class Anthozoa; order Scleractinia; family Rhizangiidae; genus Siderastrea; species Siderastrea siderea. The sequence continues at coordinate 32,513,263 of OZ034978.1, forward strand.
TTTAATGTACTGGGTTGTTTCTCATTGACCCGAAAATTGCGGAAATTTTGTTTGAAATTCTTATTTGGAAGACCAATCTCTCTAATCTGTCCTTTCATATTCCAGAGTGGTAACTTTGGTTTTGGATTTGCAACCTTCATCTGAAAACTACCCTAATTTAACTTGATTAATTATTTGCCTTTTTCAGGATGAAATGACGCCTATGCATTTGGCAGCCAAAGCTGGACATCATTCTGTCGTCACATTTTTTCTGGACAAATTTAAAGTGGACCCTTTTACCAGGAGCAGGGTAAAAATTTTCGCGATATTTTGTAAGACACAGAACTGAAATGGCTTTTTTCGCAGCTTGCTCGATACAATCGATGTTATCACCAATTTAGTCTTTTGGCACTAAAAATGAATTTAAGGGTTCCTTTCGAAATTTCTGACTAGCACCAAACCAATGACAGATCCAGACGTTCTACACGGTAGAGGCCTAGAGGAGACAAGGGGAGATGGGATTGAAGGATGGGAAAGGATCGTCCCTTTGTTCCTTGACTCCTTTGAGAAAAAGGATGTCTCCTTCCCTCGGTTGGCTTGTTCACACCCTTGTTTACGTTCAGAATTTCGAACAGATTGGAGGCTTACAGGGCTTCAGGGGCAGAGTAGGCCCTTTGCGGCAGAATTCCTCCTATTTTTTACTTTTCTTAGTTTTTTATCTATGCTCTTGTTGTGCTTGAACGAATATCATTTTTGACCCTGGTATTTTTACTGCAAGCAGAGTCGAGCAGATTAGCTCTCAGTTTGTGCCGAAACATGTTTTTGAAACTAAAAAGTGTTGTATTGTTCTTCAAAATATTAACTTGTGCAGAATTGATCACTTACCGGGCAGAATAGGCAGTTTTTGCGAACACATTGTGAACAAGCCTATATCAGGGATTGGCAACTTTTTATACTAATCCCACTGACATGGCTGGTGTACTCTATTTTCCAGGATGGCAGTACTCTTCTCCATTACACATGCCAAGCAGGACAGCTAGATGCCTCGGCTGCTCTGATAAAGAAAGGCGTCCTGGTACACATGCCTAACAAGGTGATGCACTTCTCTTAACTTCTCACCATTCCATCGCAAAAAAAAAAAAGAGGAAAACATTAGGCGCATGGCAGTGTCTCTTCTAACGATTATTTCGTTATGTCGAATGACTTTTTTATATTTTTTCAGAGTGGATGCTTGTGTATCCACGATGCGGCGAGGAGAGGACACGTGGGATTGCTCAAAATGTTGCTGGAAAAAGGCGTTCCTGTCAATTTCAAAAACAAGGTAATAGATGCAGTAAAAGATGTGAGATTCCTACCTTCTTCAAAGTAACAACCCCTCGAAAAATTGGCCATCCGAAAGAAGCGACAAAAAAATTTCGACAGTTGACGTCTTTGTAATAGGAAACATGAATGAGAAATAGCAGGTACTACATGCAGTGTACCAAAAGTCCTGATAAGATAAGAACGCTCAGGGAGATACTGTATGAAACAAACTTTTAAAGGAGGTCACTCCAGAAACGGTGTCCTTTTTTAAATCGCCCAAAAAAAGACAACACTAGTTGAATTACTGACCGTGGTTTTAACTTCTTAAGTGCATCCGATTGTACAACGAGACCAGCGGTCGGGTAACGTGGGCTCGTTTTTTAGAGCCCACGTTATCCGACCGCTGGTCTCGTTGTACAATTTGACGTCAGTACGATTCAAAATGGCGGTGCACAGTGTTGAATTTTGGCCCTCTTTGGAGAGGAATTTCAGGGGGATCGGATGCACTTTAGAAGCTAAAACCACGGTCAGTAATTCAACTTAGTGTTATCTTTTCATTGGCGATTTTAAAAAAATACACCGTTTCTGGAGTGACCTTCTCCTTTAATAATAGACAGACTGGGATTCAGGACGCTGAGACTGCAAAGATCACAGAAAGAATTCCTCGTAAAAACCCATAAACTTACCGTTAAAATAAAATAATACGCAAGCACTCTTATTTGTCATTATTTTCCTCGGATTATTTAGCCTACATACGGAATATTCTTTGTTGATCGAAAGAAGCGATGAAGAATGGCTGCTAAAGTTAGAGTTCACGGAAGCGTGTGAGTCCGAAGGGGAACGAGATTTCGTACCTAAATTGTTTCTGTTTAGGGGCAAACAAACGAGGACTAGATTTTGTACTCTCCTCACTTTCGGCAACTCTTGTTCTCGTTCGTCCCGGACTCCAGAGTATCTGTGTGTAAACAGAGCTAACAAATCTGTTCTCTCCATTTCTTGTCGCAGAAAATGTATACTCCTCTTCACCTCGCTGCTCTCAGCAAGAAACATCTTGCTGCGCAACTGTTGATTGGTCATGGTGCCGACGTCACCGTCATCGGCGGCATCGTAAGGCGTGAAATGTTTTTATTTCCGTTTAGGTTTTGGGCCCGTTGACTTAAGTAAGATCAGGGGTGATAGGGACTGACATATGTAGCAAATAAGTTTAAATGTCTGACCTTGCGCCTAGATGGTGAAGGCGCTTGGTGTGGGTGTAATGTGTCGGACGTCCTGACCACCAAGCAAGCATCTAGGAGAGGGTGGAGTAGTAATGCTCCCAGTCAGCCTCGTCCCCAGGCCTTGATGCGCTATCGAAAGAATGAGGGAGGCTTGGAACCGCGTGTGATAGGCGAGGCGAATTTTCCCGCCGAGCTCGTCGGGTGGCGTCACATTTTCCATTTCGCCGAGGACGACTGGGAACGAGGCTGGCTCCCAGTCACTTCAAGGTGCAGAGACCGGAGTTGAGTGCAGGACACTTATCCGACGCATTCAATTCAATCTGTTTGATAAAACAAGGGCTTTTCTATTGTTTTTTGGGACTTGATTACAAAAGCTTAGACGGGGATGCTAAGGATTGAGATATACTGAAAAATAGGTTTATTTGTCTCGTCGTCTTGCGCGTAGATATGCAAAGAAATTGTTACTGTTAGTCGAAGACGTGATGAGAGCTGAAAATTAAGTTTGCTTTTCGATCGTAATAAAACTGTGAATAATTTTCCGCCTCGTTTGTACTCTTTTCGGCAACGTTTTTGTTGAGTGAGGCGCTTGACTAGTCCTTAACCCTAACCACTGTCTGGATTTGTTACCGTCGTTATGCGACAACCCCGACTCCATTTCCTCGGCCACACATTAGTTGACTGCGTTCAGCTTATTTCTTATGAAAAAGGCAATCCACAACGTATAAATAAATTGCAACGGACATCTTGCGATTTATGAGAGTCATTGCAAGTTAAAATAAACCAAAGTGATGACATGTCGGCGGCAAAAAGGTCAGATCAAAGTGGTAGTTATTTCCACCATACGGTACAGTTAACTAGTCTTGTACAGGGCCTGCTTATAATCATCTTTTCGCTAGTTGAGTGACGTTTGATAATCATTTAAGAAGGTTTTCGTTTTAGTACAAAGAAACCCCACTTCACATGGCCTCTAAGGTCAAGGGAGGAGAAAAAGTTGTGGATGTTTTGATCAAAAGTGGAGCTGATCCCGACACGTCAAAAGAGGTATGTTGCACTCCCTCAACACAACTATGTGCTCCCAGGTATTATTTCTCCCAAACAACTGCGTAGTAGCCCTAGGTATTACTCACCCCCAAACTATTTACCCTTAGGTTTTACTTCCCCAACTAGCTACCCGTAAGTATGGCTGACCCTTAACGAACTCTATATCCCTGGGCATTCGTCACCCCTAACTATCTACCTAAGTTATGACTCCCCCAACCAACTTGATCCCCAAGTTATTATTTCCCCTCCCACCCAATTTGAATCCCTAGATGTTATTCGCCCCCCAACGACCTATATACCTCTTGGTATCACTTGCACTCCGCCCCCCCATCCCCACCCCACCCCTCCAACTAGCTGGGCGCTTCTTGGTAATACTCTCCCTCCCCCCCCCCCCCGCCAAACTTAACCATTTAGTCCGTGGTATTACTCAACTTCAAATTTACATTTTATTATAGAAAATTAACGCCTGTGTTAATCATTAAGGCATTTGAAATTAAAACCGTTTAAATTAGGGCAAATTGAAGGAAAAATTAGGAGATTAAGGAGAAAGAAAAAGTAAATTTTCCAAATGAAGGAAATTAACACGAGTGTGGGGGACTCATTTTCTATCAAAAAAAAGTTCTTTCAACATTCCTAAGATATTTTGTCCAGAAAACACTGAACTGAGTATTGAAAAAGATGAGAAAGACACTTCTGAGTGATAATTAACTTTTAAAAGTATCGTAAGCGATGTATTCAATTATTGCGTTGAACAAAGAGAGCTGTTTTCACATCTTTCAACTGCCTATTCCAAGAATAGGAGCTGACACGATTCAGTAATAGACTTCAATAAAAATTGATTTTATTGACTTAAAAATTTTCATTCATTAAAATTTGGGTTAATTTCCTGGAACGTTAATTTACTGTAAGTTAAACACATAAATCACCGCACGAATAGAGCTCAGAACACTTATGGAAACTTATTCTTTTAGAATGGTGAAAGAGCGCTTCATTTAGCTGCCAGCTGTGGAAACTTAGAAGTCGTGAAACTTCTTTTGAGGGAAGACGCGGAAGTGGCCCGCCGATCCAAGGTAAATATGGACCTAGGCCTCATTTATATGGTCTCGGGTACACGAGACAACCCTCCCCCGAGTTACCCTGGGCGGGCTAACTTCTCACCTGTACCTTTGACAAGTTCAACGAACCGTTCACATGAGGATCACCAGCCCGTTAAGAGGAGGTGAGACATCTCGTGGGGGGGGGGGGGAAGGGGGGAGGAAGCGAGGTGTCTCACCTTGGCAGTTAGGGTAACCCTGGCATGCGGGACAACCTTTTCGCATATGAATACTTTGGCTCGCTTACCTGGGACGATTTTTTCGTGCCGAGTGTCACGTAACGTCTGGTGTTGGTTTAAATGGGACTAGTTTAGCAAAATGTACTTCGAAGAAATAATATTTAAACAAACTGAGGCTATAGTGATCAAATCAACGAATAAATTTTAAGGAAAAGGGCGTACCGAGCGAGGTCATGAATATCAAAGTAAGATTTCGGAATAACTAAGTAGGGTTAACTTTGACTCGGTCAGTAGGGCCAACTTCTCATATAAACGCTCGGTAAAGTTGTTTCGGGGGGAGGGTTGTCTCGGGTATCCGAAGCCCTATAAATGAGCGTTTGAAATTGGATGAAATCTTCAAGTGTGAGCGTTCAATTAAAGCTAATGAGCAGTACTTTTATGTGGCGCTATTTTTAAGGAGTAAACGTCAACTCTAATGTTTGCTTTCGTGGCTGAAATCCTAAAGTGTGACCATTCAAACGAAAACTGTTGAGCAGTACTTTCCTGTGGTGCTGTTTATTATGCTGCACAAGGTGGTTCTAACTTTAGAGTCTGTAATTGAATCCTAAAGCGTTCCCATTCAGTTGAAAGCCTCTGAGCAGTACTTTGCTGTGGTGGTGCTGTTTATTATTCTACACAAGGTGCAAGAACTACACAGACTACAGCAAGTATTGTGCAACAAGATTTAATGACGATAATTATAACTTTTTAATCTCTGGCTTAGAGCCAAATTAAAATGTAACCATTTAAATAACAAGGTATTGGGTAATATAAAAACTTTCTGAAATGGAATTCGCAGGGCTTCTGTCAGGTTTTATTTTGGTTACTCTGTTTACTTATTTTCTTGCAGTCTGGAGAAACCCCACTTCACTTTGCTTGCAGAAATGGACATTACGAGATAGTAAAGGCGTTGATAGAGAAGGTTTTCAAAGTCAAGTCTCCCATGCTTGCTCGCCTCGTCGTCAACATACCAAACGACGTGAGTTTTGCTCTGACTCTGTTTGTCAATTCAGTTGTTTGTTTGTTCGTTTTTCTTTTGTGGCGGTCAGTTTGTCTGTTTGTCTATGTTTCTCTGTGTTTTGCTCGCTTGCTTGTTCTAGTTTTTCAGTTTGTTTGTCTGTGCGTTGGTGACTTCAAACATTACAGTAACAGTATTGTCGTGCAGTTTTGACTGTCTCTTTGTTTCTTCTACTCTTTTCAACCCTTCCTTATGTGGCGGCTATTCCTCGGAAATTCGGCTTTGTTTTCTTTCCGTTTGTATCCATCTCTGCTGTTTTTTTGTATTTCGTTTTCGTTTATCTGTTTATTGCCTGGTGTTTTTAACCATCAGGCCGGTGAGACCGCCCTTCACTCTGTGGCAGGCGTTCTTCAGGGTACAAAGGCCGCCAATGAGGATCTTGTAAAAATAGTGCGGATTCTGCTGGAACATGGGGCCAATCTGACTTTAGCAACGTATCAGGTAATTTTAATTCCGTTTTCGTGCTGAGTAATCAATGTCGATCGTTTTTATTTCAAAACGAAAAACTTTATACGGTTGGGCCGTTTACGCTCCAAAAATTGCGATTTTTTTTTGCAGAGATTTTTGTAAACGGGATTTTTCGTTTGCAAGAGTCGAAAACGGACAAAACTATTTTTAAGGTGTGGAAATTCTGTTCACGTGCAAACGATCGAAAATCAAGATTTGAAAGCGATGGTGAGGCAACATCGAGCAAATCGCAAAAAGTGGGTTTTTTTATCGTTTTCAATTACATGCGTGTAGACAGTTTAAAAAAAACTGAAAATACATACGTGTGGACGGGAAATGTTTTTTTTAATTATTATTATTATTAAAGATTCTTCGCTTTGAGATGTCAGGGCCTTTATAATTTACTATATGCAAAGCACTTGTTGAACGCACGGAAAAAGTTGCAAATTTTATTGTAATGCAAACACCGCGTCACCTGGGTGTAATTTAAGTTTACTTAACGTTTTAAACTTTATTAGCAGGGTCGTGAAGCTTGAAGACGTTTTGTGGTGTTCCAAGTGCTTCTTTGAAGCGACTGTGTTTTTTACTTCCTTTTGTTTGTTTCAGAAAAGAGAGACTCCTCTTCACTGGTGCGCCCGCTCAGGACACCACGAGATTGCGAAGGAGTTCTTTACTTCTGACAAAGTAGCAGAACATATCAGACTAACCACTATCAACAGTACCTCTGAGGTAACATATCTGCCTCGGTCAATTATAATGGCAATATCATAGAACGTCAGTCCTAGGCAGGCGTTCGTGTAGTTTGGTGCCGGTTAACATGACTGACTGACTGACTGTCTGTCTGTCTGTCCGACTGACTGACTGACTGACTGACTGACTGACTGACTGACTGACTGACTGACTGACTGACTGACTGACTGACTGACTGACTGACTGACTGACTGACTGACTGACTGACTGACTGACTGACTGACTGACTGACTGACTGACTGACTGACTGACTGACTGACTGACTGACTGACTGACTGACTGACTGACTGACTGACTGACTGACTGACTGACTGACTGACTGACTGACTGACTGACTGACTGACTGACTGACTGACTGACTGTCTGTCTGTCTGTCTGTCTGTTCGACTGACTGACTGACTGATTGACTGACTGACTGACTGACTGACTGGCTGACTGACTGGCTGACTGGCTGGCTGACTGGCTGACTGACTGATTGTCTCACTTGCCTACTGACTGACTGATTGACTTCGGAACTCATTGGCTAGCTGAACTTAACTTGCAGACTGACTGTTTCTTGTTGTTCCTCTTAAGAACGGAGCTTCGTCGCTGATGACTGCCTCACAGTGCGGCATGTTGGAAGTAGTCCGAGTACTCCTAAGGTTTCACGCTAGAATTGATGTCTTCGATGAGGTAACTTTCTTTATTAACGTTTTTGTTAGGTAAAGTTCCAGGACTAACAAAGGTCGTTACTGACTAATAGTCCCCTCGGGGACAGTTTAAAACTAAAAAACATACGTGTTCCTGAGTCGTTCATCTATTCAAGCTGGCAAAATGTCGTGCTCTATTTTAGAAGAAAGTCAGTAACCAGTGCTAACCTTTACAGCTCAGCTATAGATGAGAGTAAGAAAAAAGTCAGCTTTTTATACACTATAAAAATAAGTAGTAACTTATTTTTGTATATTATCAAGGGAGCTGCTACTGTCAGCGGGTGACCAATTTCGAGATTTATTGACAATCATAGGAAACGTTCGTAATATCTTTTTCCAATTTTCGAAAACAAAAAAAATTCAGAAATTTCCGGGGAATGGCCGGAAATCTTCGAAGAATCGCTAACAGCTTCTAACTCATTATTCAAAAAACAAGACAACACTTGGACGCTAGGAGACGTGAAAATTCTTTTCTTGGGTACAACTAGATCTTTAATCCTTTCACTGCTAAAGTTAGTTATAGAGACATTTTAAGGTGCTTCTAACTTTTGATCTTATGAATGAAAACCTATGGTGTGACCATTCAAATGAAACCTCATCAGCAGTACTTTCACATGGTACTATTTATATTTAAGTATTTTCCAAAATGAAATTTGGGATTTGTGTTAAATTTTGATTTTAGGCACTCTTGGGAGAGAAAGGGTTAAGTGGTTTGCTGAACTCATTCGTAAGATATCAAGTTTAAGAAAAAAAGAGAAATTTCTTATCTTTAATTCTTTCGGGTGGACGCAATTAACAGAGAGTCGTTGTTTGTTTGTTTGTTTGTTTGTTTGGCTTTCAACGACATTTGTTTTCACAAATGTCGTTCACTTTATCGCCAGGTGGGCGGCACTGCGCTTCATTACGCAGCCTCGAAAGGTCACGTGGAGGTAGCACGTGAGCTGCTAAATCACAAAGCTTATGTCAACGGAAGAACCAAGGTTTGTAGAAAAAAAACATTAAAATGTGAATAACAGAAGTGGGTTTATCGAGTCACAAGTCACATTTTAAATTTGAATCAGAAAACAGAAAAAGAGTGAGAGAGGAACAAACTGAACGCTTCCCTAACCTCTTAACCCCAGTAGTGATTAATTCAAAGAAAATAATTATTTTTCAAAAGCTTCTTTTAATCCTTAACAAATTCAGAAACCATTCGAAAAACCCACACAGTAAAAACAAAACAAACTGAACTAAAGGACAGTAGCTTTCCTTTGAGTTATCACACAAAAGTTCTTTGAAAGACTAAAAAGTTAGAACCACATAGTCATGCGCTGAAAGAAAAGTACAGTTTGATGGATTTCATTTTCGATGCTTACATCAACTTAGGGTTTGCTCCACAGACTCAATGTCTATTGAGTAGGAAATTATTGTTAGCTAATCCGTAACTCTTTAATTAATTTTTACCTTGATATTTGTTCATGATCACTTACACTTTATAATATAAACTAACCAGTCTCTCAATTAACCAATCGAGACGCTTTCGACAAAAAGCTCACTGATAACTCATCCAATCACAACTGACTTAACTAAGACGCCAGTTGTTTATCTCGACGGATAATCCAAGACTAAGCCGGGACATTTATGTTGGTGACTAACATCGGATGGTTTTGGCTTACACGAGGTAACAGTGACGCCCGCTAACTCGAATCATCGGCATACTACAACCTGAACCGCCTTCCCCAGCCTCCCGACTATCTCAAGTCTCCCGCCTTCTCGAACCCGGTTATCTGGAAACCTTGGTTTGCAAATCTCCCTAATCTCGAATCAGGACATCGTGAATTCACCGGATATGTTGAATCACCCGATGTCTAGGATCCCTGGATATCTCGAATTCCCCACTATCACAAATCCTCCGTTATCTCGAACCCTACGCTCATTTTTCAAATCTCAATCTCGTGTGTCGTTACAGACATTCTCCGGTTATGTTGAGACAACTACTTTCTCAAACTCATTAATAATTCATAAAAAGAAATACCGTGACGGTGGTTTGGATACCGGAATTTAATCAGCATACAAGAATTATGAATGCTTTGAGAAGCCACATCAAAAACTCGAAAGAGTGTTTTATCAGGTGTCCAAACACCGTGTCCTCGAAGTCGGTTAAAAAATACAGGTGCGCCTCATTTTTTCGACCCACTTCTCGGTGTTTGGATATCATGATGGAACATTCTTTCTCGTGGTTGATATATTACATCTCGACTCCACGGGCATCTCAAATACGCTGCTATCTTAACCCACTTCCCCTATCACAAATTCCCCCCCCCCCCCCCATCTAGGGCCCCAGCTATTTCGAATCCCTCCAATACCCCGCTATCTCGAATCGAAATCCATTCCCTTAGGATTTGCTTACTGTTGTTCAGTCATTTCATCACTGCTGTCTCAGTAATCTCCCGGTATCTCGAACGGGCGCCATTCCCCTTGGCCTAAATATACCACAGCCCAGTTTCGTTAAAACTCAGACAAAATTTGACGCTACTTCTATTTTCAACTCCCGCCAATTTTATGTTTCCCTTGAGAGGCTGAGATAGAGGGGGGGTAGAAGGGGGGAATCAACCACAATAACTGCCGCCATAACACTACCAGTCTGACTCCCGTTTAACACCCTGGCGGATATTCCAGGACTAACCGATTGTTGTTCCGTGACGACAATCTTGTCTACTAACATCGTACGTCAAAATAACGTAACTCCTAACCGTGCGTTGTTCCGCAACGACATTCTTGTGGACTAACATCGTACGTCAAAACAACGTAACTCATAACCGTCTGTTGTTCCTTGACAATTCAACGTTCTCATCGACTAACATAGCACGTCAAAACAACGCAACTCATAACCGAGTGTTGCTCCGTAACGACATTCTTGTGGACTAATTAACATAGCACGTCAAAACAACGCAACTCATAACCGAGTGTTGCTCCGTAACGACATTCTTGTGGACTAATTAACATCGTACGTCAAAAGAACGTAAATCATAGCCGTCTGTTGTTCCGTGACAATTTAACGTTCTTATCGACCAACATCGCACGTCAAAACAACGCAACTCTTAATCGCAAACGTTTGTGGCATTCAATCGCTGTCTGTATTCTTCAGTTTGATGCCACCTTTGCGTGGTTAATGTTCTTTTTGCAGCCACATGCCCGCTACTCTGCAACACGTCGAAACAAAGTGGATGATGATGATGATGATGATGATATGTCTGTAAGGCCTTAAGCACCATCTCTCATTAATAATACCTAATAATATTTAACAATTAATAAAAAATTTTAATGATTTCTAAAATCTTACATTCCCATGCAGTAGATCTCAGAAATAACTTATGTTTCGAATTTGAAAGACAATAAGAGATTCCATTGTTAACGTATCAAAACCAAATATCCAATAACAATAATGAAACTTAATCGAAAAGTAAACTAAGAGGACGTCGCACTTTATTATTAACCAAATTGACAACAAAGTAAGGAATGAAAAATGATAAACAGTTGTTTAGTTTTTACATACATACCCTTAAAGAATAAATTTCTGTTGATGCGAAAAATAAGTGTAACAACCATAAACTTAAATCTTATTTTGTAACTTGCTGATCCTAAAAAAGCTAATAATAATATTTGTGGACATCTTAATACAGAATACGAGATTCCATAAATAAAAACCTAAACAAAAACCGTAAAAAGAATACGATTCAAGACGTTTTTGAATGTAAAAAATTATTTCATTCTGAACAAAACTTCTTTTCTGTTGATGTAATAACTAGCTAAATTTCAAACTTTTGATTAAACTTACCTTAAAACTTTAACGTCGACGTCGTCTTCGTCGTCCACATCTTCCAGTGGAGAATTGCACCTTAACAATACCTAACTGTTAGCTTATTACGCTATTTACATTTTTACTTAATTTGTAGTCGCGTTCTTGTTTGTTGGTTTGTTTTCCTATTGCACCTTATTGCTGGATTCGCAAAACGTGGCGGCCTAATATATCAATATCTGTTTGCTCTTTTTGATCCTCTTCTGAGAATCTACTTTTAAAAATACTATAATAATCTCAGGCCTTTTCTATTTCGAATCAAAACTTAGTACTCTTGTTTTTTTTTTTAAGTTGCTTTCTCGCTTATGTTTTGTTTATGTTTCATGTTTTGTTTCTTTGCCGGTGCTTGTTGGTTATAGTTTCCTCGGTGAAAAACAATATAAACCCTAGGCTGTCTTCCACGTTATGTTCTCCTTTCAGGCCAGTTAAGGGTTGTACAAATTGTTATTATTGATTTTTATTATTTATTAAACAACAATTCATTGTATGTTAATTGTGTATATAACTATTTCAAAAAGGTTGCTTCACTGATGCATGTTTCTTAGACCGCAGTGCATCATTTATGGCTGCTTTTTACTACCTATTAGCCCTAAAGCAAGAGCAATTGTGTATTTTTATGATTTGGTTTTCTCCTGGGGTGCCTTTAGCGAGAAAAGTGATCAATGCATTTATTTATAGCAAACATGATGCTTTGCGGTCTATGAAACAAGGATCATGCATCATGCATCACTGCAGCAACCTTAATGAAATAGGTGTATTTTTCATATCTATCTAGGTAGTTAAATCAAAGTGCACAACCGCTACGATTGCTTTCGTATATGGCACTCTATTTTCAGTTGCACTTTACATTCATTTCAAATATATCAAAGAACATTTTTTCATGCGCGAGCTCTTTTTTTCAGATCGGCCTAACTCCACTTCATATCGCTGCCGAGAAAGGACATGCAGACTTTGTTCGTGTCCTTGTAACAAAGTACAACGCCATCATCGACCCATTTACTGTGGTAAGTTTCACTGTGGTATGCAACACTCCTTTGAGAGATTGAGTGGAAAACATGTTGTATTATTTAGACAACAATGGAAATGTTATGAGCTTCCGAAAGAAGCCTTTTTGTTTGTTTGTTTGTTTGTTTGTTTTGTTTCCAAAAACGACATCTTTTGCTGCGACGTCTCTGCTCGCAGGATATTTGAGTCGATTGTTTAAACAAAGTTTAGACAGCCGACGTCCAGACCATTTTCAAGAAGCAGGGTCAGCGCGAATACGACAAGTTTGTTAGGCCTGTGTCAGGGGTTTCGTTTGAGGCCGGAGGCTGGACGTAACGTCCGGTCGTTTGACATGTAAGGTCCAGTACTTTCACACAAGATAAATAATTATTTTCTGAAGTGTAAATAAATCAGACTATCTTGTATTTGTGTATCAAAGCCGGATAGAATTGAGCTATATTTTCCTCTCTTATGTAACTCATACATTTGGAAACGAATGATCATTCCTGTCATATGTAATGACATCAGGTCCACTGGAACGTAGAAAATGGCTTTCAGTGAGTCTGAAGTTCCTCCCTGCAGCACCCATGTTAGCGCCTTCGGCGCTCACGTCCGCGGCTTATTTTACCTATGAATCCTGTACTATAAAATGTTACTGAAAACCCTGCCTGTGTTCGTGTCAACTAGCGAATTGAAATAAACGAACTATGAGAAGCAGAGAACGACTGCTTCTTTCATAATTGATCATTTGAAACGGAAGCCAACGCTACGCTGCGTAGCACCGTAATCTAGATTCAGCCTTAATCCAGGCCTAACGTAGACTTCGCTTAAGCAATCGCTCCTCTATGGTTCCATTCCATACTGTTGGTATTTTGTGTCTCCAAGGACAAAAAGACGCCCCTCCATTTAGCTGCAGAAAATGGCAGGATTGACGTGTGTAAGGTGCTTCTCGACCTGCGGGCTGACGCTAGTGTGGCAGATAGCGTAAGTTGATTGAAGATATGTTTACACTAAGGGAATGGGCGGATCCCGGTTTCTTAACAAACTGAGTGTTCATTTTCTTGAGACGTAAAATTTGAGTAATATTTATCAGTTTAAGAAACTCATCAGTTATAGTAATTACAGATATCAATCTAAACTTACGATTTTAAATTAAAACTTCTCACATGGAAGTTATAAATACAAGAAATTCATTAAAAAATAACCTTTTGCCCTACACGAGTACGTCGAGTGCAGTGCGTGGTTATAGTAGCAATTACTTCTGAAATCCGTGAATAGCACCTTTTTTTTAGTCCCTAGACTCTATAAATGTATAGAGTAGAGTAGAGTACCCTAGAGTAGAGTGTAGAGTGTAGAGTACCCTATAAATGTAGGGTTTAGATGATCGGTTGTTAGGCCATTTAAAGCCTTTTACAGACCATCGCAGACTTTTGCAGCTATCGTCTCCAAGCAACAAAGTTGGAGAATCCTACTTTCTTAAGTGGGCATATCACGAAAAAACATGTCTCATTTGGTATCAAATGTGGTTTCGTCATCAAACATTTAAAGTTTGACAGGGCGTTACGTGATTCTTGGCGCTCAAAAAAAAGATTTCGGTCACTAAGTTTGAGTGTAACTGTGCTTAATCGTTGTTAAGGTGAATCTTTTTACTGTTTAAATAAACGTGACACGTTGGAAAATGTCTGTAAAACAAACTTGTTTCTGGTTGACGTCAGACTTCAAACTTCACTGAAAACCTCAAATGACAAAACGTGTAACGTGTAATACCAACCCAAGGTCGTTTACCTTTTGTTGACGTGGCCTCGCTAGTCGGATCAGAACGACGATGTTTTGTTTGCGTTTTCCTACAGAAAGACATGATTCCTGTTCATTACGCTGCTCTAAACGACCATGAAGACATCGTGGAATTCTTTTTTAGAGTCAGACCTGACACAATGACGCAAATTAATGCGGTAAGTTCGTTTAGTATCACAAGTTCACCTGTTTATTAGCATTCTTGCTGTCCATGAGCCATTACTGAGAGCTTAGCATATCCTTGGACAGGTGTGGCCTCGTTAAAATCACAAAACCCAGTAACACAAATATCGGTCCTAACCATCTGGGTGTATTCTTTAGGGGGACAAGTTGACGTGAGTGATTCCCGGGGGCGGAAGGGGAGGGGGTGGTACTCAACAAAGTTTTATACGGGGAGGCTCCGCCCCCAGGTCCAACCCCTTACCCTTTTATATACCATTTTTGACCGGAAAGGTACCCCTTTCGTATGCCTTCCATTGAAAAATGGTACCCCTTTCACATACCTACTTAAGAGCACTGCATCCCTTTTCTAAACCCTTGGGATGCAGTTGATGGCAGAACGATGTTAGGGGAGAACAGTATTACCGGAGGAGATGTTAACCAAAAATCAATATTATTATCTACTCGAAATATTTTAATTAAAGGCCCTTTTAAATACTTAGATGACAGATTTCCCTACCCTTTCATATACTTCAGCTCGTGCAATCTCTACCCTTTTAAATACCTGAAGCCTGAAAAAGGTACCCCTTTAGGGCGGAGCCTCCCCGTATAGGCCATTGTAGGGGTTACCCCCCCCCCCCCCCATTGTCAAAAATTTCGAAGGAAAATCTGCAAGGAGCCCCTAGAAGTTACCAGAATCTCTCTTTATGGGCGTAGTCCGACTTCGTTTTCACCCCTAAGAAGACCAATTCTTTCTGCCAAGTTATTCCTGTCTATTGTCTTTAGGCTTTATACCTTAAGCGGTATCAAAGTAACTCTAATTGTGGTCATGTTAGATTTACAAACCCTAAGAGACAAACGGTACCATTGCAAACCGAGAGGTTTGACCAGAATTTAAAGGAACTGTTGCACATGTTGAGCTCGGTTTCGTTAGTTTTCTTAAATGTGCCAATTGTTCCTCTAGGATGGCTTAAACGCTCTACAGATCGCGTCATCGGTTGGAAGCATCAAGGTTGTCAGAAAACTAGTCGATCTTAACTTTGCTAAGTGTTCAGCTGATAAGGTAAGATTTACGCTGTTTTAAAGGTGTGTACAAAAGGTTGCAGGTTTTCTCTAACGAGTGTGTCAAACGGTTTTTAATCCCTTAGGGAGTTTTGTGTAAACCTCTTCTTCTGGCTGCAAGTGGAGGCCATAAAGAAGTTGTCGAATTTTTGCTTGTGAACGGAGCTTCGCCTACTGAGGAAGACACGGTAAAATTATACCAGTTATCATAAAAGCGGGCAAAAAAATAACTAATTAGTTTAATTAATACCTTGAGATGATAAAACCTAAGATAACCAAAGGTCCCTGAAAACTACCGAAAGTAACCGAGAACTAGCGAAGAATTACGAACATCACTCGAAGATTTCCAAAGATATCCTCTCAAGCTCGGTCAAAGACTTCCGTAGACGAACCAGTGCTGACGAACGTGTTTTTAGAAATCTTCCGAAGATAATCTGAAGCCATGTATCATTTTTCATAAGATAAATTTGGTATATTTGTTTAAGCCGTAACAGTGACGAAAATGAAATTTCTCTTCACATCCTCACTACTTGTTCAAACATTCAAGTGACGAGAATAAAGAAAGCGATCAGCAAGGATAAGATGTCTTGATATTTAGACAAATTCTCCGTTACTAATAGTTCCATGAGAACTGTATGGAGAACAGTAAGAAGAATATGCATTTTGACATAAGGTTTTTAAAGAGGTATGCTTTATTTCTTTTGTTCGTTTGTAGGAGGGAATGAGTGTGCTGCATTTAGCCGCCAAGTTTGGACAGGCCAAAGTTATTGACATGTTGTGGGGAAAGACGCCTATTGACCGAACCAGTGTCAAGGTACGCGTAACAGTTCTAATAAGTTGTCGGCAGTGAACAGAAGTATGAGAGAAGGATTCGGTGTTCTGGCATTCAACAGTTGCAAACAACGGTTTGTCAGGACAACCTAGCTTCTTGACATTGCTTCCGTATCAACTTGTCATTTAAAGCGAAATAACTGCGAGAGGCGGACTTGTCAAGTTTCATATTCCCGCTCTAGTCTCCTCTTCCTCCTCGTCCTCGTCCTCCCCAATCCCATACCCAGAGTCCTCAGGCTTTTTGGTCAGGGGGCGGCGCCAGGAGAGACTCTGAGGTAATGGCAAAAAATGTGACTTTTTTGATTGGCTGTTCTGGGCTGTTCACTGTAACAAAACTAAGAACTGTTAACCGCAGGATTCCTGCGGTAACAATCCCATTATCCCAGAGTCTTTCCTGGCGCCGCCCGCTGACCAAGAAGCCTGAGGACTCTGAGTACGAGATTGCGTCCTCTCAGGCTCTTGGATTTGATTGGTCAGTTGAAACAGAAGCCATAAAAAGTTTGTTTCAAAAAAAACTAAAAAAACGTTATGGGGTCGGAAAGGTGCGGCGCGCAAACCTGTATCAAAAAAGAGTTTCCTGTTGTTGTCGGATAGGCGGATAGATGGTTTATTATTGATAATCTAATTTGCAACCAGAAGTTGAATTATGCGATTATTTACAAGAAAATATGGTTACTTAAAAATACTACTAATAATTTGAAACTAATTCGTATTAAAATATATAAAAACGAAAACTAGAAACACTATATGTACTACGATGAAGTATGGTATGATAAGAATATAAAAATAGAAATATAATAAAATAAAAAGCAATCGAAAACTCTAGTAACATTGTTTAAGTCTTGAGGGCATTAAAGGTAATAAAGCTATTACGAAATCTGTTCGTCTTGAAAACGGACCTAAACTTCCGTGTGTTTCGCAGGTTCAAGGTACAGGTATTGCGAGCAGGGAGGAGGCCGTGTTGTTGTTGTTGTTGTTGTTGTTGTTGTTGTTGTTGTCTAACCATTTTCGTCTTTGTTTATCACAGAATGGTATGACAGCCATTCACGTTGCTGCCTTATTTGGCCAGACGGAAATTGTACAGGAATTCCTCTCCAGGGCCCCCAAATCTGCCATGCTGACCAGTGAGGTAAGAAAACATTTCACACGGGAGCCTGCGAGCGAGTGTTTGCCTGTGTTCTGCGCGTGTAAGTGTTTTTGAGCGTGTCAATTCTGGCTGATGCTTTACAATATCATAGTTAAGCTCTTGAGTTAACCTTTTGTTTTCCTCTTTAGAAACCCGCTGATGACAGTGAAGAGGAAGAGGATGTGAGTATATTTCTGGCCATTAACAATTCAAATACAAGGAGGTTTTACACTCCTCTTTCTTGACACCTTTTTAGGGGCTTTTAATTTTTGCACGCGCTAAGGCCTAAAGTTCGGTAATACCCATTTATTTCTTAGCATATTTCAACTCTCTATTTTCCCAAAGCCCTACAGTTCCTTAAAGAGGTCCCGCATGACCTCACAACTATGTGAACTACCTTACTGTGATCTCGGGGGGGGGGGGGGGTACTCAGTATAGTTTGTGCCAGGGAGACTCTGCCCCGAGGTTCAAACCGTTACCCCTGGATGTACTAATTTTTATCGAAACGGTGCTCTTTCCATATATTCCATAAGACAAAAACTGCACCTTTGTATACCTCAAAAATAAGTCAATAACAGAACATGATCGCGGGAATTTAGTCACTCGATGGCTCCAATCTTTGATATATTTTTGCGTTGCCAAAAATTTGCAAGCACTTTGACTTAGCCCGCGCTATCTCTTTAATTTTTGCGACCCTTAAACGTACTAAAACTGCAAATTTCCCTGCCTTCCTCATAGTACAAGCGGAAAAAGGCACCCTTTAGAACGGAGCCTCCCGGTATAACCCACTATAGGGAATTCCCCCCCCCCCTCCCCCACGGCTGTGAACTGGGCCATTCTGATAAGAATAGAATAAAAATTGGTCAACATAGAATAGATGCGCATGTCAATTCTTTCGTGTTTTTTTTTTCTGGGCGGGGGGGACGTTATTTCAGACGTTTTTCTTAGTCCTTGTCTTTGTAAGGTTGGCTCCGTATCTTACATTGCGTAAAGATTGACCTGAAAGTGTTTCCAAACGAAAATTTTACATTTTCGAGCTTCCAAATGACACATTTAACTTGGAAATCTGTCCAGGGATTTCGAAGAAATGAATTATTTTCATTCCATGGAGGTTAGGTCAGTAGTCTGTAGTTAAATGGTGTTCCAAACAGGCAGTACAAGTTAAGCGCGGAATAATTTATGAAATATTGAACATAATCTCTTTTCCTTCTTTATCAGTTTGGGTTTACTCCACTTCACCTTGCCGCTCAAAACGGCGACAACACTCTGGTGAGAACCATCACCAACCACCCTGGAGTACGAGTGGATGCTGTAACTTTAAAGACGGTGAGTTCAGAGTAATAAGATCAAATTTTTGTCTCCATTTCACAAACCTCACAGCAGACAAACGTGTGGCCCAAGCGCAGTCTCCGCCATAACGGTGCTGGGGAATTTAGAGAATAAGGTAGAAGAAGTAGAGTTCTTCGATTGTAAAAATAGAAGATAGATCTGCCACTGGAAAAATAAGGTTCTTATGCTGTATTTCCGCAGAGAGTTTTCCAAACACCTTGTCACTGAACGTATTGTCGCCTGCACAGTTAGCCACAGGGTTCCCAGCTTACACATCTTCATCACTCAATTACGAATTATAGGGTGCTCTTGCCCCTTTGCCGAGCTTGCATCTATGTCGCACGCAATTCCCAGCCGTCAAAAAACTAGGTGAACACTGATCAGAAGGAAGTGTGGGCGTTAATTATGAGATTGGTGACATTAACATCAGTGTGCCTTTATTTTTGTATCATTCTAAAATACCATGCGATATTTTCAGGGTCGCACGGCACTTCATGTAGCATCACTAGAAGGTCACATCGAAGTAGCCAGCACGTTAATAAGTAAAGCGACTGCGCTGCTGCATCAGGTGGATAATGATGGACGCACCTCACTGCATCTGGCTGCAGTCAATGGCCACAGAGATCTCCTGGCGATTCTGATTGGGCAAGGAGCTGAAATTGACGCTCAAGACAATGTACGTTAACCGGCCTGCAATCAGGTCGAATTTTAGTATAGCGCTTTTATGAGTCTCTCTTTAGAATAGCTCACGCTATTTCAGATAATCTGTCACGCTAGGTTACAATATTTCCGTGATTCTGTCAATCGTAATTTTGTCACTCTAGGTCACCCATTTAAGCTGACCATGTCACCACTTTCGTGATACTGCCTTTCTTGTTTAAGAGAGTCTGTAACGTTAAATCACGCTATTAAGTTATGTTTTTCTGTCACACAAGGTCACACTATTTAAATTTTTGGTGTTGCCCTATGTCACTCTACTTTAGGTGACTGTCACGCTATGATACACTTCCGGTCACGTTATTCTCCTCTCCTAGGCATACCACTTTGTCACAGTTAATTAAAGTGCTTGAAGGACGCTTAAGAAATACATCAATCCTTGGTGAAATTGTAGAGATAACGTATTATTTCTTATTTCTTTTTTTATTTCTTTATTTATTTATTCTTTCTCTTCTCAGATGGGTAACACAGCCCTTCACATTGCCGCTGAAGCTGGTTATCCCACGGTTGTGAAACTTCTGATGGAATATGGAGCTTCTCCACTGATCGAAAACAAGGTTTGGCTTAGTCTAGTGTCGAAACTAATTTGGGTTTGTTTTGGGTTTGCTTTAGCTTCACTCTGTGATTGGTTAAAATAACTCGCGCCACTTTCTCGACCAATTAGCGGTAAAACCAGAGCCAATTATGACTAAGCTCGTACCAGTTTCTCCACGGTTCTTGTTGGTTCATTGTGTTATTTGTGTCTGTTGCAATTAACTACTACTTTAGTTGCTGTGGTTTTGGTTTAAAGACAATGACTTAAAAACGGCTCTGCATGCGCACTTGTAATGCGAGCGCAAGTGCTTGTGCGAAAAAAAAACAAGCAAACAAACAAATATTTGTTATCCGTGTCCTTGCTAGTTCGCATGATTAATGTCCTAACATATTTTAAGTGTAAAACTGAAAATACACAGGAGACTTGTGGCTTTTGGAATAATCTCACCATTTGCGATTGCTCTCACAAATACGCTTCTTTGCGTGTGAACATAAAAAAGAAATTTCATTGCAAGCGATATATTTACCCACTACCCATCATTACAATGGAGACAAGTGTCCTATAGAGGAAAGAACTTGCTTGCTGTAGTGTGCATAGTCTGGTAGAAACTTAATCCTACCTGAAAGATAGACGTTGATAAATTCTCTTTGCAGCTTATCTTGTGTCAATTATAAGTAAATATTTGTTGTGTTCTATTGCAAATGCGCAAATCTTATTCGCTTAATCGTTATCGTTCGCTTAGTCAACATCAAAGGAAATATATCGGGTGATTTTATCAAAGAGCGAACTAACTATGATCAGTTTTTAGCCACTTTCCAAAACAAAAGGCAAAATGCAAGATCTCGAAAAAAAAATTGCGCAGTATTTTCAAGTTGCAATCCATTTTCTATCCTGGCCATTCCCAACCAAACAGCAAACTTTTTCAGGGTGCATTTTTAAGGAAAACGTGAAGTTTGTAAACAAAAGTGTCAGTGGTGTGTTTCCGTGACTTTTCCTAAAGAACAGGACTCAAAATAGGTGGCATACCCCTTTAGAAGGTGTTTCGAGGTTAGCGAAGACATGTTTTCAGTTACGTCCACCAATTCTAATGCAGTTGGACAGGCACTTTGTTTAACATATTTTAGTTTTCCTGCAAATTTCGTAAAAATCGGGAGAACTTTTATAGGGCACGTGAAGTTTTGCCAATAAATGTACGCCCAAGGCTCGGAGACTCTTCTGTGATTCTAAATGTAATACATTTCTTTCTAGCGCTCGTCACAAAATGAATACAGTTCACTGGAATATAAACAGTTCCTGAATCCTCCAGACTGTAAACTTTTACCTCCACAGATATAATATCGTTATCTAATATTGAGAAATCAATCAAAGCTCACAAGTGAACAGTGTATTTTCAGTTGCCTTTGGGATGCGTTTGTCGCCAAAATTTGTTTGTCTTTGCATTGCCATCACATGTATAAACCATGATACAACATAACGTTTTCTTATAAATATTAACAGTTTCCGAAACCCACAGAGCGTAAAGCTCTACCTGTGCAAATTTAGACTGTTAACTGGTACCAGTTCAAATTTACAGCAAGTAAATAATTAAGTGTTTGTCAAACGTCTCAATAGTTTTGGTCCACCCGCTGAAATTGTTACTTTATGTAATATTTACAAATGTATAAATCATTAATGTCATTAATAACATTTAAGAGTTTAACTAGTACCTTGATAACGCAATTAAAATTTATTGTTTCATGAATCCAAAAACGGATCGATTGCATATTGCTTATTTGTGAAACCTCTTAATTTAAAATTCTGTAGTTTCCCACCTGTGATCTCCTTTGTTCAGTGAATAGGAAGACATGTTGACCGATTAGTTCGCGGTTTTTGCCGCCATTTTCTAAAAGAGCAAACGTGCTGGGAAAAACAGTGCTTGTATAGAAACTTATCGTCAAAGGTTTCCGTAAGATTAGTAAAACATTCCCAGTAAACGCCAGATTTTCGTCAAAAAATCAGTTTTTCATACATTTGTTTGTAAATTTTCCTCAAAATTATAAAAGGATATTACGGAAAATTTATAGAAAACTAAGCATTCCACTAAACGTTTGTCATTGCTTTATTCTAGAAATATGTTCTATTCACAGAATATGAATACAACATATTTATACAGTGAACGTTTCAGACATCAATTATTTTTTTAAAATAATTTTCCCAGGACCTCAAACAGTCACAAGACTGATCAGACTGATAAGACTGGTGTTTGATCAACACCAACTGAGAAGAGAGAGAAAAAAACCATAAAAGCAAAACCAGTTGTGTTCCATCCCTTGGCACCTGTGACGTGAATTTGCTTCGAGGTCTGATTGGTTCATCCGTTTTTGGATGAGCATGCGTGAGTACGGCTCACCCTATGTCATCACGAGCGTTGTCTCTGGCTTTATTCTTGTATTTTTTGTTTGTCTCTTTAATTCTCAACGCTTTGCTACATGACGTAATCGTAGGGATGCAATAGGCGTAGAACCAGTGAGGTTTGGGGGAAAAGCGTGCTCAAATGCACATTCGTCATGCATGACGAACTAGTCATGCAAAAAAGAAGAAATGAACAATCACTCAAAACGTGTCTTCTTGAAATAGATTATTGGGGATTTTTCTTTCTCCTACGATTTGTCATATAACATAATTTAATTTTGATAATAAAACACACTTCTTACTAGATTTCAAATGATTTTGTGAGTTCGAAAATAATATACGTGTACTACAGAAGAATCCTGGTAACTCGACCCGTCAGGAGAAACCCTTGTAAAACGTTTCGAAATGTCGATTTATCGGGGATAAAATTGAAAGTAAAAATAAGGGGAAATGGTTTTGACTTGATTTAGCGAGAAGTTCAAGATACTGGGGTTCAAACTGTCGATGTTCAACTGCATTCTATAATACTTTTGAGTTAGCATGACCACATGTTAGCTAACACATCGCATCACGCTTGTAACGTGTTGAAATGTTTTGGCGTTAACGTTCTGTGAAAACCAAGTTAACGATCCTATTTTCTAACTTTTAAATAGCAATCACACTATTCTGTATCAAGGATATTATCAGATGTTATTTAGACCCACGCATGTTCGCGCTTATCCTTGTCTGCGCAGGCGGGAGTTCGGTTTTTACAGCGGTTAAACGTACGACGTGTGCGTAGTGCCCGCCATGATTTTGCTTAAAAGAGAACAGCGCAGAAATTATCGCCCTTTCTGAAAACTTAAGCTTTTTACGTTGAGTAAGTGCTCAAACTGAAGTAACTGTCACTGCCAAGTTTTTTTGGCGCGAAATTCGATTCAGGGACATTTTGTGCATCGTTTTCATACGAAATTCACGTTTGTAAACGTTTTTCAAGGCTTTAAAAAACCAGAAGTGACGTACCTTTTTGCATTTGACCGCTGTGAAGGCTCGGATAGATAACGTTTTTTATCGTTTTATTTCAGACTGAAGACGTAGCACTTTGCGGCGCTGCACGTGAGCGACACATTGATGTGCTGGATTTCCTGCTTACTCAAAAGTTGAACCATGAGCGACTCATAAACAACAGAAAGGTAACTTGGCTGAGGCACAAAGAAACCCACGCGATGAAGTCATTCTCGTCCCCAGAGGCCGCGATCCTTGTGGTCAGCGCCACGGATCGAGACCTTTGGCAGGGACCGAAGCAGGAAGTCCGCGAATCACGGACTTTCGGCTTTTGTGCGCAGCCTCAGAAATTTGAAACAATAACGGTTACCATCGGTTACAAAAATGGGTAGCTACTGCGCTTGCGCGTTACCCTGGCCCCTGCCAGAGGTCTCGATCCGTGGCGCTGCCCAAAAGGATCGCAGCTCTGGGGACGAGAATGACGATGAAGTATGATCGATTTTGGAGGGATTCATTAGCTTCTGTTAGTCGAATGTGGCATCTGCTGGTGTGATCTTTTGTAGTTTGTTTCGTGCTATGAGAGTGGTTTTGAAATTAATCCTACATACATGCATTTTTGTGGGGGGCGCAGGGGTGTAGTGGTTAGCGCGTTGGACTTCAGATCTAAAGGTCGGTGGTTCGACGCTCAGACCCTGCCATCGTGTTGTTTCCTTAGACAAGAAACATTACTCTGCATTGTCTCTCTCCACCCAGGTGTATGAATTGGCAACGGCGACATACTGCTGCGGGTAACCCTGCAATGGACTAGCATCCTGTCCACGGGCGGTGGCAATACTCTCAGTTGCTTCATGCCACAGAAACATGCATTTTACCTTGATCGCTCTGTTTAATTTATTAAACAGTGCTTTAAAAGATATGAAACCAATAAATGAGTTCGGAAAATGTATGTATGCGCACTGTCTGAATCCATGTTTGTGATTGTAGTCGAAGAAAGTGAATTATCTATGCTTATAAATAATCTCTAAAATGTCAGCAGCTGTTGATCAAACTTCGTTAGATGTATTTTGTTTTTTTTACTTATATTATCTCACATTTTTTTCCTTGCAGTTCTTGCTCGACCTTGTTATATGCTCCCGCACTTGCAATAACAAACCTTTGATGAACTTTATACTCAGGTGAGTTCTTTTAGTTGGTTGGGATGAATTTAGATAACAGTGACTGAATGACTGAACGACCTCCCGACCGACCTCCCGACCGACCGACCGACCTGGTTGGCTGGCTGGCTAGTTGAATGAAGGACAGAAGGAACGAAGGAACGCATAAAGGAATCAATGACAGCGTTAAAACAAAGGAGCATTCTATTATTCCCAATGTTCATATTGTTCATGCATAGCAAAACTGTCCTACTGTCATTATGTTTCAGTGCTCCTGCACCAGTGCACATATCTTCGTTTCTTTCCCGCCACTACCGCATTGAAATCACTAAAAACAAAGAGCATACGGCCGAACTGGAAACCGCCACCGGATTCTGTGAGTCCGTAGCAAAAGACCTCATCAGCATCTCATGTGCTGAAGATTCAGAAGCTGTGCTGAATTCCATCGACGGCAAAAACGTGGCATTTCTTGACTTTCTGATTGACTGCGAACTAAAGCAGTGCGTGTCTCACTCCTTGGTACAGCAGTACGTGTCACAAATCTGGTTCGGCGATCTCAAGCTGGAAGAATGGAAGCTTATGCTATTGTTCCTTATAGCACTCCTCTGCCCGCCGATCTGGCTTTACCTCTCTCTCCCGTTCAAGAACAGACATCGCCAGATCCCTGTCATCAAGTTCATCTGCAAGCTTATCTCCCACCTCTACTTGATCCTCCTCCTGTGCTTGACCGTGGTGGTCCCGTGGAAGTACTCCGGCAGCGCCCTCGCCCCACACTGGTACGAATACTTCCTGTTCATATGGATCATCGGGATGTTGGTCTCAGAGGTCAGCAGTGAGCGCGAACGAAGTGGCCTCGGTTGGTTCCCCACAATCGTGGTCGTCCTGGTGTTGTTTGCTGAGCTGCTGCGAATGATCGCCGTGGGCTTCGACGGCTCTCGAAGACTGGACATCGTGTTCGCGCGAAACCAGTTCCTAGGGGCTGCTCTAACGCTGTCTGTTTTGCAACTCCTCGATTTTCTGTCCATTCATCGTTTGTTTGGCCCGTGGGGAGTGATCATTGGTCATCTTGTCGTGGACGTCCTTCGCTTCCTTTTCATTCTGTTGATTTTCTTCTCAAGTTTTACATTGCAGCTTCTTGCAGTTCTGAAGGTATCGTGTTTCTTTAGTTACAGTATTTTCTGTCGTTCAATATATTTTAAACAGTTAACTTATTTTGAACTTGCGAAGTGCACGCGGGAAGTGAGTTTTACGGAAATCATTAATGAAATTTTTCTTCCTCCCTTCGTTCCCTCGTTCCTTCCTTTCTGCTCTCTCTCTCTCTCTCTCTCTCTCTCTCTCTCTCTCTCTCTCTCTCTCTCTCTCTCTCTCTCTCTCTCTCTCTCTCTCTCTCTCTCTCTCTCTCTCTCTCTCTCTCTCTCCCTTCTCACTTCCTTCCTCCCATCCTTCCTATCCTTCACTGATTTAATTATTCATTTTTTCATTTCTTTTGGTAAGCCCTTGGACGTGCATGACGAGTCATACGAAACAGTGAGCACATCCCCAGATTTTATGACAGTTGTGGAGCTTCTGTTTTTTGGCCTGTTCGGTTTGGCGAATCAAAAAGAGTTTTCCACTGACAGACCTTCACACATCAAAGGCATGACAAAAGTAGTATTCGGCCTGTACAATGTACTCATCATCATTGTCCTCGTCAATCTTCTCATCGCCATGATGAGTGACACATACCAGAGGCTTCAAGAGCAATCAGACGTGGAATGGAAGTTTGGGCGAGCCAAGCTGATTCGAAACATGGAACGCGAGACGTCTAACCCAACACCCATCAATCTTTTCACCAAGCTAATCCACATAATTAAGGTCATGTACAAAACACGATGCCGGTGCCGTAATTCGGGGATAGCCATTGAGGCGAGTGATGAAAATGGCTCCTTTGGGTCGCAGCGCCGGCGTAAGACTGTCAAAAGAGACGACGCCATCGGCGATGGTTTCTACCAAGAATGGAGTCTTATCTACTCGGTGGTCGACTGGGCAACC